>OU612060.1:84536097-85736097 GCA_914767635.1 Melanostoma mellinum
AACAACAACAACAACAACAACAACAACAACAACAACAACAACAACAACAACAACAACAACAACAACAACAACAACAACAACAACAACAACAACAACAACAACAACAACAACAACAACAACAACAACAACAACAACAACAACAACAACAACAACAACAACAACAACAACAACAACAACAACAACAACAACAACAACAACAACAACAACAACAACAACAACAACAACAACAACAACAACAACAACAACAACAACAACAACAACAACAACAACAACAACAACAACAACAACAACAACAACAACAACAACAACAACAACAACAACAACAACAACAACAACAACAACAACAACAACAACAACAACAACAACAACAACAACAACAACAACAACAACAACAACAACAACAACAACAACAACAACAACAACAACAACAACAACAACAACAACAACAACAACAACAACAACAACAACAACAACAACAACAACAACAACAACAACAACAACAACAACAACAACAACAACAACAACAACAACAACAACAACAACAACAACAACAACAACAACAACAACAACAACAACAACAACAACAACAACAACAACAACAACAACAACAACAACAACAACAACAACAACAACAACAACAACAACAACAACAACAACAACAACAACAACAACAACAACAACAACAACAACAACAACAACAACAACAACAACAACAACAACAACAACAACAACAACAACAACAACAACAACAACAACAACAACAACAACAACAACAACAACAACAACAACAACAACAACAACAACAACAACAACAACAACAACAACAACAACAACAACAACAACAACAACAACAACAACAACAACAACAACAACAACAACAACAACAACAACAACAACAACAACAACAACAACAACAACAACAACAACAACAACAACAACAACAACAACAACAACAACAACAACAACAACAACAACAACAACAACAACAACAACAACAACAACAACAACAACAACAACAACAACAACAACAACAACAACAACAACAACAACAACAACAACAACAACAACAACAACAACAACAACAACAACAACAACAACAACAACAACAACAACAACAACAACAACAACAACAACAACACCAACAACAACAACAACAACAACAACAACAACAACAACAACAACAACAACAACAACAACAACAACAACAACAACAACAACAACAACAACAACAACAACAACAACAACAACAACAACAACAACAACAACAACAACAACAACAACAACAACAACAACAACAACAACAACAACAACAACAACAACAACAACAACAACAACAACAACAACAACAACAACAACAACAACAACAACAACAACAACAACAACAACAACAACAACAACAACAACAACAACAACAACAACAACAACAACAACAACAACAACAACAACAACAACAACAACAACAACAACAACAACAACAACAACAACAACAACAACAACAACAACAACAACAACAACAACAACAACAACAACAACAACAACAACAACAACAACAACAACAACAACAACAACAACAACAACAACAACAACAACAACAACAACAACAACAACAACAACAACAACAACAACAACAACAACAACAACAACAACAACAACAACAACAACAACAACAACAACAACAACAACAACAACAACAACAACAACAACAACAACAACAACAACAACAACAACAACAACAACAACAACAACAACAACAACAACAACAACAACAACAACAACAACAACAACAACAACAACAACAACAACAACAACAACAACAACAACAACAACAACAACAACAACAACAACAACAACAACAACAACAACAACAACAACAACAACAACAACAACAACAACAACAACAACAACAACAACAACAACAACAACAACAACAACAACAACAACAACAACAACAACAACAACAACAACAACAACAACAACAACAACAACAACAACAACAACAACAACAACAACAACAACAACAACAACAACAACAACAACAACAACAACAACAACAACAACAACAACAACAACAACAACAACAACAACAACAACAACAACAACAACAACAACAACAACAACAACAACAACAACAACAACAACAACAACAACAACAACAACAACAACAACAACAACAACAACAACAACAACAACAACAACAACAACAACAACAACAACAACAACAACAACAACAACAACAACAACAACAACAACAACAACAACAACAACAACAACAACAACAACAACAACAACAACAACAACAACAACAACAACAACAACAACAACAACAACAACAACAACAACAACAACAACAACAACAACAACAACAACAACAACAACAACAACAACAACAACAACAACAACAACAACAACAACAACAACAACAACAACAACAACAACAACAACAACAACAACAACAACAACAACAACAACAACAACAACAACAACAACAACAACAACAACAACAACAACAACAACAACAACAACAACAACAACAACAACAACAACAACAACAACAACAACAACAACAACAACAACAACAACAACAACAACAACAACAACAACAACAACAACAACAACAACAACAACAACAACAACAACAACAACAACAACAACAACAACAACAACAACAACAACAACAACAACAACAACAACAACAACAACAACAACAACAACAACAACAACAACAACAACAACAACAACAACAACAACAACAACAACAACAACAACAACAACAACAACAACAACAACAACAACAACAACAACAACAACAACAACAACAACAACAACAACAACAACAACAACAACAACAACAACAACAACAACAACAACAACAACAACAACAACAACAACAACAACAACAACAACAACAACAACAACAACAACAACAACAACAACAACAACAACAACAACAACAACAACAACAACAACAACAACAACAACAACAACAACAACAACAACAACAACAACAACAACAACAACAACAACAACAACAACAACAACAACAACAACAACAACAACAACAACAACAACAACAACAACAACAACAACAACAACAACAACAACAACAACAACAACAACAACAACAACAACAACAACAACAACAACAACAACAACAACAACAACAACAACAACAACAACAACAACAACAACAACAACAACAACAACAACAACAACAACAACAACAACAACAACAACAACAACAACAACAACAACAACAACAACAACAACAACAACAACAACAACAACAACAACAACAACAACAACAACAACAACAACAACAACAACAACAACAACAACAACAACAACAACAACAACAACAACAACAACAACAACAACAACAACAACAACAACAACAACAACAACAACAACAACAACAACAACAACAACAACAACAACAACAACAACAACAACAACAACAACAACAACAACAACAACAACAACAACAACAACAACAACAACAACAACAACAACAACAACAACAACAACAACAACAACAACAACAACAACAACAACAACAACAACAACAACAACAACAACAACAACAACAACAACAACAACAACAACAACAACAACAACAACAACAACAACAACAACAACAACAACAACAACAACAACAACAACAACAACAACAACAACAACAACAACAACAACAACAACAACAACAACAACAACAACAACAACAACAACAACAACAACAACAACAACAACAACAACAACAACAACAACAACAACAACAACAACAACAACAACAACAACAACAACAACAACAACAACAACAACAACAACAACAACAACAACAACAACAACAACAACAACAACAACAACAACAACAACAACAACAACAACAACTGCTAATTGATCAGCAACAGCAACAGCAACAGCAACAGCAACAGCAACAGCAACAGCAACAGCAACAGCAACAGCAACAGCAACAGCAACAGCAACAGCAACAGCAACAGCAACAGCAACGCAACAACAACAATATCAACACCAACTTCAACATCAAATGCAAAAACAACAGCAACAGCAACAGCAACAGCAACAGCAACGCAACAACAACAATATCAACACCAACTTCAACATCAAATGCAAAAACAACGTCAACGAAAACAGCAAACTACTTTTGAGCCCAGAGTACTAAGCAAAAACTCTGTAGATAAACGCGTCGTAAGTGCCTCAACCCCAGTATGTGATCTTTCCAGTGGATTATTTGCTAATGGACCACTGATACCCCAACAGCTTCCATTGTGGATGAGGGGTTTTCTAACACATAAGCAATACTACCCTCTGATAATAATCCTGCGTTGAACGTATCTTACATGGAAGAACTTATTGCCTTGCCACCTGCCAAGAGCATTTTTATTTCTCGGCTTTCCCAAGCCACTTCAGTGGATCTGATAAAAAATTATATTTAAAAAAACTTCCATCAACTGCAAATTTATCAAACATCAACATAAGGAAGTTTAACATGTCTCCTGATAAAGATTATTCTTCTTTCGAGATTAAAGTTGGAAGGGATCTCGATTTATATAATATGCTAAATGACAGCTCGCTTTGGCCCTTACATACGGTTGTCCACGATTTTTTTCGTAGCAAGAAACGAAGACCCCACGTTAACTGAAGGGGAATCATACGATGCTCTACATGCGGTTTCATTAAAACCGTCGTCTCCTCAAAATCTTCGTTTTTCATCATTGAAGATTTATTAATTATTACCATAACGCTAGTGGTCTCAGAACTAAAATATCTGATCTTTTAAAAAATACAAGTAATATCTTTTATGATATAATCTTCATTGTCGAGTCCTGGCTGTACAATGGAATTGCTTCCACAGAACTTCTTGATTGTAGACTTTACAATACTTATCGTCGTGATCGTTGTCAATCAGCGAGTGATATAAGAGGTGGGATAATTGTTGCTGTGCGCTTGCATTTGAGTTGTACAGAAGTAACCTTGCCATCTGTAGACATTGAACAGGTTTGCATCTCTCTCAAAGTAAACATGCCACATAAGTCAAATCTATTCTTTATTGTAAGTTATGTGCCTCCAAGTTGCTCTATAGAATTGTATGAAAAACATGTATCCAATATTGATTTTATCAACAGTATTTGCATTGACTCAGACAAATTTGTGTCTTAGGTGACTTTAACTTTTTTTTTTTTTTTATAATTAACGCGCACGTCAAGGGGTTATGACTACCCTTATAATGTTGTTAAACACAGTGCGAGCATTTCGGAAAATAGGAGAGGATTTGAAAGGAGACACCGATGCACGTTGCTTTTGAATCTTTGTAAATCGTAATGCAGGGGAAACACAGAGCCAGGTAAAGCATTCCACATTCGGGTGGTGCGACTAAAATAAGAATCTCTATACTTGACTGTACGCCCGAAGTTGGGTTCAAGGCAGAACTGATGAGCATTTCTAGCGAGGCGGGTGTTGCGGCTAAATTGTTTCAAGGGAGGAATGCAGCTGGCTATTTCACTAGAGCACTGTTTGTGGAAAAAGCGATAAAAGAGAGAGAGACAGGTAACGTTTCGACGATGTCCAAGAGAATCAATCGATTCTACGATTGAACTATCAACTATCAATCTTAACGCTCTATTTTGTACCCTATCAAGTAGGCGCAAAGATGTTTGAGAGCACCTGACCAGATATGAGAATTATACTCCAGTTTTGGGCGGATGAAGGCCTTAAAAATTGTAGCCAGATCAGAAGGGGTGAAGAACTTCCTACATCGTCTCAAAAAACCTAAGCATTTAGCAGCGTTTTTGGCGACTTCAAATATGTGGTCGTTCCAACGAAGATGATCGTTTACACACATACCAAGTACTGACAGCTTTTCGGTTTCTTCGATGCAGGAACCATTCATGGATAATGGCAATGAGGGAATGTTAAGCTTCAACGACAAGAGACAGCATTGAGTTTTCGAAGCATTGAATTCTACTCGGTTCATAAGACCCCATGCAACAATGCTGTCAAGGTCAGAATTCAATGAGCTTATCATACGCAACCGTTCCAGTTCCACATCCGAAGAGCAGGGACGTGAATTTGGAAACGAATATGAAAAGCTGAGGGTCGAGTCGTCAGCAAAACAGTTAAGTGGATTAGAAGTTTCAGACAAGAGATCATTAATGAAAATGAGGAAGAGAGTCGGAGACAAAACGGAGCCCTGGGGCACACCAGCATTTATTAAGTGGGTATCAGACTTGAAGCCATCCAACAAAACTTGTATTGAACGGTCGGAAAGGTAATTTCTAATCCAACGAAGAAGAGACTCATCGATACCAAAAGTACGCATTTTCGATAAAAGAGCCTGATGCCAAACTCTATCAAATGCTTTAGAAATATCAAGCGCAATAATCTTACTTTCTCCAAAACAATGTAAAGATTGGTTCCACCTTTCGGGGAGATAAGCCATCAAATCACAAGTGGACCGTTTGCTTCGAAAGCCGTACTGACGGTCATTAAGAAGCTTTCGTTCTTCAAGATATTTCATAAGTTGACGGTTTATCAACGTTTCCATGACCTTGGAAAAAAGGGACGTTAGTGCAATTGGACGGTAATTGGAAGTGGAGGAAGATTCGCCTTTTTTAAGGACGGGCTGGACAAATGCAGTTTTCCATCTGCTCGGAAAAATCCCAGCAGAATAGGAAAGATGGAAAAGTTTACGCAGTGGTTTTGCCAGCGTAGAAGAACACCTCTTCAGAATAACGGCGGGGATACCATCTGGACCAGCGGATTTATGTATGTTGAGATCTTTGAGGACTCTCGCAACCGAGCGAGTTCGAAAAAATATCTGCTTCATCAAAGAATTTGCAGACTCGAGCTCAGGTGGAGCCAATATGCTATAAGGAAGTGTCGAGTTGGCAGCAAATTGAGCTGCCAGCAAATTGGCTTTGTCGATGGAGTTGACATACGGAGAGTCATTGAAGACGAGCGTTGGGACCGATGACGTGGTCGAGTACTTAATGTTCTTCACAAAAGACCAAAAGTTTTTACTTCCTTTTGGACACAATAGTATTTTTTGTCTTACTTTTTGGTCATGTAAAAACTTAGCCCTTTGTATTTGAGCATTACATATATTTCTAGCCCGTTTGAACAAATTTCGGTTTTCTACAGTCGGGTTGTCTTTAAATTTTCGAAAACTACTTTCTCGATCCCTTATCGCCTCTTTACAGCTTGAATCAAACCACGAATTCTCTTTGGGGATGATACTTTTTAATCTGTGAGGAACAAAATTTCTCATGCCGTTGAGAGTTACGTTAGATATCATATCAGCTGATGCATCAACGTTTCCGTCGAGAAAGCACAATGACCAATTAAAATTTCGAAAGAAATTATTCAGGCCGTCCCAATTGGCTTTCTCGTATTGCCATACAGTTCTTTTGGGGACTCTATCTTTTTTTACCGTGACGGAGAACGAAAAATCTACCGATATGACACAATGGTCCCATTTGCCTAGAGGAGATGATACTACAACCCTGTATTTTTCGGGATGAGAAGTGAGAAATAAGTCAAGAGTGTTGGCCGCATGGCCTTCTATATCTGGAACCCGAGTGGGCTCATCAACAAGTTGAGTTAATTCGTTAAACTCGGCGAAGATCTCAACACACTTTCCTTCGGGTGTTGTCTGGCCAGAATGTCGAAGCCAATCTGAATTGTGTACATTGAAATCGCCCGCGATTGCGATTTCAGTGTGAGGATAAAGGGAAACAATTCTTACTATGGAGTCAGATAGCGCATCAAACTCGTTGGAGGTTGAATTGCTATCTAAATTGGGGCTTCTATAAATAAAACAATAATGAATGATTAAGCAATATCATGTCTAACATATACGGCGAGGCCATGGGAGGAAAAGAATAGTGGCACTAAGCTATATCCAGGCAGGTTGAATTCTGAGGGATCAGAACCAACACCCACCTGTGTTTCACTTAGTGCCAAAACAGCTGGCCTGCATTTTGCAGTGTGAGCGTACACAGCAAAGAAATTCGATCTTAGCCCCCTAATGTTGCTAAAATCGACCCGAAATCTACACGACATTACAATTCACAAAAACACATAAAACAAAATATCAACCGTAGACGCTAACTAAGTCGAATCAACAAGTGTATATCCTATTAGAAAACAAAATCAAATTACTAGCGGTGTTATGCCCAGCTAGCAACTTGACTTTAGTTCACCAACGGGATCAACTCCGTTGATTGACTATTCGCCTAACAAGCGCACAGTCTCATTGACTGCACACACTGCCCAGATAAGATAAGAGATTATCAATTCAAAGAAATGTGTGCAGTCACTGGGACTGCGAGAGTGATGTGGGGGAGGAGACGATGGACAGGTAACGCACTTAGTGTTTGGGCTATTGAGGAGTACATGGGTTTTTTTTTACACTTTCACAGCACTGATTATAATTGCACTCGATTTTATTTTCGCGGCGCGGCTGGAGAGATTTGTAATATTGTTGGTTGTTTTAGTTGGATTTTTTTTTTTTGAATTTTTTTTTTTTACTAATTTTGATTTTTTGGGTGGTAGGAGGTGGAACAGGTCACGAATTATTAGGGCTGTTGTATCTCCTCCTATACCTTCCAGAGGAAGTCGTCGTGCGTTGAACTCAGCACACTTCAATTGTGTTGTACTCTTTGATTGCCAATTCGATATCACATTACGGATGTTGTTTTGGGTCAATCAAAGTGCAATCATACAATAGTTGAATTGTGCTGACTCTTTTAACGTGCCGACGATTATCCACTGCGAATGTTTGGGCTTGCGGTCACCTAAATGACACGACAAGAGAGAGTCTATTGTTAACTACCGAATTGTGAGGTCGTGTTTTATTTAAAGTAATTACAGAATATTACATTTGGCGCAGCCGGTTCGCGAACCTTAAAAAAAAAAAAAAAAGTCATTTGTGTTTTTGTTGTGTTTCTAATGTGGAATAATAAATTAAATATATAAAATATATCTATCGTGCGTTCTCGCGATTGTGATTGTGTAGTGTGCACTAGTGAAAAGAAAAAGAAAAAAAACTACGACATACATACTACTGATACTCAAAGAGAAGAATTGAATTGAAAAAAAAAATCGTGAATCGTGACAACTGATACTGATTGTGGACTGGTAAAAATAAATCCATCGCTGTGACAATTAAAAGAAGATACAAAGGGAGAAATACAGGTGAGTATACTTTAATGTATGTACCTATATTTTATTTTGTAGATCGTAAGTGACAAAGTTGTGTACCTATAAATTTTATTTATTTTTTTTTTTTTTTCGGTTTAGTTTTTCAAGTTTCGTTTCTTTCATTTGTTTGTTTTTCGTAGTAACTTTAGTTGAGGTGGTCGTTTGATTTTATTTGATTTAAAAAAGAAAAAAAAATAGATCTGTTGGTTGGCGTTAGTTAATGGCCCGCACCCAAATTGAAGCCCAACTTAACGATCTAATAGAGGAGTTAGAGTATTTTAAAAAAGAAAAGAAAGAAAATCAACGACAATTAAAGTCGGTGAATGAATTTCTTTTCACAGAATTAAGGGAAGTTTTGAATCCTGAGGTTTACAAACTGGTAAGTTTTCAGCTAACGTCTCAGTGGGGTAAATTAACTAGAGTAGAATCGACTGACGAAATCGTTAACGAATACGTCAAAGCCGTTCACGCTCTAGTAGAAAACCACGCTAAAGAGGCAGAAGACCTTAGAAAACAGCTTGAAAAGAGCGAGTTTAAGCGTAAGGAAGCTGAAAAACAACTTCTGAAAACAACAGAAGAAGCTGACCAGGAAATAGACCAGCTCACTATTGAGTTAAACAAAAGTTTAACAACTCAAAGGGAGCTAAGGGAAAAAGGTAAATCATCACCTTAACCTGACAGTTCAAAACACCTTATTCCGTTGCTCACTCCTCAACATACTTCTACACCAAAATCGTCTCTGGAAAGAAACCTGGTCAACGCAGGAGTTCAAACCACAGTTGTAGAAGTATTTAAATCAGATAAAATCACTCAGGTAGAAATAGAAGAAAATTGCGAAATGCCACTTGAGAGTATAAGCAAGGTTGTTTCAAGGTTAGTTCCCATATTCAACGGGGAGAGAAATCATGAACTTTCACGAAGAGTTCATGAATTCTTAAACGCATGCGATCTGGCTTTGAAAATGGTAAAGCCAGAAGAAGAGGGGATCTTAGTGTCTCTAATCTCAACCCGATTGCAAGGCGATGCGTTTGAGTTAATTCGTTCAAACAATGTGAACACAATAGAGGGTTTGGCAAAACTGTTTAAAGACAGTTATTTGGTGCCAAAAACTCTGGACAATGTGATGAACGAATTAAAACAATGCCATCAATTGTTAGGCGAAGATGTAAAAGCGTTCGCTAGACGTCTAGCGAAACTGAAAGCTACATCTGTTGAGATTATTGACTCAAGATATTCCGCAACTGAGTCAGTAGGCCTCAAAAAAGAAGTTGAAAACACGGTGTTGACAATTTTTAAAAAAGGGCTAGTCGATCCAGCTCTTCGACAGTTTATGCTGAGGAAGCCTTGAAAACTTCCTTGCTACTACAGCCAAACTCGATGGGCTATATGGGAGTTGGAACAACACCAAACTTACCTTTTGATCGTATTAGCCCAATGTACCAAATTCCCGGTACTTTCCAACAAAATTACAATAGCCTGACTCAAGCATATCCATCTATGCCTTCCATGCCTCACCTTTTTAACAATTATACTACACTACCTCACAATTTACCTCAAGTGACACAAGACTACACATCTAAACCCGCACAACATCCTTCACACATCACACATAATGAAACACCTCCATACATCCAGAATTTTCAAGACCCTCCCCACTCCAGCAATAGACAGTCAACAAGGTCTGCAAATCCCATTAAAACCTGTGGATTCTGTGGTAAGCAAAATCACAGCTATGTTGTTTGTAATATTCGTAAAAGAACGCCATACTGCGACACTTGCGAGGACTATGGGCATGCTCAAAACAGTTGTCCCCGCTCACAAATACGAGCTACTCAGACAATAAGTCAAAGGCCTAGAGTCAAATGCAAGTGGTGTTCTAGGGTGGGTCATGTGGAGGACGATTGTTTCTCTAAGAGAAATTACCTCAAAGACCAATCGGGAAACGCCCTGGGGGCCAATTTGAATCACTAAATTGTGCCCCAGAGAATTCGCTTTCCACAAAATCAACAACGAAAAATAAAAAAAGCAATGTAGACGAAGTAAAGCCATTAGCGCCTGTATTAAACGATCGACAAAAAGAAAAAAGAACACAAAACATTGACTCGGAGGAGTTAAATTTCTTTACTTTTGAGTCGATTCGTAAAACGAAGCAGAAATCAAGGCCACTAGTTTCTGGGACAAAAATAAACCTAGGTCAGTTTGGTTTCTTATTTCTGATTTTCAATCTTCGTTTCGTTTGGAGTAAGTGCTATTCAAAGGTGAAATTCGTCTATAACTTTTTGAATGATTATTTTAAGTGTTTTGTTTTGAAGTGTTTCAACCAGTATGCTTTGCCGAAAAGTAAGAAAAAAATATTATATGCATTTAGGAATCTTTGTAAGCATGACGTGTTCGTCGAGCTGCCTATGTCAATGGCCAAGTCCGAAAAGGTACTTCTTCTGGTCGACACAGGAGCAGACTCGAGCTTACTAAAAAGAAGCTCATTAAAAAATGCTACCAATATAAATATAAATGAAACAAAGCAACTGGGTGGTGTTTTCGGTGGAGTAGGTATGACATTGGGTACAATTAAAACCAATTTACTTTTTCCAAGAAAATTTTTTACTAAGTGGAATGTTGTAGATGGACTAGAAGATATACCTGCTGATGGTATACTGGGTCGTGATATCCTTTGGAATCACTCAATCATCGACGCAGTTTCCAAAAGAATAAAATTTTTTAATGAAAAAAAAGAATTTTTAATTGATCTACCTCTAAAATGCCTGCCAACAAATCCTCCTCCTATTTCTTTACTAAACGTTGTCAAGTGTAGGATTGGAGCTCGTACGCAAACTATTGTTAAAATAAAAATTCCGAATTCCAAGTCAAACGAATTCCTGATACATTCACAGGAAATTGATGATGGAATTTATCTAGGAAACACAATAGTTAAGGCACACGACAACTACGCCCATGTCCCTGTTTTGAACAGTTCAAGAGAGGACTATTTCATGGATACAAGCTTCATACCTACACACTCAAATCTTAAAAATTATACAATAGTAAAAAATAATCCGGGATCGAAAATATATGCGAATTTTAAACAAATCCACATTAAGGAACGGGAAAAGAACCTTCTATCTTTAATTAAACTAGATCATAACTTAACAAAGCAAGAAAAAAAATCTATACAAAATTTATGCATTAAGTTTAATGATGTATTTTTACTAAAAGGTGATCGTTTAAGTTATACACCCGTGTTAACCCACAACATACCCACCAAATCTGACCAAGCACCAATCAATACAAAGCAATATAGAACTCCGCAGATTCACAAACAGGAAATTGAAAGGCAAGTGCAAGAAATGCTTGACCAAGACATAATTTCTGAAAGTAAATCACCTTGGAATTCACCATTGCTCATTGTGCCAAAGAAAATGGTTGAAGGTCAAAAACGGTGGAGGGTGGTTGTTGACTTCAGAAAACTAAATGAAGTCACAATCAAAGATGCATTTCCCCTTCCTAGAATAGAAGAAATTCTCGATCAGTTGGGGAATAGTCAGTTTTTCACCACATTGGATTTGGCAAGCGGTTACCATCAGGTGTTGATCGATCCAGCCGATAGAGCAAAAACCGCGTTTAGCACCAGTACAGGGCATTACGAGTTCAATAGAATGCCTTTTGGTCTAACCGGTGCTCCGGCAACATTTCAAAGGATCATGAATCACATTCTGACAGGTTTACATGGCATTGATTGTTTCGTTTATTTAGATGATATTGTTGTCTATGGTAAAAATCTAGAAGAACATAATCAAGAGATTGTCAGGTCATTGCAGTTTTGCTTGGCAAAGAAAGATTGTTCCATGGTCGAGCGGTCGATTTGCTTCTCATAATAAGGGCCTAAGACCAACAATGCGTTGCGTTAGTTTTGAATGAATATGCGAAAGAAATCCTCATCACATTTTAGGTTGATGATACTCGTACATAGTGTTTTTTTTTTTTTTGATAAGCAAAAAGGCACCACATCTGTTTACAAACGAATGGTTGTCAAAACGCAGTTTAAATTGGACTAGATTTCTGTTTTTACTACTTTATTTTGACACAACTATCAATTAGTTTAGCATCAGCGCAGAATCGATTATCGATAAGAATTTAATCAACCTCTCTTAAGTTCCAATTAAATTTTAATTGAAACTTAACTAATCGACGTCTAAGAGACGTCTTAAGAAAATCTAATAAATACGGCTGAATGTGTTACAGATTTCCCTAGACCCAAAACAATAAAACAGGTGCAATCATTTCTGGGACTTACGAACTACTATAGAAAATTTATACCGCAATACGCTAAAATAGCAGGCCCAATAACAAAGCTGCTGCGTAGTGAAAGTAGTTTCGAATGGTCTCCAGATTGTGAGAAATCATTTCAGTTCCTTAAGGAAGCGATTACCTCACCACCTGTTCTCATCTACCCAGATTTCACAAAGCCATTTATCCTGACTACAGATGCCAGCAACGAAGCTCTAGGAGCCGTTTTGTCTCAGGGCGAAGTGGGTGAGGATAAGCCTATTGCTTATGCTAGCCGTTCGCTAGAAAAATCTGAAAGAAATTATTCTACGATAGAAAAGGAATTGCTTGCCGTAGTTTGGGGGTGTAAGCATTTCCGAACATATCTTCTAGGTCGACATTTTACAATTTTCACAGACCATCGTCCCCTTGTAGGAGTATTTAATGTAAAGGATCCAACCACGAGACTTTTGCGTTTTCACCACAAATTGTCTGAATATCGATGTAAAATCACGTATAAGCCTGGCAAAACCAACTGCAATGCAGATGCGTTAAGCAGGATACAAAAAGATAATAATTGTATCAAAATGGTTCAGACAAGGAGTAAGGCCAAACAGAATAGGGAAGTTCCTAGCATTAGAAACAACATAAGTATTGAAAACGACATCGTAACAAAAAATGGTAAGAAAGGTAAGAACAATCGAGGAAATAGAGATGACTTCCAAATTCTTGAAAATCCGGAAGACATACAAACAGTTCAGACGGATCCCGAAGAAATTAAGGTGGTCCAGACAAGGAGTAAAGTGAAATTGAACATAGAGAGCACAAAGGTACCTATAGACAAAAAGAAGAACGACCATACCGTGTCAGAACAAATTCCTGAAGGGGAAATAATAACTGATTTGTCCAAAACATGGAAAATCGGTCCGCCTATAGGCATGGGAAGTCATGGTCAAATATATTCAGCGTGTAAAGCATCGAGTTCACCAAAGAAGCCGTCCGACTATGAATATGTCGTCAAAATTGAACCACATGGCAATGGGACGTTGTTTGTTGAAATGCATTTTTGTATGCACAATGCTCGTTTCAAAGACATTACACAGTTTAAACAGCAGCGCGGACTTAAATCTTTTGGGATGCCTTATCTAGTTGGTAAGGGATCACACGACATTAACGATGTGAAACATCGTTTCGTTGTAATGCCACGTTATGGAGACGATATTTGGAAGCTTTTCTTGGAAAACGGAAGAAGGATTCCAGAACACACAATTTATCGTCTTGCCTTACAGATGTTGGATGTGTATGAGTACATCCACGGCCAAACGTATGTCCATGCCGATTTAAAAGGAGCCAACATCTTATTAGGTTATGGGAAAGGTGGTGCTTCTCAAGCATATTTGGTAGACTTTGGTTTAGCTAGTCACTACACCCAAAAGGATTTCAAGCCAGATCCAAAGAAAATGCACAATGGTACAATTGAATACAAATCTAGAGATGCACATCTCGGTGTAGCAACAATGCGAGGAGACTTTGAGATCCTTGGGTATAACCTAATCGAGTGGTCAGGCGTGAAGCTGCCTTGGGTACAAGAAAACCTCCTTAAAGTTCCGATTAAAGTCCAGAAGTCTAAGGAAACTTTTATGAGAGATGTAAGTACTGGGTTGAAAAAACTATACCCCAGAGGAGTGCCAAATCCAATAATGGAATTCATGAAATACGTCGCTGCTCTGGAATACAATGAGACACCAGACTATGAAAAATGCCGAAATATATTTCAATCGGGACTTAAAGCCCTTAACGCTAACAATTCAGGAGACTTAGAATTCAAACTGAAATCATCACAAGACTCTAAAAACAGGAAAGAAAGCAATGAGCTCAATGAACTCAATGACAAAATAGTCACTGCTCCAAACCAAAGGTTTGTCACTTTAACGGATCCAGCTGATATTTTAACAGTTCTTCGTGATTTCCACAACTCCGCACTAGGAGGGCATCAGGGGATGACAAAAACTTTTGCACGGATTCGTCGTCAGTTTAGATGGAAAGGGATGAAAAATGACATTGCAAATTACATCAGGAATTGTGAAAAATGCCAAAAAAATAAGTCAGGGAAAATGACTAGAATGCCAATGGTATTGACAGATACCCCATGTTTTCCTTTCGAAAAGGTATACATGGACATGGTCGGTGTTCTTCCACTGACGTATTCCGGTAATAGATACATTTTAACATTCCAGGACGACTTGACGAAGTATATGACCTGTGTGGCCATCCCTGATGCTGAAGCATGCACTGTAGCAAGAGCTTTTTACGAAGAGATTGTAACAAGGTTCTGTATACCCAAAGTTCTAGTCACAGATAACGGAACAAATTTTACTTCGAAGCTTTTTTCCGAAACTTGTAAGCTTCTGGGAGTTAAAAAGATCCACACTACCGCCTATCATCCACAGGCCAACGGTTCACTTGAACGCAGTCACAGACCCTTAGCGGAATATCTAAGGAGTTTTGTTGACAATGATGATCAGTGTTGGGACCAGTGGCTGAGACAGGCAATGCATGTCCACAATAACACGGTGCATACCGCCACTAAACTGACACCAACTAAGAGCTTGTATGGTTTCGAGTTCGAGATGCCGACAAATTTAAAGAGTAAACCTAAACCTCTGTATAATGATGAAGACTATCCGAAACTTCTTCAACATCAACTGCAGAAAACTCATGAACTTGCAAGAAAGAATCTCGAACTGGCCAAGCAAAAATCGAAACAGCAATACGACCGTCAAACCAACCCTGTTTCGTTTGCAGTTGGAGCAAAAGTCATGCTTAAAAATCCAACTAGGAAAAATAAGTTCTCCCCTATTTGGTTGGGTCCCTACGAGGTGGTGTCTGTAAATGATATTGTAAATACCAATATTCAAGTAGGTAGGAAAATCAAAAGGGTACACAACAACCAACTCAAGGCTTATTGTAATGATTAAATTTGATTTCTTTTATTTTTTTTTCTCTTTCTAGATTGTGGACTGACTGGTAAAAATAATTATTTTTATTTTTTTTTATTCAAATATAAATTATCTTTTTACATTAAATTTATAAATTTCAATTTGTTCACTAAATTCGAAAAAAAAAAAAAAAAAAAAACAAATAGAACAAAAAGTTAGACTATTCCTGTTATACAAAAAAAAAAAAGTGATAGAAGAAAAATGTATTCAATACTTAATATTAAACAAACACTTTTAAATGTTGCCTTAATGTATAAACTAATCTTTCTCGTGGCAAACATACCGAACGTCTCAACATCCCACACAACAACGACATCAGCTCCTTATCAAATAGAAAGCATAACTTTAACTCCGGCACTATTTGAAGGCATTGGGAATGCTGTCTTTTTTAATAACAAATGGACCATATTCACGAAAATAAAACCCATGGATTTTTCTGAAGTTCTCGATTTTGTAAACAAGTGTGACGCTAAGATCAAACAGCTGTGCGTTCCTTTACAATCAAAATTCCAAATAAATTGCAACAACATGCGACTAAAGCATATGGTCTCTCAACGAAGAAATAAGAGAGCTATAGAAACAATTGGACATTTCTTCCATTGGGCTTTTGGAACTATGGACAAAGAGGATTCTGATAAGATTTATGACCATCTTGACAACTTGGATACGAACGAAAAGGAAGCGCTCAACTTAATTACGAAGCAGATAACGGTGGCAAATTCCAATTTTGATAGGCTCAGTAAACCTATTAAAACATTAGCAGAAGAGGTGGAAAAAATTGGAAATAGTTTCGAAAACTTCACCACGGATATGGAGAATTTCGCGACGGCTGCAATCAAAGATTTAGCTGCGACGAAATTGAAAGTGGAGATTAACGAAATGATCTCATTAGTTACTTCTAAACTACTTGAAGTCCAAAGTCGCCAAACAACTGAGCTATCAATTTTTAACGATTTGTACCAAAATAAGCTTCATCCCTTTATTTTGGACGCAAACAATATATCATCAGTGCTGAAGAATTCAAAGTATGAAAGAATGGTTCTTAATCCAGCCGCGTTGTTCCAAGTTGTTCGGCTGTTGACCTATCCACAAAGAGACTCAATCGTTTTAAAGATTACTGTTCCGCTACCTGAAGCCACCATGTTTTCCTTGTTCAAGGTATACCCAGTGCGAACAAAACTCGATAACCATTGGGACTTGGTTTTGGACGTTAAGACTCAATACATCGCAGAAGCAGACGATCATACCTTATTTGTCACCATGTCGCGTACAGAGTTGATGCAATGTTCCGAGGTCCCGTTCAATTCGTCAATAACGATAAAGGTATGTCAACACCAAAAACCTATACATACCAGTGGAAGCTCCGAGTGCCTAGTAGAGCTGTTGCAACATTCTGCTACCTCAAAAACGAACTGCAACTACGTCGCTGCACCAACTACAAAGGGGGTAATCACGAAGATGTCAACGAAGAACCAATGGTTTTTCAATGTAAGAGAATCGATTGCTCTCAATTTTAATTGCGATGGGGAACTGTACGCTCCAGAGCTCAAAGAATTCGGAATTCTGCACATTCTACATCCTTGCGAAATAAATACGAAGGAATTGCGTATACCATACGAGCAGGTTTGGAGTTCAAAGCTTAAGATCCATCAACCGAGAGTGAATCATTCGGATCTTATTGGACTACTAAGAGAAAGATATGCCAATCTTACAGTGAGGACCTTTTCGAAACCACCACCACTATCCCTAGGTAGTCATAGCGATATGATTGCGAGTTTGAAGGAAGGGAAGAAGTCGTTAGAAGATCTACAATAGGAAGCATATCAGGTCGAAAACAGAAAGCGTGTAAACAGTCAGCGATTGGAAGTCGACGTCCATCGATATTCTTTTGTGTCCATCAGTGTTCTCATAATAGCACTCGTATTGTTTAAATGGTACCTTTCAAGAAGTTCGTCTGAAAACACCGCCAACATACCGAGTCACATAACAACAAATGTAACAAACGTTGTCCCAGAAATATCCCATGCCGTCAAGATAGATGCCGTCGAGATGGATGCCCTGCCCGATCGTACAGCTGCAACAAAGAAATCGATACGAGAAGTAACGTTTGCCCGAGTTTAAAAAACTTATTTGTAATGTATAATGTAGTAAGAAAAAGAGAAAACAAAATAAATAATAATTAAATAAAGAATTGTAAAAATGAGATCAAAATAAAGATAAAAATCTTAAAACTGTTAATTACACGTTTATACAAATATAACGTTTTGTTCTATACATTCAAAAATATAAATAAAAACAAACTGTCCATTAACACAAAAATGTATTGCTTACATAAAAAAATGGTTATTTTTGTATATAAAAGAAAAATTATAATACAATATATTAGAATGAATTAAAAACAAAAACAAAATTAAACCTACATATTTTTAAATATAATGCTGTTAATAATAATGTTCCTAAATAAAAATAAAAAAAAAGAAAATTAAACAATTGTAATGTAATAGAAAAACAAAGTAATTCCTAGAATATAAAACTATATTTGTTAAGTATTTGTAAGAAATTGTTCAATAAAAATAATTTAATCTCGTCGATTGTCATCCGGTTGATCGTGAGTTCGTCCTCCGGGTGGGGAGGGATGTTGTATCTCCTCCTATACCTTCCAGAGGAAGTCGTCGTGCGTTGAACTCAGCACACTTCAATTGTGTTGTACTCTTTGATTGCCAATTCGATATCACATTACGGATGTTGTTTTGGGTCAATCAAAGTGCAATCATACAATAGTTGAATTGTGCTGACTCTTTTAACGTGCCGACGATTATCCACTGCGAATGTTTGGGCTTGCGGTCACCTAAATGACACGACAAGAGAGAGTCTATTGTTAACTACCGAATTGTGAGGTCGTGTTTTATTTAAAGTAATTACAGAATATTACAGGGCACTAAGCGCGGTGCGTGCGGCTACGGTGAATAGCTGATCGACACTGAATTAAAGTGGAAATATTCAGAATCTGAGAAAATTCTACTGCCGTTTAACATGAAACAAACTTTTGAAATTATTTTTATAGATTATCTTTATTCTTTAAATTTGATGCAATTTAATCATATACCCAATTCTTTAGGAAAGATATTGGACTTAGTGTTCATATGTTGAGAAGATCTTAGAGTTAAATTATATAATGTTCCCTTTTCCTTGCTGAATGATTCTATTCATCACGCGGAATTGTTCTTTGAAATAGAGTTTTATACATATGTATCAAAAAATGTAAAGCAGGATTTAAAATCGTATAATTTCTCTAAAGCTAATTTTACCGGTCAAAATGACTATTTCTGCAATATCGATTGGCGAACTGAATTTGTATGTCTAGATCTACAAAATATGTATCATCGCTTCACTGAAATCATGTTTTTTGGGTTTTGATAACTATATACCGGTTTTTGCAAAAAAGAAGTCCTTGAATTCACCTTGGATTAATAAACAACTCAGCGATTTAAAAAAAAAAACGAAAAGCATACGTAAAATATAGTAAATCTAAAAGTCTACCTGATTACGAACCCTTTTTAATGGCGCTTTCCATTGGTTTCACTCGGGGAAACACTCATTTTAAAAACCAATGGAACACCCAAAACTGTTTTTGCTCAACTTAAGGTGTTGGCTTTGTGTGAGTGAAACACCAATAGCACATGAAAAATATTTCCTGTGGAAAATTTTCTATTTGACATTTGGCTAACATGTATTAGTGCTTCTTGAGTGGATTCTCATTTCAAATCGAGAAGCGGCTGTCACTTCTCAGAATCATGAGAAGCGATCTTTTTGCACCAATGGAACGGTTTGAGAATGCTTCTGGACGCTCCTGGACGGTTCTTTTCGTCCAATGGAAAGTGCCATAAGTTACGCAAAGATTTTGTGGTTCTTAACAAGTTTCTTTAAAGAGCTTATATTTTAAACATTGAAAGCAATATTAAAAGCAATTCGAAATCGTTCTGGTATTTATAAATTCCAAAAGAAAATCAGTAGGGTTTCCAAGTACTATGCATTATAGCGGCGTCGAATCCTCGGACTTAGATTCCACAGTCGAATTATTTGCTAACTTCTTTGAATCGGTTTATTCCGTATCTAGATTTAATAAAAGTTCACTCACACAATTGAACAGTAGCATTAATATTGGATCCATTCAGTTCAGTTTCGAAGAAGTTAATACAGCACTTTTATCTCTCAAATCTAGTTCTAGCTCTGGTTCCGATGGCATTCCTGACACAGTGCTTAAGGAATGTTGTGACTCTATTTGCACTTAGTAAGGTTATGTTATTTAACAAGTCTCTTCAAGAAGGAATCTTCATCGAAGAATGGAAACTTTCTTTTTTAGTTCCGATCCATAAATCAGGCTCAAAAAGTGATATTCAAAATTATAGGGGTATTTGCAAACTCTCTGCTATTCCCAAATTGCTTGAAAGTATCCTGAAAAATAAACTAGATTTCTTCACAAGCGAATATTTATCGGAATTACAGCATGGTTTTGTATCTGGTAGATCCACTATAACAAATCTGGCATATTTTACTTCTTTTGTAACCAATGCTATGGAAAGTGGTTTTCAAGTCGATGCGGTATACACGGACTTTAGTAAGGCGTTCGATTCTGTAAACCACCAAATACTCCTTGCTAAACTTGAGATGTTTGGATTTCATTCTCAACTCCTTCGTTGGATATCCTCGTACCTTTCCTGTAGAAAACAACAGGTTAAAATTGAAAATTCTTTTTCAAGAGAAATTCAGTGTACATCGGGTGTACCCCAAGGTAGTCACCTCGGTCTATTGTTTTTCATTATTTTTATCAATGACATTATATCTGCATTCAAATATTGTAGGTGTTTGTTATATGCGGATGATCTCAAGCTATTCTTGACAGTTAACAGCTTAGGTGATTGTCAATTGATTCAATCTGACATTGATTCTCTTACACACTGGTGTCACGAAAATTGCTTGAAACTTAATATAAAAAATGGGCACGACTGGGTCGCATGAACTTGCGATTGTGTGCTAATTACGATATCAAAATCTCAAGACTGAGTAAAGGGTTTTAGTATTATGCTGGGTTTACATGCATCTGCAACTGCAGAAGTGCAGAAAAGTAAAGCGGGACGGATGAAGATTATAAAACACAAAAGTTAAAAAGAGAGACGAATAGGATTATGGCTGCGGATGAGGGATTATGGGTGCAGATGAACATGTTCATCTGCAACCATAATTTTTCATCTGCAACAATAACTAAGGAAGTGCAGATGGTGCGTTCCCTCTCTATCAGACAAGTATAAACTTTACATCTTGTGTCTTTTTTCGTTTTTCATCTGCACTTGCAGATGAATGTAAGTCCACCATTAGCCCTTCGTAATACATATATTGGGTGATACAGGGTTGCCAACTCTCCATTAGTTATGAAATTTGAATTAAATCACGCAAAATATTGAAAAAATAAATATATTAAATATTCTAAAGGTTTCAAGCGAGAATCTAAGAACGCCATTCCTCTGCAATTGTTAATACATATAAACGCTGAAAATTTAATCGAAATCGTTGGACCAGTTTTTTAAAAACACTGTTTTTTATTTAACATTTTTTTAAGAAAAAAGTTTTGTAAAATTCAATAACGCAAAGTTTAAGATCTTGGCAGAACTTAATTTGACAAAAAATTTAAGAAAAATCAAAGTTATGGCTTAGAACTTATTTCGAAAAAATAAACTTAAAAACTTCAAAAACTAAAATTTTTTTAATGTTAATATGCAATCTTTCTTAAGCAATCTACGACTTCTAAAATACAAAATTTCGTCGAAATCATGTCAGCCATTAGCGAGGAAGTCGGCTTTGAAAAAAACGGTACTATGGGAGGTACCGTTTTTAAACTATTTATGAAATTTTTTTCTACGTCATAAGAAAGACAATCCAAAATTAGTCCTTCACAAAAAATTTTATGGAAATCGTTGGAGCCGTTTTCGAGAAAAACAAGTATTATCATATCGGTTGTATGGCAGGTACCGTTATTTCAAGACCTAGAGATCCAATTCCAAAAACCCCTCTGAAGGCTGCCCCACAGACCCTAACTGCAAATTTTGCAGAAAATCGGTCCATTGGTTCAGGCTGTAGATCCATATACAGACAGACAGACATACAGACAGACAGACTTATAGTACCTATAATCGCAAGTAAAAAGTGTAACATTATTTCATTTACTCGAAAATGTATCAGTTTTCGGTTCAATTACACAATTGAATCTAATGTCTTAGATCGTGTCTCAAATATTAAGGACTTAGGAGTTATTCTTGATTCTTCACTAAATTTTAGGAACCACATCAATTACTTAGTACCAAAAGCTAACTCGTTAGTTGGATTCATAAAACGAAATGGCAAAGATTTTCGAGATCCTTATGTTTTATTAACTTTGTATACATCTCTTGTCAGATCGCTTTTGGAATACGCTGATGTAATCTGGAGTCCCGCGTTTAAAGTTAATTCTGACAGGGTAGAATCGATTCAAAGAAGGTTTACGAAATACGTTTTCAACAAAATGAGCTGGGGTTTCTGTCCTGATTACAAAGCTAGGTGCCTATTGCTTGGAATAAAATCCTTAGAAACAAGAAAAAAAATTCATGGTGTAATGCTCATAAGAGACTTACTATGCTACCACATAAAGTGTCCAACACTCCTTGCTCTATTACCTATTCATGTACCTGCCAGGTCCACGAGAACAAGTCATTTGAGCCTTCGCAGAGAAACAGTTTCTTGTTCACTCCCATTACTCCTGTAGACATGCTAACAGTTATTCGTGGCTTGAAAAATTCGAACACCAGCGTTCTTTTAAAGCAAATTTCTTATCTTATAGTAGACGTCTTGACTGTTATGTTTAATAATTGTGTTTTTTTAGGAGTATTTCCGGCAGAGCTTAAAACTGCTGATGTAATGCCACTACTTAAAAAAGGTTCTGCTTTGAATGTTTGTAATTTTAGGCCTATCTCTCTTCTTCCAGTGCTGAGTAAGGTTTTTGAGAAGCTTATGAAAGATAAAGTTGTAAGTTTTTTAAATAAAACAAGTTTTTTTAGTTGCAAGCAATTTGGATTTCGTAAGGATAGATGTACTGAAGATGCGCTCTTACAGTTTTGCTCCCAAATAATGTCTAATCTTGACGGTAAAAAGTGTACAGCGGGGTTGTTCATTGATATAACCAAGGTTTTTGACATGGTGAACCATAAAATTTTACTGAAAAAGCTAGAAAAAGCTGGTTTTCGTGGATTTGTTCTGAATTGGTTCGAGGCTTACCTTAAAGATAGGTCACAAAGAGTAAAAATTGGTGAGATAAGGAGTGACTTGAAATTTTTCAACTTGGGAGTACCTCAAGGATCTGTCCTTGGTCCAATCCTATTTCTTGTATACATAAACTCTCTCTTGGAGCTCGACTTCAAAGGTTTGCCAACTGCATTTGCGGATGATGTGGGTTTTTCTTATGATGCGAATAGTACTCTTGATCTGGTTGCTGATATAAATTGGGATCTGAGTTTATTGAGGGTTTGGTTTGCTGAACACAATTTGGTAATCAGCAATAAAACAAAAATAATGTTTTTCAACTTAACTAAGTCAGTAAATTTGATATCTGGAATCCACTTTCATGCACCGGAATGCCCTAAATTCAAAACTAATAACTGTGTATGCAATATGCAGTCTATTTCTTCCACTATTATAGGCATCATAAATGTAGTGATAACTGTTTTGAAATTGAGAAAGTTAATGAGTTTAAATATCTAGGACTTATCATTGACTCTAACATGAGTTTTTCAAAACATATTGGTTCCTTATACATGTATTTTCGTTCAAATCTTCGGCTGTTTTATTACCTGAGAAATGTGTGTTCTGATTTTGTCATGAAACAAATCTATTACGGAATTTTTCATTCCAAATTACAATACGGAATTGTTTGCTGGGGAGGTTCGTATTTAAATAAAATTCAACCTCTATTAGTCCTTCAGAAGCATATTTTAAGGAAAATGTGCCGTAAAACGGTAAGACATTCTAGTTTCCCTTTGTTCTGCTACCTTAGCATCCTTCCAGTTCGTCACCTATATTGTTTTAAAGTGTTGAAGTCGTTCTATATAAAGTCCGGTAATCGTAATTTTCGGCTTATTTCTACTTATAACTTACGTGTTAATCTGTCTAATGTGGTAACTGTTCCTTTGTTGTTTTTTAATAAACTTCCACCTTCAATTAGAGCAATATCGTCTCCGAAACTGTTTCAAAGATGCGTAAAAGTCTGGCTTTTAAATTTTGACCATTCAAGTCTAGCTTCAAACTTTTTCTGATATCCTGATTCAACTTATTTAATTAGTATTATTTATTTATTATTATTTTATTTAACTATTAATTATTATTATCGCTAATATTTTCTATATCATTCTTCTTTTGTAATTTCCCATAAATCAAATATAACATTTCTTATTGTTCTTTTTTGTTTATAAAATGATGTTTTTTATTTATTGCCACCCCACATTAAGCACTTAATTTGTAAAGTCTGAATATTTTTTTGAAGTGACATCATCACTATTTACTTCTTGTAAGAAAATACCGATTGTCTCTAAATCCTTTTCCTTTATGTAATATTTACTTAGCTTAAGATTAATTATTGTAATGTAATATTGTATGGAATAAACTTAAACTAACTTAAACTATTTTACCAGGGACAGTAGTACCTTACTGGACATGTTTTTTGTAAGTCATTTACAAAAGGTTCTCCTTTATGACCAAATATCCGCTCCCTGCTTCTCTCATCATGATCTAATTTATCTCACGTTTCAATGTTCACCTCTGGTCTCTTCAACTACCTTCAGCTTTCTAGATTTTAAAAATGTTAACAGGCAACAGTTGGAAATTGATTTGAATTAACTCGAGTTGACTCAAATATATAGTATGCCATCTGCTGATGACCAGATTTAATTTTTACAAAATAATATTAACCAACTTTATAACTTGCATGTTCCTCTCGTTACAAGGCAGTCTTGTTATAAAGAACAACCTTGGTTTAAGAACAACATCAAGTCTCTTATAACAGAACGTTATCGTGCATATAAACGCTGGAAAGCTTTTAGGCTTCACGAATTGCATAGTGAGTATAAAGCTTTGAGAAACAGAGTAGTCTTTTTAATCCGTGAAGCTTAACAACGGTTTTATGCCCCTTAACTAGATCCCTCCCAAGCAAAAGAGAAACTGTGGAAAAATCTGAGAGAGATAGGTGTAGGTAAGAAAATTAACAACAAAATCGTTTTCATTGACTGTGACGAGCTTAACAAAAACTTTGTTACTCTAAGCCCTCCTTTTTCTGGAACCCCAATGATTGACATACAATTACAAGAAGATATGTTGAATGGTCACCCGTCTACAAGTGGTTTTTGCTTCTGCCCAGTTAACGAGGTTGATGTTTTAGAAAGTGTCCTAGCCATTAAGTCCAACTCTGTTGGAACTGATGGTATCCATCCAGTGTTCTTAAAAGCTATACTGCCTTATTTCCTCAAATATATAACTTATGCGTTTAATACTATTTTAATGACAAGCACATTCCCCTCCGCCTGGAAGTGAGCTAAGGTTATACCCATACCTAAAAATCGGGAAGCAGATGATTTTCGACCCATAACCATATTAATATTTCTTTCCAAAGTTTTGGAAAGACTTATGAATCATCAAATTCGGACTTTTATAAACAGAAATCGGTTAATATGCATCAACCAATCAGGTTTCCGGTCGAAACATAGCTGTACCACTGCTTTAATTAACGTTACGGAAAATATTAGAAGTGCTTTGGATGACGGTAAAGTAACTGTACTTACACTCTTGGACTTTTCTAAGGCATTTGACACCGTCAATCACTATATACTTTGTGAAAAGCTAATAAATCAATTTCAATTCTCAACGCCTTCAGTAAAACTGATTTTTTCTTACCTTACCAGTAGATCTCAAGCTGTTTCTGCAAACCACTCTATGTCATCTTTTCTTCCTCTGCAGAGAGGTGTCCCTCAGGGCTCTATTTTGGGCTCATTGCTGTTCTCGATGTATATCAATGATCTACCGTCGTGTCCATTGAGCTCTTCTGTGCACATGTATGCAGATGATGTTCAATTATATAATAGTTTTCCACTTGGTATGCTCGAGAACGGTGTGTACGAAGTTAACGAGGATTTGAATGAAATCGTTATCTGGTCCCGTAAAAATGATCTTTGTTTGAATCCAAAGAAATCACAGTGCTTAGTAATTTCCAGAACTATAACCGACACTTCATTTTTTCCTAAGATATATTTGAATAATACAATCATTGAGTTTGTTGATACTGCAAAAAAACTTGGTCTGACATTTAATAAAACGCTTAGTTGGAACAACCATATCAGAATTACGCTGGGCAAAGTGTATGGGGGTCTTCGAATGCTCTGGGCATCTCATCATATAACTCCTTTAAAAACCCGGCTAATATTGGCAAAAACTTTGATAGTACCACAAATGCTTTTCTGTTGCGAGATTTTTAGTAATTGTGACTATGAACACAAGAGGAAACTTAATGTTGCGTTCAATAGTATGACACGCTATGTATATGGTCTAAGAAGATATGATCGTGTCTCTAATTTTTCTAAATCAATCTATGGCGTTACCTTAGACAATTTATTTACCATTAGAACACTTATCTTGCTTCACAATATTTTGCAGTCCCATCAGCCAGGATACCTTTACAATAAAATCAATTTCACACGATCTGCTAGATCTTGTAATCTTATACCAATACCAAGGTTGCGAGTTTGTGAATTAAGAAATCCTTAAGTCATAAGTCAGTAAGTGACTTATGAATTTAAAAAAAATTAATTCATAAGTCAGTAAGTGACTTGTGAATTAAATAAATCATAAGTCATAAGTTACCAAGTGACTTATGAATTAAATTTTTCATAATTCACAAGCTACCAAGTGACTTATGAATTAGATGAACCGCAAGTCATAAGTTACCAAGTGACTTATGAATTAAATTTTCATAATTCACAAGCTACCAAGTGACTTATGAATTAGAAGAACCGCAAATCATAAGTTACCAAGTGACTTATGAATTAAATTTCTTTAATTCATAAGTCACTTACTGACTTATGACTTATGATTTTGATTTTGCGGATTTGGTCCAATTCCTTGGTCAGAACAGAGATCTGTTTATCACATCGGCTTTCTACGACTTCGAAACGATTCTCTACAACAGAAAGCTTTTCTCCATACCTTCAACGCGTTCGTCTAGGGCACATACATTTTTCTCAATGTTACCCAATTTACCTTCTAGAATGACCTTCCTAAACATTCTGTTGCGCTTCAAGTCTTTCGAGAATATTCTGTTGTTCCATCTTTTGTTCGTTTCGTTGCTCTTCAAGCTTCTTTTTTTGTACTTCGAGTTTTTCGAGAACATTCTGTTGTTCCTTCTTTTGTTCGCTTCGTTGTTCTTCAACCAGCTTCTTTTGCTCGTTTCGTTGTGTTTCAAGTTGTTCGAGAACATTCAGCTGTTCCTTCTTTTGATCGTTTCGTTGCTCTTCCAGACGTCCGAGAATATTCTGCTGTTGCTCTTCAATCAGCTTCTTTTGTTGTTCTAATAAAAGCTTCATCATACTAGAAAAATCTACACTTTCACTTACTTCCTCTTCCTCCACTTCTGTTTCAAAAACAAAAGTGTCTACGTCTTCCCCTTGCTGTTCCAAAAAGTTGCGCAAACGCAGGACGAGCTCATTTTTCGATCCCGCTCTAGAAAGATTTCGCTTACCTAACTCACTTTTAAGCTCAATTCAGTTGAGCTCTTCCAACAACTTACCCATTTTCACTGTATTTAACTTTTTTTTTACACTTTAAGCCTAGTACGCTGCTCTGCGAAAAGGGTTCCTTAGGTGGATTTTTTACTACAATTTTTTATAATTCTCCACACTTTTCCGTCCATCGTTTATCTCCCGGGACAAAAAATGCTTGCGAAATTTTGACAGTTCTATTTTTTTTTGGTTTGTTTATTTATTGTGCCATTTCAATAGAATTTTATTAAATGGAAAATTGAAGAATTTTATTTAAACAAAGTTTGAAACAAATAGATAAAGTAGTTTTGAAGTGGGTGTGAATAGTGAACATTTACTTTAAAAAAGTAATTTTGAATGTTTAGCTACACGTCGGAGTCGAATCAATACGAGCAACCCAATTGCTATTCTAACCAAGTATGAAAGGAAGCTCTGAATCTGGCCTTGCCGAATTGATTGGATTACGTTTCAAAATGTTTCGCCCCGATAAGTGGCTTCTATTTAGTACAGAATGTATTTATGACCAGTGGATACGTTCAATTGCCAGGTACACTTTCTTAGAAGGCAACTTACAAGTTACAATTTTAAAGAAAATCATTTCCAGGACTCAAAGAGCGGATCTCTAGGGAATTACTAGAGATAAGGCTTTTCCAATCACCGCACACAATTTTTATGGCTGATTCAGCAAGTTTGAATGCCTGGTTTGGAGCAAGAGACAACAAAAACCGACTATAAAGAAGAAGGTGGCGAACATTTCAAAGAACACCCAACCAGCAACTATTTTTTCAGCACACCAACACTCACTGTAGTCGAAACATCGGCCGAATCAATGAAAACTGAATAAAAAGGTTTATTTACTTTTGGATTTCTAATCTTTTATTCAAAAACTGTTGAAAACTTGGAAATTTACTTCGTGCTGTTCAAGTTTTTCCGTCGTATTTTTGTTGGAACCACCTAGTTTCCTGTGGATGAGAAGTTGTCCCTCCTCAACTCGGACCTTAAAGCCACGCTCCAAAATCTCTTCGGCCTTAGTGCCACGAACTGTGCAATGAACAGTGATATTTTCATTACGTCTGATGCCGAAAGAACGTACGGTTACGGTATAACGAGTCTTTGAAAACACTGGTTGTTGACCAGTCAATTGTTCCGATACCTGAATGTTGACAAAAAATGTTTATTCGTTGAGTATTCAACTAATGCACTTTATAGTCCTGAGCTTACCTTAGCGGCACGAATCAACCCATCACCGGATTCACCCAAATAAATATTCAAGCACAGTATTCGAAAGTGTAGTTCCTGGATATGGTTCTTAGTTAGTTTTGATAACACATTTTACGTTAAAAATATTAATTTGTTTTATTGATTCTGGTGACATTTTTGTCTTGACTTTGACTGTCACTTTTTCAAAACAGCTGATTATACTCTACACAAATATTTTCCGCTGAGTGTTCGTTCACGATTTCGACGTGCTCGTGGAGATCAACGAAAAATTCCGTTTCGCATCAGCAGCGTACTAGGCTTTACTAGTCAAATAAGTTTTATCCCACTTCTGACACCAATGTAACGTGCGTTTAGTTCGCAAAATAAAACTTCACATTTCTATTTATTTCTACCTCTTTTATTTAGTATCTGTACTTTATTCGATCTCAACTCGACTTTTTTTATTTATTTCATTTATCTACAAGCAGTTTTACAGCTAACAGATATAGTGCTCCAAGAATAATATATTAAAATATAAGTAAGTACAATAAATCAGTCTTAAATTTACTTCAACTAAGGATTGAAAAATCAATTTCTGAAGGGACTTCATTGAAATCAGCTATACATCTTGATAACGTTTCATTTAATCCATAAACTGTTCTATGTATATTTTGAAATAGGAAATTGGACGGACAGGAAGAACAAACTGAATTAATAGTTAAAGGTTGTAAGCTACTAGTTATGTTTTCATAAAATTCATTAAAAGTGTTAGCAACATCGAAAGGTTCGGAAATTAAACAATTACCAACATTTAGTGAAACAGGTGTTTTAGATGAGGAGGACTTATTTAATAAACTATTGACAGTTTCCCATTCTTTTCTAAGGTTGCCTCTCGCTGAATTAAAACGATTGCGGTAAAAGCTGTCTTTGCAGAGTGGAATTTCACGTTTCAGTTCTCCACACAATTGTTTGTATTTCAATTTTAGACTTTGATTGTTAGGATTTTTATAAAGTTTTATACTCAGCTTATTCTTAAGATTTATCTTATTCAATTACTCAGAAGTTATCCAAGGCTTGAGCCATTTATTGATTTTTTTCTTGATAATAACCGAAGAACAATTATTGACATGCATTTTGAGTCGCTCAAAAAATGTTGTAAATGCAACTTCAGCATTTCTACACAAATATACATCTTCCCAAAATTCATGAAGCAACTCAAATTTGAGTTTGCTGATGTCAACTCTAGCTGTTTTACTGGTTGCTTCTAAGTTATTGCTACTCTTTTTGCATGAAGTTTTTATTAAGATACCAGTCATGCAGTGGTCAGTAATATTTAGATCAAAAACACATTTTTCAAAACTAATCACAGAAGCACACTCAACTCTAACTAAAATGTGGCCCAAACAACTGCCCGACAGAATCCTCGTTGGCTCATTGACTACAGATTCTAGCCCATGTGAAGCTATAAGAGCAAGATAGTTCGAGACCACTTCACTACTCTCAAGTATATTTATATTGAGATCACCAACAACAATAACATTTTTTGCTTTAATTTTTTCGAGGAGAGACGAAGACTCTTGTAAAAAAATTGAAATACTGCAATCTATAAACACATAAAAAGACATACAATTTGTTATTGAATGAAACAGAAACCATTAAAACATCCGCACTAACAAATTTTACACAAACAACATCTTCAACTTCATAACATTCTTTCACAAAGCAACCAACTCCACCTGCAGCGTAATTTTCATTCGTATTGGCATAAAATGTGTAGCCAGGTATAGTATAATCATTAACTTCAAAATTATAAATCCACACTTCAGACACAAAAACAATATCTGGATTGCACAAAAATGAATCAAGGTGCGCGACAAGTGAAGAAAAGTTTTCTCTTAAGCTTCTGATATTCTGATGAACAAAAAAAAGTTTATCATCACACTAATTACTAGACATAAAGATATTATCACATTCATTTTGGCTACTGGAATCGAACACTGTAAAATCTTCAATCAAATCAAAAACTTCATTCATTATGTAATCAAGAATAAAAAAGAAATAAATAATATAAATAAATAATAATTAATGACAAAAGAGAAGGAGCACTAAATAAGAGCAAGATCATTAAATGATTTAATTGAAATTACTTTGCCACCCTCAACTTTTCTAACAAGAATCTGATTATTGTTGTACCAAGCATATTTAATTTTTTTTTTGTTTACATACTTCTTTTACTTTCATAAAAAGCGCCTGCGTAAACTTGGTGAGAGAGTCGTTTATGTAAATACTGCTACCCTTCGAAATACTGCTGCTATTACTGCTACTGTTGCTGCTGTTTCTCTCGCTGCCGTCACCCGCCTTACCGATGCCAATCGCTTGTGTGTTGAGATTTTTTTTACTTGCCCTCTTTGCGCGCATAATTCTTTGTTTTGTTGAAAGTGAAGAGAATTTAACGCAGATGACAGAATTGTTAACAGCTCGCACTGCCTTGTTAGGAACTTTCTTTACGACATCAATTGACAAAGCATTATTAAAAATTAGCTTTGCGGTTTCAGATGCGTTGTTATTATTAACATCAGGGGCTCCAACGATTTCAATGTAGCTATCCAACTGCTTTTGCTGCATCCAGTTAAGTCTACTTTCCAAAAAATTGACCTTTGATCTGAGTTCATTGTTCTGCATTTGTAACTCATTTAGTTGCTGCAAGAAGCGTTGATTTGTATTCTCCAAGTTTGAAAGTTTGAGGTAAATCATTTGGAATGTATATACGTTGTTATCCTCTTCGATGATGGGGTCAGAAGAAGTAGCTGAGGTTGTAGATGTTGGTGGTTTAATGCACTTTGATGAATTTTTTGCATTCTTGGTGGTAGTTTGAATGAGCGCTTTGTTGTTATTTTGCGCAGGTACACTAGCTGCTGCCAAATGCATTGAACGGCGTCTGAGCACAACACACTTGTCGCAACGGAAAGAATTGCCACTCGATTTTATAAAATCAACTTCTTGATCAGTGATCTTTACACAGACGCAATGAAAAAAGTTTTTGCAGTCAACACAGTCTATTTTACTGGTACACAGTCTATCAATTTTTTGAGAACACACTGAACAATTCATTTTGATAATTAAAGTTCTTTAAGATGCGCACCCCACGACAATCCAGAGAGAACTGAACTGAAATGAGTTGCGGTTGATATATTAGTCGGAAAAAGATTAAGTGATCTCATTCTATCAACAAGATCAGAACTTCTAAGCGCATCATTGTTCAAATCTCCAGCAATAATGATGAAAGGTGACACAAACGATAACTCATCTAATAAAGCGAACAGCGGTGTTAAATCAATGCTATTATTTGGACGATACACTGAACCTAGCAAAATCTTATTGTCGTTGCACTTTACCTCCACAAATATATATTCGATTCCACTTCCTGGCTGAGACTTTCTAATTATCCTGCAGCTCAAGCCACTGCGAATGAATATCGCCACACCACCACCCACACGACCAACTCTATCACAACGGAAGACATTAAACCCCTCAAAGCAACAATCGGAATCTGTAGAGAACCAAGTTTCACAAACGCAAACTACATCAATGTTTGAATGTTGAAACAAATAACGAAATTCATCCAGCTTGGGACCCAAACTCTGGGCATTAATATGGCAAACTCTCAAGCCAGTGTACTGCGCACCTAAAATTCTAATCAATGCCTTCGAGTACAGAAATCCTGTTACTAACATTAGAATCAATCATTAATAAAGACATTTAAGCGATTAGGACTATAAATAGTCCAGTGCATTAAATAGATAAGAAGCTGCTCGACCATATCATGAAAGAATTTAAAAAATAGAGAGACAACGATGACTCTGATAATGACAAATTTATATTTTTCGATATTAATATTAATTTGTATTGCTTTTTTTTTTTTTTTTAAGTGATCAAGTATGAGTATAAAGGAAAATTACTATAACTTACTATAAAAATTAAAAAGCTAATGAAACAGTAAGAGCGAAAAATTCAAAATAAAATAAAGTTAATTCAGAAGAAAAGAAAAATAAATAATAAAAATAAAATTGTTGTTTGCTTCTTCTTCTTCTTCTTCAGGTCTTTTCTTTAACAGCTGTTTCAGTTCTCATAGTAGATTTGGTGGCAATATTATTAAGAACGTCATAGTTCTCCACGAAAAGCGCTTTATCATTGCGGTTCTTTTTTACATAAACAAACCCTCGCATTGTAAAAGCCGAAAACAGTTGACTTTCATTTTTCATCTTGATTGCACTTTGCAGAAGTGATCGATTTCTTTGCGTAAGACATTCATGTATATATACAGCATTATCAGAAGAATATCCAAATTCGCGAAGAGTGAGTTTTTGTTTTGATTTTGTGCGGTAATAAGAGATCGATCGTAGTATAGTGCTTTTGTCGCGTGGTGACATAAATTTAATTATAACGGGTGGATTTAACACTGATTTATTCGTTTTAATTCGGAAAATGTCTCGAATAATCAGTGGCTTTATTCCTATGGCGTTGCACAAGTTATTGAATGTTAATTTTAGATCTTCATTTTGCAACACAGGAAGACCATGAACCAGAGCATCACTCTCTGTTTGTTTATAAAGGTGCATTTCTTCATTACTGTCAATGCGCGTAATAATTTGACGTAGTGCATCATCATGTTGTTTCAGTTGTGCTTTAAGTGAATTGTTTTCTTCTCTGATAACATCGATTTCCGTTAACTTAATTTCCAGAGATTTTATACGGCTATTAACGTCATCAATAGAGCTCTTCAATTTAGATATGTCAGTGTCAATTTTCGCCGTTATTCTCTCTTCGAAATTATTTATTTTTGACGAAAGAAGTGATACGATGTACTCACTTTGCTTGTGAAGAGTTTCATCGGATTGTGACATGTCGATGTTTAAAGAGTTATCTCTTGTAGTGTGAGTGTTTTTTGCCTGTTTAGGATCTGGGGACAGAGGCTGCTGTTGACCAGGGGATAATGAGAGATGTTTTCTATTCCGTTTACCAGGCATGTATATTACTTGTAAATTTTTATGTAGGTGGTTGTGATTTGATTTGATTTGAGTTTATTGGATAAAGAGTAGTCGCACTTTAATTTAAGAGAGTATGCTTTTCACCATGTGCGAATCATAAACCAACTTCAAGATAAATTAAAATTTCAAATTAATTTAGACAGTTAGCAATAATGTTTCAACCGGCTTTAATAACGTTTTAAGTGTAATTGTTTAAAATTGTTTGTTATTTTGAGGAGTTTAGCCTTGGTACGTTTAAATAAACGTTTGAAACAACGAATATTATTGCCACTTGATCAAGCACGTCCACTTAGCAACACATCACAAACTTTCTGCTGGAGAGTTTGCAAAGAAAAAGGAGATGAAACCGCCAACATTTGATTTACAGTGTTCTTGGCCAGTCTACAAGAGACAATTTGAGGCAGCCGCGACAACAAATGGCTGGGATGACGAAGACAAGTACATTGCACTGACTCTTGCTCTTAGAGGACCAGCAGCTGAATTACTTCAAACAGTTCCAGGTGGTAAGAGCTGCGATTTCAGTTCTCTCGTGGCAGCTATAGATAAACGCTTTGGAGATAGCCACTTGAAAGAAGTCTTCCGAGTCCAACTCAATAACAGAGTCCAAAAAAGGGGTGCAAGTCTACAGCAGCTCCAAGCAGGCGTCGATTTGCATCTTCAGAGGTCTGTGCGAACTGCTAGAACGCGTTCTCTTTCTGAAACTTTAGCATTCGCATTGACATTTGAAGCAGCAGAACAGGCTTCTCATGGAGTACATCGACTTAGAGAAGCCATAGTCGAAGAATGCTCGTGCCAAAGATCAGAAATACAAAAGAACCAGCGGAGTGGACCAGTAAGATGTTGGAACTGCAACAAGACCGGGCACTTACAGCGTCAATGCCGGCTACCACCAAATAAAACCGGTTGTCAACATTGTGGAAGCAAGAGATCCAATCCAGAGCAAGGTAACAACAACACCAGCGTTGCCCATCAATCCGTTTCCCATCAGGGAAACGAGTAAGAACCAACTTCGAGGGGCAGAGGCTGGTTTCTTGTATCGATGGCCCCAAAACCACCATCCAGGTCTCCCAGACCAAACGAGACAACAAGAGTCTGACTGTGGAGACTACTATTGACGGGAACAAACATGTGGCTACCATCGACATCGGTGCCACAGCATCCATAGGACGTCGAGACCTGGTAAAGATGACGTGGCTTCATAACACCGATAGATACCGTCTAAGAACCGCAACGGGAGAAGCAGCAAGAGTATATGGAGAAGTGTGTCTTAAGATCCGACTGGCTGATCTAGTGTTCACTCATCAATTTCTGGTGGCAGATATATGTGACGAGTGCATCATTGGAATCGACTTTATGAAACAGCACGGAGTTATTTTGGACATCGGTAATCAGGTTTTGAAGTACCAAAATAAGGAACTTCCAATGACCTATTCGAACGAAAGTACGTCGACACTGAGGACTGTCATCACGGAAGATCTGATACTGCCTCCTTCTTCTGAAGTGTTCGTTTGGACAAAACTGGAAGGTGAGTTTGGAAGCCTTCGATACCTCGTGGTGGAACCAGGCCCAGAGTGTTCCTCCCAAAGCGTCATCATTGAGAAAACACTGGTAGCACCGAAAAACAAAATGGTCCCCGTACGATTACTAAACATCAGACCGTACGATGTAAAGTTCAAGAAAGGAGAAGTCGTTGGACGTTGCGAATCGGTTGCAGCCATTACGAAAATCACAGATGAAGCCCCGAGAAAAACTACAACTCCTGAGGAGCTCAAGACCATCAGAGCTAGAATATTGAATTCATCCAACCTTGATCACCAACAAACAAGGATGGCTGAAAATCTAATACAAGAGTACACTGACATCTTCGCATCGTGAAAAGGGCAATATGGTAGAACACAGTTGGTGCAGTACCGCAACAACACAGGAGATGCAAGACCGATTCGTCAACCTGCAAGACGCCTTCTACTAGCCAAACAAGGTGAGGTTGAGGAAATGATAACAACAATGAAGAAGGACGGTCTTATCGAAAATTCCAAAAGTCCTTGGGCGTCACCAGTGGTTCTAGTGAAAAAGAAAGACGGAAGCACTCGTTTTTGTGTGGACTACCGAAGGCTGAACGATGTGACTAAGAAGGACAGCTATCCCCTGCCGAGGATCAGTGATACCCTGGATGCCATGGAGGGAGCCTAGTGGGTTTCGTCGCTGGACTTGAAGAGTGGATATTGGCAAGTTTACATCCACCCTGATGATCGGGAAAAGACGGCGTTTTCTACAGGTAATGGGCTCTGGCAGTTTAAGGTTATGCCGTTTGGGCTATGCAACGCTCCGGCAACATTCGAGCGTTTGATGGAGTGCGTTCTTCAAGGACTGACATGGAAAGCGTGCCTTGTCTACTTGGACGATGTCATTGTTTACGGGAAAACATTTGACCAACATTGCAAGAACCTAGAAGCCGTGTTTCAGAGACTTCGAGAGGCTAACCTTAAACTGAATCCAGAGAAATGTGCACTTTTTAAAACCGAAGTTAAGTATTTGGGACACATCATCTCTTCCCAAGGAGTGAAGACTGATCCTGAAAAAGTTGACTCCGTCAAAAATTGGCCAACACCACAGGACAAACATCAACTCCCAAGCTTTCTTGATCTTGCCACATATTACCGACGTTTTTTTAAGAACTTTGGTGGAGTTGCAAAGAGTTTGCATCAGCTCACCGAAAAGGGAAGCAGTTTAAATGGTCAGGTGAGTGTGAGAAATCTTTTCAGGAACTCAAATACCGCCTCTGTAACGCTCCAGTTGTGTTTATACCCAAGGCTGGGAAATCATCCCACGTAAATCCGAAAGATCTCCGACCAATAAGTCTATCATCTTTCCTTCTTAAAACCTTAGAACGACTGATTGATATCCACCTGCGTATAGCTATAGATCCAAAATTGCTATCTACAGCTTAACACGCCTACTGTAAGGGAAAATCTGTAGAAACGGCCTTACATACCTTGGTTCGTACTATAGAATATTCCCTCCATCACAAAGAATTCACTCTGGTCGCTTTCCTCGACATAGAGGGCGCCTTCAATAACGTCAGCAACTCTGCAATTACAAAGGCACTGACGAAGCTCAAAGTAGATGGTTCTATAGTGGAGTTGATAAATCTAATGCTAAAAAGCAGGAGAATCAACTCTACTCTAGGAAACTTCTCTGCAAAGAGATCTGTCAGTAGAGGAACACCGCAAGGCGGAGTCCTATCCCCTCTTCTATGGAATCTAGTCGTCAATGAGCTTCTAGTTGACCTAGAAGCTGAGGGATTCAAAGTGATTGCTTATGCAGATGACGTCTCCATTGCGGTATCCGGCAAATATGCTCACGTCCTTATGGATCTGATGCAAACCGCTCTAAACAAACTAGTAAAATGGGCGAGAAAAAGTTATCTAGGGGTCAACCCTCAGAAAACCGAACTCGTTCTCTTCACCAGGAAATATAAAATTCCTCAACTTACAACTCCATCAATAAATGGAATCCCACTTCAACTCTCCAACGAAGCTAGATATCTAGGTATTATCCTAGACAAAAAGCTAAACAGGAAAGCCAATATAGAGGAAAGAATCAGGAAATCTACCGTAGCCCTGTTTTCCTGCAAAAAAGCCATTGGCACAAAATGGGGTTTCTCCCCCCAAATCACCCACTGGCTCTACACCGCGGTCATCAGACCAATACTCACATACGGAGTAGTGGTATGGTGGACCGCTCTGGATAAAAGGACCTACTGCGATAATTTAAGCAAGGTCCAACGAATAGCTTGTTTATGTATTAGCGGAGCACTGAGATCAACACCCTCAGCTGCCCTAAACATACTCTTTTAACTCATACCACTAGATATCTTCAGCAAACAAATGGCCGCTAGTGCAGCCATTCGTATGAGAGCTATCTCCCAATGGACCGATAACAACATCGGTCACGCTACAATCTTGAGTTTATTCAGATCAATCCCATGCCACTCCGACTACACCGTCCCCCAACTGGTTTTTGATAATAATTTCCAAGTCTCAATCCCACCAAGAATGGCCTGGGAAGACGAAGAACTTTTGAGAGATGATTCAATTCACTTCTATACAGATGGGTCAAAGACAGAAGAAAGGGTCGGCTACGGAGTGTACTCAAACCGACTTAACGTAAGTCTCTCATTCCGCCTCCCTAACCATTGTAGCGTGTTCCAAGCGGAAATTCTGGCGATCAAGGAGGTCCTATCATGGCTAAAAGAAAACGTGATATCCTCAACGAATATCCGGATTTTCTCTGACAGTCAAGCAGCCCTCAAATCACTCGGTGCCGTTTCCACGAACTCAGTAACCGCCCTTAACTGTCGCCTATCTCTTAAGGAGATGGCTGAACAGTTCAATATTCACCTTCTTTGGGTGCCGGGGCACAGAGATATCATGGGAAACTGCAAAGCCGATGAACTCGCCAGAAAAGGAACCGTTCTACCGCTCTCAACCAGCAGGTTGAATATTGGTATACCAATCGCTACATGTAAACTTATGCTAAAGCAAGAGGCAATGGATAGAACAAATCATTGGTGGAACAGTATCACCACGTGTGTGGCAACAAAACAGTTATGGCCAGGACTAGATCCAAAACGCACAAGACATTTGCTATCCATAACCAGATTGCACTTTAGCTCCGTAATCAATGTCATCACCGGACATTGTCTGATAGGAAGACACGCCATAAGACTCGGCGTTCCCTCTAATGACTTCTGCAGAAGTTGCCTAGATGAGGAGGAGGAGGAGACTATTCAACACCTCCTCTGCTCATGTCCTGCACTGTCCTCTAAAAGAAAACGGCATCTAGGAAAATATTTCCTCGATGATCTAAGCGATCTGGCAAACACAGATATCCTGCATCTTTTTCGCTTTATCAAAAGCTCCAAATGGTTCTGTTAAGTGTGGTTCTTCCTCACTTAATTTATTATGGTATCACAATGGACCTAATACTGGTCTAAGTGTGTCAGTTGTTTTCCTGACAGCCATTTTAACCTAACCTAACCTAACGCTCCAGTGCTGGCACATCCAACACCTGGCAAAACATTCATCATTGACGCAGATGCAAGCAACGTGGGAATCGGGGCGGTACTATCCCAAGTGCATGATGGCGAAGAGAAAGTGGTGGCATATTACAGCAAGGTCCTCTCGAAGCCCGAAAGAAACTACTGCGTGACCAGAAGGGAACTGCTAGCTCTTATCCTGGCAACAAAGCACTTCCATAAGTACATCTTTGGACAGAAATTCCTTCTGCGGACAGACCATGGTGCTCTGAACTGGCTGTTGAACTTCAAAGATCCAGAAGGTCAAGTCGCTAGGTGGATAGAAAGACTGCAGACTTATGATTACCAGATTCAACACCGCAGAGGAAAGTTGCACTCAAACGCTGACGCATTATTCCGAAGACCTTGCAAAGTGGATTGCAAGCATTGTAGGCGGCAAGAAGAAAAAGAAAATATTACCGCTCAGCGACTAAGAGCTGACCCAATATGCGGATGGAGCAATGAGGAAGTGAGGACTGCTCAACAGGAGGATCCAGATATCGAACCCATTCTCGCATGGAAAGAAAATGAAGAGAAACCTGAATGGGGAGACATTTCTGACAGGAGTCCAGTTCTCAAAGCCTATTGGGCACAGTGGGACTCACTATATGTGCAAGGAGGTGTCCTCAGGCGAAGATGGAATTCTCGCTGATGGTAAGTCATATGTGATGCAGCTGTTCGTACCGCAATCGAAAGTCAGTGAAATTCTTCGGGAAATGCACGACGGACCTTCTGGAGGCCACCTGGGAGTAAACAAAACACTGGAGAAGGTGCGACATCGGTTCTACTGGTTCCATGCTAGAGATGGCGTGGAGAAGTGGTGTCGAACATGTGACAAGTGTGCTGCAACCAAAGGACCGGGTAGGAAGATTCAATTTAAAATGCATCAGTACAACCATTGTATATAGAAACTATAGTATTATTATGTAGACTTTTTGGCTGGTGGTCTCCGTGCTTACTTAGCAGTCTCCGTTCCAAGCAATTTGTTCTACCATTGTGTGTAGAGAAACAAATGCTGCGCCACCATGCTCGTCCGGTCCAAAGCACTGTTAAATCGATTCATGAACTTACTATAGTTTCTGTATACAATGGTACAACGTTGGATCGCCTTTTGAGAGGATTGCAGTAGATGTGGCTGGGCCTTTTCCAGAGACCAACGCTGGAAACAAGTACATTCTGGTTGTAATGGACTATTTTAGCAAGTGGCCTGAGGCGTATGCCATCCCAAATCAAGAGGCCAAAACGGTGGTCGACCAGATTGTGTTTAACTGGGTGAGTAGGTTTGGCGTGCCTATGGAACTCCATTCCGACCAAGGGAGGAACTTTGAGTCAAACATCTTCCAAGGAGTGTGCGGACTACTTGGCATTAAGAAAACGAGAACCATCCACAATCTGATGGGATTTTTGAAAGATTCAACCGGACCTTGAAAGAACACCTCACCAAGGTCGTAGGCGACTACCAAAGAGACTGGGATAGGCACGTACCGCTATTCCTGATGGCCTATAGAAGTGCGGTACATAGCTCGACAGGACAAACACCATCTGACATCCTGTTCGGGAAAACCATGCGGCTGCCCAGCGAACTTAAATTTGGATGCCCCACAGAGGAGCTACAGGACACGAACGAGTATGTGGACGACCTCAAGGAGAGGCTCGCTGACATCCATAAAAGAACAAGGGAACGGATGAAAACCTACAGCGACCGGATGAAGACACGGTACGGCACAAAAGCGACAACGTCAGGATTCCAAGCAGGAGATCGTGTGTGGCTCTATAATCCTCATCGTTAAAAGGGATTATCACCGAAACTTCAGCAAAACTGGTAAGGTCCTTATACCGTTGTCAAGAGGATTAACGACGTGGTTTACCGCATCCAAAGAGGACTAAGAGGCAAGTTAAAAGTAGTTCATTGTGACCGGCTGCATCGATATAGTGGCGAGGCTGCAGATGGAATTATTCGGGACGAACAATCTTAAGGAGGGGGCAGTGTAACGTGAACCCAACATTTAATACCAATTTCCTAATCGAAAACGTTCAACCGAAAACACAAGCGGCAACACTAGTGTAAGTGTAGAAATATTCTAGGAGAGAAAATGTTTGACAGCCAAAATAGTGGAGAGTGGAGACTATGTGGAAATTGCTGGAGAGTTCTAGATGAAATGTCATTCGATATAAATAGCCCGCCCGAGGCAACCAGAGGGCAGTTTTTGATTATAGAGTGATAAAGTGAAGAGTAAATTGTCTACAAGTTATAGTCCAAAAGTCGAGTTGAGATCGAATAAAGTATAGATACTGAATAAAAATGGTTGAAATAAATTTAAAAGTGAAGTTTTATTATTCGAACCAAGCGCACGTTACAATAGAAAAAGAATTGTTAGCAATACATTGGGGAATAAATTATTTCAGGCCTTATCTTTTTGGTAGAAAATTTATAGTTTACACGGATCATAGACCCTTAGTCAGTTTATTTACGCATTAAAATCCTTCATCGAATTTTACAAGAATTCGAGTTGATTTAATGGATTATGATTTTGAAATTATATTTAAAAAGGGGAACATGAATACGAATGCAGATGCTTTATCAAGAATAAAAATTGAATCTGACGAATTAAAAGAAATGATACCGAAATATAACATAGACGTTTTAACAAGAGCGATGAAAAAGAATAAAAATAAAATACTAAATGAAGAAGAAAATTATGCAAAAGCCTTGGACTCAAATACGAAGACTAGCTACCTTCATATTTGGGACTGTACATCAATATCGGACATTAGGCGATTAAAAAAGTTAGAATTTGAAGAAAGTAACGTTACAAGAAAAAAAATAAATGAATTAAAAATAGCAGCAAGCACTGTAGTTGTAGAATTTAGCGATAAATCTTTATCAGAGATAAAATTGATTCTGAGGAAGCTAATATTCAAGATGAACAATGCAGTTGCTAAGAAATTAGCGCTAGCAAGAACAAGTTAAATATTTAAAAATGTATGCATACAAGAATTTAAAAATATATTTAATAAGCTGCAAGAAAATGTGAAAGGAGATAAATGTCTAGACATAATATTATTTGAACCTCCAAAACAAATAACAGATGAAAAAGAAATGCACAAATTATTAGAAGAACATCATCAATCGAAAATAGGAGGACACTGCGGTATCAGAAGATGTGTCAACAAGTTAAAACAAAGAAAGTTTGGAAAAACATGAATAAAATGATTAAAAAGTTTATTAACAACTGCGAAGCATGCAATCAAACCAAGACAACAAGGTATACAAAAGAAAATATTGTAATTACAGATACACCCAATACTTCATTTGAAACAATTTCAATTGATACTATAGGACCACTTAGCCCATCTAATGGTTATAGATACATACTTACAATACAATGTGACTTATGTCGATTTCCTTTGCAAAAACAAAAGCACTCTAAAAAAGTGCTTTTTTTTCGTGCTCACTGGAACAGAAAAGACAAAATTCTTTTTTTATCATTGTATGTGTGCTATTTTTGACAGCCAACTATTCCCGTTTGTTTTGTTCTGCAATTTATATAGAAAGAATGTTTTCGAAACTTTATTAAGAAATGCACTAGGAAGAAACCTCCTCATCTGAATAATTGTACACAACACTTTGAACAAAATTATTCACAGAATTCCTTTCGTTTTGTGTAAGGAATTTCAGAATTTCAAACACTTCTTTGTTGGAATCAGAACTAGATGACGACTGATAAATATTTTGATAATTTCAGCTAAAATTGAGCGATCCATTTTCACAAAATAGTTTATTGTTTATTTTTATTATCTCTCTTTCACAGTCCTTTAACCAAAAATGCAAAATAATCAAACTGCAAACTGGTAAACGTCAAATGTTTTGTGTTGGTGTACGTGAAAGTGCGTGTAAATCTTGCCTCTGAATCGAGATTCGTAAAAGTGCTTTTTCGGGGCAAAAAAAAAGTGATCTGGTGTCTACATGTAACGTAATTTGAGCAAAAAAGCACTTTTAAAAGTGCTTTTGTGTACCACTGGAAATCGACATTAACGAAATTTGTAGAAGCATTTCCGATAGAGACTAAAGAAGCGAATACTTTAGCAAAAACAATAGTAGAAAAGTTTATTCTAAAATACGGATGTTTTAAAAAACTTAAAACAGATAAGGGAACAGAGCTCACTAATGAATTGTTTAAGAATATTTGTACACTTTTGAAAATAGAAAAGATTGTTTCTACACCTTTTCACCATGAAACAATGGGATCCATAGAAAGAAATCATAGGGTATTTAATGAATATATTATGAGCGTAGGAAATAAAGATAACTGGGAAGAATGGATACCATACTATACTTATTGTTATAACTCAACACCACACAGTAGTACTTTGGTGATAGGTGATTATGTATACTTAAAAAATCAAAACAAAAGAAAATTTGATAAACCTTTTAGAGGACCATATAAAATTATATCACAAAACGGTGTAAATAGTATTATTTTATTAGATGATAAGAAATATGAAATACATAATAATAATTTAATTAAAGCCAGAAATACGAGCTTACAATAAATATCAATAAATAACACAAACCTAAATGCATATACATATTTATATGTACATACAAAAAAAGAGAGACGAATAATATTTATTTAAATTTTAGAAATGTAAACAAATATTATTTTTTAAAGGGGAGGGATGTAGTGTAATAACATTCATTCGAAAAGAGCCACAACCAAAATACTAGATACAAACAAAAAGCACGTTTTCATTGATACTTAATATCAAAGTAAAACGATGTACACAATTTTGTTGTCTATAATAAGAAATGTGAAACTGTTCTTCAATAAAAGAGAAAGACCGAGTTATATAATATTCCTTCGTTTAATTCAAGTTATTTCTCTGAAGTACAATATCGAACTGAACTAAATTGATGATTGATTTTAGAAAGCGTAATTCAAAAAACAAGTTAAATGACAAGTTAGAAAGAGATAGTATAAATTTACAAGAAAGGTAGGTAGTTCAAAGTAATAGAACATTATATAATACTTAATAGGGTAAGCAAGAGAAGTTTTACTCGTTTCGTCAGATAATTTTTAACATCTTCGGCGTGGGGGAATAGAGTAAGCTCTAGAGGGTACAGCAGCTGTACAGGTCTTCGAGTTCTCGATCCGTCAGCATAGCGAATTTCACAGGCTCGAACAAAGCCGTTCCGCCCACTGAGAGCCTTTTCTATAAATGCAAGCCTCCAAGCAATCCGAGGTTTCGCGGAGTCAAACACAAGCACGACATCATTTGATTTTAGTTACGCTGAAGAATGTCCTTGGCTGTGGTTAAAAGATCGAAGCAATTGCAAATACTCGGTGCGCCAACGATTCCAAAGCATATTCGTTATTTTAGGCCGCTGCGCCCAAAGCAACTGTATATCGGATGATGAATTCGAAGCATTTTGTGAGTTAAGATTTACCATTCCTTCAGCTTCTGCAATAACGGTTCGTAACTGCTCAAACGTCAACTTTGTCTTACAAATCACAACCTTAAGAACGTTTTTGATGGTTCGGATAAGACGTTCCCAAAATCCTCCCCACCAAGGGGCTCGCTCTACAATAAACTTCCAGCGTATTCGTTTGTTGGATAAGAAATTTTGAATTCGTTCATCGTCTGGTGCGTGATTTGTGTCACCGAGTTCCAATGCTGCTCTATGAAACGTTTTTGCATTGTCAGAGTATATAGTTGTTGGAGCACCCCTTTGTGCTATAAAACGCCTAAGTCCCATTATACAGCTTTCGGTAGTCAAATTTGTAACCGTCTCTAGATGCACAGATCGAATGGCAGCACAAGTATAAACCATCAGATAGCTTTTGCACATTAAGTTTGTTGAGGTATCCAAATAGAAGAGAGGCCCAGTAAAGTCGATGCCGACACAGTCAAATGGTCGCGACATGGTAATGCGTTCAATTGGTAGAGGTACAAATGGCTGTGACACGGGCTTGGCAAAAAACTTCTGGCAAATAACACATCTCTTAACTCTGCTTTTTATGAGTGGACGTCCTTTTAAGATCCAGAATCGCTCTCGCAATTCACATAGTACGACGTTAGAGCCACCATGAGATGTTTTTCTGTGACAATCTTCGACAATAAGCTTGACAAGGTATGAATTTTGCGGAAGAATGATGGGATGCTTCTGGTTAAGTGGAGCGTCTAAAGATTGAAGTCGACCCCCTAGTCGCACTAAACCGTCTTCGTCCAGAAAAGGAAATAGTTGAGCAATCTTAGAGGATTTAAGTATAGGCCTTTCCTTCCTTAAATAGAAAATTTCGTTAGAAAAAGAAATTATTTGTAGGTACCTAAGCCAATATTTTTCAGCGTCTTCCAATTCGGATGCAGAGACCTCGGCAAACACAAACTCGGATGAGACTTGGTTTTGTAAGTTTTTCCTCCTTTTCTTTTTGAAAAGGTTTACGAAACGTAGTATGAAAGATGTGCGTCTCAGCAATTTATCCCAAGTACAAAATTTGTAAATGGCTGCAAAGGTTCAGGTGTGGCTTCATCCGGAACAAGAACTGGTGCCAGCAGCGTGATCGGTGCTAAGTTTTGTTGCAAATTTTCTTTGTTATCGTCGTTAAAGTTTGAATCACCCTTGAGCCAGCTTGGCCCTTGAGCCCACTGTTTTGACGAGCCACACATCAAAATAAACCATAAACTAATTGGTCTAATTTTTAAATTTCGCGCCCTCCCGGCCATATTTGTTTGCTCGTTATTTTGTTCAAGTAAAATAATAAGAAGAAAAAGAACAATAACAATGAAATATACACTTCGTTTTGCAAATTGAAACCGCACGGTCTTTTTATTTTCGCCTCCTTTTTCGTTGCTATTTTTTCGAAGTTTTTAAACTTAATTTCAGCTCGAAATAAGAGCTAGTTTATAAAAACTATTATAAATTTTCATGGCGTCCGAGCAGGGACAAGTTTAAACTAATAACTTGGTTTTAAAATAAAATAGGTAACTAAAACTAATAGTTACAGTATTAAACGTACATACAGACATATATATACGCGTCGTGAAGTTTAGAATCGTGTTTATTGATTAAAAATCAATTAATTAATCAATCAATTGAATCTATCTTACGCCGCGTAAATTGAACATTCAGTGTCATCAACTTGTGATAAATCCTCGTTGGACCAGCAACCACCACCAGCAACCACCATCAGCGATTGCCAAAGGAGTACCTACCACCCTACACATCAATTCTTCAGCCACGAGAAGTGTCGCAGGACATTTGGAAAGTTTAAAAAAAATCTAAACAAAAGACAGGTATTCACAAAAACTGAAAGTGTCCAAAATAATTGCCTATTTTTTGCGGCTTTTGACGTTCAGTTTTTGTCCTTTGCATTTACATATACATATATAAATTGATGGTGAAACAAATAAACAAGTGCGTGGGTTGATTTAAAAGTTTAATAAAATTTATTTCAATTGTTTTATTCGACAAATAAAGCTAAAATTAAATTGTTCAAACACTTAGTACATACATATATAAATACATAAATTACTTAAAGTGTTAAAGTACCGCGTTCTTTGTCACCGCGCCGCCGCCGTCATCGTCACATTTCGCATTCGCATACACACACTCAAGCTTATTTCACGATACGTTTTCAAACAATAATAATTCGATTGTTTTAATATTAAATTAGAATTTAATCAATCAAATTGTAAAAAAGCCGATTAATTGAATGCAATTGACATTTGTTTACATTTATTTGACATTTCAAATTTAATTTTTTTGACAGTTCACTCACTCGCTGAATTTTCGCTGAGTTTCCAGCTGTCAAGAGTGATCGTATTCAGTGATCGAAAATTACTTTGAAATTTTTCATGCGAAGAGTGTGTTCAGCGATTAAATTTTGATTAGTAAATTTTTTTGTTTACGTTAAATTTATTTCGCTTTGCAAATAATTAAAAAACTTTTTTGAAGCAGTTTATTGAAATTTTTTCGTTTTCGTGGAATTTTCGTATGAAAATAAACTAAATTTTCAACGATTTCCAAATATTTTAAGTTCATAAACTGTGGTAAAGTCGAACAATTTCCAGATAAACTAATTCTTGGAAAGAAATTTATTTCGAAAGTTTTTAAGCGAAGTTCAACAAAAAGTTTACCAAAATGACGAGCAAGAAACGGCAGGATTCACCTAAACAAAACGCAGATTTAGATCAATTAAGACACCAGCGTCAAGTTCTTAAAAATAATATTGTGCGAATTAGAACGGCCTTAGAGGAAAAAACGATGTCACTTAATCCAATAGAATTGGAATGTCGGTTATGTCGATTTCCAGTGGTACACAAAAGCACTTTTAAAAGTACTTTTTTGCTCGAAATATGTTACATTGAGGCACTAGATCACTTTTTTTTTGCCCCGAAAAAGCACTTTTACGAATCTCGATTCAGAGGCAAGATTTACACGCACTTTCACGTACACCAACACGAAACATTTGACGTTTACCAGTTTGCAGTTTGATTATTTTGCATTTTTGGTTAAAGGAATGTGAAAGAGAGATAATAAAAATAAACAATAAACTATTTTGTGAAAATGGATCGCTCAATTTTAGCTGAAATTATCAAAATATTTATGAGTCGTCATCTAGTTCTGATTCCAACGAAGAAGTGTTTGAAATTCTGAAATTCCTTACACAAAACGAAAGGCATTCTGTGAATAATTTTGTTCAAAGTGTTGTGTACAATTATTCGGATGAGGAGGTTTCTTCGTAGTGCATTTATTAATAAAGTTTCGAAAACATTCTTTCTATATAAATTGCAGAACAAAACAAACGGGAAGAGTTGGCTGTCAAAAATAGCACACATACAATGATAAAAAAAAGAATTTTGTCTTTTCAGTTCCAGTGAGCACGAAAAAAAAGCACTTTTTTAGAGTGCTCTTGTTTTTGCAAAGGAAATCGACATTAGATATTTTGAATTCATACGTCGATCAGATCATGGCTTGTCAAACTGAGATTGAATCAGCTGATCATAGCGACGTATTCCGCGGAGAGTTAGAAGACATTTGCGTCAGTGCAAAAGCTTTACTTGTATCTAAAGTAAATAAGGGTCGTAAGCCAAGTGGAATTGAATATTCTTTTAGTAATCCACATCACTCGCGCCTTCCAAAAATGTCTCTCCCGAAATTCAGTGGGAAATATTCCGAATATAAAAATTTTATTAGCCTTTTTGAGAGTCTAGTAGACAATGATCCAATGCTTCCCGATATTGAAAAGTTCAATCATTTAATATCATGTTTATCGGGTGAAGCTTTTGGAACAGTTAAAGCGTTCCAAATAACGGAACAAAATTATCCAAAAGCTTTAGCAAGTTTAAAAAAGGTTTATGACAATAATTGCCTTATATTTTTCGACAATGTGTCTACTCTTTTCGAACTAAAAGAAATTCAAAAGCCATCAGCTTCTGCATTGCGCAGCATGATAGACACTGTTTCCGCAATTTATGATTCGCTTCTTTCACTTGGTGATGAAAAGAATATCACAAACGCGATCATAATTCATTTAGTAATGTCAAAGGTTGATTCGATGACAAGATCAAAGTGGGAAGAGCAACTAGATTTCAGTACACTTCCTTTATGGAGTGACTGTGAAGCCGCGCTGAATAAGCGATATCAGCATCTTTCTGCTGAAGAAGCATCGTCTTCAAAGCATAAAATTTCTGATAGGTCATCAAAACCAAAACATGAGATGAACCATAACAGAAACCAAAGGGCTTCATTTGCTTGTGTTAACCAACAAGCAAATAAATCGAAATGCTTATACTGCAATTCAAGTGATCATTTTATAACGACATGCCAAACCTATGCTTCAATACCTGTGATGCAACGATTTGAGTTCGCGAAAAGTGTGCCTGTTTGCATAAACTGCCTTCGAAAAGGACACACAGTTTCAAAGTGCAAATTAACTCGGTGCAGTGTTTGCAATAAATCGCATCACACATTATTGCACCAATATCAGACTACGTTTAATAGCACACCGTCACAAGGAGCTTCGAGCTTTCAAGCTATGCATGCCTCAGTTTCAAAAGATCAAGTTATTCTCGCTACTGCTATTGTTCAAATTAAAGGCAGTAGTGGTGAATATACGCTAGCTCGAGCGTTACTTGATTCAGGCTCGCAAATCAATTTTGTAACTGAAGAGCTTGCACAAAAATTGAAGCTGCGAAAGGAACAAAAAACCTTGAATCTTCTCGGCATCGGTAAAGCAAATACTATAGTTAACAAAAAGGTTCATGCAGAAGTAAAGTCAAGATTTAACGATCATTCGTTTTCTGCTGACTATTGGGTAATGAACTCAATATCGTCATATCAGCCGGATCAAGCAATAAATATTACGAATTGGAATATACCTTCCAACATTCAATTAGCTGATCCTTACTTCAATAAGCCTCAAAAAATTGACTTACTAATAGGAGCGGAAACATTTTTCGAATTATTGTCGGTCGGTCAAATTAAACAAGGCCCTGAATATCCCACTATTCAAAAAACACTTTTGGGTTGGATTATATCCGGAAAATATCCCAAAGGTACAAATTCAAATACCAAACAATGTAATTTGGTATGTCAGTCTGAAGAGTTACCAGACTTAGACAAAATTGTGCAAAAATTTTGGTTACTGGAAGAAATTCCTGGAGAAACGAAAAAGTTTCTAACGCCAGAACAACAGTTGTGCGAAAAACACTTTGTTGATAATACAAAACTTTTGCCTTCCAGTCGTTTCGAGGTTAAACTACCGTTTAAATCGTCTCCAAACTCGCTTGGATCATCGTTTGAAACTGCCAAACGAAGGTTTCTCGCACTGGAGCGAAAACTATCCAAAGATAGCGAGTTAAATGCTATGTATATGGATTTCATGAAAGAGTATCTTTTGTTAGGACATATGTCGCCGACAAATAATGAAATCCCGAAAAGCCCGCACTATTTCATTCCACATCAGTGTGTTTTGCGTCCGCAAAGCACAAGTACTAAGCTGCGAGTTGTTTTCGACGCTTCCAGTCGAACTTCATCTCAATTATCTTTGAATGACATCTTAATGGTTGGGCCAACCATTCAAGAGGAGCTATTTTCGACGTTGCTCCGTTTTCGAATACACAAATACGCCATTACGGCTGATATTACGAAAATGTACCGGCAAGTATGCATTGCTGAAGAGCACTCGATTTATCAGCTCATAGTGTGGAGGCAGCATCCGTCTCAACCGCTACAACATTTTCGGCTAAACACTGTAACGTATGGCACGTCTCCAGCGCCATTTTTAGCAATACGGTGTTTAAAGATGTTGGGCGATGATAATGAAAAAATATACCCTACTGGTTCGAATATAATTCGAAGAGATTTCTATGTAGATGATCTCTTAACTGGTGCCAATGATCTTGAAACTCTAAAAATAATAAAGTTTGAGATTCAAGAAGTCCTTAAAAAAGGCGGGTTTCAGTTGGCTAAATGGTTCTCAAACCATCCAGAGTTTTATAACACTGCGAGTACTGAAAAATCAATCAAATTTAATGATTCAGACTCTACCAAAACTCTAGGAACTTGTTGGCATCCAAAAGAAGATACTTTCAGCTTCAATTTGGAAAATTATTTTCATGATCTACGAGCTACCAAGCGAAACAAACTATCAGTTTCCGCTCGTCTTTTCGATCCTCTTGGTTTGTTATGCCCCATAGTCACCAAAGCAAAAATCTTACTGCAAGAGCTTTGGATTGCAAAAATTGATTGGGATGAGTCGATTCCATTGCGCCTTGATACAAGTTGGCAAAATTTCAAAACTAATTTATCTCAACTTGGCGAGATAAAAATTCCAAGGTTTGTAGAAACTCATTCGAACGCAAAAATACAAGTTCATGGGTTTGCCGATGCTTCGATAAGAGCTTATGGCTGTTGCATTTACATTCGCAGCCAAAGCTCAGACGGTATCAAGTCGACGCTCCTAACAGCAAAGTCTAAGGTGGCCCCTTTGAAAACAAAATCGCTCCCGCGATTAGAACTTTGCGCAGCGCATACTCTTGCTTAATTATGGACAAGAGTAAAGGCGATGTTGAATCTTGACGTTGAAGAAGTTATTTTCTGGACGGATTCCGAAATAACACTGCATTGGATAAAAACACATCCAACTGCCCTTGCAACCTTCGTTGCAAATCGAGTGTCCGACATCCAAGAGTTGACCCAAAAAGTATCATGGAAACATGTACCGACAAAACAAAATCCAGCAGACATTGTGTCAAGAGGCTGTAATGTGGATGAACTCAATGCGTGCATTTGGTTCAACGGTCCAAAGTTCTTATTGCAAGAACCATCATCGTGGCCGGTCAATACGCATTTTGAGTTGTCTCCAGAAGATAAAGCCCTTGAAAAACGGAAAACAAACATAGCTCTACTAGCAGTAGAAAAACCTCGAACCAAACTTTTAGAAGTTATTGAAGAAGAATCTTCATATATCGACTTGGTAAATACATTTGCGTATGCAATGCGATTCATAAAAAGATTAAAGAACAAAGCAGAAGTTCTCGAAGAATCGCCAACGGCAAAAGAGTTAAATCTGGCGTTTCTTAAAATAGTCGAAACTATCCAAAATTATGAATTTGCAGATGAAATTCAAAAACTTAGGAAGAAAGTTTCATTACAACCCAGTATTCAAAAATTAAATCCATTCATTCACAATTATAGTGAAGAGAGTTTTTTGTTTTCGTTAATTCGAGTTGGCGGTCGTTTGTTAAACGCACCGATTGAATATGATGCCAAATTCCCACTTCTACTGACCAAAAATTCGCCGTTTGCAAAAACATACTTAACGTATCTCCATCGAAAGAATTACCACGCTGGATCTCAAGCGATGGTGGCATTGCTTCGAGAAAAGATTTGGCTAATAAATGCCAAAGAAGCTTGTCAAAAGGTTGTACGACAGTGCATACATTGTTTTAAGTACAAACCAAAACTTTTAACCCAAATAATGGGCAATTTACCAGCGGATCGATTGCGAGCACAACGACCGTTCTTAACATGTGGAGTAGATTTCTGTGGTCCGGTATATACCACGCTAAAAATTCGTGGCCGGCCACCGAACAAAACGTATATAGTTGTTTTTGTTTGTTTCGCATCAAAAGCAGTACATTTAGAATTAGCTACTAATCTGTCTTCTGGTTGCTTTATTCTCGCCCTTAAAAGGTTCATATGTCGCCGAGGACTTCCAAGGACGCTGTACTGCGACAACGGGACGAACTTCGTGGGAGCCCAACGGATACTGAAGGAAGTCCAGGAAGAAGTCGAGCGAGGGAAAGAACATCTTCAACAGTTCGCAGCAGAGGAAGGCTTCAGCTTCGCCTTGATACCGCCCAGGGCACCGCATTTCGGAGGCCTGTGGGAAGCGGCGGTGAAGGCGGCGAAAACGCTGTTACAGCGTACCGTGGGCAACGCTATGCTCACAACCGAAGAGCTACTGACGGTCCTCATCGAGGTCGAGGCCATCCTAAACTCAAGGCCAATCGGACCATTAAGCGCCGATCCCAGCGACGGCGAAGCGCTAACTCCAGCGCACCTATTGATCGGCAGCAGTTTACGGTCGCTGCCTCCAGAGCCAGTGCCGGAACAGCAAACGGGTTGCTTGAGAAGATGGCAGCTTCTATGCTGGCTCAAGCAGCAGTTCTGGCAGAAGTGGTCCAAGGAGTATCTGCTTGGCCTTCAAGCCAGATCCAAATGGATACTGGACCAACCCAATCTCACCGTGGGCAAACTCGTCCTTATCCACGAGGACAACACTCCGCCCCAGCAGTGGAAAACCGGGCGAGTCGTGGTGGTCGTCGAAGGGCAGGACGGCAAGGTCAGGGTCGCCGACGTCAGAACATCCAGAGGGATCCTGAGACGTCCAATAGTCAAACTGGCCGTACTCCCAATCGAAGATGATTGAAGCCTTGCAGTCTTTCAACGTGGCCGGTGTTTTGACGAGCCACACATCAAAATAAACCATAAACTAATTGGTCTAATTTTTAAATTTCGCGCCCTCCCGGCCATATTTGTTTGCTCGTTATTTTGTTCAAGTAAAATAATAAGAAGAAAAAGAACAATAACAATGAAATATACACTTCGTTTTGCAAATTGAAACCGCACGGTCTTTTTATTTTCGCCTCCTTTTTCGTTGCTATTTTTTCGAAGTTTTTAAACTTAATTTCAGCTCGAAATAAGAGCTAGTTTATAAAAACTATTATAAATTTTCACCCACATAGACGAGTTACGAAGGTGAAAGGCGGTGACCACTCTGGTTAAAAGGTCTGCAGGATTTTCTTTGCCCTTGCAATGGTTCCAGTCTGCTTCTGAGGTCAAATGGGGAATTTCGGTTACTCGGCACTGCACGTAAGGCTTCCAATGGCGACCATCACCTTGGATCCATCCAAGAGCAATCCTTGAATCAGTCCACAGGAAAAATTTGCTGACGCAGGTTTTCAGTGATTGCTTCAAATAAGAGCACAATCGAGCAGCTAACAAAGCTGCTGTCAGTTCCAGCTTCGGTAGGGAAAGCTCCTTTATTCCTTCGGTCTTGAGCGGTGCGACCCTACTTTTTGCACATAGGAAAGAAACATTTTCTTGCCCATCATTTTTGTAACTTTGGACATAAGCTACTGTTCCATACGCTTTCATGCTAGCATCTGCAAAGATATGAATATAAATTGTTTTTGAAGACGCGAATGGAAGGACAGCACGCGGAATAGTATAATCCTTTAATTTGTGTAAATTTTTTGCGCAATCTTCCCAAATCGATACAAGTTCTGGAGTAAGACCATCATCCTAGCCAAGTTTTGCTCGCCAGATTGATTGGAAAACAATTTTAAGTCTAATCACAACAGGTCCAAGCATACCAAAGGGATCATAGACCCTAGCAATCGTTTGAAGGACGTTCCGTTTAGTACCCTTTATTAAATAGGAGGTGAGAAGATTCTCTAAAGAATCTAGAGGTACGGCAATTTTGTCACTCCGGACGTACCACGACAATCCTAAAACCTTTTGTTTAATAGGTGACTCACCTGGAAAAAGAGCACCTCGAACTAGCTCACTGTTTGAATTCCACTTTCTAAGATTCATACTTGCGTTACTCATCACCAACACCGCTTCCTCAGCAATTCGTTTAGCTTCTTCTTCAGTATCACAGCTTCCCGCAAAGTCATCCATGTAAAAGCTGTACAGTAGAATGTTACAGGTAGACTGGAACAGCTGTTCGTTTTTCAGATAGAGGCGCAAGGTTGCTATCAGTAAGAAGGGGCTACAATTCACACCGAAAGTGACTCTTTTCATCCGGTATTCGATGATGTCCTGCCCATTATTGTTGGGTGCATACCATAGAAACCTGTGGGTGTCACGGTCCTTCACATTTAGCCCTATTTGCAGAAACGCTTTTCCTACATCAGTTACGATAGCAAAACGTCGAAGACGGAAGTTCAACAAAACTTTTAAGACATCTGGTAAGAGATTAGCTCCTACGTGAAGAAGGTCGTTTAATGATGGATTATGTGCAGTTTGAGCAGATGCATCGAACGCGATACGCATTTTTGTGGTCGTGCTTTCCTCCTTATACACCGGTCGATGAGGCAAGTAGAAGATGCGACGTAAATTGTTGTTGTGCGAGGGAACTGGCTTAGCAACATCATCTTTAAGAAGCTGTTGAATACCCGCATCATACTGTTGATGTTTTTCTGGATGTCTCGACAGCCGCGTGCGAAGTGATTCTAATCTCCTTAGAGCACCTTCTCTGTTGCTCTTCAGTTCAACATCCTGGTTTTTCCAGGGTAATGAAGCTTATATCGTTTACCGCTTTTGGAAATACACTTAGCTATGAGCTCATCAGCTACGAGCTCCTTTTCTTCTTCTTCACCTCGAATTCCGATGGCTTCAAGCGACCAAAACGAAGTGAGGTTGAGGACGTTCATATCGAGTGTTGGTGGAGGTAAAGCGGTGCTATTGATAAAAGGAGAGCATGAGTCTTTGTTTATATGAAAGGCCATACCAGTGGAATGTGTCCCCTGAAGCGTCCAACCAAAAATTGTATCGACAGCTCTTAATTCAGATGAAATTCGCCTCTGTTTACCCGTTACCACAGACCAATAGTAGTTAGACCCAATGAGAATACTCAAGCCAGTCTCGGCTTCGATGTCCGCATGGTACGAGTCTGCCAACTGCAAATTCTCAAGAAAGTCACACGATGCGTCAGGGGTAGGAAGCACATCAATGCAAATATCAGGCACAACCACGGCCTCCAATATAATGTTTTTGTTACTGAATTGGCTCTTCACGTTGACGTGCACTTTCTTAAATTTCTTAAATGGATTTTGTTCCTTACATCCAAAGGGAACAAGGGAAAAATTCACATCACCCACACAAGAAAGGTTAAGTTTTCTCGCCAGATCTTCACGAATGTAGGAATATGGACTGCCACCATCGATAATGAAACGTACTGAGAGCGGTTTATTTTCCTTAAGATCTACAGCCATTCCGCGAGCTGTTTTAAAGAATGTATTAGAATTATTTATGCAAGAATTATAGGCGCACAGATTTGTTGCACTTTGTAAAACGTTTTTGGAATTTAGCTCTAGTATTGAATCGGAGTTTATAGCTGTAGAATTACCGGTACACAGGCTTACCGCATTATGAGTGTTCGATTTATTTCGCGCAGTTGTTTAAGAGTTTAATTGATGAGCGTATGATGGATCGCACAACGAGGTTAAGTGTTTGCCTTTGCACTTAGAACAAGAAAGCCATTTTGCACTACGGCACTTTCTAGAAGAGTGCCCTCGGTTGGCACAACGGAAGCAGAAGCTTAAAATGTCTTTTTTCTCTGTTAACGACATCTTGCTATCACAATCTTAAGTTATATGATTATCGGTGCCACAAAAAGCGCACACACTTTTATCATTTATTGAAATTAAACTTGCGGCCGTCGCAAGAGAAGAAGAAGAAGAAAGCTTGGCACTAGGAATTGGGATGGAGGAGACAACTGCACTACTCTCCAATGATTCAACCTCTCCCTTTAAGTAACGCATTATTTCCTTCACCTGCTTATCACCGATTTCCAAAGAAGTTGTGGAGCTTCGATCATCCTCTTAATTATTTGTTTCTGCAGTATGGCTGTCTTTTTCTGCTTACCTGTAATAATCAATTCGTAACTCAGCGGGGAAACAACGGAGCAATATTGGTTTCAACATGATGTAGTAATGTTGAGTTGGTATTTGCAAAGCAGTAAGAGTGCGACAACATGATGTTACTGAATTATACAAATTGCGGAGGCCAACAACTTCTGTTCTTTGCTGGACCGGGCGAAGGGCAAGCAAATGCTGCATATTTTTGTCGACAAGTCGCTCGACGTCACCAAATTGCTCCTGCAAGAGGGAGATAGCGGCTTCATAACACAAACCTGAAGCAGTAAATCCGGCTATTATTTTTTTCGCGCTTCCTACTAACACTGACTCTAAATAATAAATAATAAAAATAAAACATGAATTGCCGTTCGAAACTGCTCCCAAAACAGTAGCCAATCTTGATAGTTTCCATCGAATTTCTTTAACTGTAATTCAGGGAGCTTAACAGAAAATTTATTACTATTGCCATTAAAGAAGACATGTTTAGAAATGATCGTTCTGTATTCGATGTAGGTGGATTCAGCTTGCCCTGGACCATTTGCAGACGAGATTTTAATCGAGAAAGAATATCTATTGCAGCATCTTGATACTCGTTCACTTTTTCCATTTCTTTGTCCAGGTCGTCTGTTTTCAGGAGGCCTTTATTTTGGACTTCCTGGTTCATAGTATTGAGACTTTCATGAGCTGCGGTCAACCTCTGGGTATACTGAACGAGGTTTTCCTCAATCTCGTCCAGATCGTTTGCAGAGTTGAGCTTTGATTCTTCGCTGTCAAGAAACTCAGCAGCACTTTTGACAATTTTCGTTACCTGTTCTCGGTAAGCTGTTAGGGCATATAGCTCCAGTGCCATTTTTAACAAATCGACGTACTTTGTACTTTTATCTTCGTATAGAGAACTCTAATTAAAAAAAAAAACTCTACAAGTCTTTCTCCCGGGTTTCAGCACCATATAATAAAAAATGTGAAACTGTTCTTCAATAAAAGAGAAAGACCGAGTTATATAATATTCCTTCGTTTAATTCAAGTTATTTCTCTGAAGTACAATATCGAACTGAACTAAATTGATGATTGATTTTAGAAAGCGTAATTCAAAAAACAAGTTAAATGACAAGTTAGAAAGAGATAGTATAAATTTACAAGAAAGGTAGGTAATTCAAAGTAATTGAACATTATATAATACTTAATAGGGTAAGCAAGAGAAGTTTTACTCGTTTCGTCAGTTAATTTTTAACATTGTCCCCTTTGGCCAACAAAAGCTAAGTTCAAAGACATCGTTTTGACTACGTTGCTTTATGAGTGGCACTGATTGTATTTTGTTACACTACTCCCGAATGCAAGCTATAAGTGAGCAACAGTTGTCAACATTAGAAAATGAGACGACTGCCCCAATATTTTAGTTATGAGAAGCAGAATGCTGATGTATTCTTATTTGTAATATAGTTCATAAGATGGGATATCCCAAATATATTTGTAATATAATTTAGGTATAAATAGCTGTAAGAAAATGTAAATAAATCAATTCCATTTCTTACACTGAGTGTGAATTCATTATCAAACTGCGGCTCTCTAGCCATCAAGTTGAAGCGAGCTGCGCTGAATAAACATACAGCAAAAAGTAGGGAAATATTAATAGTAAAACATAACACAATGCATATGAAATAAAAGTTCGATCAATAAAAACTCAAAGTTCAATAATGATATTCAAGATTTATTACAAAGAGAGGAAGTTACTCGAATGGAGGTTAAATCGCAAGTGAAGTTTTAATAGAAAATTGAAAAGTACTTTACAATTAGACTGAACGATATGCTTAGCAAGAAAGAGAAAAATATATACTTATTAAGTAATAGATTAATGTAAGTTTTCGTTAAGTTACACTGTAAGAAATAACAATTCAAATAATAGAAATTCAACATCTTCCGCACCACAAAAATTAAGTTATAAAATTTCAAAAATAAAGTTATACAATTTCAAGGTTATATTATAATTGCACTGGAGGTCGTAGCCTTGTTCCATCGGCTAATCTGATAATACAAGCACGAATTTTTCCATCGCGACCAGGATACACCTCTTCTACTACTGCTAGTTTCCAAAACAGCTTGGATACGGATGAATCATGTAAAATGACGACATCATTTGTTTGTATCTTCGTGGAACCTCATCTCATATTGGTGAAGAGATCGAAGTTGTTGAAGATATTCAAGCTTCCAACGTTTCCAAAAAGCTTTCAACGTTTTCAGTCTAGCGTCCCATTTAACTCGAAGATTATGACTGGTTTCCCCCTCATCGAACCGTGGCACATCTAAGGAAAAATGAAAACAAGTTAAAAAATGAGAAGGTGTAAGAGGACTAATGTCCTTAGGATCATCAGAAATATAAGTTAAAGGTCTGGCATTAATAAAACTTTCAACTTCGACCAGAAGTGTTCGAAGCTCTTCAAAGTTAAGAACTGCTCGTCCAATAGTTAGCTTCAGCACTACCTTTACGCTACGAACAAGGCGTTCCCAGAAACCTCCGCACCAGGCTGCTCTTTCAGCTATGAACTTCCATCGGATGCCTTCGTTATTCGCAAGACCTTGTACCAGCTCGGATCCCACTATATCGTTCAAAACCTTTCATTCCTTTGACGCGCACTTAAAGGTCTTGGCGTTGTCGGAATAAGTTATTCTAGATTTGCCTCTAATAGCAAAAAAAAAGCCTTAGAGCCAGCACACAGCATTCTGTCGTTAAGTCCGTCACCAGCTCTAAGTGCACAGCTCTGATAGCACCACAAGTCAACAGCAGAATGTACGTTTTCGATGGTGAACCATTGTCAGCAGGATTTTTGATATACAAGGGGCCAGCGTAATCTATACCCGTCATCTCGAATGGCTTTGAGGTCAGCATCCGCTCTCTTGGAAGAGGAGCTATCGGTTCCGATCCAGGTGAAGCTAGAAGTCTTTTGCAAACCTCGCATTTCTGAATAACTGATTTAACCAGCTGTCTGCTTCTAACGATCCAAAATTTCCTCCTTAACTCTGCAAACGTAGTACCTGTACCACTGTGCAACATTTGCTTATGAGCATGCAACACAATAAGCTTAGTGATATGAGACTTTTTTGGTAAGATAATTGGAAAGGCTGTAATATCTTCTTCGTTACAGTCTCCAAGTCGACTATGAACTCGAAGTACACCATTTTCAAACATAGGATTAAGAGTGTATATATCAGAATAATTATTAGCTTTCCTACTTTTTTTTATCGCCTCAATTTCTTCAAGAAATTCATAATGCTGGGCGTATGTAATCCAATAATCCTCATCCCTTTGTTACTCAACTGCAGTTATCACATACATGGCCTCTTGCCTCAAGTCTCAGTTCATCGTTTGGTGTTAGTTGAAATTTCGATCCAAAAAACCTTTTTCTCAAACGAGGTATGGCACGAGCTACTAATGACGTCACTCTGAGAAGTTTAATCCAAGTGCTATAGTTCTCAGCTGGTAAAAGCGCTTCATAAGGTTCAACAGGTAAGGTTTCGTTTACTTTCGGATTATCAGTTGTTACGTGAAGAGAAAGCAATGAGTTAGAAATATTGTAATTAAGAACATTTTCCATGGGCCAAGATTTGGATTCGCTACGCAACCAAGTAGGTCCTTGCAGCCAAGATTCAGAACGTGCTAAGATTGATGAAGTTACACCTCGAGTAAGCAAATCCGCGGGATTATCCTTTCCAGGACAATGGCTCCATTGAAATCCAGCTGTTAGTTTTTTTAATTTCAGCCACCCTATGTTCGACATAGGGCTTCCACTTCTTATTCGACACATTTGTAATCCAAAACAGAGTGATCTTGGAATCACTCCAAAAAGATACCCTCAGATTATTCAAAAGATATGAGCAAAGCCTTGCTGCGATGAGTGATCTGAGGATTTATCGATTTCTTTCAAAGGTGAAACGCAATTTTTAGCACAAAGAAACCGCACAGTTGTCTCACTCTTAATGTTTGAAGCTCTTACATAAGCTACTGCTCCGTAGCCACTCTTACTTGCGTCTGCAAAAATATGAAGGTCCCGACTCTGGATATCTTTGCCTTGGAAAACACATCTCGGAATAGAAATTTCTTTAAGAACAGCAATGCCGTCATAAAGAGAATAAAAAGCTTTTTAAATGTCATCCGAATGATCTTCATCCCAAGCAATTTTTCGTTTCCAAATCATTTGGAATAATATTTCAAAACTAATAAGAAATGGGCTTTAAAGGCCCCAGGGATCATAAAAGCGAGATATAACCTGTAATATTATACGCTTCGTTGGTTTTGTTTTCAAAAAAACGTTTGAATTTAACACCGTCTCGATGTCCACACATAGCTCATCTGTGTGAATGTACCACATGACTCCCAGAATCTTCTGCCGATCAGGTGGTATTTCATTGAACGATTCTCTTAGAGACTTATGGCTGCTATTCCATTTGTGCAATTTCATTTATTTTCATTGTGCTACAGTCAACTGGTTGTCACATTCTTTTGTATGATGTGCGACCGACTTACAAAAAAAACATGATGCGGGAGTGTTAGACGTTGTAAGTAAGCCAGCTGGAGTGGATAAATAGTTCGTTTGCTTTCTCTGATTATTATTATTGGCTTCTTCTTTTTCATCAACCGAATTTTCAAGAGCTATAATTTCTCTTTTGATGAATTTAAGAAGGCCCGTTAGCTGTTTGTCACCATCAAACACAAAAGAGCATTCACTTTCTGACGACACATTATTACCGTTTTCTTGATTTAAATCATTTGATTCATCGGTAGAACTATGACCCTGAGTCCGAAAATAATTTGCACGAAGTTCGTTAGGTAAACTACTCAGTAATTTGGTCTTAAGCATTATAGAATAATTACTCGAAGGAATACCGAGAGCCGTCAATGATCGTATTGACGAGGCTACCGTATTAAAAATGTTTCTTAGACCACGAATATCAGTTTTTGATTTTAGCAATGCAATAGACATTAGAGCGTGCATATTTTTATCGATTCATTTATCTGCATTCCCGAATTTTTCTTGTAAAAGAGCTAAAGCACCGTCATAGCAATTACCACTCGGTGTAAAACCGGCAATTACATCAGCGGCTTTGCCTTTCAACACTGACTGGAGATAATTAAATTTATCTGTCCCAGATAGCAGTTCACTATCATGTACCGTAGTTTTGAACTGCTCCCAAAAAGGAAGCCATTCCTTAAAATCCCCAGAAAATGATTTTAATGGCAGCTTGGGTAACTTTACTCCGTTAATACGATCGCGTGATAGAGAAGTGTTTGTAACGTTAACGTTAGCTGTTTCCGAACCGTTAGGATTTCTTAAACGATTTAACCGTTCGAGCCGTTGATTCAACCGCGTGATAAGGGAGGTGGCTTTATCCTCATACTCGACAACTTGCTCCGTATCTCTATTTGCAGTTTCGAGATTAGAACTAGGAACAAACTCGTTATTAGCCTTTATAAGCCCTTCATGAGCTACTTTTACGCGATTAAGATACACTAGGAGTTCTTCCTCAACGTTCTCTAAATTTTCTTCGTTTGTGGACAAAGGATTTGAGTCAAGAGTTCGGAAGTATTCTGTTGCACTATTAACTACACGAGTTACTTGTCCCCTATACGCTGCACGACTTGCGCTCTCCATATCGATATAAAAAAAATATTCTTACACAACAATTATTGTCTCTCACGTCTTGAATCCCGGGTTTCGGCACCATGAAATAAAAGTTCGATCAATAAAAACCCAAAGTTCAATAATGATATTCAAGATTTATTACAAAGAGAGGAAGTTACTCGAATGGAGGTTAAATCGCAAGTGAAGTTTTAATAAAAAATTGAAAAGTACTTTACAATTAGACTGAACAATATGCTTAGTAAGAAAGAGAAAAATATATAGTTATTAAGTAATAGATTAATGTAAGTTTTCGTTAAGTTACACTGTAACGGCCATATTATTCACCCAATAAACCCGGGTTTAAATTTACATCCGGATGTAAAATCGCATAAACCCAGTTGTCAAACGTAAATCCATATTATTCACTCCAAATAAACCCGATGGATTTAAACCGCATTTCGTTGTCGGGTTCAAATTTTTACATCCGGATGTATTTTGGGTTCGTTCGCATACTATAGGGAAATTACAAATATTGCAGCCAAATCAAGCAAACTTACCTAGATTTTGACATAAAAAGTGTGCTTTATATATTTTACGTGAACAAACCCAACCCAATCTCTCAAAAGTAAAAGGTGAAGTAAAAGAAATTATTTGTTGTATTTTGTTCCCAGATTATTTATTGGAATTGTTATACTTCTTTTAGCTTACAACTGTGACATCACCTATGTACAGGTCTCAAGAAATGCTAGACACTTGGAACAATCATGTGATAGGACCGCAGTTAGATGTGTGGGCATTAGGATGCATTTTTTACTGTCTGTGTTTTCAAAAACATCCATTCGAGGACTCCGCTAAACTTCGTATTTAAATGGAAATTTTACAATACCCTCGGATTCTAGATTCAATTGTTTCCATGTCTCACAGTCAACCCATCAAGTAGATTAAATGTATCTACAATATTGGACCGACTTGCAGCGATAGCTGAGACAAGGAATTGGTCTCTAAAAGGTCCAATTTAATTGGTGGTTGGTTGTGTGGTGTTGTAAATTTATATCGCACATTAATATTAAATATCTTATTTTCTTGACTATTTTCTCAAGGGCAAACCGATAGTGACGCCTCCAAGCGAATTGCCACAACACAGTCCAGCAACTACGAATGGTCCGGTACAAAGTATACTTCCAACGCGACCACCACCACCACAATCACAACCCCGACCCACAAACTCACCCAATCTAGGAGTCTATTCAGACAATGATAATACTTTGGATAACTTTCCTCAACAGCACCAACAACAACATCCGGCAAGACCTCCACCGCCAATGGCAAATAATATGCAGTACAATCAAGCTCAAATGCCAATCGCTGGTGGTGCACAATCTGGTAGTTTGTTTTCATCAATTCGTGGTGGTGCTGGAAGTTTTCTCAAAAATCTGAAAGACACTTCGTCAAAAGTAATGCAGACCATGCAGCAAACAATTGCTAGAGCCGATATCGACATTAGTTACATAACTTCGCGGATATTGGTGATGCCGTGTCCATCTGAAGGTTTCGAATCAGCATACAAGACGAACAATATTGAAGACGTCAGGTTGTCAATTGAAAGGTTCTCCAGCAAATATGGCAGTGTACACGGAGATGCATACATGGAGATGCAAACCCAACAGTCGGTGCAAGGTCGTCCCTCCAAAAACTACCAACAGTCGTCACAAAAACCCGCCAAGGTATACCACATCAATCTAAACCAGCCTCCGATATCTTAAACATCGGGGTCTGTGTCTGTTGAGTCACAACACAAACCACAGTGACTACGGAGAAGATTTCCGATGAGGTTATCACGTTTAGTTGACCAATCGGGACATGAACCGCCCCAGCCAACGCATCTTTCAGAAGGAGTTGTTTACGCGTCCTTAATTCCCGGAATGCCTATGCATTTAAGTGCGATGCAAATGACTGGAAACCCACCTCAGGTAATCAGAAATATTAATTTTGTGCTGATTTTGATTACTTTTCTTTTGTATCAGAACAACAAACCGGGGGGCAGCATCACACAAGGATATCCACAAAACAGAGGCAACACCGGACATCCACAGCAACAACAGCAACAAATGTCCAACCAATAGCAACAGGGACAACCAATCCATTACCCCCGTCGATTATTTTAGTTGAAAAATAAAATTTGTTTGATAGTCTTGTGATGAAAGAAAGAAAAAAGAACCTCAAATAAATAGACCCAGAATATTTTTTTAGCGACTTTGTTTGATTTATTTTTAAAAGACTATAACAAAACTTCTACCTTACTTCACACTCAAGTAGGACATACAATGTCTACCCAGTTAGACCATAGGTTGTAACGTGTACGCAGTCTTGACTGGTATGCTTGACTGTATTTGGTTTCGCTGGATTTGGTGTTTGTACGGTGATACCCGTGGCGTGATGGTTAGCATGTCTGCTGTTAACCCAGACGTTCGTGGATCGAATCCCAACGGAGGCAAAAATGATTTTTCATGGATGTGGCTTTTCTAAAGGAATTGGCAAGTCCTCCGTTAGTAAATTCCTTGTCATGAAGGGCGCTTTCTCGATTACCCGTTCGGAACCGGCAGAAAATGTTGTCGATTGTCTGGTGGAGCAGCAATTGGTGGAATTTCCATTTCTTGAACCTGAAACATCATGAAAAAGATAGAATATAAAATTAACTGACAATGCAAGATATAAATGAAAAGTATTGCTTACAATTTCTTCAAACATAAATCTATTTACCAGCAGCACTTTCAACAATTTGACTTTTCTCACTTTGACAACTAGGTTTATTTTAAACCTGGGATCAAAATTTAAACCTGGGATCAAAATTTGACAACTGGGTTTATTTCTATTGGGTTTAAATTTAAAGAGTGAATAATATGGCCGTAAGAAATAATAATTCAAATAATAGAAATTCAACAGCATACAATCCGAATAGTGTGTCTGGGCATACGATTGGCTTTCGGCGGGCGCTGCTTCGATGTGTGAAGTCCTATGTGGCTGCGTAAGTTGTTTCTCAGTGCCCATGTTACCTCTTGTGTTGAGTTCGGCGGCGGTAGAAAAAAGTGTGACGTATCGTCACAGTATTGTCTTCACTACATCCGTCTGAACTACGGATTTATTATCAACATGCTGGTGGCCTGCAAACAAAAACAAACTATTTTTTATCAATTCAAATGCACATGACGTAATAATACTGACGGTGACTTGGCTGAAACTTGAAATTTATTCTGCCGAGTTATTTGATTCGTCTTATATAGTCTACCGGTTGGATCGATCTCCCGGCACTGGAATGGAGCGAGGTGGAGGAGTATTAATTACAGTTCGGAGTTCATTTAAAAGTAAACAATTAAACTTCCTATCTACTTATATTTATTTTGAGCAATTATGTGTTGTTGTTAGTTCAGACTAGTAGGTATAGATAGTTCAAATAGAATCGAGTATTGTTTTATTGTTAACTATATAAAACCTAAGAGCAACTTAGAATTATATGTTGAACTTGTTGATTGAACAGTTTCTGTTACTCTTGGTGAAGGTACTGTAAATTGCCAAGAACACTTTTTCATCGCATACTACATAGCTCCAAGAAGCGAATTATGTGTATATGAAGGTCATCTTTTCAACATTGAATTCGTCTCTAATCAGCTGGGTGAAGATCAAAATTTATTTGTATGAGGTGATTTTAATTTAGAAGACATAAAATGGTCTTATGCTAATAATGATAAATGTTTCATTCCATTTAATATAAAATCTGTTTATGAACAAATTTTTGTTGATTCCATGTTAGCGTTAGGGTTATTTAAAAAAAATTACTGTCATTATTCTTTAAATAGACATCTTGTGTTTGTAAACAGTAACGTAACTAAACCAATATCTTTCTTCATTTGAATGGTCAAGTATTTTATCAGGATTGCAGCTTGCAGATGTAAATCAAAGATTTTTAAATTTATTACAGAATGGTTTTGCTCTGTATGTTCCCAAATGTAAGAAAAGACAAACTTTTAAACTGTCATGGCAAAATCAGCGTTTGACTAATTTGAAGACGCTAAAAACAAGTCTTTAAAACAATTTAAAAAGTCAAACCTTGAAGTGGACAAAAAAAGTTTTACACAGTTGCGGCGTGAATATGAATTTTTAAACAAATTTATTTACAGACGGTATGTAATGAACATTGAGTCTAAAAAAACTAAAGATCCAAGAGGTTTTTGGACATTTTTGAATAGTAAAAATAAAGAACAAAATATGAAATTTGAAGGTGAAGTTTCTAATAGGATTGATTCAACTTGTGAGCTTTTTGCAAAGTTTTTCAAATCGGTATATGTCGATCACTCTAATATAATCGTTGGTCTCAAAGGGATCCAATTTGTGAATGTAACTCTCCTTTGAGATCATTATATTTTTCTACTGAAGATATTTTGCAGGGCATACAATCTTTAAACTCTTGTCAAGGTGCTGGTCCTGATGGGATTCCTTTTGAAGTACTAAAGAACTGCAAATCGTCATTAGCCTTACCAATGCAGTTTTCTTAAAATTTATGTCTATCGTCTGGCACGTTCTTGGATGAATGGAAAACGTCATTGTTAGCCCCCATATTGCAAGCTGGATCAAAGCAGAAAGTAAAAAACTATCGTGTAATATCGAAACTTTCTGCCATTCCAAAACTTTTTGAGTCTATTGTGACAACAAAACTCAGTTTATTATGCATAGAACAAATCTCTCCAAACCAGTACGGCTTTGTATCTGGTAGGTCTACAGTGAATAACTCAATGCTTTTCAGAAACAAACCTTTTTGATTCCGTTGAGTTAGGTTATCAGGCTCTCATCGAAAAATTAAGATCATTTGGTATTCATTCGACCCTCCGGAAATGGATTTACAGTTACCTTACAAACAGGAGGCGAATTGTCAAAATTGGTTCTTCGCAATCGAAGCCTATTGACGTTTTATCGGGAGTTCCTCAAGGCAGTCACTTAGGACCTTTGCTCTTTTATATTTTTATCAACGATATTCCAACCCTGAAGGTGAAGCACTGGTTATCTCTGTGCATTGTTGTGTATTTCATAGCTCTGTCCTAAACTAATTAAATACTGTGTATTTCGTACTTTTATTTTAAACTGTGATTTGTTTCAGTAATCTTTTTAGTTTAAGCATCTACTTATCAATTTACTTTGGTTCAAAGTGTTGTGAATATATTAATATAACAAGGTTGAATTAAATAAGATTCTGATCTCGTTTTGTGTTATCTATAGTTGTATTGGTAAGACATTATTTTCCGTTCTTATGTTGAGTGTGTTTTGAGTGATTTTTTATTATTGTTTTCTCCGTTTAACCACTAATATTCCTCATACATCCCTTTCCACTAATTCCTTTCTTTTAGAACATAATTTTTTAAGCTAACAATTTTGCAACCTCTAAATTATTGCAAGTTTGGTTGAATTGGTAGGAGTCTTAACCATTTTGAGAAAAAAAAAAAAAAATATATTTTGTATTCTTTTTTAATATCTTTTAATATGGATTGTGCAGCGGGTAAATACCTCGACAATTCGAACTCACCTCTGTTTGCTTGCTATGGGCCATGTGGAAATGTTTTTCATGCCAAATGTATTGGCTCCAACAATGCTTTATTGGATAAAACTAGTGCATCGAAAATTGCTTGTTGGTACTGTGAAAACTGTAAGAAAATTTCCCTATCCCATTTAGCTGTTTAAATGTCCAATTTTGAATTAGAAATTGAGAAACTCTCTAAAGGCTTCGAATCGTTTCATAAAGTTTTTAATGAATTGGTTTCAAACTTAGCGTCATTTTCTTCCCCTGTTAGCTCTGTTGACATATCTACTTCAACAGATGACTTAAATTTGTTGACTTTGGATAAACCCCAAGCTACGAAGGAATTAAGTGAACAATCCACATCTTCAGTTTGAACCCTGCCTCCGTCTTAAATAAGGGCTCCAAAAGAAGCAGTGATAGCATTGCTTCCACTAATCAGAGTCCTCCTTCAAAGCGAAAGACTCTGAGAAGCAATTCTAAAAAGGTGAACAGCGTTTCAGTCCCATTAGAACAATCTGATGTTGTTGATATGGTTGCAATTAGTTCACCATCAGTAAGTAACGATTTGGATGCTGTTCCCTTAGAATCTATTACTCGAATGGAAGCAGTCCCCAAACCTACATCCATTTTTGTATCTCGGCTGAGACCTGAGCTCATACCGAATGATGTTTTGCATTATTTAGTTACAAATGAACTTATTCCTAGTGAAAACTTTATTAAATGTTCTAAAATAAGTAAAACTGATAGTTTTGTTTCGTCTTTAAAATTACTTGTCCCACCCTTATTGTTTGACTCTCTTTGTGACAGTTATACTTGGCCAGCTGGTGCTCTTGCAAAAGAATTCTCTAGCTACAACTGTAACGTACCCTCGAGGTGATCTTCGAGGAAGGACATCTGAGTTGAGGCCCAATCACACCCACGATACTACACGTAAGGATGTCATCAACCAAAACCCAAGATAGTCCCTTTCGACCATCCACCTTTTGCACTAACGTTATTTCTCAGCGCTTACAGGGACACTAAGAAAGTCCTGATAGCGAGGCAGATGGTTGTCCATGACTCACGACCGCTTGGCATGCTTGCATAGCCAAAACTAGCTCGTCGGAGGGGGGGTTCTTGCGTCAGAATCATGGACGGCCGTTACGTTTTCATGCCGTTAATGTAATGTACGAAATTCGCGCGAAGCCTGAAACGTCCCATTCATCCTGAAAATTCCTATAAGAAATAAGTGAGGAGAGCACCGATGTTGAAGCTCTTCTGAGGATTCTCCCTCCCTCGGTATCATACCAAGGAATATAAATTCTTGAACGATACCATCCTGGATTACCATGTCCTCATTTTTATAGTAACCCCCACATGAAACGACTGATTTACTCCATCACTTTACGCGTCGCCTACCATCTTACGACCATCTTACGACCCGGGTGCCCTTGGCAAAGTCACATCCACTATACGGTTCTTATTTCATAATCATATTAAGCAAACAAAACTAAAAGTCGGAATCAAAAAAAAAGAATCGGAACACGGTCACTCATTCGAAGGTACGACAGCATCTGAGTATCTGTGATCAATAAAAACCATCATCGACGAAATGCACAAAAAGGAAAAAAATACTTTCCAAAGCTTTAGCTCATTTCATATTTAATAAGAAAACATTTTAATAAAAGATTCATGGTAATAACAGCAAAAATAAGTCCTAGAAATAATAAGCTACATATAAAATGCGATTATGTTAGGTTAAGTCAAACTTGTAAATAAGGATAAAAAAAAAAAAAAGAATTACGATCATGAAATCCAACTTCAACTTTAAAATCCAATTTTCTAAAAGTATGTGAGCTTTAAGTTTCAATAGCATTTGCGCTTATTCAGCCTGCCACTGGTAAGAGCGTAACAATTTCATTTTTTTCTTTTCTCAGACTTGATTGAACTTTTTCTTATAGGTTTTTCCTTTTTCTCTGTTGGAACTCAAAACTGCGTAGTACGCAACCATTTGGGTTTCATCATATCTTCATAAATTTTTTATTTGTAACGAGAGCTGTGATGTGAACGCTCAAGTCCGGACGTTCACTGGACGAAATACGAGTCTTGCGTGGACTGTCTACTCGCTTGCTGAATGGCCAGTTCCCACGATTCGCACGTTCCCACATCGCAGCTCATCGAATCTTACCATTTGTTTCGATTTATTCTTTCATTCTACTGTCGACACTCAAACCAATCACATACCTAAGTGACTAATAAAGATTGTAAAGATTTTAATTGTGCATTTGTTTTTGAATTATTCATTGGCGACCGTGACAGGACACTCTTCTTAAAGTTTTAAGTGTACCTGTATTAATTAGTTAATTAATTAGTTCCATTCAAAAAAAAAATAAGTCAGTAGAATCAGTGTTCTGTTTAAAAAGAAAAAAAAAGAAAAACAAAAGGATATGTCGAACGATGAAGTGTTTCCAGAAGGTCTTGAAGAGCTCTCTGATCTTCAAGATGCAACGGGGAAAGAAATTTTGGATCTTGTCCGCAACTACGACGGTAAGGATGGCCAAACTCGAAAAACAAAGGATAAACTGTTACAGAAAAAGGAAAGACTAGAAAATCTATGATTTCTAAAATCTACTATTTCGACACAAACGACACCCAAATCCGTGACAAGTATTCAGATAAACCTCATCACGAGTATTTCATGAAGGAATTTTACGAAAAGATAAAAGGCGCTTATGAAAATATGAAAGCGGACATCATCAGTCGCTTGAGCAGTCTGCCAGGCCTGGACGCAAACCAGACCATGGAGAAGCCACCAGCAGCAACTCCATCAGAATCATCGGTAAAACCAGCAGCAGCAGCAACAGAAGCAGACAAGATGAAGATGACCAGAGCACTTACGACAAGGGATAGGTATAAAATGTTGTCAAGGCATTTTCAATCCTCATTGGATAATTGCAGTACGGAACTAAAAAATACCTATCCCCATATGTTCGAAATTAAAGTTAAGAACCTAGTGGATAATTTTGAACAATTAAAATTAGTTTTTCAACGCGTGGATGGCGATTTGGAAGAAGAAGATGTCAACATCTACTTTCATCTTCAAAAACAGCTAGAGATTCGACTGACTGGCTTACCAACAAAAGGTACTACATCGGATCATCAAGTGGCAATTGCTTCTTTGAAGCTACCAAAAATTGAACTTCCAAAGTTTGATGGATGTTACCTTAAGTGGCGTCAGTTCTATGATTTATTTAAACCAATGATCCTTGAACAACCGATTTCGCCGGCCCAGAAACTGTACTTTTTGAGGACTAATCTGACAGGTGAAGCACTCAGTTTGATTCAAGGATTTCCAGCGACAGATAGTAATTTTGATGCAGCCTGGAAGACACTGATGGACAGATATGATAACAAACGGCTACTTTTGTGTGCACAGCTCGAAAACCTATTGTCCCAACAATCAGCATCGGGAACTGCTTCTAGCTTGCGGAAACTGCATGACAACACAAAGGAAGGAATTCAGGCCCTGATCAATCTAGGATTCGCGGCACATGACTGGGATCCAATAGTCGTCCACCTGATCCTGAAAAAGGTTGACAAAGAGAGTAGGACCCTCTTCGAACAGTCCCTAGATGACCCAAGGAGCAGTCCATCGCTATCAGAGTTGTTGAAATTCATCGAATCTAGGTTTCAAACGCTTGAAACCATCACGCATTCCGATGAAAAAAGGAAGACAACCGCCATAGCAATTGAATCCAACGGCTGCGTGATGTGCAGCTTAGGTAACCATAAAATATATAAATGCAAAAAATTCTTGTCTCTTTCAGGTGCTGATCGTGAGAAGTCTGTTCAACGAATCGGAATTTGTAGAATTTGTCTGAGATCGGGTCATACTCAAAATTCGTGCAACGCAAGGGGGTGTTTTCTTTGCAATGGCAAACACAATACATTGTTGCACTACAAAAAAGAAAAAAAATACAATTTAAAGGCAAAACCAATTTCTAACCCAATTTCTAATGCCAACACTATATCTTCCATAGGTGATCGAAACCAGCAAATTAAACAAGGTCAAGGGGTGGAAGGTCAGTCGTCAAACGCAGCTAGCACTTCCAGATCCAATCACCGTAGCATTTATCTAGCAACACCATTAGTTAACGTAAGGTCCGCATGTGGCACATTACTTCCCTGTCGTGCGTTATTAGATTCTGGATCACAAATCCATTTTGTGACAGCAGCCTTTGCACATGCTTTAGGAATTCAGACGCATCGATCCGAAACCTCCATAAGTGGGATTGGAGGGCATGGAACGCCAACACAATTTGCCATAGAACTCTCATTTCAATCGCGAAATGGAAGCTTCAAAGGCAATATTGAAGCAACGATCTTGGCTAAGATAACTGACTATAGGCCGCATGACAGTCACACTGAATTACGTGACCTACCTGCTCACATACAGTTGGCAGACCCAGGATTTATGATAAACCAAAAAATAGATTTGCTGATTGGTGCTGAATTGTTCTTTGATCTTTTACTTCCAGGAGAAATCTTTATTGGTCCTCAACTTCCACTACTTCGAAACACGAAACTGGGTTGGATTGTGGCAGGTGGTGCTCAAGGTACCAAACATAATGCTGTATGCAGCATTGCCACAGCACCATCTCTTTCAAAAATCGAAAAACTTGTAAGCAGATTCTGGGAGTGTGAAAGTCATGATTCTCCAATTAAACGGATGAGCAATGAAGAGCGTAATTGTGAAGACTTCTTCAACTCGACTACACAAATTCTACCCAGTGGAAGATTCATGGTAAGTCTTCCGTTCAAAAAAGATCCATCGTCCTTAGGAGCATCCTTTGAAAAGGCACGCAACAGGTTTATTTCACTGGAACGTCGACTGGAACTCAACAATGAATTACGTCTGCAGTACACACAATTTTTATTGGAATATGAACAATTGGGCCATATGAGTCAAATAGAAAACTCGGATATTCCACAGACACACTATTTCATCCCGCATCATTGCGTTTTGAAACCAGAAAGCTCGTCAACAGCACTGCGTGTAGTCTTTGACTGTTCAGCGAAAACATCCTCTGGAAGTTCTCTAAACGATGTTCTCGGAATCGGACCAACAGTTCAACCTGATTTGTTTTCAATAATCCTTCGATTTAGATTAAAAAGATATGCATTCACAACAGACATCAGCAAGATGTATCGACAGGATTTACTTCGACCAGAAGACAGAGCTTTTCAAATTATTCTTTGGAGAACAAAAAATGATCAACCTCTGAGGACTTATAGGCTCAACACCTTGACTTATGGTTCGGCTTCCGCTCCATACTTAGCAACTAAATGTCTGGTTCAACTTGCAAAACAATACGAAAATGTTCACGTAAACGCATCCCAAACAGTAAGTCAAAACATTTACGTGGATGATTTACTTGCTGAAGCAGACTCAGGGTCAAAGGCTAGAGAACTCCTTGAGGAGATTATACTACTTCTAGAAAAGGGTAAATTTGAATTAAGAAAATTTTGTTCTAATGATGAAAACATTTTAAGGAACATCCCTGATGCACATAAAGAAAAATTGGTAAGGTTTCATCAGTCTGACGTTATTAAAACCTTGGGATTAATTTGGAATCCAACCATTGACTGTTTTGAATTTGGTTTTAATTCTGAAAAATTTAAAACGCCAGAAGCGACTGTGACGCGCAGAAGCGTGTTATCTGACCTCGCTCGTTTATTTGATCCTTTAGGTTTACTGAGTCCTGCAATAATGCTTGGAAAGCTTTTTGTTCAAGATTTGTGGAAAACGAACTTCTCGTGGGATAATGAGCTTCCTTTGGATCTCGCAAGTAAGTGGAAGGATTATATTAATCAATTTTTTGACCTTAGAAGCATCAGGATACCAAGATTTGCTAATATCAAAACCCAAGGAGGTGTCCTACAGCGAGCCATTCATAATTTGTGCCCTTTGCCGGTAGAAGAAGCGAAAAAATATCCTGAAACTGTCAAGACAGATCATCCAATTGAGAAAGAAGAAATTCCTCTATTGACAGTTGAAGCAGACTCAACCAAACCTGCAATATCCAGGAAATCCCAAGGTGGAAAAATAACAAAGGGACTTGTGTTAATATCTTGTCTCTTTGCATTTTTTGTAGCACCAATCAGTTCGACAAACATAGACAGCCAAGTGGTAATAAGCAACCTAGATAAGGCCATTGGAATTTATTTTGAAGATATGGGAACACTGCGAGTAGCAGACAATTTTTGGAGTCTTTACGTTTACTACAATCTGACCAATTACTGGCTTGAATTGAGCGAAACGAAAGGGTATTTAAGGGAATTAGAAAAGGCTTGTATGGCGGATAAATCGGAGAGAATTTATCACTGCAATTCGACAATCGACATTCTTCGAAAAAGAATAATAAACATTGACCAAAAGAACGATCTTATAAACGGGTTCAATACTACAACCCAGAGTTCAATGCGACATCGTAGATCTCCATTTGATTTTGTTGGAAGCGTAGCGCATAGTTTGTTTGGTGTGCTAGTCAGGAAGATGCTCAACATATTCAAAATCAAATTGAATTGGCAAATAAACAGGATCAACACTTATATTCTCTCATCCGAAAACAGAGCTCCATTGCAGACTCTACGGCAAATATACTGAGGCGCAACTCATTGGAAGTTCAAAATGACTTTAACACATTAAATACATATTTAACAAAAACTTTCAATACAATTGGAAAACAACAAAACGAAATTGTGAATAATCAACATTTTCTTGCGCTCACTACGTATTTAAGTATGATGCTTAATAATTACGAACGCACTCAAGATGTCCTGCTAGATGTTATCCTGGACTTAAATCATGCGAAGATCAACCCGCAGATAATAACACCAATGCAAGTAAGTAGTCAACTGCAACTGATTCAAGGAAATCTACCTTCATCGCTGAGGCTGCCCAGTGTTTCGGCCTTGGAAATGTTAAAACTAATAACAGTCAAAGGACGGACACTACATGAAACAATTGTGTTTGAAGTCTTAATCCCGTTAGCCGAAGATCAAGAATTCCAAGTTTTTAACCTCATTCCATTGCCAATTGTTCACAACAACATGAGCCTACTCGTCGATGTAACATCTCCATACCTTGCGGTTACATTAGCAAGAGATAAGTATTTTGGACTCTCCTATATTGAATTCAATTCTTGTAAACTAATAGGAACGAGAAATCATCTTTGCAGACAGATTGTGCCTACTAGAGTTCACTCCAAAGATTTTAAAGTGTGCGAAATGGCTCTATTAAACCACGAGGACAACGCTTTGGAAATATGTGATCTAAAGGAAGTGCCTCCACAAGATCATTGGTATGCGCTGAGGCAAACAGACTCTTGGATATTTTCGGTGATGAACAATGTAACAGGCCTTCTGATTTGCAATGGCCAAACAAGAAGCATTTCTCTATCAGGCACTGGAATGATTGGTTTTAACAACATATGCTCGCTTAAAATTGATACAATGATAATTAATGGTCATTTAAATTTAAAGACTATTATAACAAAGTCATTTGTTCCAAGTGCAAGGCTAAGCAATTGGATCAGAAATCGCAACTTGACAGACGACCATTTTTTCCCCTTGACGGTAAGAAATAATAATGAAACAGATGTTAAAAATCTTTCACAGGAAATAGAAGACCTTAAGAGAGCAATGACTTCTGATGAACTACCACCCGCCAACATACATGATTTTCATCACTATGGCTTGAGCTACTTGTTGCTGGCGATCATCATTGGAATGATAGTAATTTTTTGCCGATATCGAAAACATCAAGCCGCACTACAAATTCCAATTCGGAGAAGAGGTTCTCGCTTTCAAGCAACTATTTAAATTGAAGGTTAGGAACCTTCAAGGAGGGGTGTATGTTGGAACTCAAAACTGCGTAGTACGCAACCATTTGGGTTTCATCATATCTTCATAAATTTTTTATTTGTAACGAGAGCTGTTATGTGAACGCTCAAGTCCGGACGTTCACTGGACGAAATACGAGTCTTGCGTGGACTGTCTACTCGCTTGCTGAATGGCAAGTTCCCACGATTCGCACGTTCCCACATCGCAGCTCATCGAATCTTACCATTTGTTTCGATTTATTCTTTCATTCTACTGTCGACACTCAAACCAATCACATACCTAAGTGACTAATAAAGATTGTAAAGATTTTAATTGTGCATTTGTTTTTGAATTATTCATTCTCTATGGGTCTATTTAATATATATATATTTTCATTCTATTTCTTTTTCACAGAATATTCTAATTCGTTTAAGCAAAGGTTAAAAGTTCCACCGTCTTTGGTTCAAAATCTTTTATAGCATACTTTAAGGATTACGTAAAATACTGGCATTTGATATAAAAATTATTAGAAAAAAAATTCTCTTAACACTATCAAAGAGATCGTTCAAATTTGGAATAATGACATTAATAAAATCAAATCACTTACCCCGCATAAACAACAAACAAAATCTCATATTTGCCTTGCTTTTTTAAATCGACGTTGAAATTCCTCCTGATGGTGTGCACAGCATCGAGGGTATGGCGTTGATCATAATAAGAAAGTGTTGACAATCGTTGGCATACATATGTTTACGTACATATGAGATTCTCTTTTTTTTGTTTAGCTAGATTACGATAAAAAGAAGAGAAGAAAAATTTTAACAACCTTAACACACTCGATCGTATTGACTTTAAACTATTGGATACTTAACTTTTCACAATTTAATATTGGCGAGAGCAAATTTTCAGTAGGTAAATAGGTAGAAGAAGGAAAACAAAAAAAAAACGTGAGGTAGGGTGAAGCGTACTGTGGGTGGCTGCTGTGGTTGTTGTTGAATGCGATGAGTAAAGATGGGAAGACGGATGAGACGGATGAATGGATGGTGTTGTGATCGGGATGAAACGTAAGGTGCTGATCAAATCTATTGATGTGATCACGATGATATGAGGATGGCTGCTGCAGATGATTTTTTTTCTCTTGCGTATGCTGATGCTGATCTGTGAGTTTTTTTTTTCTCTGGGTAGGTGTTTTTGCTGTTGGGGCTTTATCTTTGGCGTCAGAGGTGTTGTTGTTGTACGGCAGGCGATCTGTTTTTTCTGGTGCGGTGCTGTCTGGTGAGGCTGCTTCTTGATTTTTTCTTCTGGCGTTGGCTAAGTGTAGTGGGTTGTTTCTTGTAGTTTTCTGTAGGTGTGCTTTTGCTACTTCTGTTTTAGTGGCACGTGGGTTAGTACGAATGCTTCTGGGTAGGTTATCTGCACCTGCGTATTTAATACCTGTGCGAAATTTTAACTCTGGATAGCTTTTATAAAATATTTTCCGGAACAGAGGCGAACTTACCCTTCGGGGTCTCCTGTGTTTTTGCTGCGGAAAAAGCGCTGGTCAGGTGTACCTGGTGTACCGATTTTATTTCCTTTTCGTCACTTTTGGTGTTTCAATTTTTTTATATTTTTTTAAATGGGAGGGAAGGGATTCTCGCAAATGCGCTTTTTATTTTATAGCCTACTTTTTTTTCAAATGCACTTTGCACTTTGTTTGTTCTTTTGTTTTTGTCTTTTTGCACCACACTTTTTTGATTTTATACTTTTTTAGTTTACCACGTTTGATCTTTATTTTTTTAAGACGATCGTAACAGCGACAGCAACGAGATACACGAACCGATGCACCTGACGAAAGAAAAGACGGAAGATAGGTCGTGCACTCCCTTATATAGCGTTGGGTCAGCTTGTTGTGTTACCAAAACTCCCTCACCAATACATTCGCAAAATGTAAGATGTTGACTATTCGCACTTCCTTTTTTCGGCATATTTTCACCAATTTTATTCAGAAAATTCTGTTTTTCGTTTCAAAATTTTCTTTAGAATTTTAGAAAAATAGGTGTGACGTTATCCTGTTTTTTTGATTAAAATATCCTTCAATAGAAAAAGACGCGTAACTGAACTGCGCTTGTGTTGGGGACGCCGATCCTCTTCGTGGGTGTTAAATGATAAGGTGTTTCGAACTTCGAAAAGTATCTAACTTGTATGCTCCCATGTCCCATATTACATGAAACGATCTTAGTCATATAAACTTTGCAAGCTTACGTGGCCCGATTGGTATGACCGCCATGCCATGATGTATTGATTTTTGGGGTCCGGGATCAATTCCGGACGCTGCTCCTCTTTTACAATTTTTTTTTTCCTTTTACTTTTTTTTCTCATATTTATCTGTAGTTTTATTTAGATTTATTTGTAAGGGTTGCATTTAGTTTCTTCCCCGTAATTTAACGATTTGTTCAATACTCGACGATGTTCATTCCTCTCTCTCATCTAATGACCGAACCAACACGTTCCACACCTCACACACTACCTTACCTTCATCTTTCTATAAGCGATTGTTATTACTTCAACCTAATCCTCAAACCAACTGAACTGATTTGAATTTGGAAACTGAATTTGAATTTGAATTTTGAACTTGGAAGTATGAATGTTAGAATAAAAAAAAATAATACCTGAAAACTGTAGTTGTAATATATAAAAAAAAAATGGTTTCCTACACAACAAAAAGAATAAAATTGTATTAAAGAGTATTCCAAAAAAAACTAAAAAGATTGTCCCTCTTCTACCAAAATGTTAGAGGGCTTCGCAGTAAAACTGCAGATTTATATGTGAACTCTCTCGTTTTCTCACATGATGTGTTTGCTTTGACGGAAACGTGGCTTAACCCAAGCCATTTGAATACCGAAATCCTCAGCCAAGAATTTTCCGTCTACCGTAAAGATCGGCATATAGACAAACCAGAAGCTGTTGGAGGTGGCATTCTTATTGCGGTCAGGAACACGTTTACGTCATCTCGTATACACTTTCCGTTTGATTTGTCTATTGATGTTGTTTGTGTGAAAGTTTGTACCTTGTCCAAAAATATTTTCATCATAAATGTTTATATTGTCCCTAAAAGCTTAGCACCAGTTTATGCTGAGCTATCTCTTATTTTGGATTATGTCTTCGAAATATCCGATCTTGAAAGCCATATTCTATTACTGGATGACTTTAATTTACCATACATTCAGTGGCTACCCTCTGATGATGGTTCCTTTCAAAAAGCTTCCCTGTCTTCACCACAGGAGCTTTCCTGTTTAGACAACATAATTTCTTCTGACTTACGGCAAGTAAGCTGTATTAGAAACTATCAAAGTCGTATGTTAGATTTAGTCTTTTCTTCGGACGCTATTAAGACTGTTGTAATGCAATCAAATTCTGGTATCACAAGAATAGATGACTTACACCCGCCTTTAGATATCTTTATTGAACTTAGCAATGTGATTGACGAAAAAAGTAGTCCATATGACTGTATATACCTTTGACTTTCAAAAAGCGAACTTCGCTTTCGCTTCGATTTCGGATGAATTAAGCAGGACTGGTATTGAAAAAATATCAACTCTAGCAAACCTTGACGAAGCAGTCAGCTGTTTCTAATCTATTTTAAAAGATTGCATGAATAAAACAATTCCGTTAAAATTGATTAAAAAAGAAAATTATTGCCAGCCGTGGTTTACCAAAGAACTGAAAGTTCTGCGGAATAAAAGAAACAAGGCCTGGAAAACTTATGTGACCACTCTTTCTCTAACTGACCACCAAGTGTTCATTAGTCTTTTTGGAGACTTCAAAACGCTTTCTCAAAATCTTTACTCCAGCTATGTAACTCAAATGAGTTGCTCTCTTAAAAATGACCCAAAAAGCTTTTGGTTCTTTGTTAACTCCAAAAAGAAATCAGACGGCTATCCAGCAAATTTTATTTATAATAGCAATCTTTTGAAGGATACTCCTGACATATGCAATGCCTTTGCAAATCATTTTTGTGGCTCTTTTTGTAGTATACCTCTCAAAATTGATGAAAACCATTTTGAGTATTTAACTCACTGTTCTCAAAAAAGTTTTAATAGTATCCCCATTCACAGTGATATAATTATTCATTACCTTTCTTCTCTAAATGATGACGTTACATCTGGTCCGGATATGATACCACCTATAGTTTTAAAAAAGTGTTCTTTACGCTTAGCCTTCCCTCTCGAATACCTTTTCAAGCTATCTTTAAAGTCGGGAAAATTTCCTAGTTTGTGGAAAAAGTCTTTTATTACCCCTGTTTTCAAGTAGGGTGAAAAAATAGATATAAAAAACTACAGGCCAATTGCAAAGCTTTCATGCATTCCTAAGCTGTTTGAACAAGTAGCCTGCGAAAGTTTATAATTCTTTGCAAGGAATATAATATGTAATCAGCAACACGGATTTATGCAAAGAAGATCAACGGCTACTAATCTTCTCTCTTTTTACCATTAATGCTCTAATGCACTCGAAAAGGAGTATGAAGTAGACTGCATTTACACTGATTTCTCTAAGGCCTTCGACCAACTTTCTGATAATATTATATTATATAAGCTACAAGCATTTGGATTTCCACCAGTATTTATTGTTTGGATAAGTTCATACTTAAAAAATAGGTCTTATCAAGTCAAATTTCGAAACGTCTTGTCAAATTCTTTCAGTGGTCTTTCTGGTGTGCCACAAGGGAGTCACCTTGGTCCTTTGCTTTTTATTATTGCAATAAATGATGTGATTTCTTGCATATCATACAGCGACATTCTAATTTTTGCTAACGACATGAAGAAAGTATGACATTCTCACGCAAAAGGATTTCCTGCATTGCAAATTATTCACTATCTCAGCAATCATTATCTCAAGTCTCGAATTTCCGTGATCTTGGTGTCATTTTTAGTACTAACCTTGAATTCAATGAACACATCAACCTCATAACAAGCAAAACAAATTCAATGCTTCGGTTTATAAAGAGATGGGCAAAAGAATTTAACGACCCCTATGTTACACTTTCCTTATACAACTGTCATGTTCGTCCCTACCTCGAGTATGTTTCTCAGGTTTGGTCACTTCTATATGAAGTTCATAAATCTCGTATTGAGGCAGTACAACACAGATTCATACATTTTGCCCTGAAAGGTCTTCCCTGGGAAGATCCTTTTAATCTCCCCCTTTATGAAAACCTTATTCGTCTTTTAAATTTTCAACTACTCTCACAAAAACGGATCAACAATGATTTAGTTTTTTTCCATCAACTTATAACAGGTTCAATTGATGCTCCTGACTTGCTCTCTTACATAGGATTCAACTATCGCGGAGGATCTCACCAGCTACGAAATCTGGAGTTTTTGCATTGCTACCACCACAGAACTAACTATGGCATGCCTGAGCCATTAGCTCGCATGAGTAAATTATACAACTCTAACCCTTTTACTTCAGATTTCAATCTTAGTAAAATTAGTTTAAAATTAAAACTAAAAACAAGTGCTCCACAAGCATGATTTTTGTTTTGTATTTAATTTATATTTAATTTGTATTTAATTTGTATTTGAGGTGTTCTTAATAAGATGTGTGCTGCTTGACTGCCGGTAGAATAGTGGTTCTTTATTCATCTTCTCTTACTTACTAACAAAGTGACATTTCTCTCAGTGAACCAAATGAAGTTGGTTCACTTTGGGTATGTTCATTAAATACAATTATATGTGTGGTGAATTTAAGAATACATTACAACTCCCCGCTAAAGTTTGTGATTTACATAGTGTTTTAAATTAATGCCATAAAAAATTTAAACTAAATTATTTCGATATTGTGAAGCAATGTTCGCCTTTGCGATGCGTGCAGTCTCTCGAATTGGTCGACTTGATGATGGAACGTTGCGCGTTTCAATAAATGCTTCGTTTACGTCATCGTCCGAGTAAGATGGAATATATTCTGAAACAAGTGTTTCATTGGATTGTTCAACTTCCTCTTCCCTTTCCGATGACACTGCATGAACATCTATTGTATCGGGAGTGTTTCCCCTTAAATTCGTTTGTTCTCGCGCTTGCTGAGTCTCCTGTTTGATGGCCACTGTACTCAATTCAGGTGTAACATTTTGACTAGTGTTTATTTCACGAATTTGATTCAAATGTCTTTTTATTTCTCTACCGTTTTGAGTAATTATACAACCATAATTTCGAGGACCAAATTTTTCTTTAATTTTCGCTGGTGTCCAGCTTGGCTTGTTGGGATTGGTATAGTCACGAATGTATACTTTATCCCCAATTTCAAATGCTACTTCTCTTTTACTGCGAAAATTCGCTATATTTTTCCTTTGGGCTTCAACAATGCTTTCCTTGACCAAAGGTGGTTTCAACAATGTAAAACGTGATTTCAATGTTCGATTTAACATGACTTGTGATGGAGAAACTCCCGTGGTGCAATGCACACAAACACGGTAATCAAATAGAAATAAATTCAAAAAAAAAAAAAATCGAAATCGCTTGGTTTTTTGTTTTCCAAGTTGGCAATGAGTGATTTTTTTTACTGTTTTCACGGAATTTTCTGCTTGGCCGTTTGTAGCTGGATGGCCAGGAGCAGTAAAAATATGTTTGATATGATTGTTTCTTATGAATTCCGCGAATTCATTTGATGTGAATTGCCTCCCGTTGTCGCTAACTATTATTTCAGGTAAGCCGTATCTACAAAATGTTTCCCGCAAAAAATTGATCGTACATGCCGATGTAATCATTTTTGTTTTAAATACCTCAATCCATTTTGAAAAAGAGTCAACAATAATTAGCAAATAATATCCGTGAATTGGACCTGCATAATCAATATGAATTCTTGACCACACGTGATCAGCTGGTTTCCATGAAATTAATGCACTTTTTTCTGGACTGGGCTGATGCAATCGGCATGAATGACAAGATTTAATTAAATCTTCAATGTCTCTATCGATTTTGGGCCACCAAATGTATGAGCGGGCCAATGCCTTGGTTTTGACAATACCTAAGTGAGATTTATGCAAATCCAACAAAATTTGTTTTCGCAATTTAATAGGAATAATGCTACGGTAACCCCATAATAAACAATTGGATTCGACTGATAACTCATTACCCTTATTTTTGTATGGTGTAAATTCATCGCCTGTCAACGTCGACACTGTACCGTTTTGTACAGCGTGAAGCAGTTTTGATAACACTTTATCTCTTCGTGTTTCAATTTGAATATTTTTAAAACTTAATTGGAGTTGATTATTAAAATTAATAAAGTTTATGTAATTTGCCTGTTCAACATCAATAAAATTGATAAATTTATTTTCGTCTGCCGAATCATTTTCAAAATTGAGCTGTGGTATGCGTGATAAAGTATCAGCTTGATTCAATGTACCTTTTATGTGACGTATCTTGAAGTTGAAACCAGACAAAATGAATGCCCAACGTTGCATCCTTGCGGCCGCCATCAAAGGAATGCCTTTATGTTCTCCGAAAATCGAAATTAATGGCTTATGATCAGTTTGCAAAATAAAATTAATGCCTATCAAGTATTGATATAATTTAGTTACACTAAAAACGATGGCCAAAGTTTCTTTTTGGATGGTACTATAATTTCGTTCCGCTGGAGATAATGAACGTGAAACGTATGCTACCGGTTTGAGCTCACCATTCTTGAACTCATGTGACAAAATGCCAGCCACTGCTGTATCACAAGCGTCTGTTGTTAAAATAACAGGTTTTTTGCTATCAAAATGAACTAGCACTTGATCTCCCGTTATCTCCTTTTTTAATAGTTCATTATATATAAAAAAAGAACCTCCATAACAAATCGTGAAAAAAAAAACGAAAACTCGAAAATCCACACGTCAAGTATGCGAAATTGACGAAGTGCCCCATCGCGAAAACCCCCCGACCATCATACGTTTACCTGGCGTCAAATTTATCCTTCAGAAATCACACAGACGAGATCTTCCCAACAACCCGATGTGTCCCACAGTGACCTACGAGCAGTAGCATATCACTCGGGATTTGATGCCTTTAAAAGCTCCCCTACCACCCGCTTCCTGTGTCGTTTGATCAACACGTCATCAACTTCATCGAGTACCACCAGCCTCAACATCATCATCTGTATAATTAGTTTGTAATTTTAATTAAAGACCTGAGATAATTCATTAGGAATTATAGTCAATTTTTATTGTTTCATTTTGTTCATTCTTTCTTCCCTATTCACCACAAGGAAATTTAATATCCCTAAAGTATTTTACCAGTGTATAAAATAAAGTGGTATCGGAATGTGTACCGGCTAATGTGTGTGTGTGAAACCAAGGTGTAGTGAGTTACTTTTTTTATATTCAGACATTACAATCTAGATACAAAAGTACTATCATCCAAGCTGTCTTTCTCACAAGAAAAAGAAACGCTTGTTTTTTACCTAGTGGAAGATTAATAGTTAATGGATTGGAAACGGATTGGAAACAGATTGGAAATCCAGTGTCAAATACTTAGGAGTTCATCTTGACAAAACCCCAACTTTCGGTTTACATATCCAGCAAACAATAAATAAAGTCAATGTAACGATAAGAATGCTTTATACGTTTATCAACAGGAAGTCCAATCTAAGTAAAGAAAATAAGCTAATTTTATACAAGGCAATTTTTCAAAGCATCATGCTATACGGCTCACCTGTGTGGGGAAAATGTGCAAAAAGTCATCTGCTTAGACTTCAGACTATGCAAAATAAAATTTTGAAAATGATGCTGAATTTGCCATGGCATTATTCGACAGAAGATTTACATAAAATCACAAATATTGAAAAAATTTCGTCTAGAATCGAAAAATTACGTAACAGATATGAGATATCCTGTAGCTCATCTGATAACCACCTCATTTCAAATCTGACTTTATAAAAATTGCAATACACATCCTTAAAAAGACTTATTTCTACTCTTACTGTGATATAACTCTTTGTTAAACTACTTATTTATTTATTTATTTATTTATTAATTCAATTACATATTTATTTATTTACTCATTTATTTATTTATTTATTTATTTATTTATTTATTTATTTATTTATTTATTTATTTATTATTTATTTATTTATTTATTTATTTATTTATTTATTTATTTATTTATCTACTTATCTATTTACTTATTCAATTATTTATTTATTTACTTATTTATTTATTCATTTACTTAATTATTTACTTATTTATCTATTTATTTGCCAATTCATAATTGTTGTTGTTAATGTATATATATGTATATATTTACTTGTGTAATTATTTATTTATTTATTCATTTGTTGGTTCATTATTTGGTTATTTATTTCTTACTTAATATACAAATGTTTGTATAATCTTTGAAAACAGTTTGTAAGAAGTCTATAATTTGGCTGAGGTGATTCTCAGATATTTCCTCCTCTTCTCTCCATCTCAAATATTCAATGAAGGTTTTTCTTGTAGCTTTTCCTTCTATCAACTAACTCAACTATTATAATATTATAAAACCATTATTATAAATTTTTCAGTAGTAAGGTAGCCTTATACCAAATCTCTGTAAATTGTGCAATATAGGTTTAATGAAAAGAAAAGGTATAAATTACTCAGCTACAATAAAATATATATATGTTGTAAGCAGGACTGGTATTGAAAAAATATCAACTCTAGCAAACCTTGACGAAGCAGTCAGCTGTTTCTACTCTATTTTAAAAGATTGCATGAATAAAACAATTCCGTTAAAATTGATTAAAAAAGAAAATTATTGCCAGCCGTGGTTTACCAAAGAACTGAAAGTTCTGCGGAATAAAAGAAACAAGGCCTGGAAAACTTATGTGACCACTCTTTCTCTAACTGACCACCAAGTGTTCATTAGTCTTTTTGGAGACTTCAAAACGCTTTCTCAAAATCTTTACTCCAGCTATGTAACTCAAATGAGTTGCTCTCTTAAAAATGACCCAAAAAGCTTTTGGTTCTTTGTTAACTCCAAAAAGAAATCAGACGGCTATCCAGCAAATTTTATTTATAATAGCAATCTTTTGAAGGATACTCCTGACATATGCAATGCCTTTGCAAATCATTTTTGTGGCTCTTTTTGTAGTACACCTCTCAAAATTGATGAAAACTATTTTGAGTATTTAACTCACTGTTCTCAAAAAAGTTTTAATAGTATCCCCATTCACAGTGATATAATTATTCATTACCTTTCTTCTCTAAATGATGACGTTACATCTGGTCCGGATATGATACCACCTATAGTTTTAAAAAAGTGTTCTTTACGCTTAGCCTTCCCTCTCGAATACCTTTTCAAGCTATCTTTAAAGTCCGGAAAATTTCCTAGTTTGTGGAAAAAGTCTTTTATTACCCCTGTTTTCAAGAAGGGTGAAAAAATAGATATAAAAAACTACAGGCCAATTGCAAAGCTTTCATGCATTCCTAAGCTGTTTGAACAAGTAGCCTGCGAAAGTTTATAATTCTTTGCAAGGAATATAATATGTAATCAGCAACACGGATTTATGCAAAGAAGATCAACGGCTACTAATCTTCTCTCTTTTTACCATTAATGCTCTAATGCACTCGAAAAGGGGTATGAAGTAGACTGCATTTACACTGATTTCTCTAAGGCCTTCGACCAACTTTCCGATAATATTATATTATATAAGCTACAAGCATTTGGATTTCCACCAGTATTTATTGTTTGGATAAGTTCATACTTAAAAAATAGGTCTTATCAAGTCAAATTTCGAAACGTCTTGTCAAATTCTTTCAGTGGTCTTTCTGGTGTGCCACAAGGGAGTCACCTTGGTCCTTTGCTTTTTATTATTGCAATAAATGATGTGATTTCTTGCATATCATACAGCGACATTCTAATTTTTGCTGACGACATGAAGAAAGTATGACGTTCTCACGCAAAAGGATTTCCTGCATTGCAAATTATTCACTATCTCAGCAATCATTATCTCAAGTCTCGAATTTCCGTGATCTTGGTGTCATTTTTAGTACTAACCTTGAATTCAATGAACACATCAACCTCATAACAAGCAAAACAAATTCAATGCTTGGGTTTATAAAGAGATGGGCAAAAGAATTTAACGACCCCTATGTTACACTTTCCTTATACAACTGTCATGTTCGTCCCTATCTCGAGTATGTTTCTCAGGTTTGGTCACTTCTATATGAAGTTCATAAATCTCGTATTGAGGCAGTACAACACAGATTCATACATTTTGCCCTGAAAGGTCTTCCCTGGGAAGATCCTTTTAATCTCCCCCTTTATGAAAACCTTATTCGTCTTTTAAATTTTCAACTACTCTCACAAAAACGGATCAACAATGATTTAGTTTTTTTCCATCAACTTATAACAGGTTCAATTGATGCTCCTGACTTGCTCTCTTACATAGGATTCAACTATCGCGGAGGATCTCACCAGCTACGAAATCTGGAGTTTTTGCATTGCTACCACCACAGAACTAACTATGGCATGCCTGAGCCATTAGCTCGCATGAGTAAATTATACAACTCTAACCCTTTTACTTCAGATTTCAATCTTAGTAAAATTAGTTTAAAATTAAAACTAAAAACCAGTGCTCCACAAGCATGATTTTTGTTTTGTATTTAATTTATATTTAATTTGTATTTAATTTGTATTTGAGGTGTTCTTAATAAGATGTGTGCTGCTTGACTGCCGGTAGAATAGTGGTTCTTTATTCATCTTCTCTTACTTACTAACAAAGTGACATTTCTCTCAGTGAACCAAATGAAGTTGGTTCACTTTGGGTATGTTCATTAAATACAATTATATGTGTGGTGAATTTAAGAATACATTACAACTCCCCGCTAAAGTTTGTGATTTACATAGTGTTTTAAATTAATGCCATAAAAAATTTAAACTAAATTATTTCGATATTGTGAAGCAATGTTCGCCTTTGCGATGCGTGCAGTCTCTCGAATTGGTCGACTTGATGATGGAACGTTGCGCGTTTCAATAAATGCTTCGTTTACGTCATCGTCCGAGTAAGATGGAATATATTCTGAAACAAGTGTTTCATTGGATTGTTCAACTTCCTCTTCCCTTTCCGATGACACTGCATGAACATCTATTGTATCGGGAGTGTTTCCCCTTAAATTCGTTTGTTCTCGCGCTTGCTGAGTCTCCTGTTTGATGGCCACTGTACTCAATTCAGGTGTAACATTTTGACTAGTGTTTATTTCACGAATTTGATTCAAATGTCTTTTTATTTCTCTACCGTTTTGAGTAATTATACAACCATAATTTCGAGGACCCAATTTTTCTTTAATTTTCGCTGGTGTCCAGCTTGGCTTGTTGGGATTGGTATAGTCACGAATGTATACTTTATCCCCAATTTCAAATGCTACTTCTCTTTTACTGCGAAAATTCGCTATATTTTTCCTTTGGGCTTCAACAATGCTTTCCTTGACCAAAGGTGGTTTCAACAATGTAAAACGTGATTTCAATGTTCGATTTAACATGACTTGTGATGGAGAAACTCCCGTGGTGCAATGCACACAAACACGGTAATCAAATAGAAATAAATTCAAAAAAAAAAAAAAATCGAAATCGCTTGGTTTTTTGTTTTCCAAGTTGGCAATGAGTGATTTTTTTTACTGTTTTCACGGAATTTTCTGCTTGGCCGTTTGTAGCTGGATGGCCAGGAGCAGTAAAAATATGTTTGATATGATTGTTTCTTATGAATTCCGCGAATTCATTTGATGTGAATTGCCTCCCGTTTTCGCTAACTATTATTTCAGGTTAGCCGTATCTACAAAATGTTTCCCGCAAAAAATTGATCGTACATGCCGATGTAATCATTTTTGTTTTAAATACCTCAATCCATTTTGAAAAAGAGTCAACAATAATTAGCAAATAATATCCGTGAATTGGACCTGCATAATCAATATGAATTCTTGACCACACGTGATCAGCTGGTTTCCATGAAATTAATGCACTTTTTTCTGGACTGGGCTGATGCAATCGGCATGAATGACAAGATTTAATTAAATCTTCAATGTCTCTATCGATTTTGGGCCACCAAATGTATGAGCGGGCCAATGCCTTGGTTTTGACAATACCTAAGTGAGATTTATGCAAATCCAACAAAATTTGTTTTCGCAATTTAATAGGAACAATGCTACGGTAACCCCATAATAAACAATTGGATTCGACTGATAACTCATTACCCTTATTTTTGTATGGTGTAAATTCATCGCCTGTCAACGTCGACACTGTACCGTTTTGTACAGCGTGAAGCAGTTTTGATAACACTTTATCTCTTCGTGTTTCAATTTGAATATTTTTGAAACTTAATTGGAGTTGATTATTAAAATTAATAAAGTTTATGTAATTTGCCTGTTCAACATCAATAAAATTGATAAATTTATTTTCGTCTGCCGAATCATTTTCAAAAATGAGCTGTGGTATGCGTGATAAAGTATCAGCTTGATTCAATGTACCTTTTATGTGACGTATCTTGAAGTTGAAACCAGACAAAATGAATGCCCAACGTTGCATCCTTGCGGCCGCCATCAAAGGAATGCCTTTGTGTTCTCCGAAAATCGAAATTAATGGCTTATGATCAGTTTGCAAAATAAAATTAATGCCTATCAAGTATTGATATAATTTAGTTACACTAAAAACGATGGCCAAAGTTTCTTTTTGGATGGTACTATAATTTCGTTCCGCTGGAGATAATGAACGTGAAACGTATGCTACCGGTTTGAGCTCACCATTCTTGAACTCATGTGACAAAATGCCAGCCACTGCTGTATCACAAGCGTCTGTTGTTAAAATAACAGGTTTTTTGCTATCAAAATGAACTAGCACTTGATCTCCCGTTATCTCCTTTTTTAATAGTTCATTATATATAAAAAAAGAACCTCCATAACAAATCGTGAAAAAAAAACGAAAACTCGAAAATCCACACGTCAAGTATGCGAAATTGACGAAGTGCCCCATCGCGAAAACCCCCCGACCATCATACGTTTACCTGGCGTCAAATTTATCCTTCAGAAATCACACAGACGAGATCTTCCCAACAACCCGATGTGTCCCACAGTGACCTACGAGCAGTAGCATATCACTCGGGATTTGATGCCTTTAAAAGCTCCCCTACCACCCGCTTCCTGTGTCGTTTGATCAACACGTCATCAACTTCATCGAGTACCACCAGCCTCAACATCATCATCTGTATAATTAGTTTGTAATTTTAATTAAAGACCTGAGATAATTCATTAGGAATTATAGTCAATTTTTATTGTTTCATTTTGTTCATTCTTTCTTCCCTATTCACCACAAGGAAATTTAATATCCCTAAAGTATTTTACCAGTGTATAAAATAAAGTGGTATCGGAATGTGTACCGGCTAATGTGTGTGTGTGAAACCAAGGTGTAGTGAGTTACTTTTTTTATATTCAGACATTACAATCTAGATACAAAAGTACTATCATCAACCTATGAAGCGGTGCACCCCCTCACAGGAAGAAACCAAGTCGTGGTAAGTTTTGTTTAAAACATTATATACTTGACGAAAAATACAAAAAAAGTAAAAAATTTTGCTGTGTCTTGTAAGTAAATATACACCCACATTAATATGACGAGAGAGTTTTGTCTCCCATTTGCCGATTTATTAATTGAACGTAAAAGTATTGCCTGGTTTGATCTGGACCTATGCATTTGTTTTATTTTCCTATGTAAGTACGGTGGTGAAAAAGAAATAGTCATTCATTTTGTTTTACATTTTATTTGTAATAATTTGCTTTTAGTACGGTTCACTAAAAGGGTGACCCTGATAATGATAAAGAAAAAAAAATAAAAACAAATATAACAGATCCAAGAGACCAAATCCAGTCAAAATATATTTCAAGTTTTGTTTTAGTAATACTGTAATATCATTTTAAATTTTGAATTGGAATTAGAATTTTGAAAAGCGCTTGAACTATTTCGAGTAGATAGTATAGACTGTTGGAGTAAATTTTTCTTATACTTCAATTTATTGATTTTTTGAATTTTGTTAGATATAGATCCGCAATAAAAATTTTGTATCCGATGTTGACACAAGGAAAATTTGAATTCTTTTTTTCTTAATCTATCCATTGGCTGAGAACCAAGATCGGTTTTAGTGTTGTGGGAAGTCCGTTCTTTTCCGGAAATTTCAGGTTTTTTTATGGATATGCTTAGGAATATGAGCTTGTGCTAAGTGAGAATAAAGGTGGATGTGGCGATGGAACCATGACAATCGAAAAGTGAGCGGCGTTCTAAAATCCATGTAATCCTCAACCAAATTAGGGGTTGTTATAAAATTAGAGGACATAACAGCCAAGGTCGTATCATTGTGATATGCGGGTGGGATATTCCCTCTGAGAGCCAATTCTACCTGGTGCTCTCCTCTCTTGGAAATTCGGTATGTAAAATTGCAGGTTTAATTTTTTTTTAGGACGTACTCGGGCTCCTGTGTTTTTTTTTTGAACCCGAATTTTTATTTGTAATCTCTTCCGGCATGTAAATACGTAACGACCGTTCAGTTTTACGTTGGCAAGAACCCCCCCCCCATCCGATGAGCTAGGACGTGCATAAGCTACCATGCCAAGCCTACGTAAACTGAACACCCATTCTCTCCGGCTGCCAGGATCAGCCGACTGTACTTATAAGCAGGCGGTTGTAACGGTGGTAACGCAGAGAGAGGTTTAGGACTCTCTGGTGTACACGTTTGAATCGGGTGCTGTGTGTTTTTTGGTTCATGGTTATAGCACCTCACCTGAAAGTGAGACAAGTGAAACTTTATGCCGAGAGTTGCCAATTTTTCTTCCGAAAAAAAAATTTTTTACATTTAACCGATTTGAAGAGAGAATGGTGTAGTTTTGTGGTTAGTAGACACATTTGTCAACTCCCATTAGATTTTCAAGAAAGTAAATTTTAGTTTGTATTCATGTGCTGTACTTTCCACTCGCCATATCCACCAAACCTTTGAATGAATTTTTTTTTTTGAAAGATATAGTAACCGACACGTATAAGTGCAAGTATTGCACACTTTCTACCTTCCTTATTTTCCCCAACTATTTTACTAATTTTTCGATAAATTTTTCGATGTATGTGTATATACCCTATTTTGAATGCATACATTTCCTTTTTGAATTTTAAAATTTTTGCTAACCATCAAACAGGTCATAAAAATTCATGACATCGTTTGAGGCCGATAAGACCTACAACCTACGTTCAACTCGTGGCCGGGGATCCTTCCAGAACACCAGTTCTCGTAGATTGAGTCAAGAACCTCAAGGTTTTGGACTCAACCAAAAGATCCGCAGTCGGGGTTTAACACTCAACAACAGTCGTCAACACGAGGCAATGGCTAGTCAACCCAAGTCCGACAATTGTGTGCTAGGAGCGGGACCATCGCAAGCCCCGCCTGAAAATGGCTCTGCAAAATACACCAGCGCAGACAAACCAACGGGTTCCAAAGCCGGGTTAACTAACAGTGTCCCTCAAGGGTCTCAAAGGACAACTAATCAGGAAGAATTAGACCTACCAACCTACATTCAGGGTCTCGTTACTGCTTCGGTAGGAGTCAATAGGGCAGATGACTTGCAAGTAATCCGTTGAGAATTGGACGCGAATAGGGCCGAGTTAAAAAGTCAGGTTGCAGACATTATACGAGAAACTTTAAGAGTAAAAGAAGCTACACCATCGGTGTCGAGTGAATATGATGTTCGTAGACGACCGAATCCTCCTACTGTGCGTCATCCTACCCCTTCAAATCAGCCTGAATCATTCGATTCTACTTCTAGAGTACATTTCTCGAATTTGAACGCCAATGCAGATGAATTCCTTTCACAGATAAGGAATATGAACTTCAGTGATTCCACATTTAGACCGTCACACGAAAGACGTGCGAACTTTCCAACACCAAACTACCAAACTATGTTTGTGTTCAAAATTTCAGAGCTCATAGTTTTCACAAATGGGGTCTGAAGTACGACAATCTAAATATGTCGGTCGAGGAACTCCTCTTTCGTTAAGAAAGATTAAAAGATTCCTACAATGCTTCATGGTCAGAAATCGTTCTAAACTTTCACCAGTTTGTTAGCGGAGAGGTGGAAAATTGGTTTTGGGTCTTCCTCAAATCCAAGCCAAGAGTAGATTGGCCTGGACTTCGTTTTGCGTTGGTAGAACAGTTTCGTTCTCTGGAAACTGACGCGGAACTGTCGAAGCAATTGTATGATCGGCGACAAAAACCTAACGAAAGCTTCGAAGAATTTTATATGGCGCTTCAAAAGCTTAACACGCGTTTGTTTAGCCCCAAACCAAACCATGAGCTTATAAGTCTAATTAAGCAAAATGTTAACAGTCGTATGGGTGAATTACTTGTGACCTTCAGGGCTCAAAGTCTTAGCGAAATGGTCTATGTTTGCCGTAATATGGAAAAGTTTCTTAATGAGAAAAATAAATTTAAAGTTCAAAACCCAACAGTCCCTCCCTTCCGAAGAAATGTAAGTGAACTTGAGAGTACCGATCTGCTAACTACAGCAGGAGCTTACTCTGTGGAAGCCCTACAGTTTCAAAGAGACAGTAGTGGTTATACCTGTTGGAACTGCAGAAAAACGGGTCACGGCTATATGGAGTGCCCGGTGCCTCAAAGATCACTGTTTTGCTACCGTTGCGGTAAGGTAGACACTACCTCCCCTCAATGCAGTAGCCGGAAATGCGCGGAAAACTCGCGGAAGAGCAACCCTTCAACCGGGATGGCTTGCTCTCGAATCAACAAGCCGGACTCTTGTTAAGTACTAGAATGTTGAATTCCACTGTTTCTAGTCAACCTATAAACTCATCACACACAATATCTTTACAACAAAATTCAGTTTCCCCGCTCCAACAGAACCTTTGATCTTACTCCTTTACGCTACTCTTACCTTATTTCTAGTCGTCAATTTTTTGTACACGCGATTCGGTTGTGAAACTCCTTGCCTGTGGGTATAAGGATGATAGGATGCAGCTCTCGGTTCAAGACGAGACTTGGACAATATTTTGCGGCCCTTCGATGATAAACAATTCTTAACTTTCTTAACTTTATTTTGGTATCTTAATGGTTTTAATATATAATGCAAAATTATTTCTTTTTTTAGTTTCTAATCAAATGTAATTTCCAACTTTCTTTTTTCTTATTTTCTTTTTTTGATTTCTTATCAGATGTAATCAGAGTATTTTTTTTTTTACTTATTATCATTCAATTTTTGTTTTATATAAATAGTATATTATACTGAATCTTGCACTATCTTAAAAGATGTTGTATCTTATTGTGTAAGAAATTGCTATAAATAAATAAATAAATAAATTTAACCCAGAAAAGCTAGATACCCACCTCCCACAAGCCAAAACCCATCCGATAAAAAGTTTTCATGAACGTCAAGTAGAGTACAACGCTGCCCGGGAAAGAATTTTCGGTAGCCCAAAATCAAAGTTGTCTGTCCGAATTGAACGGACAGAAACTTTACTTGGGAATAAATTTCTGGAAAGCTTTCGATATCGCTCCACACTTAATTTCCGAGATTGCATCCTCCAACACCTTCTTAAACCAGAGATCTTCTGAGATGCGTGAACTATCGGTAGGAGAGTTCACGAAAATATTAAAAAAAGAACACTAAATTTGAATTTGGTATTGAAGCATTGGAGTCGTTTCAAAAGATTAAGGATATTTTAATCTCAGCACCAGTTTAAGTGAACCCTGATTACACCAAGCCCTTCATCATTTTATGTGATGCCTCATCCACCGGTGTTGGTGGAGTGTTATGTCAGAAAGATGAAGAAGATAATGAGCGAACCATTTTCTTCTATTCACATAAATTGAACAAGGCTCAGTGTAACTATAGTGTCACTGAACGGGAGTGCTTAGTGGCGGTGATGAGCATCGAGCAATTTCGTCCTTACGTAGAGGGATACCATTTTAAGATCGTGACAGACCACGCAAGTTTGAAGTGGCTGATGAGTCAAAAGAACCTCAGTGGTAGATTAGCTCGGTGGAGTCTTAAACTTAAGGGGTATGACTTCGATATCGAGCATCGAAAGGGTTCTCAACATGTCGTGCCAGACGCTCTTTCAAGAGTTTATGCCACCGATGAGTTGACCTTAAATGTCTTATCGGAGGAATATCCTACTGATGTGCTGCACATAGATCTGACAGATCCTTGTTTTAAATCTAAGGAATATGTTACGATCATCGACAACATCACAAAGCAAAAAGATCAGCTGCCTGACCTTCAAGTCTCGGACAATTTCGTGTATAAGAAAGTCGAACACAGCACAGGAAATCCTCTAGAGGATGCCTTACCTGGAAGTTATGGATTCCATCGCAGTTGACCGACCGTCTGATATCTTTGGCTCATCGACCACCTAGAGCTTCGCATGGTGGCTTAGGGAAAACACTTTATAGACTGCGCCAACAATTCTTTTGGCCAAACATGGCTTCACAGGTGAAGTCACACGTGAGCAATTGTGAGGTTTGCAAAATGTCAAAAGCTTCCAACCAAACTCTACGACAACCAATGGGAAAATCCTTTGAAGTGGAACGTCCGTTCCAGCACCTCTACTTTGACTTCCTGGGACCCTACCCTCGTTCAAAGAAAGGAAATTTGCATATAATTATAGCTCTTGATCAGTTAACGAAATTCGTTGTTATTAAAGCACTTAGATCCGCTACGGCAGAAACAGCAGTCAAATTTTTAAGCGAAGACGTTCTATGCCTGTTTTGTGTTCCTGAATCGATTCTTACCGATAACGGGAAGCAGTTTATCAGCTCAAACTTTTCTAAACTGCTATCTTCCTATGGTATTCAACATATTAAAACTGCTTCTTATGCTCCGCAAGCCAATGCCAGCGAACGTGTAAACCGTTCTATCCTTGCTGCTATAAGGTCGTACGTAGGAACTGACCAGAGAAATGGGGATGCACACCTTCCATTCATAGCCTGCGCTCTCAGAATTTCTACCCATTCAGCTATGGGATATCCCCATATGAAGCCTTGTTCGGTCAAAGAATGGTGGAGCATGGCTCCAATTTCGAACTTCTGCGTAAACTAAACAGCGTCAATAACTCTGAACTTAACATTTTACCTAAGTCTTCAAAAATGAACATCAAACATTCTGCAATTAAGGAATCTCTACAAAAAGCTCACCTAACGTATGAACTTACGTACAACACCAGAAGCAAGAATGTTAAGTACAACGTTGGAGATATCGTGTATAAAAGAAATTTTGTCTTGAGTGACGCAACGAAACGGTTAAACGCCAAATTGTGTCCAAAATTTATAAAGACCAAAATAACAAGCATCATAGGAAATACCCTCTACGAATTGGAAGATGTAAACGGGAAGAAGTAAGGGGTGTTTCATCCCAAGGACATTAAGAAGTAAGTTTTTTTTTTTGCACCCAGCTAGTGACAGTCTGAACATGAGACTTTCTCGGGCGTGGTTCGATGGTGAACTGTTTGCTGCGTTTCATTCCTTCTCCATTTCTGTAGTTAGAACTAAGAAATGTATAAGTGTTGTAGGAAACGACATCAATAATTTTTTTTTCGCCGTTGTATTATTTTAAATGAAAAATTTAAATCCAACAGTCGATACAGTTTGAGGATATCTGGTAGAGCCTTAGTAGGAACACAGACCTTTTTATACCATTTCTGTCAGTCAAATGTTTATCAACATTTGTGCAGCTGTAGGTACGGATGATGATGTTGAGGAAGTTCTGTTCTGTGGTGAACTCTGGTTTTTTTTTAAAGGTCGATATATGGCTGACAACATCCATTTGCCTAACCGGAAAATGGAAGAGAGTATGTAAGAGAGCAAAAGCAAAAAAATTGGTACTATCTTATGTTATTTTTTTCGAACAAAGAGCAAACCCAAGCCGCACTCACACAAATATGACAGTGTTTCCGGGAGGTTTTTTCCGTGGTGTTTTTAACCAAAAGACGAAACCTTGGTCACACCTATTTTTGAAAAAAATCAAAATGATTTTTAAAATGAACTTTTAAGTTTTCTGGTTAAAAATACGGCCAGAAATAATGCTTCCGAAATCACATCCCACACCACATCGAGGAAATGCTCTCTCACGAATTTTCGAAGATGTTCAGCGTTGCCAGTCAGGTATAAAAGCCCGTGGTATGCGAGAACTCGGCCCTTTTTCTTTTTGACCTAGTCAGGTTCGGACGAGTTAATTTGGAGTTGGACTCGGAGATTTTGCAATTTGTGCTTTTCCCCCTAAAATTTTTTTTTCGTCCGGCATTTTAATAAATAAAAAAAAAAAATGAAATAAAACGAAAGAAGAAGCGATAAATCAAAAAAAAGAAACAAAAACGCAAACCCTCAAATAAAAGACAAAGTTCATCGAGAAACCATTAAAAACCTTCCAAATCACGTGCGATTCTGAGTAAAAAAATTAAAGAATTTGTACGAACACGTAATAGTATAGTGAAATGAACTAAACTAAAATAAACGCGTAATCGCGGACCCCAAAAGAAAAAAAAACAAAAAAAAAAATACCAAAACGATACGTACACGCTGTGATGCTTCTTTGGTTTCCCAGCTGGGGTAGGACTCAGCGGGCCAGGGTTTTTCCCAAGGAAGCCAAAAGACTTGGGATGCGACGGTCCAACTTCAGTGTAAAAAGGAGAACTCCGACACGGCAAATGTTTTCTTAAATGATTTCTTTATTATCCTAATCTAGATCGAAGAGCTTACAATATTGTTTACAGATAGTTTGGTTTTTTACGTTAATATAATCTCAAAATTTACAACATTTTCTTTCATTTACGTTAATTGATCAAAAATAAAAACTGAATCAGTATGCCTGAAGGGCCGAGTTTTTCTACGTTAGTCGGTATAAAAGGAAATTGAAAGTATGCCTGAAGGGCCGGGTTTTCTGGTTTATCTTCACCTTTCGCGGACTTTGCGGACGACCGTATCGAGGCGAGGTCAGTGATTAGCTACGCTGGTCGGAATTGGTGCAACCTTTGGCTGTAGCACCTGGCGTGTTGGTCGTCTAGTCACGGTGAGCTTTCGGCTGACTTTGTTGACGACGGTATCGGGGTGAGGTCGGTAATTTGATACGCTGGTCGGCATTGATACAACCTTTTGCTGTAGCACCTGGCGTTGTGGTCGTCTGGTCAGGGTGAGCTATATTAGGGACAAGCAATGATTAGTTAAGTTTTAATAGACCTTACAACATAGTGCCCACTGGGTCCTGACGTTATGAGGCCGATTAAATAATACGGAAACTAGGGTGGACTATAAAAGTCGAGCGGCGGATTTGGTACTTTTAATGGACCTTAGAGTTGAGGTGTGCCTCCTGGGTCCATCCTCAATATAAGGCCAATTAAACCAAAATATAATATTTCGGGAGTTGAACGGGGTAGACTACTAGAGTCGATATGGCAGCGGATTTGGTATTGTTAATGGACCTTAGAACTGAGGTGTGCCTCCTGGGTCCATCTTCAATGTAAGGCCAATTAATAAAGTCGGCTACTTATGATGGACCTTATGAATGCGCTGTGCCTCCTGGGTCCATACGCACTATAAGGCCAATTAATTCAAAATAAAATGGTTAATATTCGGGAGCGGAGACGGTGATTATAAAAAGTCGATAGAGCGGCAGTTTTCATATTTAATGGACCTTAGAACTGAGGTGTGCCTCCTGGGTCCATCCTGAATATAAGGCCAATTAAAAACAAATCAAAAATTGACTGTGTAAGTCGGCGGAAAAGAAATCTTCGCATATAATCAAAGTGGTATTCCCACAACTTATGTTTAGCTAGAAGTTTCTCTTCCTCTTCTGGGGGTGATTTCACATCTACTTATCATTTCTGCGGCGATAAGTGGATGTGAACTGATAAAAAGGAAAAAAAAATGCACACATAATTTTTCTTATCTTACTCGTATAGAGGATTTGCAGCATAGCCGTTGTATGTGTGTTCTGCTTTGGGGCGGCGAAAGTAAAAAGTGTGACGTTTCGTCACAAACCCCCTTACTTTTGGAGACGAGAACCTTCTCGGCTTATCTCCTTACTGGAATAAGTTTTTTTTTTTTTCATACGCTTATTTATTATTTTTTTGGTTTTGTTTTTTTTTTGTTTTTTTTTCTTTGTTTTTTTCAAAAACGTTATAAACTTCGACTTAATAATAAAAAGAACAAATTCAGAAATAATTTTTATAGCAAAAAAAATGAATGTCAAAAAAAAAAAACAAATAACTAAAATAGGCAATCCTTAATGCAAAAGCAACAAAAAAAATCATGAACAAGGCAAGTAAGCTTCGAGGCAAAAAAAAAACAAGGTACTTTAATTTATGTCCATAGGGGAAAAATCTGCCGAATCGGAAGTCTCCTTTCCACGCAGCGCGCTGAACCGTGCTCTCTGTCGGCGTTTTTGGGCGACTTCAGTTTTCCTTCACGGGTTTACGGGTGCGTTGTTAGTTGTTGATCTTACGGCTGGTGGGGTGGCAGGGGATCCGTTTTCTCGGTTAAAAGGTGTCCCGGCGGTAACTGTTATCATTGCGGTGGCAGTTTCTGTTGCTGGAAGACAGCTGGGTTTCAGCAGTATGGACACACTGCAGTCCGAGTCGAAGTTCAACCTACGACAAATCGCGTTTCTGGTGCCTTCTGGCCCGGCGGTGATGGTTCGGAATGATCCCCGAACAGCGCATAAACGGCCACCATGCTGCAAAGGTGGATATCCCTTGGTGTAACGGGCTTTTCTAGGATCGCCCCATTGCTGAGCGAAACTCATAGTTCTGGCAGCAGCCTGTATCACTGACCTCCGACTCACTTCTATTGGATCGATGTCCAGTGGCTTTAGACTCCATTCCATCGGTCGGGTTGGTCGGTTATTCTTTGGTTCCTTTTCAGGGTGTTCTGGTGGTGGGCTCAGTGGAGAACCCCGGCTGCTTGTTTGCTGAATCTGGTTTTTCCATAAGTCAGTTGCCTTGCCCTTGAGGTCGCGGACCATTGCCATGTGGTTCTCGATCGGCGGTGGGGGTCGGATTGGGTGAGCTCCCGGCCTGTCGGCTGGTTAATGAATAGTTACACTGGTGGATGAATTTAATTTATGTGAATCATCTGTACTAGGTTCGGTTTCTGGGGGGAAAATTTTGAGGTCTCTCACATGAGAGCGGATATTAACAGCTTGCCCTTTGTTTATGCCTTTCTTTCTTAAGGCTACAATTACCGCAGAGAGAATTTTTGTAACCTCATACGGTCCGTCGTATAGTGGGGCTACTTTGTCAGTAAAACAATTTACTCCGGAGGACATTACTCTTATACGCTTATAAGCTTTTTCTCCTACTTGCGGTCTCCAAGGGCGGCGGCGGAGGTTAGGATGCTTAGCTTCCGTTACTGTACGGGCACAAAGTGTGTCGGTACCTCTTTGAGTTTGGTCTCTCCAACATGGAACTTCGCATTCACCTAACGTCAGCTTACACCCGGCTTTGCCTAACAAATTCATACCCACTATGGCATCCTCGGCAAGGGTCGGCATGTACATTGCTTCTCCAGACAATGTTTGCCCATTAAAACTGAAGTGGATCGTGTAATGTTCCGATGTGTATGCTGAACGTCCGTCGGCTAACTCAATGACATGAGCCTGGTTTCGTGCGGGCGTACCCATCCTACGGCATTCTTCGCGCAAGTCTTTCCCGACAAACGAACGGGTAGAACCTGTGTCGACCAGAGCGTGGAATGTGCGACTAGGGGGCTTAATTGGCACAAACAAACGGGGGTCGTCCCTGTTAGGCGATCGAGTGGCTGCGGCGGCACGGACAGTCTTGTCAGGCGGCCATCTTCGCCACAGAAGGAGCAAAACAGGCGGAACGGACGGCGGCACTCGTTCTGTTACGTAGCAAAACCTGGAAAAAAAAGATACCCAAAACCCAATGTATTATCATTCAATCCAATAACTTCATGCTACTTACCATAGGTGATACAAGAATTTCCTTCTTTTTTTCTGTTGTTCATTGTGCCAATTTTGATATCGTCAATCAACCCTAAAAAGTATAGTAAAGATAAATTAAACTGATAAAAAAAAAACAAGAATGAGAGTTTGTTTACAAAATGCAAGTACATACGAAATGTATGTACCTATGAAAATATGTAAACAAACTCCCACCTGAGGTTTTACAAAAACAAGAGAAAACAATTGTACTTACCTTCGAAAGTTCCAAAGAAAATAAAACCACCTAAATAAGAACAAAAAAAGAAATAGAAAAACAAAACAAAGAAACGAAAACAACTCGCGATATTTAATTAAGAAACAAAACAAAACAAAAAAGGAAAATACCAAATGTAAATTAGCGAAACACCGACATTAATATTTTGACACTTTGATTACGCACTGGGTTGCGCAGACTATCCATCTCCCTCTAACTCAAAGTAATGAGTTATTGCAATTCAGCAATATAATAATGCATTACATTTGAGAGAGAGATTTATGTAAGTTTTTTTTGGTAGATTAATGTATATTTGTGTTATTGATTAGGTGATAGGTAATGTATGCATAAAATTAGGTAAGGTCATAGCTTAATAAAGAGTAAGGTAGGAGAAAGTATGTATGTATGTAGGTGTGTGAAGAAAGGGGGTGGACAGTTAGTGAGAAGTATAGATGGCAACATAGAAACAGATGGTAAATTTGAAAGAATAATAGAAAACGTTAATCAGCTGTCTACCGATCCAAATAGAGAGGTAATTATGTATTTGACTTGACAACGGAATTCGAACTAAGTACTTATGTACCCGAGGAGCAAAAGAGTTCGCAATGCAAAGAAAATTGTAGAACATTCTTTTGCAAAAGATCAGCCCCAAGGAAAAGTTCGGTGAAGTTTTTTTGCTATAGAAGTGATCAAAAGTCAAGTCAAGTTAAGTAAAGACAAAACAAGTCTAGTGGTTTAAAATAAAATTTCAAGTCGAGTAAAGAAATAAATTAGTTTTTTTACACTAGTAAAGAAAAAAAAAAGAGGAAATATAAAAGAAAGAATAGAAAGAAAAGGTAAATAAGATTTTGAAATAATGTGGGAAATAATATATTTAAATTTTTGTATTTAGAAAGCTGAAGGAAATTGAGGAAAGCTTTCGAAAAATTAGAAAAAAAAGGAGAAAAAAAGCAGAGGTATGTAAAAGAATATACAGAATTACTTTTGAAGATATTAAAAATTTGAAATTTAATAGGTTGGTAAGACAACCTCTGCCAGGTTTTTTTTGACCTACCCAAGGTCAAGGGCAACCATAAAGGACCCAAATATAAGAATATATGTAGATACATATATGAGGAAGCTGAGGAGGAGAAGGAAGGAAGCATTGGAAGAGATTTCAGGATTAGAGAAAAAGGATCTGAAAGTGAATGTGAAGAATAAGCTTAAAAGTGAAATATACAGAATAAGATTGAAAGTGAACTCAAAGAAGAAAGTAATAAAAGTGAAATTATAAGTATTGAAGGAATAAGAAAAATTAGTAGTAAATTTACATAGATATTAGAAGAAGTATAAAGAAAGTAAAGAGTTAAAGAAGTGTAAAGAATAAAGAAGTGTAAAGTAATAGAAAAAAAAAGGAAAAAAAGAAGAGAAAAAAAAGAAAGTATATAGTGAATTTTGTTGATCGTTTGGCGGAGGTTTGGCGATATATAATATATATATATATGTATACATATCCTGAATTATACAACAGTGTTAGTGTCTCACGAGTGCTGCCGGCAGGACAACGGGGGATATCAACAAAGAAAACTGTAAGTTTGGTTCTTTTTTATTAAGAAAAAAAAATACTTTTGATCGTAATATCGTATTGGATATACCTATATATACATTAGAGTGGTCCTTAGAAAAAAAAAATTGGGGACGCCCCCCAGATTGGTTCTAAATCTGGAAAAAAAAATTCCCTAATTTTTTCAAATTTTTATTCCTATCCTTTCCTGACCCTAATTCATTAAGAAGTTTTAACTTTTAAAGGAAAAAAATAACAGTTTATAGCCTCTAAAAAATCAATGGCGTCCTCTTTACTTATATACTTTCATACGGTATCATACGTATACTTTCATACGGTATCATACGTATAATACTATCATACCTATTATACGCATGAATGATCAAACATACGCCATTTACCAACACTGGACAGAGAATATCGCCCCTGCTCTAGTAACAACCGGTATCACAATAGGGCCAGTAAGGGTTAGAGATAAAAATATGAAAAAATTAGGGAATTTTTTTTCTAATTTTTTTGAATCGATTTAGGGGGCGTCGCACTCAATTTTCGCAAAAAAGTAAAATAAGGACCACTCTAATATACATATATAGAAGTATGAAGTTCGATATCACAAAAATTTCCTTTTTTTATCATATTTGAAGTAAATAGGGTAGTGTGATTTATTGCAAACATTGCATTGAAAATTTTTTTCTTCTCTCCTTTTGATTGAACAATAATAAATGTATGTAAAATCTCCAAAAGACGATTTTCTTTGAAAAGTTTGGTTTGGTTAAACATCATGGATTGCTAGAGCAAACATAAAGGTGTGTGATGGCTGGGCTGGGCCGTCCAATGTGAACTGTGATGGTTGGTGGTTAAGTTTCATTTTCTTTTGGTTTATGACGATATGACTGACAAAGACGTAACATAACAGACTAGGTTTCAGCTGGTAGGTCATTTCAGGGGCCATCTTCACAAACAAGGCCAAGAAGATGGCATTTGGTTGCATCGGACCGATGCAAGGGTGGGTTGGCCATGACTTCGTCTCCAACATCTGACGAGCGCGTCGGAGCCTCCAGCAGAGTTCCATCCGACAATGAAAGGAGACAAGGGTGTTTTTCGGTTTGAAAGGTAGTAGTAAGGTAGTAGTTTAGTAGCAAATAGTATTAAGAAGGTAGTAGGTTAGTTTAGGGTATTTTGGTGTTGGGTTAGGTAGGTTAGATAGGGATTAAGTTTTTTTATTATTTTTTTTTATTTTTTTTTCTTTTGGAAGAAAATTTCTTTCAGTAGAAATTTGAATTTTTTTGAGTCGAAACACCACCTTCTTTTGTCCTTGGATGGAGCTCACGTCTCTAGGTTTTTCATTTCCTTTTTGTTCCTTTTCCTTTGTCCTATCCTTATATAGTAGCTTCCCTTCCTATTGCTTTTCCATTCCTACCTAAATCCTAGGCACGATAATTTTGTTTAGTGAGTGGGAGGTACTATTGAAAGAGCAAGAATCCCCCCATCCGACGAGTTAGATCCGAGCAACCGCAAGCGTGCCACTGCTCCTTTCGATAGTACCAAAGTTCATCCCCTGTGGATTCCCAGCTACTAACAATGGCGCCCAACGAGACCTAGCGATAGTCCGACCTTGGCCTATCGTAGATAATTTTCATTTTTTTTTTTTCTTTCATTTTTTTTTCCAATTTAATTTTTTTCCCAAAACCCGATGCAAATCTAGGGACAGAGGGAACTCTTGGTGGTCATGAATCGGTGATTGCTATCCAGTCTGAAGGCTTTACGTCTGAGACCTAGTGAGGTAGTTCACTTTTGATTCAGGATGACGCCAAGAGTAGAGTGAGGTTAACGACGTCTGACCCTCAGCTATCCGTTGAGTAGGGTTTACCCAACTTCTCGTGAGGTAGAGGATTAGGCGTCGAGAACTTCATTCATGTGGAAGTAAATTCTCACTTCGGAGCCAACCATATTTCTGGCTAAACGCCGAGGTTTATGTAGTGGTTTTGAGGTGGGGATGAACTGAAGCACCAGCTGGACTCCGAAAGCACCAGCTGAAACAGACAGACAAACACTTAGACAAGACAACCAAAACTTTGAAACAATCTACCAGCAACCAGTTAGCATTCGGAAAGGAAAACCAGTGCAGCCTCACACAGCTAAGCATAACATTGAGATATCTACAACAACAACAACAACAAAATTAGTAAATCCTTTTCTACAAAAGAATTGAAATTTTGGATTTGTTTTTTTTTTATTTTATTTTTTTATATATATATTTTTTTTACATTTTTTATATTTTTGAATATTTTGATATATACATATTTTTTTAATTTATTTTTTTCCGAATTTTTTATTTTTTTTTATTTTTTGATTTTATTTTTGAACTTTTTGATTTTTTTTTACTTTATTATTTTGTTTTTTTGAATTCACTTTCCGTTCTTTGAATTTTTATTACTATTTTATTCCTGGTTCAAGAAAGGTTTTACACTTCGTTTTGAATTTTTTTTGGAAAGATTGAATTTTTTTTTTGAATTCCTTAGATTTTTGAAGTTTATTAGGGTTAGTTTTTTTCAGCATTTATTTTCTTTGAATAGGTTAGTTTTTTTTCGTTTTTGAATTTTTTTTTTTTTATTTTTTTTTTATTGTTGGATTCCAACACAAAAAAAAAGTGGTTTTTTTTAAGCAGTTTTTTTTAGGTTTCGAAGATTGAATTTAGTTTTTTTAGTTGTTTTTTTTTCTTGAGTTTTTTTTTGTTTCAAAAATTTCCTTCAGCCTTGAAAGAAAGGAAAAGGCAAACCTGAAGAAAAATTTCTTTTCGGTGTTCTTGGGAATAAGGTGCTTGGTTTGAATTCCGTTCCGAATCGTGGTAGGATGGCTGACAAAGCTCGAAAGCAAGGAGCCATTCCGAGAAATGGGCCAACCACGAGAAGTTCGGCTAATCAAGTTGGGGACCCGATCGCAGGAAGATCAGGTGTGCCAGTACCGGCGGTTGACGTTCCGGAAGGAAGAAACGCGATAGACGGTACTAGACCAGACCAAGACGTAATTGACATGATTAGAAATTTGAACGTTAGATTACAAAACGAAGACACACACCCAACAGATACGAACAGGAACCAAGAACAAGGACAGTACGAACAGGAAAGGAACCACAGTGAAGACGAAGAAGAACACGGTGGGGATGAAGATTACTTTAACAACGAACCTGGCCAGACAGAACGCGACAGACTTTTGGAAGAGAACAGGAAACTACAAGAAGAACATTCGAGACTGCTACAAGAACAAAGACAAAACCAGAATAGTGCGAATGGAGGGGACGCTGTAAGGCCAAGAATTTTGACAACGCAAGACCTATATGAAAGAATGGAGACCGTGGCGAATCTAGCTGTGAAGGAAAGCCAGACAAGGACGATGGGCTTCTTAGCGGAAGGTTTAAGTAGCGTGATGAAGCTACTGGACAAAACAATGACGACAATGGACCAGAAATTTAACGCACTAGAACTCTCGTTGACGGAACACAGGAACACGACGACCAGGAGATCAGACCAAGACCAAACGCTTACGAACCAGCCACTCGAGAAATAGTCAACCTCGACATGGTCCATCAAACGCTCATCACTCATCTAGGGACAACAACCCGAGGTTTGATGTTCATAAATGGGGGGTGAAGTTTGATGGAACGTCAAAAACCATGTTGGTTGAAAGTTTAATTTTTAGAGTGGAGACGATACGAAAGAAGACAGGACTGACAGACGATCAGCTGTTTGCGAACTTCCACCACCTCGTTTCCGGAGCGGCAGAACAATGGTACTGGCAATATCTGGAGGAGAACCAAGACGATTATCTCCTAAATTATCATGATTTAAAGAGTGAACTCATTAGGCAATTCAAACCAAATAAAAGAGATTTCGAGATCCTGCGATCGATTATGGACCGGAAACAACAACCTCACGAGACATTTGACGAGTTTTACGCCGATATCAGGAGTTTGACATTACAAATGCAAGTCAAACCAAGCGAACCGGACCTGATATCGATGGTGAAGAAAAATTTAAAAGAGAGAGTAGCGACGTTGATATTTGGTTGCTCTTTCAGTAGTATAAGGGGATTGAGAGACGAATGTAGACGAGCAGAAGAACATTTGACGGCTAGAGACGCAAAGAGGAGATTTGTTAATGAGTTAGGAGAAGAGAGGAAAGTTAGTACTAGGAGATATGACGAGTCAGATGACGAAGAACTAGAGGTAGCAGCTTTCCAACCAAATAGAAACGACAAAAGACATGACAGGTATAATGACAAACACAAACCAATAATCAATGACAGGGAAAAACTAAATGACAATTTTAGAAATAGACAACAGACGGGAGTATGTAACTCGACGTTTCATACTCTGACTTGTTTTGGGTGTGGACAAGGTAACATACCCTATAGATGTCAGACTTGTCAGGAAAACTCCAGGGTCGGCAGTGTACCCGGGAGCCAACAGCCGACGAAAATGACAATCCCGGAGAACAACAAAACAGACGACAAACTGACAAAGTAAGCCTATTAAAGAGAGAGATAGAAAAGACTGAAACCCCAGTGACTAACTTGACTAATGGTATTGACCCTAGGTTGAGCCTACATGAAAGAAAGAGACGCTATGAAGAAGCGCGAAAGCGAATCTTCGGTGAAGAACTGGACACTACAAGGACGAGAAGTAGAAACTATAAGAAAATAGCTAGGCTAAGGGAAATAAGTGCAATAAAAAGACGAATGAAAAGCAGGATAGAAGCTTTAATTTTGACAATAAGTGACGACAATAGACCTTTTACAAAAGTGCAATTAGAAGGTGAGGACATCTTAGGTCTATTGGATAGTGGAGCCTCAGTGACGTTTTTAGGGAAAGGTGCAATAGACTTTGTCAAAAGAAAAAAACATACAAATGACGAACATGCAACATGCGATAAAAACTGCTGACGGAAACCAACAGAGAATCGAAGGCAGTTTCAACGCGAATGTCTCGTGGGGTGGAAGATCCAAAATCTTGGAAGTATTCGTGGTCCCCAGCCTACAACAACCTCTCTATTTGGGTGTAGATTTCTGGAGCTCTTTCAATGTTGCTCCAAATATTGTTAGCGAACTCAATGTGACGACAGTGCCTAGCACCGAGAAACAACAAAACATAGAGCTAACCGAGGAGCAGACTAAGCGACTGGAGAGCGTCAAGGTATTGTTTCCTTCTTTCGCTGTACTCGGATTGGGTAAAACCAATCTTGAGGAACAAGTTATAGAGGTGGACGACGAAAAAATTCCCATCAAACAGCGACATTACCCCATTTCACCAGCCGTTCAAAAACTGCTTTACGCAGAGATTGATCGGATGCTTGAAATGGGTGTGATTGAAGAAAGCAACAGTGCTTGGAGCTCCCCAGTCGTATAAGTTAGAAAACCCGGGAAAAACAGGCTATGTTTAGACTCCCGCAAAGTAAATGCAAGAACTAAAAAATTTGCATATCCTCTGCCACACATTGAGGGAATAATTAGCAGGTTACAAGACACTAGATATATATCTAGTATAGATTTAAAGGACGCATTTTGGCAGATTCCTCTAGAGAGTAAATCAAGAGAGAAGACAGCCTTCACAGTCCCTGGCCGACCACTGTATCAGTTCACGGTGAGGCCGTTTGGACTGTGCAATGCGGCTCAGAGGATGTCCAAGTTGATGGACAAGGTGATACCAGGTCGCTTACGTCAGAATGTGTTTGTTTATTTAGACGATCTATTGATTTGCTCTCCAGACTTCGAATCTCATATCAAGACTCTAGAAGAAGTTGCGTTTGCTTTGCGTCAGGCAGGTCTTACTATTAACGTGGAAAAAAGTAGGTTTTGTTTTAAGGAGATTAAGTACTTAGGATATGTAGTAGGAGACGGACACATTCGAACGGACAGAGACAAAGTGTCGGCGATCGACGAATTCCCAATCCCGAAATCCCCAAAACAACTCCGCAGATTTCTAGGCATGACGGGCTGGTACAGACGCTTCATCCCGAACTACGCGACGATAGCAGCCCCAATGACTGACTGCCTGAAAAAAGGGAAACAGTTCGAGATGTCGGATGAAGCGGTGACATCATTTGACACACTGAAAAGACGACTTGTAGAAGCACCAATACTGAACAACCCAGACTTTACGAAACATTTTTACATACAATGTGACGCTTCGACCACAGGAGTAGGGAGCGTGATCTTCCAGATGGATGACGACAAGAACGAGTTGCCGCTGGCATTCATGTCCCAGAAGCTTAATGCAGCTCAAATGAACTACAGCGTGACTGAACTCGAATGCTATGCGGCGATTCTGTCGGTGAAGAAGTTCAGAGCCTACGTTGAGGGCCTACCTTTCACTATCATCACCGATCACGCCAGTCTCAAGTGGTTGATGACACAGAAGGACCTGTCAGGGCGATTGGCAAGATGGAGCCTTAAGCTACAGGCGTTCGATTTCACCATCGAACATAGGAAAGGTGCCCAAAACGTAGTACCTGATACTTTGTCGCGCATCCATATGGAAGAGATCGTGAAAACCGACTCGACGCCTGGAATTGACTTTAGTTCCACGCACTTTTCGTCCGAAGAGTATAAAGAACTAAAGAAAGTAGTGGAACAACAACAAGACCGACTTCCTGACATTTGCATATCAGACGGATACGTTTACAAACGCACTGACGTACGGACAGGCGACGCAATACAGGAGGACCGCGCCTGGAAACTGTGGGTACCCGAAGGACTGCGAGAGGAGTTGTTAAAGACTGCGCATGACTCACCAGAGTCTGGACACGGAGGTATAGGCAAAACATTAGCGAAGCTGCGTCAGTTTTACTATTGGCCTGGGTTGGCCACCGATGTTCAACACTGGGTGAATTCATGCGACAGTTGTAAGTGCAATAAATCCGTAAACCAGACGACTCGACCGCCGATGGGACAACAGACAATTACTGAACGACCATTTCAACGCTTATACATTGACTTCTTAGGACCATACCCACGAACTTCAAACGGAAATACACACATATTCATAGTACTTGATCATTTTAGTAAGTTTGTGTTCTTGAAAGCAGTTAGGAAAGCAACATCATTTGAGGTAGTTAAATTTTTAGAAGAAAACTTCTTTAATGTTTTTGGTGTACCTGAATTTGTCCATTCAGACAATGGTAAACAATTCGTCTCAGAATTATTTTCCAGCTTTTTAAAAAGATACGGTGTAAGACACACCCGTACGGCCATCTACTCTCCGCAGGCAAATGCCTCAGAAAGAGTGAACCAATCGGTGTTGGCTAAAATAAGAGCCTATCTAGGCACAAACCAAAAGCAATGGGACCTCCACGTTAGCAACGTTGCTTTCTCACTTCGCAGTGTGATGCACGAAGCAATCGCGGTGGAACCATATGGTTACCATATGATCCAAAATGCGAGATCATATGATCTCCTTCGAAGACTTGACGCGGTGAAAGAATCCAATATTGAGATTCTAAACCGAGAAGATCGATTGGAATTGATTCGTGCGAAAATATTTCAAAACTTAAAACTAGCACACCAAAAAGGCATGAAAATTTATAACACCAGAAGTAAGGATGTAGTATATCAACCTGGACAAATTGTTTATCGCCGAAATTTTAAGCAAAGTAACGCTGCCGAGGATTACAATGCTAAACTCGCTGCTAAATTTACAAAAAGCATAGTTTTGAAAAAGATAGGCAACTCCTTGTATGAAGTTGGAAACACAAGAGGTGAAAAAGTAGGAGTTTTCCATGCCAAAGATTTACATACTTAAAGTACGCATGGTAATGACGCACTCAGATAATGTTGTCTTTAGTCAAATAGTACCTGATAGTTTTAGTTAATGTTTAATTTATTTATTTATTATGTATTTGTACCTATTTATTATAATCTTTATTACTGTGATATTATTAGTTATAAGCATATAGCCTACTGTGATATTTTTTTAGCTATAAGCATATAGCAGCCTACTGTGATATCAGACAGCACCGCTGGATAAAACGTATACTGTGATATTGCTAATTATTAGCACCCATTTTTCTGTGATAAACCTTTTTTTTGCCTCTCCTATTCATCTGTGGCATAGTTTTGAAAAAGATAGGCAACTCCTTGTATGAAGTTGGAAACACAAGAGGTGAAAAAGTAGGAGTTTTCCATGCCAAAGATTTACATACTTAAAGTACGCATGGTAATGACGCACTCAGATAATGTTGTCTTTAGTCAAATAGTACCTGATAGTTTTAGTTAATGTTTAATTTATTTATTTATTATGTATTTGTACCTATTTATTATAATCTTTATTACTGTGATATTATTAGTTATAAGCATATAGCCTACTGTGATATTTTTTTAGCTATAAGCATATAGCAGCCTACTGTGATATCAGACAGCACCGCTGGATAAAACGTATACTGTGATATTGCTAATTATTAGCACCCATTTTTCTGTGATAAACCTTTTTTTTACCTCTCCTTTTCATCTGTGATATATTTTTTTTTTTTTGCTTTTTTAATTATTTATTTATATATATTTTTATTTATTTATTTATATATCTATAGTTTTATTTATTTATTTATTTATTTACTTATATATTTATTTATTTATTTATTAGCGTATTTATATGTTAATTTATTTAGTGAAGTCCGACTTCGTTCATTACCCATAGTGCAATATAGAATAGATTCAATAGAAGACGATCTAACTACCACCCCCCAAACTCAGACATTGAACAATTAGCATAGGTATCAAAATAAATAGTAAGAACACATTATATATATCAGTTGCATAAGTTTATTTCAGTATAAGAATATTATAAAATAAGAATCTAAGCTTAACTTAGGAATAAAAAGATAGCATGAGACTTATTAATTAACTCAGGGAGTAGGCTCTAACACACGTTACGAGACCCTATTTATAAACAAAGTGTTTTGCAACGTTTGAATTTTCTTTACGATGTAAGGGTTCTCGCGACCACTCATCCACTTCCACCGAGCCTGTTACGTAGCAAAACCTGGAAAAAAAAGATACCCAATGTATTATCATTCAATCCAATAACTTCATGCTACTTACCATAGGTCATACAAGAATTTCCTTCTTTTTTTTCTGTTGTTCATTGTGCCAATTTTGATATCGTCAATCAACCCTAAAAAGTATAGTAAAGATAAATTAAACTGATATAAAAAAAAAGAATGAGAGTTTGTTTACAAAATGCAAGTACATACGAAATGTATGTACCTATGAAAATATGCAAACAAACTCCCACCTGAGGTTTTACAAAAACAAGAGAACACAATTGTACTTACCTTTGAAAGTTCCAAAGAAAATAAAACCACCTAAATAAGAACAAAAAAAGAAATAGAAAAACAAAACAAAGAAACGAAAACAACTCGCGATATTTAATTAAGAAACAAAACAAAACAAAAAAGGAAAATACCAAATGTAAATTCGCGAAACACTGACATTAATATTTTGACACTTTGATTACGCACTGGGTTGCGCAGACTATCCATCTCCCTCTAACTCAAAGTAATAAGTTATTGCAATTCAGCAATATAATAATGCATTACATTTGAGAGAGAGATTTATGTAAGTTTTTTTTGGTAGATTAATGTATATTTGTGTTATTGATTAGGTGATAGGTAATGTATGCATAAAATTAGGTAAGGTCATAGCTTAATAAAGAGTAAGGTAGGAGAAAGTATGTATGTATGTAGGTGTGTGAAGAAAGGGGGTGGACAGTTAGTGAGAAGTATAGATGGCAACATAGAAACAGATGGTAAATTTGAAAGAATAATAGAAAACGTTAATCAGCTGTCTACCGATCCAAATAGAGAGGTAATTATGTATTTGACTTGACAACGGAATTCGAACTAAGTACTTATGTACCCGAGGAGCAAAAGAGTTCGCAATGCAAAGAAAATTGTAGAACTTTCTTTTCCAAAAGATCAGCCCCAAGGAAAAGTTCGGTGAAGTTTTTTTGCTATAGAAGTGATCAAAAGTCAAGTCAAGTTTAGTAAAGACAAAACAAGTCTAGTGGTTTAAAATAAAATTTCAAGTCTAGTAAAGAAATAAATTAGTTTTTTTACACTAGTAAAGAAAAAAAAAGAGGAAATATAAAAGAAAGAATAGAAAGAAAAGGTAAATAAGATTTTGAAATAATGTGGGAAATAATATATTTAAATTTTTGTATTTAGAAAGCTGAAGGAAATTGAGGAAAGCTTTCGAAAAATTAGAAAAAAAAGGAGAAAAAAAGCAGAGGTATGTAAAAGAATATACAGAATTACTTTTGAAGATATTAAAAATTTGAAATTTAATAGGTTGGTAAGACAACCTCTGCCAGGTTTTTTTTTGACCTACCCAAGGTCAAGGGCAACCATAAAGGACCCAAATATAAGAATATATGTAGATACATATATGAGGAAGCTGAGGAGGAGAAGGAAGGAAGCATTGGAAGAGATTTCAGGATTAGAGAAAAAGGATCTGAAAGTGAATGTGAAGAATAAGCTTAAAAGTGAAATATACAGAATAAGATTGAAAGTGAACTCAAAGAAGAAAGTAATAAAAGTGAAATTATAAGTATTGAAGGAATAAGAAAAATTAGTAGTAAATTTACATAGAGATTAGAAGAAGTATAAAGAAAGTAAAGAGTTAAAGAAGTGTAAAGAATAAAGAAGGAAAGAAAAGAAGAAGAAAAAAAAAGGAAAAAAAGAAGAGAAAAAAAAAGAAAGTATATAGTGAATTTTGTTGATCGTTAAGAGGGTGAAAATAGAAAAACCCCACAAAAAAAAGGAGGTTTGGCGATATATAATATATATATATATGTATACATATCCTGAATTATACAACAGTGTTAGTGTCTCACGAGTGCTGCCGGCAGGACAACGGGGGATATCAACAAAGAAAACTGTAAGTTTGGTTCTTTTTTATTAAGAAAAAAAAAAATACTTTTGATCTTAATATCGTATTGGATATACCTATAAATACATATATAAAAGTATGAAGTTCGATATCACAAAAATTTCCTTTTTTTATCATATTTGAAGTAAATAGGGTAGTGTGATTTATTGCAAACATTACATTGAAAATTTTTTTCTTCTCTCCTTTTGATTGAACAATAATAAATACCATAAGCAATCCCAGTGTCGGGGTGACGGCTGGTCGGAGGGGCGGAAGTGGCGCGTTCAAACGGTTGCGGGGTAGGACGTGGCCGTGACACCATTTGTGATGTCGACGTCCCTGGAAGCTGTAAAGCTGGTACTTGGAGACTGGATTAGTATATCGGTCGCTTAGCATCCGCGTTTAATGATGCGTTGTTTCCTTGGTTGGTATTCATCTCGTCGTCTGCGTCGTTGCGGGCTTCGATTTACTGCTCCCACTCCTCACACAAGTTCTGCGTTGATTTATGCATCCGTAACTCCTTTAGATGCTGGCTTAGACGTTGGCGTAGTTTACGCACGTTGCCTTCAGTGCTTTGTCACCGTAAACTCAGTGTCTCGATGAGTTCAGGTTTCCTTTAGAAGTAAATAAACCGAGGTTCTGGTACGGGCTTGGTTCTTCTTCGGAGCGGTCGGAAGAGTGGTCGGATAGATCAGGATCTTTGTCGATGTTCGCCATGTCTGAAAATTTGCTTGGTTGGAATCGGTCGGTTTCGGAATCGGTCGGTGAACGATGCGTTGGTTCCAGGTCACGGTCGGTCGGTAAGTGAACCTTCAGCAAGGTTCCTGCTCGGGCGCCAATTTGTGATTCTTCTTTGGTTTCCCAGCTGGGGTAGGACTCAGCGGGCAAGGGTTTTTCCCAAGGAAGCCAAAAGACTTGGGATGCGACGGTCCAACTTCTGTGTAGAAAGGAGAACTCCGACACGGCAAATGTTTTCTTAAATGATTTCTTTATTATCCTAATCTAGATCGAAGAGCTTACAATATTGTTTACAGATAGTTTGGTTTTTTACGTTAATATAATCTCAAAATTTACAACATTTTCTTTCATTTACGTTAACTGATCAAAAATAGAAACTGAATCAGTATGCCTTAAGGGCCGAGTCGGTATAAAAGGAAATTGAAAGTATGCCTGAAGGGCCGGGTTTTCTGGTTTATCTTCACCTTTCGTGGAGGTCGGTGATTAGCTACGCTGGTCGGAATTGGTGCAACCTTTGCCTGTAGCACCTGGCGTGTTGGGCGTCTAGTCACGGTGAGCTTTCGGCTGACTTTGTTGACGACGGTATCGGGGCGAGGTCGGTAATTGGATGCTTACTTACTTACTTACTTAGGTGGGCATTACAGTTCGGGGTGAACCTGGGCCTCAACCAACATCCTTCGATAACGACTTCGATTTCGGGCGAGCTCTCTCCAGTTTCGCACTCCAAGTCGGTTGAGGTCATCCTCCACTTGATTGCGCCACCTAAGACGAGGTCTTCCCCTTCCGCGATTTCCCTGCAATGTGCTTTCGAACACCCGACGAGCCGGAGCGTTTGGGTCCATCCGCTCAACATGGCCCAACCATCGTAGCCTCGCGATGCGTACTCTTCTGGCTATGCCCATGTCGCGGTACAGCTCATACAGCTCGTTGTTGTATCTTCTTCTCCACACATTGCCTTCGCATACGGGACCAAAGATCATTCGGAGAATTTTTCTTTCGAAACGACCAAGGGTTTCCTCATCCGCTTTCGATAAGGTCCATGCTTCCGCGCCGTAAAGCAGGACTGGGATGATTAAGGTCTTATATAAGGTTACCTTGGTTTTTCTGGAGAGGGTTTTGTTTCTCAATTGCCTTCTTAACCCAAAGAAGCAACGGTTGGCAAGAGTTATTCTCCGTTTGATCTCCGCACTGATGTTGTTGTCCGTGTCTACAGCGGATCCTAGGTAGACGAAGTCCTGTACTACCTCGAAGTTATGTCTGTCTATTGTGACGTTTTGTCCAATTCGTCGATGTTCTGTGTCCTTGTTTGATGACAGCATATACTTTGTTTTGCCCTCATTAACCATCAAACCCATTTTTGCCGCTTCTGTTTCAATACTCGCAAAAGCACCTATGACATCACGCTTTTTTCTTCCCATTACGTCAATATCGTCTGCATATGCGAGCAATTGCACAGATTTTTGAAAGATTGTTCCTCTGGTGTTGACGTTTGAGTTTCTTACAATCTGTTCAAGTATGATGTTGAAGAAATTGCATGACAGTTTATCGCCTTGCCTAAAACCTTTTTCGACATTGAAGGTCTCGGTGAGTTCTTTACCGACCTTGACGGAGCAGCGTGAATTCTCCAAAGTCATCCTGCATAGTCGTACGAGTTTTGCAGGGATGCCGAAACTAGACATGGCTCTGTACAGCTCGTCTCTGTAGATACTGTCATACGCGGCCTTGAAATCGATAAAAAGATGGTGAATATCGATATTGTGTTCTCGGGTTTTTTCCAAGATCTGCTGTGAAAATTTGGTCTATTGTGGACTTCTCTGGTCTAAAACCACATTGATAAGGACCTATCAAGTTGTTGACGTGGGGTTTCAGACGTTCACATATTACAGCAGACAAGATCTTATAAGCGACGTTAAGGAGGCTTATCCCTCTATAATTGGCGCAGTTGTGAGGGTCTCCTTTCTTTAGGATCGGGCATACGATACTGAGGTTCCATTCATCGGGCATGCTTTCTTTCGACCATATCATGCAGATCAGCTGGTGCATGTTCCTTTCCAACTGATCTCCAGCTGCCTTGAAAAGTTCGGCATCAAGGCCATCTGCACCTGCAGTCTTATTTGATTTAAGTTTGCATATAGCAAGCTTAACTTCTTCTAGGTCGGGAGGACGGCATTCTTGATCATCGTCCAGGCTGAATGGGGCAATCTGCCTGACAGCGGAATTTGTGTCATCATCGCCGTTAAGCAGTCTGCAGAAATGATCTTTCCAGATCCTCAGTAGCGACTGTGACTCTATAACTATGTTTCCCTGCTGGTCTTTACAGGCTTGAGTTCGGGATTTGCCACCCTGGCAGGATCTTTTTACCTTTTGGTAAAACTTCCGAGTCTCGTTCCTGTCATGGCACCTCTCTATTTCCTCAAACGAGCGCTTCTCATGCTGCTTCTTTTTCTTTTTGAGAAGTTGGTGTTCTTCCCTTCTTCTCTCCTTGTAAATCTCGTTATACCGATCGTAAGCAGCCCTCGTTCGTGTTTGCAAAAGCATTTGTCGTACTCTTTGCTTGGCTGCATTTGCCTGCCTACATTCTTCATCGAACCATGGGTTTCGTTTTGGTGGCCGAGTGAAACCCAGAACCTCAGAGGCAGCGGTTCTGATGGCTTCTTGGCATTGCTGCCACTGGTCTTCGATGTTTAATGCTGGCGGCATGGGATTCAAGGATAATTGAAGGGACACTCGATTGGAAAAGGCATTAGCAATCTCTTGCGATTGCAGCTTTCCGACGTCATATCTCTTCACAGCGTTAGTTCGTGCTGGTCGTGAACAAGATATCCTCATTCGTACCTTGGCTACAACAAGGTAGTGGTCCGAGTCAAAGTTGGCCCCTCGGAAAGTTCGGACATCTAGCACACTGGAAGAGTGCCTTGCGTCGATCGCAACATGGTCAATTTGGTTGACGGTTAATTGAACTGGGGATCGCCATGTGCCTTTATGAATTTTGAGATGCGGGAAGCGTGTACTACTTACAACAAGATTTAGCCCCGCAGCAAAATCGATAAGCCTCAATCCGTTTTCGGAGGTTTTGTCGTGGAGGCTATGCTTACCGATTGTGTTTCCAAAGATGTCCTCCTTCCCTAGTTTTGCGTTGAAATCGCCAAGAACGATTTTCACGTCGTATCTAGGGCATTGCTCATATGTTTCTTCGAGGAGCTCGTAGAAACAGTCTTTGGAATCGTCGTCTTTCTCTTCTGTGGGGGCGTGGGCGCATATAAGGCTAATGTTGGCGAATTTAGCCCTGATGCGGATGGTCATTTTACGCTCATTAACTGGATTTTGGCTAATCACCTTATCCCTGAGTCTACCTCTAACGACAAATCCGCACCCAAATAAGCGCTTTTTCTGTTGTCTGTAGCAGTCGCCATAGTATATGTCACAGTTTTTCATCTTCTTTATGCCCGGTCCATTCCATCGCACTTCTTGGATGGCGGTTATGTCTGCTTTGCAGCAGTCCAGGGCGTCCGCTAATTCTCCAGCTGCACCTAGTGCGTTAAGAGATCTTACGTTCCAAGTGCAGATCCGGAGGTCGTTGTCCTTTTTTCGTTTGCATGGGTCGTCAACTTTGAAATCATTATCGTTATCCGAGGCTGTTAGTTGTTTCGGAACTATATCTTTTTTACGTGGTTGGGTAGTTAACCCTACGCACAACCCCCAACCTGGAGAACCAGGTCCTTTTGGATCCCTTCGGACACAAAGGGCTGGAGTATCCAGAGTCAGTACCCTGCTGCAGGGGTGTGAGTGCTGCCGTTGGCTCACCAGGAGCTCGTCCGCCACCATCTCTACTTCAATACCCTGTCCTAGTATTGAAAGACCCCAAAAGACCTTTAAACCAGATATGTTGGAGTAGCTCTTTCAGGGGTTTCTGCTTTTATGGCTGCTGAAGTCCACCGTTGATTCTGTCCTTCGAATTCATCCGCTGGGACATTTACACGAAAGCTCTCGTAGACCACTGAGATTCGTGCAGTCAGTCATTGTTCGCAGAGCAATTATAGTGTTGATCGATCACAATTCTTTGTTCCGGATTCCCTTATCTCAACACTCGCGCTTACTAGTTTAGCAGGTCAGCTCTGGACGGAGCATCCCAGGTCCCAGTGGATACCGCTTGGAGGTATAGTAAGCACAGTTGACGTGTACTATAAGTTACAGCATCTGGGCGCCGCCAAGTTAGCACCAATCAGAGCCTACCCGAATAGTACAACGCCCATCCACTACAGCGTGATTGGATGCGCTGGTCGGAATTGATACAACCTTTTGCTGTAGCACCTGGCGTTGTGGTCGTCTGGTCACGGTGAGCTATATTAGGGACAAGCAATGATTAGTTAAGTTTTAATAGACCTTACAACATAGTGCCCACTGGGTCCTGACGTTATGAGGCCGATTAAAAAATACGGAAACTAGGGTGCACTATAAAAGTCGAGCGGCGGATTTGGTACTTTTAATGGACCTTAGAGTTGAGGTGTGCCTCCTGGGTCCATCCTCAATATAAGGCCAATTAAACCAAAATATAATATTTCGGGAGCGGAACGGGGTAGACTACTAGAGTCGATATGGCGGCGGATTTGGTATTGCTAATGGACCTTAGGACTGAGGTGTGCCTCCTGGGTCTATCCTCAATGTAAGGCCAATTAATAAAGTCGGCTACTTATGATGGACCTTATGAATGCGCTGTGCCTCCTGGGTCCATACGCACTATAAGGCCAATTAATAGTAATTTCTCTTCCTCTTCTGGGGGTGATTTCACATCTACTTATCATTTCTGCGGTGATAAGTGGATGTGAACTGATAAAAAGGAAAAAAAATGCACACATAATTTTTCTTATCTTACTCGTATAGAGGATTTGCAGCATAGCCGTTGTATGTGTGTTCTGCTTTGGGGGGCGAAAGTAAAAAGTGTGACGTTTCGTCACAACGCTTTTGAACTCACGTGAGGCTAAAAAAAAAAAAATAATTTCCGCGAAGACAGAACCAAAAGATAAACGTAGAAAAACTATCAAAAAAAAAAAGTTATATATATAAAAAAAAAGAACCTCCATAACAAATCGTGAGAAAAAAAATAAACGAAAACTCGAAAATCCACACGTCGAGTGTGCGAAATTGACGAAGTGCCCCATCGCGAAAACCCCCAACCATCATACGTTTACCTGGCGTCAAATTTATCCGTCAGAAACCACACAGACGAGATCTTCCCAACAACCCGATGTGTCCCACAGTGACCTACGAGCAGTAGCATATCACTCGGTTTTTGATGCCTTTAAAAGCTCCCCTACCACCCGCTACCTGTGTTGTTTGATCAACACGTCATCAATTTCATCGAGTACCACCAGCCTCAACATCATCATCTGTATAATTAGTTTGTGATTTTAATTAAAGACTTGAGATAATTCATTAGGAATTATAGTCAATTTTTATTGTTTCATTTTGTTCATTCTTTCTTCCCTATTCACCACAAGGAAATTTAATATATCCCTAAAGTATTTTACCAGTGTAAAAAAAAAAAGTGGTATCGGAAAGTACTATCATCAACCTATGAAGCGGTGCACCCCCTCACAGAAAGAAACCAAGTCGTGGTAAGTTTTGTTTAAAACATTATATACTTGACGAAAAATACAAAAAAAGTAAGAAATTTTACTGTGCCTTGTAAGTAAATATACACCCACATTAATATGACGAGAGAGTTTTGTCTCCCATTTGCCGATTTATTAATTGAACGTAAAAGTATTGCCTGGTTTGATCTGGACCTATGCATTTGTTTTATTTTCCTATGTAAGTACGGTGGTGAAAAAGAAATAGTCATTCATTTTGTTTTACATTTTATTTGTAATAATTTGCTTTTAGTACGGTTCACTAAAAGGGTGACCCTGATAATGATAAAGAAAAAAAAATAAAAACAAATATAACAGATCCAAGAGACCAAATCCAGTCAAAATATATTTCAAGTTTTGTTTTAGTAATACTGTAATATCATTTTAAATTTTGAATTGGAATTAGAATTTTGAAAAGCGCTTGAACTATTTCGAGTAGATAGTATAGACTGTTGGAGTAAATTTTTCTTATACTTCAATTTATTGATTTTTTGAATTTTGTTAGATATAGATCCGCAATAAAAATTTTGTATCCGATGTTGACACAAGGAAAATTTGAATTCTTTTTTTCTTAATCTATCCATTGGCTGAGAACCAAGATCGGTTTTAGTGTTGTGGGAAGTCCGTTCTTTTCCGGAAATTTCAGGTTTTTTTATGGATATGCTTAGGAATATGAGCTTGTGCTAAGTGAGAATAAAGGTGGATGTGGCGATGGAACCATGACACTGAAATGTGAGCGGCGTTCTAAAATCCATGTAAGATTTTAGCAACATCCACAACCAAATTAGGGGTTGTTATAAAATTAGAGGACATAACAGCCAAGGTCGTATCATTGTGATATGCGGGTAGGATGTTCCCTCTGAAAGCCAATACTACCTGGTGCTCTCCTCTCTTGGAAATTCGGTATTTAAAATTGCAGGTTTAATTTTTTTTTTAGGACGTACTCGGGCTCTTGTGTTTTTTTTTTAACCCGAATTTTTATTTGTAATCTCTTCCGGCATGTAAATACGTAACGACCGTTCAGTTTTACGTTGGCAAGAACCCCCCCCCCCCATCCGACGAGCTAGGACGTGCATAAGCTAGCATGCCAAGCCTACGTAAACTGAACACCCTTTCTCTCCGGCTGCCAGGATCAGCCGACTGTACCTATAAGCAGGCGGTTGTAACGGTGGTAACGGAGAGCGAGGTTTAGGACTCTCTGGTGTACACGTTTGAATCGGGTGCTTTGTGTTTTTTGGTTCATGGTTTTGGCACCTCACCTGAAAGTGAGACAAGTGAAACTTTATGCCGAGAGTCCTTGCCGACAACACCTCGGTTCCGTTATAGTCCCAAAGAAGCAACCGTTGGCAAGAGTTATTCTCCGTTTGATCTCCGCACTGATGTTGTTGTCCGTGTCTACAGCGGATCCTAGGTAGACGAAGTCCTGTACTACCTCGAAGTTATGTCTGTCTATTGTGTAGTTTTGTCCAATTCGTCGATGTTCTGTGTCCTTGTTTGATGACAACATATACTTCGTTTTGCCCTCATTAACCATCAAACCCATTTTTGCCGCTTCTGTTTCGATACTCGCAAAAGCACCTATGACATCACGCTTTTTTCTTCCCATTACGTCAATATCGTCTGCATAGGCGAGTAATTGCATAGACTTTTGAAAGATTGTTCCTCTGGTGTTGACGTTTGAGTTTCTTACAATCTGTTGAAGTATGATGTTGAAAAAATCGCATGTCAGTTTGTTGCCTTGCCTAAAACCTTTTTCGACATCAAAGGTCTCGGTGAGTTCTTTACCGACCTTGACGGAGCAGCGTGAGTTCTCCAAAGTCATCCTGCATAGTCGTACGAGTTTTGCAGGGATGCCGAAACTAGACATGGCTCTGTACAGCTCGTCTCTGTAGATACTGTCATACGCGGCCTTGAAATCGATAAAAAGATGGTGAATATCGATATTGTGTTCTCGGGTTTTTTCCAAGATCTGCCGTAATGTGAAAATTTGGTCTATTGTGGACTTCTCTGGTCTAAAACCACATTGATAAGGACCTATCAAGTTGTTGACGTGGGGTTTCAGACGTTCACATTAGTGATGTGCCAAACCGTAAAATTTACAAACCGGGTTAACCTGAGTTGGATTTTGACTAACCCGAGTTGTAACTCGAGTTGGCTAACTCGGTTTACAAAAATAATAATTGCGCTTTTTCCTTCAATACTATGTTTTAAAAAATAGAAACAAACAAATTTTTCAACCAAAATAAACGGAAAAATGAAAAATGAATTTAATAAAAAAAAAAAAACCAAAAGCAATAAGCGTACCTACTCTACTAATTAATCACACAGGAAAGAACCGAACCGACTTGACTCGGGATATTTTACAGAAACTTAATTCCTAACTCGAGTGGCAATATGTACCCAAAACATTCAAACCGTCTACCTATCAACACACGACAATGAAAAAACCGAACCGCAGTCCAACTCGGTTTGACATGACTCGGGATAAATTAATTCCTAGCCCGAGTTGCAGTATGTTATGTATCCAAAACATTCAAACCGTTTACCTATTAACAGACGACAATGAAAAAACCGAACCGCATTCCAACTCGGGATAAATTAATTCCTAACTCGAGTTGCAGATTGCAGTATGTATCCATTGTACCTATACGGGAAATTAATTTATCCCGAGTCAAGTCAAACCGAGTTGGCCTGCGGTTCGGTTTTTTCATTGTCGTTGAAAAAACCGAACCGCAGGCCAACTCGGTTTGACATGACTCGGGATAAATTAATTCCTAACTCGAGTTGCAGTATGTATCCATTGTAGCTATACGGGAAATTAATTTATCCCGAGTCAAGTCAAACCGAGTTGGCCTGCGGTTCGGTTTTTTCATTGTCGTCTGTTGATACTTGATAGGTAGACGGTTTGAATGTTTTGGATACATACTGCAACTCGAGTTAGGAATTAATTTTCTGTAAAATATCCCCAGTCAAGTTTAACAGATGTGTGTGTTTCTGTATGCCTGCGCAAATAACTCACTTGCTTTGATGCTTTACATACTACTACCAGTCGACTATCGACTTTATATGTATAAGTGCATTGTGTTTGGCACAGACCGCAACTAAAGGAGGGTAGTTTTGATTATTATCAAGCGAACTCGGTCTGCTTGCATTAATTTCATTTTAATTATTTGGTTGACGGTTCGGTTTTTTCTTCGGTTTGCCAACTCGGTTCGAAAAAATGTAAACCGAGTCAACTCGGTTTGGGCTCAACTCGGTTTGACTCGGTTTATGAAACCGAGTTGACACATCACTAAACGTCAGCAACTCTGCAATTACAAAGGCACTGACGAAGCTCAAAGTAGATGGTTCTATAGTGGAGTTGATAAATCTAATGCTAAAAAGCAGGAGAATCAACTCTACTCTAGGAAACTTCTCTGCAAAGAGATCTGTCAGTAGAGGAACACCGCAAGGCAGAGTCCTATCCCCTCTTCTATGGAATCTAGTCGTCAATGAACTTCTAGTTGACCTAGAAGCTGAGGGATTCAAAGTGATTGCATATGCAGATGACGTCTCTATTGCGGTATCCGGCAAATATGCTCACGTCCTTATGGATCTGATGCAAACCGCTCTAAACAAACTAGTAAAATGGGCGAGAAAAAGTGATCTAAGGGTCAGCCCTCAGAAAACCGAACTCGTTCTCTTCACCAGGAAATACAAAATTCCTCAACTAACAACTCCATCAATAAATGGAATCCCACTTCAACTATCAAACGAAGTCAGATATCTAGGTATTATCCTACACAAAAAGCTAAACAGGAAAGCCCTGTTTTCCTGCAAAAAAGCCATTGGCACTAAATGGGGCTTCTCCCCCGAAATCACTCACTGGCTCTACACCGCGGTCATCAGACCAATACTCACATACGGAGTAGTGGTATGGTGGACCGCTCTGGATAAAAGAACCTACTGCGATAATCTGAGCAAAGTCCAACGAACAGCTTGTTTATGTACAAGCGGAGCACTGAGATTAACACCCTCAGCTGCCCTAAATAAACTCCTTAATCTCATACCACTAGATATCTTCAGCAAACAAATGGGCGCAAGTACAGCCACTCGTATCAGAGCTATCTCCCAATGGACCGATAACAACATCGGTCATGCCACAATCCTGAATCTATTCAGATCAATCCTTTGCCACTCTGACTACACCATCCCCCAATTGGTTTTTGATAATAAGTTCCATGTCTCAATCCCAACGAGTACGACCTGGGAGGACGAAGAATTTTTGAGAGATGATTCAATTCATTTCTATACAGATGGGTCAAAATCCGAGGAAGAGGTTGGCTGCGGGGTATACTCAAAACAGCTTAACGTAAGTCTCTCATTCCACCTCCCAAACCATTGTTGCGTGGTTCCAAGCGGAAATTCTGGCGATCAAAGGGGTCCTATCACGGCTAAAAGAAAACGTGATATCCTCAGCGAATATCCGGATTTTCTCAGACAGTCAGGCAGTCCTCGAATCACTCGGTGCCGTTTCCACGAACTCAGTAACCGTCCTTAACTGTCGCCTGTCTCTTAAGGAGATGGCTGAAGAGTTCAATATTCACCTTATTTGGGTGCCAGGGCACAGAGATATCGCGGGCAACTGTAAGGCCGATGAACTCGCCAGAAAAGGATCCGTTCTACCGCTCTCAACCAGCAGGTTGAATATTGGTATACCAATCGCTACATGTTAACTTATGCTAAAGCAAGAGGCAATGGATAGAACAAACTATTGGTGGAACAGTATCACCACGTGTGTGGCAACAAAACAGCTATGGCCAGGACTAGATCCAAAACGCACAAGACATTTGCTATCCATAACCAGATTGCACTTTAGCTCCGTATTCAATGTCATTACCGGACATTGTCTGATAGGCAGACACGCCATAAGACTTGGTGTTCCCTCAAATGACTTCTGCAGAAGTTGCTTAGATGAGGAGGAGGAAGAAACTATTCCACACCTCCTCCTCCTCCTCCTCCTCCTGGGTTCTTCCTCACTTAATTCTAATGGTATCACAATGGACCTTATACTGGTCTTAGTGTGTCAGTTGTTTTCCTGACAACCGTTTCAACCTAACCTTACCTAATCTTTCAAATTGGACAGCATAGAAATGGGGCGAAAGTCAGCGATGTTTTTGGAACTACTTTTTTTATTTTAATTAGTTTTGCTACTTTCCAAGCGGATGGAAGGTAGGAATTATTCAAGCAATTATTAATTAGGGGGTAAGATGTTAAGCTGTTAATTGTAGACTTCGCTTTTCTGAATATGAAATTCGAGATATTATCGGGACCAGAGGACTTTTTATTATTTAGCGAAAACATTATAGATTCTAGATATTGCAGCTGAAGAGACGAAATTTTCATTAGAAGGGGAATCAGAAGTGTTAGAAGGAGCGAAGTTACTGATAACGAGATCGTTATTCCAACTTGAGAACGCGGAAACGAAAGTGTTTACTACAAGAGTGTGTACTATATTCTCGGATGGAACCTTCAGCGAGAATAGATCAGCATGAATTGAAGTTGAATAACTTCTTTTGTTGAAGATGAGTTCTTGTGAATAGGATTCCGAATTTCTTTTACGTCCGGTTATTTGGTCAATTATTTTGAATACATTCGAATAATGTTAGGTTAGGTTGCATGGGGGGTGCAGCCACAAGTGGAAACAACTCACTCGGATCTCAAGGATCCATTGTGCTCCCCGGGAAAAACAGAGGTTGAGGAGGTGAGAGCATTGGATACCTCTCACCTTTTTTGATGATTGGTTTATTGGGGTAGGGAACCCCCACTGAACCATTTGGAGCCCTGAATAAATGCCAGGACGTTGCTCAATGGGAGATAAGAGATGCCGCCCAGTTCGTCAGAGAAGTATTCTCCGGGGGTTTTTTTCCTGGTGTAGGCCAAGCAAAAACACTCACAGAGGAAGTGGAATGATCCTTCCTCTGCCTCCTCATCTTGGCATTCTCTACATAAGTCGGATATGCTAATGCCCATTCTCATCATGTGGGTACCTAACGGCGTGAGAATGCCAATCAACAGAGAGAGCCGAGGTCTGCTTAGCTGGAGTAGAAATTCTGTTTTTTTTCTTGGAAATATCTGGCCAAAGGTTTCTGGAGATTCGGCATGTTTCTAAAGATGACCACCTGTCATTGGCTGTTTTTAGAAAATCATGTTTGATTCTGTTTTTTTCTTGCTCTAGTGGCATTAGAACTGAGGTGTTCGTTTCGCTGGATTCGAGTACTGACCCGATTTTAGCCAGCTTATCCGCCATTTCATTACCATTTATGTCGCGATGTCCTGGAACCCAGGTTAGACTTACTGTGTTTGTTTCGCTGAGTAGTCTAAGGTTACTGTGACAGCTGTCTACTAGCCTAGATTTTGTGGTAATGGATGAGATAGGTTTAATGGCCGACTGACTGTCACTGAAGAAGTCAATATTTTTGGTGATCAAGTTTTGCGTAGCTAGGTGCTTTGCGGCTTCGCACACTGCGAGTACTTCTGGTTGAAAGACACTGCAGAAGTCAGGAAACTTTATTGATCTATTCATGGTAGGGTAATCTGAGAAGATACCTGACCCTACCCCTTCGTCCGTTTTGGAACCATCTGTGAAGACGGAAATATGATTTTCTATTATAACTGTTTTCCTCACAGCTTTCTCTTGTCGGAAAGACTGTTAGGGCCACTGGATTGAAATCAATATGCGGGGAGGGGGGGGGGGGGGGTATAGTCTGTTGAATGTCTATATCTGTATGGTCCTATGACCTGACAGGCCTGTTTTGTAATTGTTGCATTGTTTGAGTCGCAGTGCGCTTTTGGCCGCCATCTCCTTAGTAAAAAGATTTTGGGGGTCTAGCGACAGGAAGGTTTCCAGAGCTGCAGTTGGTGTTGTTCTCATGGCACTAGTTGAGCCAATGCATGCAAGCCTTTGGATTTTGGTTATGGTCTTACATTCGAAGAAGGTTTTAAGCTATTGAGTTTGAGTCTGAATAAATTACTTAATTCTGTTTTACTCTGTCTTTTATACCAATACTTAGGCACTTGATGTGATAAGATAGTTCAGTGTATTGAGTATTAAAACGGTCACCAAAACGATGAAAGATTATTTTCAGTTTTCTTTTCCAGATCTTTCCTGTTTTAAGTAATTCTAGTGTTGCGTCAGATAATTTGAAGTGATTGATGTGGAGACTTTTTTGTTGGCTGTGATTATTAGTGCAGTCGATCAAGATTTACATAAAAGAATTGATATAGGTGTCTATTTCCCCATAAGAGCGGTTTCTATCTTTAGAAAGAGTAATGCTGTCTGGTCTAGCGAGTTACTGAAGTTTGCCCAGTTGGTATTTTTAAAACAGGTAAAGTTGTTCCGCTGGGAAAGGACTGTCAAATAACAGTTTAATGCTAAGAAAGACAAAGAAGTGGTCAGAGACCAAGTCTAGAGTTGTGCATGGCAGATTGTTTCCCGACCACAGGTTAGCCGAGACTAGGAAAAAATCTATATGGGAGCCTGAGCTAGTTCTGATGGGACCTGGAGGCGCTATAGTGTCAAAGTCTAAAAAGTGGCTATTCAAATACCATTGGGCAAAGTGTGACCCATTGAAGTTTACTCTAGAATCGAACATAAAGTGTGCCTGGAACTGAAATCACCTTCCATAATAATGAACTCAAACTCTGATAGTGTAGCCAGGAGAGCATCAAGGGCTTGACAAAGACCAGGATCAGTATTACATGGGATGTACAGTGAAACCATTGCCAACAATTTGGTGTTATTTTGAAAAAGGACGCTCTAGGTGTATTGTTGATCTTTTAAATAGGCCGCTGACGCAACCAGTGGCATATTGCTGTTTAATAGTTTACTGTCCGCTTAAAAATTATAATATAGAGAGCCATTTAAATTTTAATGAAAGATTTCAATTAAGATGTTCTAAGGCAGAAGAAATCATAAATATTATTGGACGCAGAATACAAAAACAACACAGGAAAAAACTGCGCATTAACGCCAAGACGGCCAAAATTTTTTGTTTCGATTATAATCAAAAAATTTTTTTTTTAACGTGGGTTTTACCCAATATATTTTGATTATACATATAAGCAAATCTATATAAAAAATTGCGATTTCAGAACCAAAATATTTGGCTTTTAAGAAGTTAAGGGGGGGGGGGGGGGGGGGGGTGGTAGTAAGGATTTCAAAGTAAAAAAAAACCTTTTTGTGAACTTTTTTCTTAAATATGGGTTGAGAAATTTTATTCGGACTTTTTGTACATTATTGAGCATACTTCCGACAATATAGGAGAATTTTTTCATGCAGAATTCTTGAAGCACAAGCTTTGCATAGAACATCTTGAGAAAAAAATTAACAGAGTGTTGGAAGCAAGGGAAATGTGTTTCATATGGACGCTTTGTGTTAAAATTAAAGCTACTGGTTTTTCTATGTTCCTTCCAACAATAATACTTTACAATAAAATATGCTCAATAATGTACAAAAGGTCCGAATAAAATTACTCAATCCATATTTAAGAAATAAATTCACAAAAACGTCTTTTTTCTTACTTTGAAACCCTAACCTCCCCCCCCCCCCCCCACCTTACCTCCTGAAAATCAAAATATTTTCGTTCTGTTATCGCATTTTTTTTATAGATTAGCTTATACCGGGTGCGAAAAAAGTATGGAAACCCCTTGAAATATGGCAGAATATGCGTTAAAAAAAATCAAAGACCCTATATCCGACGTATTTTTCGACGAGGAATCCGATGGTGACCTTGAATTTGACGTTGGACGTAACCTTGAAGCCCCAGCGACCCAGATTTTTCAAATGGAAACTACCATTTCTTATTGCAGATCTGTAAATAGCGTTAAATTTTACGAAAAAACATGTATTTTATTTTATTTTTTTTAATGATATTATTAATGATATTATCATTCTCTCTCAGCCTTCATTACGCTGCAGTCGCTTTTCTTAAACCTTCGTAAACAATGTCTGCGTGTGCTATTTTTAATAAAATTGAGCCCATCGACTCTTTACAGTGCGGTATATGCAACTCACTCTCACATTTAAACTGTGCTAAAATAAAGAAATCTGACTCAAGTTTCATTAATTCTCAAAAAAATTTCTTTTATAAATGTGATAAATGTTGCGCGAGTGCTCTAAATGATTACATTGTTAACATTGACAATTTTATCCAAGGTGTTATTCTCAATCTTAATTGCCTCAAAAATGAATTTCCTAATTTATGTAATAAGATAATAGTACAGTCATTTGGTAGTTTTGCCTGAAAAGTTTTCCGGGAGTTTTGAAAATTATCAATTTTATAGATTTTGATGTGCTCTATCCGAATTTCAACTTTGCCACCTCGTACTTTTGCCGCTCGCGCCGCAATATTGGAAAAATGGCGCCCAAAATTGGATTTTAGGGAATATCTCCCTCCCGACTCAGTTTGCGATAAAAACATTTATGAACAAAATAAAACTAGAGAAAATTTCCTACAATTTATGTGTTAACACTTTTTTTCATAAAGTCAATAGTTTTGGCGTACGAGCGCCACAAAGTTTACTCCAACACGCGTTTTTGCCAAAAAAACTCATTTCCACACCACCTTGAGGTAGAGTAAGCGGCGCGTTTTTTTTTTTATCGTGGTATCCCCAATAGGCCTAATCCACATGCAATTTAATTTTCAAAATCTAGCGTATTCTCCTTCGCTTCGCTGTACTTGATGGACAAGGTGTTGCGATTTCATTGTCTGTAGTACCAATCGAAACATCACAGTCTGGAATTTCATTCATATCATCCGCGATGGGATTATAAGTTCCATCGCAATCCTCTTCGTTCTTGATTCTATCATATACTTGCTCAAATATAGTCTCCGTTTCTTCCTCTTCATCACTATCTTGTGATGGAACTTGCAAGTTATTACAGTTACCGCTACAATTCGTGCATATAACTGTACATTTTAACCTTGTTTTTCTGCATCCACAAGCTTTCTGACATCCCTTTTTACATTTGCAAGAAATGAGTTTTAACAAGCTTTCCGGAGCTGGGGGCTCGAGTGTGGTGACAGGAATTAGCCCATTCTTGTTTTTTTTCCATCCCCATTCCTCTGGATTTAGTTCATTCCCATACCACTGCTGAACCTGGTGGTAAGTTCGGAACGAATGTTGTCGTGCTGCTGCACGGTAACGACGCAATATTAAATTTACTTTTATATGCTGATGTTGTGAAGCATGCATATCTATAGCTGTTCAAAGACATATTTTTTTTACTTTTCGAATTACTGTAGCTGTATAATTCAAAAAGGAAGCACTCTCCAGCTTTAGCAATGATCTCTGGATCGGCGTTTGGATTTTTAAATGCCTTGATAGCCTCGTTCAAATTTGGACTTTTTCGGAGCACATTAATAAATTTCATTTTTCCTTGATGAAATAATGCTGACGTTGTGTCGCAGCCACTAAAGGCATGCAAGAATAAAATATGCTCTGCAGCTTTTTTATCTATGATACTTTTAGTATCATATATTTGTTGCGAAATTTTCCCTTTTCCTGGTTTGATAAAATATATGTTTGAGCGCGTAGAAAGAGCCGTCAAAAGAATAAGAAGATCTACATCTTCGCCGACAACTATCACGGATTCAAATGCCGATGAGACGCTTATTGCGGTATTGATTATTAGCGTATCTGCATCTTCCGTGGCTTGTTTCACCATGAAGTTGTCAGCTTCAAATTTTGTCTTCAACATTCCAATAAGTTGGTTCTTGTTTGTGTCATTGCCTAGGAATTTGTTTTGTGACACAGTTGGGATCATTGTCTCGTCAAAAAGTATGTCTAGTGACGCAGTTTTTCGTGATCGTCGGGATCTCTCCGCATATTTAGTACCACGCCTCGTTGAATCTTCCGGATATCCGTCAAATACGATAATAGCATTGGATGTATAGTGCGATCGAACGTAAGTTACGTATTGGTTGCAAATGGATGAAAATGATGCGCCGCGATTCCATACTACTCGGTGTAATAAGTATCCTCCGTCGATAATATACATCGTATTTTCAAAATTCATATCATCAGAACGTTGCTGATATGCCTTATACATAGACGATTTGATACACTTGCGCATGCCTTCCTCATTAAAAAGGGATAATGGAAATGGAGCAAGTTCGTACGTAAGGAAATTTTCAAGTCCCTTTTCAGATTCTTTTGCAATGCACATCCTTTGGAAAATTAATAAAGGATTAATCGGGACAATGCTATTTTCGATCTGGATGCCTGCATTCATAACACCAAGTGATTTTATACGGTCATTTCGTTTGAATTTTACGGTATAGAAATCGCTGCCAATGATTTTAGCAATGCCAGCACTACCAATTTCTTGAGACATGTGACAATTTATCTTTTCATCACCGATTACTCCTGTGCTTATTGACATAATTTCCTTTAATTCTGGAAAAGGTGGATGGTTGCACAACCAATCCATCAGTTTTTTTACGTCACTATTATCACGATTAACTCGCGAGCTTCTTATCTCGACATGCTGCTCGGAACTAGAAAATACAACATTGCAAAACTTTTCAACTTCATCGCAAACATTGTGTAGGAATACCAATCCTAAAGTCCACTTAGTAAGCACGCTTTCCTGGACTCCTCGACCATGAGTAAGACCGCCAAGACATTTCATCGTCCTCATTAACGATTGCTCAATTGTCATATCTGACCACGTACCACACCAAAATTTGTCGGAACGTCTAATTGTGAAATATCCATTAGTTGTGAAATTTTGGTATTCTTCAGGTGTCATATTTTCCTGCAAATTTAGCATATCTTGCAAATATAAATGGCAAGATCTTGCATAAAGGAAGTGGCCACTGGCATGAAAGTAAGGCATCATTTTCTGTATAGTATCAAGATGTAAATTCCAGTTACCCATTCTTTCTGCCTGCGATGAATTGTTTTACGAGTGTAACCATACGGAAATATTGCACCCATAGCTTCGCTGTAGCACCGCGTTGTTCCAGTTTAACCAATTCATTCTCAAATTTCTGGACAAATTTTTTGCAGCATTCTTCCTGGTCCGCCACGAGTAGCACTGACCTATCAAAATTGTATAAAATCTGTTCTAATTCTGCACTGAGATCGGGTGTGAAATCAATCGATTGTAGAACAGTTTTGGCAATTGAAAGATGAGTCAACATATGCGCTCTTACTGCACGCGAATACGCGTGCCCTGCCATAATTTTTTCAATTGAATTCAATGCGTAAATAGTGTTAAAGAGCTCTTTTAATCCGCTTCCAGTCATTATGTGTCCGATAGACCCCATGAACGACATTAACAAACGGAACCCACCGAGTCTTACGGTAACATTACTCAATTTGGAGTTTTCATCATACGAAGAAGTGATTTCTCGTGCTTTGAAATACAGAGGCTGGTCAAATGTAACGAAACAAGTTTGTTGGTGTAATGATTCACATTTTTCAGAAGCCGAAAAGAGAGCAGTCAAAATTGTGTCGTAATCACTCGGTGGAGCATTAATGAACGGCAAGCACCCTACAAATGATTTTGCAAAGGGGAGTTCCGCTGTCGCTTGTTCCATAAATCCAGTCCATCCAGGTATGTGAGGCAAGTCGACCCATTTTCCATATAGCCACAATAAGTCTGAAACGGACGGAGTAATCACTGTCGAAACCGCACGAATGCTAGTGAGGTTTTGAATCTTTATTGTTTTTAAACCCGCATCGTTTCTCTTCGTAAATGTTTTTAATGCAATGGTACCAAAACTACCTACAACTTTTGCAGACGGCATTTGTTTCAATCGTGGAATACTTTGATCCGGAGCGATAGCATTTCTAGGTGTTATACATTGGATACCGCCCATGGCATGAAAAGTATTGTGACCATCTAACGTCTGTGTGTTGAAATCCGCGTTATCAAAAATAAATTGCGAAAATGCGTTATCATCGATATTTAACGGTTGGCGCATTATAGCTGAAACTTCAAACAGCATTGCTTCGGTGTACGAAGAACAAAATCCAAGATATGATAATGTCTCTATTAATCGCCGAGATCCATACTTTTGAAACAAAAATGTTGCTACTCCGACCTGTAACGATGATAAGAAAGATTTAGGCCTAGCTGCGGCAATTATGGAATGTGCGAGAGCAATGCTTTTTTTCTTCCATTTCTCAAGAGACGAACGTTTATTTTTCAAAATTACACCATCCAGAAAAATGCGTAAGGTTTAAGGTATATCGGACTCAACTTCTTGAAAAAAATTATCTGATGGAGGATAATGTTTTGTCTCGTAGACCCTAGAGCGAATATCCTCTATAACGATTGCTGCTGCCGTCTTTACAATACGCCGACGTTCTTCTTTCTTATTATCACTTTTTTGGTTGTACCAGGCTTCCGTCAATAACTTAAACCCTGTATTCCGAAAACAAACCACAGGAGCTTTATTAGCAGTGACGGCAATTAAAATATCGTCACCATATTTTTTGAGAAGTTGTGCCTTCACCGATTTTATATGTGGATGAAAATCACCTTCAATTTTGGTCATCAGTTCGTCCAGAGAAAACTGACATTTTTCGGAATTTTGCTCGAGATAACAATAAATGTACTTCATCGCAGTATCGATCTCATTTGCAAACGGGCCTCTTTTCTTCATTTCTTAAGCCGATGGTGCTTGATAAAATTTTTTCATGCACGCGTTGTGATACTGTGCATCGGCTGCGACCAAATCATTAACGTGCCCGAGACGCTCAACAATCTCCCGACCCCAATCATCATTACGAGCTCGAGCAATTTCTGAAATACTATTTTTCATAGATAATTTACGTACGCTATACACAACATTACGATCACAAACGCGCGTCTGTTTTTGTTTCGCTATAAACTCCGGTGTTATCTCAGTAGCGCACAAAAAAGCAATGATTTTTGAATGAGAATGTTAGGCGCGTAGATCGCAGTTGTGGTTGAGGAGTCGTGACGCCGCTCCTTTTACACACAGACGCAACGATTAACTTGTCATTATTATATCGTTTCCGACATGCATCGTGAACCACTATCGAACTCAGTCCCACCAGAATTTGATTCTTGTCGTCCCTTCTTTTAATACTTGACTTACGAAAAGTCTCCAATCCTTTTTCTTTTACTTCTATCACTTCCCTTTCTTGCAATGGATTATCACAAATAAAACAGTTTACTTCTATGGAAGCCATGGCTGTATAATTGTAAATGACTCTGTGAAACGATAAACATGTACTGATGACTCAGACCAAATATTTTTATTAAGCTCTACCGGCAAATGCTTCGTAGTTTTTAAATTTAAATGATTTTGAAAATTAAATTGCATGTGGATTAGGCCTATTGGGGATACCACGATAAAAAAAACGCGCCGCTTACTCTACCTCAAGGTGGTGTGGAAATGAGTTTTTTGGCAAAAACGCGTGTTGGAGTAAACTTTGTGGCGCTCGTACGCCAAAACTATTGACTTTATGAAAAAAAGTGTTAACACATAAATTGTAGGAAATTTTCTCTAGTTTTATTTTGTTCAAAAATGTTTTTATCGCAAACTGAGTCGGGAGGGAGATATTCCCTAAAATCCAATTTTGGGCGCCATTTTTCCAATATGTTGGCGCGAGCGGCAAAAGTACGAGGTGGCAAAGTTGAAATTCGGATAGAGCACATCAAAATCTATAAAATTGCCAATTTTCAAAACTCCCGGAAAACTTTCCAGGTAACCGCTATTTTTCTTACCAAATGACTGTAGGTACTATAAGTAGTAGTAGATAAGTGGGGGTCATAACGCGTAGCAAAATTAAAAACAAAGCTAAGGCTAATGAACCTTCTACCACCAATATTAAAAGCAGAAAACTTCCCCATGCCATTACTGCCTTTCATCGTGAAAAATTATCTCTACCAACTTTATCCAAATCAACTGCGCACACTCTTTCTTCGTCTATGAGGTCTCCCGGCATCACACCTACATCGAGTACCAAAAGAAACAATATTGACAAAAGAGTTAATCAAAAAAATGGGTGCGTGTTTGTTGTTGGTGATAAAAAAAACGCTGTCTCTGATGTGGGTTTTGTTGGAGCAACGAATGCAACAACCGTTGATTGTACTGTTGCTCCCGCGGCTGTTCCTGTTTCTGCCGGTAATGTTATTTTCGGCGAAAATGATTCTCTCGCTGATGATATTCTCACTAGCACTTCATTTATTGCCGATTGTGCTTCACTTCGCACAGCTGATGCTGTTGTTGATGCTGATGTTGTTGTTATTGATGATCATATGAAAACCAATACCACTGACACTGATGCTATACCTACTGTTTCCTATGATCTTAATTCTCTCTTTCCATCTGCCTCAAACCTCTCTTATGATGGCAATAGTGAATTTTTCCAAACTGTCGTAAACATTAATAATAATGCATATCCCAACAATAAAAAAAATACTTATTCTCAAAACAGTGTCAACAAAAAGTATGGCACTGATTTATTTTCGTGTTGAAATGAAAAAACTGTTCCTAATTATAAATGGTTTCTCATTTCAAAATTCCGCGCTGATACCGATCCTAATATTTTAATTAATCATATTGCATCTAAAACTGATATTCCTGCTGATCAAATAAAGTGTTTTAAATTAATAAAACTTAATACTGAATTATCGGATCTTAAATTTGTCAATTTTAAAATCAGTGTTCCCTATAATTTGCTGCCTGCTGCTATGGATCCCCAAATTTGGCCTAGGTCAGTGCTTATAAAAAAAATTTATTACACAGAAAAAAAATGACCTGCCCTCGAACCCAGGCAAAGCTCCTGTTACGTAGGGATCGAAACACATACGTCTTACAAAACAATAATTATATTCATAAATTCTACAGAGAAGGACTTTAGTTAACTCACGGTCGAGGCTAAGTCTCACATATAGCGAATCTCAGATTCCATCGTTGTCAAAGTCCCACCGTCCACATTATATGGCACAATAAGTTCCAATAGAAAACATGAAAATTAGAAAAAAATACATTTACAAAATCAAAACAAACTTTATAAATATAGATATGTAACTTACCCTCATCGTAGAACCATAAACCCCACCTGAAAAGAAAAAAAAAAAAAAATCAGACACAAATCGCATACAACGTACCGACCTACCTCAACAAGACGAATAAATTCATTACACGGGGTGAATGAACCCTTGTAATGATGAAGTCCCTTGTAATATCCAATCGTCGGGGATAGTTTTGGACATGGATACATCAGTTGATAATTATCCAAAACTTTTTAATACATTTTTTTTGTACACAAAACACTGAAATATGAAAATAAATAGAAAAGTAAAGACGATTGAAAGAATTACACTCAACAACCAGATAACTCACGAACGACACCGACCGACGTACACTGACGAATAGACCGCAACATCGAGTAGATGTATGTTTGTTTGTTTTTAAATTGTAAACAGGAGAAATAGGAGTTGAAAGGATAGTTGTAGATACTTTAAACTTTAAAGACTAGACAAACATTTAAAAAATGAAAAGTAATTCTTAAATAAGGAATACGACGCGCTAGAAATAAACACATTTTGACAATTGACATGTAATGAATTTGCAGGCGAAACGTCAAGGAAAGCTCTCAAGCGAAAAGCTGTGTTAACGACAGCGAATTCGCTTCGAAAGCAGAGACGCAAACCAAAAAGAAACGGATCGAAAGTCGACCCAAGAAGTAGTTAAATTTCAACTAGATGACAAAGCTTTTGAGAGCGAAAGATAGGGATGAAAATTGACAACATATGAATAGGCGTTAGACAAATTGGTTATATGGGGAAGTGCAATATAGAGTAGATAAGTAGGTGTTAGTCATAGCGATTAAATTAGAATAGCACATATACTAAGTAGGAGACTAGTGATAGTGAATGACACAGATAGAATAAGAAATAAAGAAATAAGACACTGTAAGTAAAACGGAAAGTAAAGAAGCTTGCGGATCTAAACTAGCATACCCAAAGTGCAAGAAGGGGAAATATGAAATGTAGGCCAAAGGCCAACGGCCTGACAAAAGTAAATTTGATTAGCGGCGATCATTTGGAAAATTGAAGTGCAAGGTAAAAGCACAAGTGCAGTAGGGATAGTAGAGATATAGTACGAACGATATAGTAAAATACGAGTTGAAGTATAGTACAGTACGAGTACACCAGTACCATAGGGGTGCTCATACAATTTTGGTTGAAAGAAAAAAAAAAAAGAGGAATTTATGTAAAAGGTGAGTGATAAAGGCAGTTTTAAAAATATATATATAAATATATATACCAGGGAAATAAGAAAAAGTTTTTTTGATACACTATAGACATCACCTGAATTACAAAATTGAGAAGGAAAAAAAAAAAAAAAACGAGTATCCACTGGTTGTTTTAAAGACCTAGGTGAAGGTTTTTATTTTCGTTCGGCAAAGGAAAAAGCGAAAGCCGAAAACTCAGAGGGTTGAGCCATAGGTAGATGTGGAGGTAGAACACATACGGTGATTTATCATTGGCTAGGTGAGTTTTACGAAAGTGCCATTAGAAATAGAAAATAGATTTAACCGAAAGATTTCAAGGATAGATGCATATATTAATACATATATACATATAAACATATATGTACATATACGGCGGTGTGAAACCACCTAGAACAAAGCGGAGAGTGGTAAATTAACCCATGTGGCTTAAGCCTTTATCCAGGGGATACTCGGTGAAATTTTTTTCTACACGAAGGAAGACAAGAGGGATTCTTGGCATACAGAGAGGAGAAGCAGCGCCAAATTGACTGGAGCAGGCAGGGTGTTCTCGGTGGAAAAATTAATAAAAGAAAACCCAGTGCACTTAATCATATTAATGAACTAAACAAAGATAAAAGAAAAAAAAAAATAAGAAAAAAAAAAAAAGCAAAGAAAGTGAATTTAAAAGAAAAGGAAAATTTATTATAGAGAGTGAATTTTGGTTTTTGCTAAGATTGCTTAAAGATAAAGTTATCCATATCTAAATACATACATACGTGCATTTATATGTACCAGTGCTATTGTGTATAGATCTATACTTATAACGATCTATGGATATTTTATATATATATATGTTATGTTGGTGAAGTGTGTATAAAGAAGATAGATCCGGGTACTCCCAAAAAAAAAAAGAAAAAAAAAAAAAAATATAGGAGTTGAGAATTCCGTCGCTTGAAAACGTGCTGCCGGCAGGACTTCGAGGGACGAAGAAAACGTAAGTCACCCAAACCTTTTAATTGCACCTTTTTTTTATTTTATGATACATATATATATATATATCACTCGAAATCTATAGATCGATAAGAGAATTTACTTTACTTTTTTTAAATATCTTTGATTTATAAAGATGATAATTTTGTTTTGAATTCACACCTTCACATCAACTTGAAATAAACTAAAATAGTGTAATTATACATACATGCATACTTACCTGTTTCTTTTGAATCAAGTTTTCAATATTTTTTCTCTTGTGCGAAATTGCTTAACCATGAGTTGCTAAAAGTGCGGTGATTTGGTGTGTGAAGATCCTAATTAGGCCGACGATGGGAAGATGTCGGAAGACGACCTAGACATGACGAACGTTTAAGACAGACAATACTTACTTTAAGACGGACTGAGACAGTGAACAGAAAGTGGCTGGAGATCGCAATAAAGGGGCTATCACCATAGTATTGCCAAGGTGATGGCGTAGGTTGTGTGTTAAAACACAAGGGAGGGATGGCAGCGATTTTTACCAACACCATCAGGTAAGGCTCTTGAAGAATTGGTCGAACCATCATGCGAGGGAGACAAAGAGTTGTAGGTGAGGTAGTGGGTCGAGTTAGTTTTAGGTTTAGTTTTAGTAGGGAGTACCATTTTTAAGTTTTTACTCACGTATTTAGGATTGTATATATATATACATACATATATACATTTATAGGCGTATAATGTATATACATCTAAATGTAGTGATTAGGCTAGTAATAGGAAATAGGTCTAGATTAGTAGTAAGGAACAGCGACTTCCTAAGAACTTACAACTCATCCCTTTCTCTCGTGTGGTGGCATAGTTACCTGAACTTGGGTATCATCCTCTTCCAATTACCATCCTATTTCAAACCCCATGATAAAATTTTTTTGTTTGTAGAGTTGAAGGAGATTGGAACAGGGCAAGAACCACCCCCCATTCCCACGAGCTTAGCCGAGCGACCACAAGCATGCCACTGCCCTGTTTCCATCCCGATTTCTGACCAAGTAGACTCACAACAATGGCGCCCAACGCATACGAACGGCTCAGAGACAAATTGAGACTCCAAGGAGATGATTTTGTTTATCAAGGTCATCCCCTTGGACTCACAATTATCTCAAAATCCAAATTTTTTCATTTTTTCATATTTTTTTTTTATCCTTTCCTAATTCCCACTACACAAGTTTGGGTATCGCAGATGCTCTTCAGAATTGATATGTCATGGTCAGCTATCCCATCTAACAGGTCCAGAACCAGTAGATGCAGTGAGGTAGACCTATGGGGTGTCAAAACTGAGGAGCGGGTTAGGAGGATGATGGTACATACTTCCCACTAGCCACTCTGTTAAGCTCAGCTAGACAGGTGTTGTGGTGGTGGTCTGAACCATCAGAATCCTGATCGTGTGGAGAGTCTTGTCTACTCTCCAGCTAGCCTATTCTTAGGATTTATATTCCAGAGGATGAGAAGTGGCGGGGAGGAAGATAGGACTCGAAGCATTCGTCAATTCCTAAGAGCACCAGTCGCTTTCAATACTTGACTAAACGATACTAGACGATACTATACGTTTCTTTACAAAAGACATTAAGACAAAACATGACAACTTCCTATTCCGAATATCGTTTGGAAAACCTACAGGATTTTCACACACCGAACACTTAATAACAAACAATCAACAAAAAAGAAAAAAATATAGATCTGAGTTTTTCAATTCAATAATAGATTGAATCATATTTGGAATTTTTATTGAATTTTTGCTTTTGAAATTTTACATTTGAATTTTATTTTTGAATTTTAGTTTTTTTGAATCCTGTTTGGAATTTTACATTTAAATTTTATTTTTGAATTTTATTCTGAATTTTATTATTTTTTTTTTACATTTTTGAATTTTGAATTTTGAATTTTGAATTTTGAATTTTTTTTTAAAAAACAAAAAAAAAAAAAAAAAAAAATGAGTAACCAAAATACCGGAGCAATTCCGAAAAGCACCCTGCCAAACCAGTCGAAAGGTGGGGGGAGAAAAGTTACCCGTTTGGCCTCCAGAATGGCCCAAAATCAAGAAGGTGATCAAAGGGATCAAGTCTACATTGATATAGTAGAACAGGAGGGGGATAGAAATCCGTTTGAGGAAAACGATAGTAGTTTAGGGGCCACTTTTCATGGCTTTCCTTCCCAAGCTGAGGGTATGCTGGAAGGTGAGATGCAAGAGTGTGAGATAATAGAAGACAGGGAAAACCTTATTAGACAAACTGAAGAATTAGATAGGGAAAGACAAAATGTCTCTAATTTAGAAGCAGGAAACGAAAGCTCAACAAGCAAAGAGAGCGATAAGTTAATGAAAATGATAGAGTCAATCGTTACGCAGTCGCTTAATGAAACTCATGCCAAAACGATGCAGGTCTTGGCAGAGCAACTGCGTAGCATGAACACAATGCAAAATACGGTTGAATTGGTATCGGGGAATATGAGTGGGTTTAATGAAAGGCTCAAAATATTGGAGAAATCCACCCTGTCTCTGCACGCGAGGCAGGAGAATTTTGAAAAATCATTCAAGAACGATTCGCTTCAGGAACCACCGCACCGTCTCCACCTGAATCAAATAGAGTAAATGGTCCAGTTCAAAGCGAAAACAAAAAAAGAGAGGATTTTCACAAGTGGGGGGTGAAATTCGATGGGACCCCTAAGAGTATGACGGTGGAGAGTTTCATCTTTCGGGTCGAGACTCTTCAAAAGAAGAAGGGAGTCTCTAACGAGCAGGTATTTGCCAATTTTCACCACTTGGTGTCCGGCACAGCCGAAAAATGGTACTGGCAATACCTGGAAGAGAACCAAAACGACGAGCTACTCAACTACTTTGACCTGAAGACAGAACTTTTACGACAATTCCGCAACAGCAAGACTGACCACGAGATACTACGGACGATAATGGACAGACGACAACTACCCCACGAGACATTTGACGAAATCTACGAAGAAGTTCGAGGATTGACCCTACAGATGAAAAACAGACCAAACGAGAAGGACCTGACGAACTTAGTGAGACAAAACATTAAAGACAGAGTAGCTTCGTTGATTTTTGGCTGCTCAATTAACAATATCAAAGACCTAAGGGAAGAGTGTAGAAGGGCAGAGAAGCATTTAGCAGCCAGAGACTTCAAAACAAGAAAGCCCGTTAGCGAGATATGTCAGAGGGAAGATAGTGACAAAATAGATCTAATAGATTCAGATGGCGAAGATGATGTACAGATTGCGGCAGTCCAACAAAACCGTGCTGACAGACAACAGATAAACCTAAAGACAGACAAAAGACAAACTACATTTAGAAACAATGAGAGAGACAAAAGGACAGAACTTACAAAAGACCATACATTCAACGCGGCAACCTGTCCGTCATCGTTCCACGCTTTGACGTGTTTTAACTGCGGCAAAGGCAATGTGTCCTTCCAATGTGGTTCGTGTCAGGGAAACCTGAACGTCGGCAGTGCACCCGGGAACATACCGCCGACAATGACGACGAACCCGGAAAACCTAGAAAAATCGAAATATTAAAACGAGAAGTTAAGACTGATGATGAAGTGACTCACCCAAGTACAAACAGACATATCAAAAGTCTCCATCAGCGCATAGTAGAATATGCAGCTGCCAGGAAAAGAATCTTCGCTGATGAGGTATGCTATGAAGATAAAACTAAGAGCAGGAATTATAGAAAAATAGAAAAATTAAGGAAAAAATGTGCAATAAATAGAAATAGCAAGAAGAGAATTGAAGCTACCATACTAGCAGTTTCTGACGATAATAGACCCTACGCAAAAGTGACCGTGAACGGAGAACAGATGCTAGTGCTATTAGATAGTGGTGCTTCAGTCAGTTGTTTAGGGAAAGGTGCAATAAATTTCGTTCAGAGACACGACATACCAATGACAAAGATGAACAGTGACGTAAAGACAGCTGACGGTAAACAACAACAAATAAACGGGAGAATCAAGACTGAGATCTCATGGGGAGGTGACACCCAAGAGATTGAGCTGTATGTTGTCCCAAGTTTACAACAGCAGCTCTATCTAGGGGTAGATTTTTGGAAGATCTTTAAGGTCGCTCCAAAGGTTATCAGCGAGATAGGTTCAGATGTAAATACCGAGGAAAATCAGGAAAAGACTCCCATGAGGGAGCTCACACCAATACAAACGGAAGAGCTGGAGAAGGTAAAACGTCAGTTTCCATCCTGTGCGATACTGGGATTGGGGAAAACCTCAATCGAGGAACATGTCATTGAGATGGAAGACGACACCATTCCCATCAAACAACGACATTACCCAATATCGCCAGTGATACAGAAATTGATGTACGCCGAGCTCGATCGCATGCTCGAACTAGGGGTAATAGAAGAGAGTAATAGTGCGTATAGCTCTCCAGTAGTGTTGGTGAGGAAACCGGGGAAAAATAAGTTATGTTTGGACTCGCGTAAGATAAACGCTGCGACCAAAAAGTTTGCCTATCCGCTCCCTCACATTGAAGGAATTTTAAGTAGGCTGCAAAACACTCACTTCATATCGAGTATTGATTTGAAGGATGCATTTTGGCAAATCCCTCTGGAGGCCAAATCGAGAGAGAAGACAGCATTCACAGTCCCTGGGCGGCCATTATATCAATTTACGGTGATGCCGTTTGGATTGTGTAACGCCGCTCAGAGAATGTGTAAGCTGATGGACAAAGTCATACCCGCTCGGTTGAGAGAGGATGTCTTTGTTTATCTGGACGATCTCTTGGTTTGTTCTCCAGACTTCCAAACTCATATGAGCATTCTAAAAGAGGTCGCCAAGCATTTAAGAGAAGCAGGATTAACAATAAATATAGAGAAAAGCAAATTCTGCTACAAAGAAATAAAATATTTAGGGTATTTTGTAGGAGACGGGTGTCTAAGGACAGACCCAGATAAAGTATCTGCGGTAAAAGACTTCCCCATTCCTAAAACCCCGAAACAACTCCGTCGGTTCCTAGGCATGACTGGATGGTATCGAAGATTCATACCGAATTTTTCAACCATTTCAGCACCAATGACAGATTGCCTGAAAAAGGGTAAAGATTTCGAAATGTCTCCAGAAGCTATAGTAGCTTTCGAGGACCTAAAGACGACTTTAGTGACTGCACCCATACTGACGAACCCAGACTTTACTAAACGCTTTTACTTACAATGCGACGCATCAACTTCAGGTGTAGGAAGTGTTCTCTTCCAAAAGGATGACGAGAATAACGAACGACCGATAGCATTCATGTCCCAGAAACTTAATTCCGCGCAGCGAAATTATAGCGTGACTGAACTTGAGTGCTATGCGGCCGTTTTGTCGGTAAAGAAGTTCCGAGCCTACATCGAAGGACTTCCCTTCACTATAATAACGGATCACGCCAGTCTAAAATGGCTCATGACCCAAAAAGACCTAAGTGGACGTTTAGCTCGTTGGAGTTTCAAACTCCAAGGTTTCGATTTTACGATCGAGCATAGGAAGGGTGTCCTAAATGTAGTCCCGGATACTCTCTCGCGAATCCATATGGATGAGATCACGGACCCGACAACTGAAGTTGATTTCAACTCTCCATACTTTTCTTCTGAAGAGTATACTGAGTTGAAAAAGACCATAGACGAAAACAAAGACAGACTACCTGACGTGTGCATTTCTGACGGCTTTGTGTACAAACGAACAGACAGACGAACCGGAGACCCGATTCAAGAAGACAGAGCTTGGAAGCTCTGGGTACCGAAGGAGTTGCGTAGGGGTTTATTAGAAACCGCACATAATTCAACCACAGCTGGCCACGGGGGGTTTCACAAAACTCTGTCTAGGTTAAGGCAGAGATATTTCTGGCCAAATATGACAAGTGAAGTGCAATCTTTCGTACAAAACTGTGATATATGCAAGTGCAATAAACCGATGAATTCAGTGTCTAGGCCCCCCATGGGACAACAGACCATAACCGAACGACCATTTCAAAGACTGTACATCGACTTCCTAGGACCATACCCACGAACAAAAACAGGAAACACACACATTTTTATAGTATTAGATCACTTTAGCAAGTACGTATTCCTTAAGCCTATCAGAAAAGCAACAGCAGCCGAGGTAGTAAAATATCTAGAAGAAGGGGTATTCCATATGTTCGGAGTACCAGAGTACATTCATTCTGACAACGGAAAACAGTTTGTTTCAGAACTGTTCTCCAGCTTTTTGAACAAATATGGAGTAAAACACGTTCGAACAGCATTTTACTCACCCCAGGCAAACGCTTCCGAACGAGTTAACCGATCAGTTTTGATCAAAATCAGATCGTATATCGAAAGCGACCAAAGAACATGGGATACTCATGTGAGTAATGCTGCATTTTCGCTTCGAAGTGTAGTTCACGAAGCAACAACATTCGAACCATACTACGCCGTGTTTGGAACTCAAATGGTTCAAAACGGAAAAACCTATGAACTATTGAGAAGATTAGGGATGGTTAGGGACGCTAACATTGAAATCAAAAATAACACAGACAAGCTTAGCTTGATAAAAGCGAAAATATTCGATAATCTTAAGCTAGCTCACCAAAAAGCAGAAAAATCGTATAACACACGCTGTAAAAACATTTCCTATAAGACAGGCCAAATAGTCTATAGAAGGAACTTTAAACAAAGCAATATGGTCGAGCACTACAACGCTAAGTTAGGGCCTAAATTCATAAAATGCATCATTTTGAAACCTATCGGTAGCTCGTTATACGAAGTAGGAAATCTAAAAGGCGAGAGAGTAGGAGTATACCATGCCAAAGACATTCATACATGATAAATGCTCAAGACGCACTCGTGCTGCTGTTGCTAGATACGACCTGTGATATAAGTGTATTGTGTAGTTTATTTATTTATTTATTTATTTATAGAAATAGTTTATTTATTTATTTATTTACAGAGATATTTTATTTATTTACTTATTTATAGAGATAGTTTATTTATTTATCTATTTATTTATAGAGATAGTTTATTTATTTACATATTTATTTATTTATTTAGTTACCTATGTATTCAACTTGCCTACCTGATACCCTGCTGTGATATTCAAACACCTATTTAAATTTCCGGACTACAACACCACTTCCAACTGTGATATCTAACAACCTATACTAACAGAATCTTCCAAACATCCTAACATACTCCAATTAACATCCATACACCTTCCTCAACATCCACTCCATTCACAACCCACCCTAAACCCGAAAATTCAGTTATATTAACCATGTATTTATGTTTTTTAAAAGATTATGGTTAACTACTTATGTTAGAGCAGAGACCTTCAGTCTAAAGTAAAAGATGATAAATGTAATTGCCCGGCATTTAATTGGTAATTCAGGTAGTGGGACGAGCCACACGTCACGAACGGCGAAAGAAAAGAATAAGGGTTGCAATTGTAATATCTATAATAATATATAATAACTATGACTAGTTTAAAAGTGTACGACCCTACCTTTTTTCGAGGCCAGTTTTCTCACGACCACTCGAAAACTGCCGTCGTGTTTGTTACGTAGGGATCGAAACACATACGTCTTACAAAACAATAATTATATTCATAAATTCTACAGAGAAGGACTTTAGTTAACTCACGGTCGAGGCTAAGTCTCACATATAGCGAATCTCAGATTCCATCGTTGTCAAAGTCCCACCGGCACCGTCCACATTATATGGCACAATAAGTTCCAATAGAAAACATGAAAATTAGAAAAAAATACATTTACAAAATCAAAACAAACTTTATAAATATAGATATGTAACTTACCCTCATCGTAGAACCATAAACCCCACCTGAAAAGAAAAAAAAAAAAAAATCAGACACAAATCGCATACAACGTACCGACCTACCTCAACAAGACGAATAAATTCATTACACGGGGTGAATGAACCCTTGTAATGATGAAGTCCCTTGTAATATCCAATCGTCGGGGATAGTTTTGGACATGGATACATCAGTTGATAATTATCCAAAACTTTTTAATACATTTTTTTTGTACACAAAACACTGAAATATGAAAATAAATAGAAAAGTAAAGACGATTGAAAGAATTACACTCAACAACCAGATAACTCACGAACGACACCGACCGACGTACACTGACGAATAGACCGCAACATCGAGTAGATGTATGTTTGTTTGTTTTTAAATTGTAAACAGGAGAAATAGGAGTTGAAAGGATAGTTGTAGATACTTTAAACTTTAAAGACTAGACAAACATTTAAAAAATGAAAAGTAATTCTTAAATAAGGAATACGACGCGCTAGAAATAAACACATTTTGACAATTGACAAGAACAACAATAGCAGCTGTGATCAACTTAAACTATGTACAAAGAACAAGTATATCTCTTAAATTTTATTTTCCTTATTTTTATTTTGTTTCTACTCTTTCTTTTTGCTATTCTCTTTTTCTTTAACGTTTATTTTATTGTAATGATTTTGCTTGATATTTTTCTTATTACCTTTCCTTTTTCTTCGTTTTTATTGCTTTGCATGTTAGATTTAACGTATTTTGTAACGTTTTATGTGTCATTTAGTTCAGCTATACGTTGTTTATATCAAAAGCAATTGATTTAATTGAAAGCGGTGTGTATTCCTCGGGCGATGGAAGTTATAACACATTGTCTACAATGATAAAGGTGTTTTGCGATCGTCGACAGGGACTCAAAGTTTGTCATCTCAACGCTCAAAGTCTATTACCAAAAATAGATGAGTTCAGAGAAATTTTTACTAAATCTAAAGTAGATGCTATTTGTATATCGGAGACTTGGTTTTCTCAGGAGATAAAAGACGTTGTTTACGTTTTAGATGGTTACAAACTTTTTCGATCAGATAGATGTGCACGTACAGGAGGAGGCGTAGCGATTTACATAAGAAATGGTTTAAAGTGTAAACTGAAATGTTTATCGCACAGGGAGGAAGATATTGAGTACATATTTGTAGACATAACTTGCGGAGAAAACTATGTTCGCTTAGGTTGTGTTTATAGACCCAATAGAAATATTGACTTAACGCCTTTGTATTCGCTTATGGAAGAACTTACAACTACAGCTAAAAATATTATTGTTTGTGGTGATTTTAATAGTAACATTCTTGTTGAAAATCATCTAACTGACAACATGAAGACATTTGATCTACATTTAGTAAATATAATAACACCTACTCACTATACAAATACCAGTAGTACTCTTCTTGACTTATTTTTTGTCAGTGATACCAAAAGAATTCTTTTTTATGACCAAATATCTGCACCTGGGTTTTCAAAACACGACCTCATATTTCTCACATTTGATTTTGACACAAATCCTTCCCTGGACACTGAAATGTACAGCTTCCGCAATTTTAGAAATATAAATTATGTTGCTCTTGAAAATCATGTCCGTTCTATTCCCTGGAACTTGGTATATAGTATGACCTCCGTGGATGATCAAACAAATTTTGTTCAGGATAACTTAAATTATGCCTTTGATACATGTGTTCCTATAACGACAAGAAGAATAAGAGCCAAAACAAAGCCCTGGTTCACAAATGAAATTCGATTGTTAATAAATCAAAGGGACCAAGCTTACCATAGGTGGAAATTATTCCGCATTCAAGAGTTCTTATCGTATTATAGACAAAAAAGGAATGATGTTGTTCGCGAAGTTTTATCCGCTAAGAAGAGGTTTTACGCAGGAAAAATCAATGTGAATGTCGACGGCCGTAAACTGTGGAATAATTTACGTGAGTTAGGGATGGGTAAGCAGAAGTTGACTTGTACTAATGACATTGATACTAACGAACTGAATCGTAAATTTTTGTCTAATTCAGATTCAAACTTTGTGTACAACTTATCTTGTTCAAATACTGCCTCTGTAAATTCTGAAGTAGATGCAAATACTATGTTTTCTTTTACTAGAATAGAAAGCACTGATGTAGTGGAAAGTCTTTTAAACATAAAAAGTAATGCTGTGGGAATAGATGGAGTTCATCCTAAGTTTGTGAAAATCATTCTACCGATATTGCTTCCATATATCACACACATTATCAATACTATTTTTATGACCGGTGTTTTTCCCAGTAAATGGAAACAGGCCAAGGTAATACCAATCCCTAAAAACTCAAAAGGTAACGACTTTAGGCCGATATCAATTCTTCCTTATTTGTCTAAAATTTGTGAACGAATTATGCACAAGCAACTAAACGAATACATCAAAAGGCATAATTTCTTATTTTCTGCTCAATCTGGATTTCGATCCGAGCATAGCTGTATTACAGCACTGTTGAATGTTGTTGAAGATATAAGGTCAGAATTAGATGTAAACCATGTCACCTTTCTTGTCCTTCTGGACTTTTCTAAGGCCTTCGATAAGATAAATCACCTAATTCTTGTTAATAAACTTCGTCAATATTTCAACACGTCGTCTGCAGCTTCGAAATTATTATTGTCTTACCTTACTGGGAGAAAACAGGCTGTGTGTTTAAACAATTCGCTGTCAGATTTTCTTTCTCTGGTAAATGGTGTACCTCAGGGATCGATTTTAGGACCGCTTTTGTTTTCCCTTTATGTAAATGACTTAGCAGATACAATTTCAAATTCATCGAAACATTTTTACGCTGATGATATTCAAATCTACAAGAGCAGCCCTCTTGGTTTGATAGAAAACTGTGCCCATGATATAAATGAAGACCTTAAACGAATATCAGAATGGTCGATGAATAATGCTTTGTCACTCAATCCTAGTAAATGTAAATGTTTGGTCATTTCAAAAAAGAAGCTAGACCTTTCTTATTTTCCAACAATAAGACTTGGAGATTTTCCTATCGAATTTGTTGAAACTTCCAGAAATTTGGGTTTGTTATTTAACAGAACGTTAACTTGGAATAGTCACATAAATCAAACTGTTGGCAAAACATATTCAGTTCTACGAAACTTATGGACTGCTCAAAAATTCACACCTTTGCCCACGAGAATCTTCCTTGCTAAGACTCTAGTTATTCCAGTGCTCTTATATGGCTGCGAAATATATAATAATTGTGATAGCGAAAGTAAAAGAAAGCTTCAAGTAGCATTTAACAGTACCCTCCGTTATATTTATAACCTTAGGAGATTTGATCACATATCTCATTTGGAAACCAAATTGTTAGATGTATCTTTCTCGAACTATGTAAAGTTTCGTTCTTTGTTTCTCTTATTCAGGATAGTCAAGACTAGGCAACCAATATATCTCTATGACAAGATCAGGTTTTCGACATCAAATAGGTCAGTTAGTTTGATTCTACCACAATTCACCTGCCAAACATCTGAAAGACAGTTTTTCATATCTACTATCCGCCTATGGAATGCACTACCGCGCAATTTAAGAGAACTAAATGACCTCAAAAAAGTTAAGAAGGAATTAATGTTATTCTTCACTACTCAAAGCAATTAACTAAATCTCAAATCTTTTCTATTTCTTCTTTCATCAAGCAAAATCAAAACCCCAATTTTTAATTTCTTCTTTTTTTTCTACTTCTTTGTAAATATTTTTTGTAAACATTTTTGAAACATTATTCATACATTGTAATATTTTCATACTTAACTTTGCATTTTTTTTTTTTTTTTTTTTTACAAATATGTACTCTTTTTGCATTATATAATTTTATTTTGAACTTTCACAAACTTATAAGCTTGTTCTTACTGTGAATTGTTATATTGTTAAACTAATAAACTAAACTAAACTAAACATGTAATGAATTTGCAGGCGAAACGTCAAGGAAAGCTCTCAAGCGAAAAGCTGTGTTAACGACAGCGAATTCGCTTCGAAAGCAGAGACGCAAACCAAAAAGAAACGGATCGAAAGTCGACCCAAGAAGTAGTTAAATTTCAACTAGATGACAAAGCTTTTGAGAGCGAAAGATAGGGATGAAAATTGACAACATATGAATAGGCGTTAGACAAATTGGTTATATGGGGAAGTGCAATATAGAGTAGATAAGTAGGTGTTAGTCATAGCGATTAAATTAGAATAGCACATATACTAAGTAGGAGACTAGTGATAGTGAATGACACAGATAGAATAAGAAATAAAGAAATAAGACACTGTAAGTAAAACGGAAAGTAAAGAAGCTTGCGGATCTAAACTAGCATACCCAAAGTGCAAGAAGGGGAAATATGAAATGTAGGCCAAAGGCCAACGGCCTGACAAAAGTAAATTTGATTAGCGGCGATCATTTGGAAAATTGAAGTGCAAGGTAAAAGCACAAGTGCAGTAGGGATAGTAGAGATATAGTACGAACGATATAGTAAAATACGAGTTGAAGTATAGTACAGTACGAGTACACCAGTACCATAGGGGTGCTCATACAATTTTGGTTGAAAGAAAAAAAAAAAGAGGAATTTATGTAAAAGGTGAGTGATAAAGGCAGTTTTAAAAATATATATATAAATATATATACCAGGGAAATAAGAAAAAGTTTTTTTGATACACTATAGACATCACCTGAATTACAAAATTGAGAAGGAAAAAAAAAAAAAAACGAGTATCCACTGGTTGTTTTAAAGACCTAGGTGAAGGTTTTTATTTTCGTTCGGCAAAGGAAAAAGCGAAAGCCGAAAACTCAGAGGGTTGAGCCATAGGTAGATGTGGAGGTAGAACACATACGGTGATTTATCATTGGCTAGGTGAGTTTTACGAAAGTGCCATTAGAAATAGAAAATAGATTTAACCGAATGATTTCAAGGATAGATGCATATATGAATACATATATACATATAAACATATATGTACATATACGGCAATGTGAAACCACCTAGAACAAAGCGGAGAGTGGTAAATTAACCCATGTGGCTTAAGCCTTTATCCAGGGGATACTCGGTGAAATTTTTTTCTACACGAAGGAAGACAAGAGGGATTCTTGGCATACAGAGAGGAGAAGCAGCGCCAAATTGACTGGAGCAGGCAGGGTGTTCTCGGTGGAAAAATTAATAAAAGAAAACCCAGTGCACTTAATCATATTAATGAACTAAACAAAGATAAAAGAAAAAAAAAATAAGAAAAAAAAAAAAAGCAAAGAAAGTGAATTTAAAAGAAAAGGAAAATTTATTATAGAGAGTGAATTTTGGTTTTTGCTAAGATTGCTTAAAGATAAAGCTATCCATATCTAAATACATACATACGTGCATTTATATGTACCAGTGCTATTGTGTATAGATCTATACTTATAACGATCTATGGATATTTTATATATATATATGTTATGTTGGTGAAGTGTGTATAAAGAAGATAGATCCGGGTACTCCCAAAAAAAAAAAAATATAGGAGTTGAGAATTCCGTCGCTTGAAAACGTGCTGCCGGCAGGACTTCGAGGGACGAAGAAAACGTAAGTCACCCAAACCTTTTAATTGCACCTTTTTTTTATTTTATGATACATATATATATATATATCACTCGAAATCTATAGATCGATAAGAGAATTTACTTTACTTTTTTTAAATATCTTTGATTTATAAAGATGATAATTTTGTTTTGAATTCACACCTTCACATCAACTTGAAATAAACTAAAATAGTGTAATTATACATACATGCATACTTACCTGTTTCTTTTGAATCAAGTTTTCAATATTTTTTCTCTTGTGCGAAATTGCTTAACCATGAGTTGCTAAAAGTGCGGTGATTTGGTGTGTGAAGATCCTAATTAGGCCGACGATGGGAAGATGTCGGAAGACGACCTAGACATGACGAACGTTTAAGACAGACAATACTTACTTTAAGACGGACTGAGACAGTGAACAGAAAGTGGCTGGAGATCGCAATAAAGGGGCTATCACCATAGTATTTCCAAGGTGATGGCGTAGGTTGTGTGTTAAAACACAAGGGAGGGATGGCAGCGATTTTTACCAACACCATCAGGTAAGGCTCTTGAAGAATTGGTCGAACCATCATGCGAGGGAGACAAAGAGTTGTAGGTGAGGTAGTGGGTCGAGTTAGTTTTAGGTTTAGTTTTAGTAGGGAGTACCACTTTTAAGTTTTTACTCACGTATTTAGGATTGTATATATATATACATACATATATACATTTATAGGCGTATAATGTATATACATCTAAATGTAGTGATTAGGCTAGTAATAGGAAATAGGTCTAGATTAGTAGTAAGGAACAGCGACTTCCTAAGAACTTACAACTCATCCCTTTCTCTCGTGTGGTGGCATAGTTACCTGAACTTGGGTATCATCCTCTTCCAATTACCATCCTATTTCAAACCCCAACCTGATCCTATCCTGATCCTTAAACGGCATGATAAAATTTTTTTGTTTGTAGAGTTGAAGGAGATTGGAACAGGGCAAGAACCACCCCCCATTCCCACGAGCTTAGCCGAGCGACCACAAGCATGCCACTGCCCTGTTTCCATCCCGATTTCTGACCAAGTAGACTCACAACACTCCCTAAAACTGAGTCCTCTGACTATTTCGGAAAAAAAAAACTAAAATTTTTTTTGCTTTACTATCAAAATGCTGGTGGCATGCGTACCAAGCCTAATACTCTTCATCTAGTTTCATCGTCGTGTCAATATAATATATTAACTTTCACTGAAACGTGGCTTACTAACCCATTTCCGGCGGCTACCAGTTCCAGGTGTGCTAGGAACTAGAAATTTCACACTTTGTCTATTTTTGGGCTAGTTAGAGAAAATCTAAAAAAAATTTTTGGAAAAACTTTTAGTTTCCCGGAAAATTGACGTTGCGTTTTCGTAACACCCGCCAAATGTAGTAGCAAAATCATTAAAGAAAAAAATTTTAAATACGGAGTTTAAATCAGTTTTATTGACAAAATATTCATCAAATATTTGTTTTTGTGTGGTATCCATCAAAGCATTTTGGATGAAGTGCTACGTTACACTTTGTGCAGAAAAAAATGGTTTGACTAGAACATTTCCGACAGCGAAGACGTTTTTTTGTTTCGATGATAGTGTGTTTCATGTCATCGAAACGAACCGCTTCATTAGGGTTTCCATCTCGTTGAATAGGCTGACTGCTGCTTGTCTCTGATCTCAACAAGGAATCGACAACAAATGCTCTGATTGAAGTAGTCTTTTGAGGATGAATGTGGATATCTTGTCCGGTCCTGTTGACTTTTTTGGGTTGAATTTCTTCAGGAGTGCTCAAGGTTGTCTGCTGGATCGTTGGACGGATTTTCATCGCTGAGTTGGATGGTCTGTTGGGGGGCTTGTGCGAGTTGAAGTGGCAGCACTGGTTTATGTGTTATTAGTCTTGCTTAATTTAGCTCTGTCAAAAATTTCATTTCATTTCAGTATTTCTATTGATTTTAATATCATTGTGAATAGTTTTAGTGTTTTGAAGTGTTTAAAATCAATTAAATCAATTAAAATTGTTTGTTTCCTGCATTTTTGTAGTGAATTAGTTTTATTTGTTTGTCGCTCTGCATTCATTGTGTTTGGTGAGAAACAGATTTTTTTTTTATTTTTCAGTTCCGTTTGAGTGTGTTTTGAGTGATTTCAATAAACTTTCTCTTCTCTTTCTATTATATTGTAAATCTTAACTATCATAATTTTTGTCTAAATTAAGTATATTCCAATTTAATTTTGTATATCAAAAGTAAAAACTTTCTCTAAATTATCTGCTTGGTGGTGCGATCGTCTAGCAGACCAGCATTTTTAGTACAATTCAACTCCCGGGACACAAGTTCAAATCCCATTGGGGTCACTTTTTTTTTTTTTTTTTTTTTGTTAATAATTATTATCATTTTGATTTCACCTTATCTTTATTGCACTTGCAAATTAATTTAATTTTTTAACTACATTTTTAACATGGCTTGTGCAGCGGGTAAATGCATCGAAAACGCCAGTGCGCCTCTCTTTGAATGCTATGGGCCTTGCGGGAATGTCTTCCATTCCAAGTGTATCGGCTCAAGCAATGCATTTTTGGATAAAATAAGTGCGTCAAGGATTGCTTGTTGGTATTGCTCAGAATGCAAAAAGATATCCCTGTACCTACTGGCTATTAAAATGTTCAATTTTAAACTAGACATTTTGAAGCTGTCGAAAGGCTTTGAGGAACTTCTTAAGGTTTTCAATGACAGTGTTTCTAACCTTGCTTCATTTTCATCTCCTTATAGTTCCGTTGATACTTCAACCTCAACTGATGATTTGGGGCCTTTAATCATTGAGAAACCCCAATTGTTAGTAGACCTTCAATCGCAACCGACTTCCTTAGCTACCAGCTCGGCCATAGCATTATCCAAAAACTCAAAAAAAAATCGCGATGGTGCAGTAGCTGTTTCTAGTCCTCCTCCAAAGCGCAAAACACTGAGGAGCAATACGAACAAAGATCAACTGAACAGTTTACTCGTTCTTCCTGAGTCCAATGCGTCAGTGAGTAAAAATCCTAATAAAACCTCTAATAATAACCTGGATGCAATAGAATCCACTACACCAATTATCGAAAACTCGCTTTCTATGGACACGCAGGATGTAATTGAACCTGTTTCTCTGGGAATAAATGTCCTTATGGAAGCAGTTCCCAAACCTAGATCCCTTTTTGTCTCACGACTTAGACCAGAAATCACGCCAGATGATGTTTTGCGTCATTTGGTTGACAAAAAGAGTATCCCCTCTGTTACGTCAATTAAATGTAATAAAATCAGTAAGAACAATAGCTTTGTTTCTTCATTTAAGTTAGTTGTTCCTCCCTCCCTCTCTAATTCTATACTGAATAGTGGTTCTTGGCCTGATGGTACACTCATTAAAGAGTTTACATTACGCAAGAAAAAAGCAGTTAGAACTGAACGGATACCTGTACCAAAAGACTAAATAGAATTGCCCTCTTCTACCAAAATGAAAGAGGGCTTCGTACTAAAATAACGGATCTTTACCTTAACTCTCAAGTCTTCTCGCATGACATATTTGTCTTAACTGAAACCTGGCTCAATTCAAGTCATTTGGACACTGAGCTCTTTAGTCAGGACTTTTCAGTTTATCGTAAAGACCGTCATTACGATAAGCCAGAAGATGTGGGAGGTGGTGCATTGATTTCTGTAAGAAATATTTATATGTCGTCTCAAATCACTTTTCCTTTTTCCTTTACAATTGATGTATTATGTGTCAAAGTATCCGTACAGTTAAATAGTATATATGTCGTAAACGTCTATATTCCTCCAAAGAGTCCTGTCTCAGCTTATACTGAGCTCTCTTTAGTTTTAGATTATGTAATGGAATTGTGTTGTATGAAAAGCTATATTTTATTGTTGGGCCATTTTAATTTGCCAGAAGTGAATTGGGTCCCTTCTAAAGACGGATCCTTTCAAGTTGCATCTTTGACTTCGTCTCAGCAAGAGCTTCGTTTACTTGACAATATCATTTCCTCAGACTTACAGCAAATAAGCTGTATTAGAAACTTTATGAATCGCATGCTCGATTTAGTTTTTTCATCTGACGCAGTTAGTACTGTTGTTCTTAAATCTAAGTATGGCATTACTAACTTAGATGATCTTCACCCACCTTTAGATATTTTTCTGGATTTAAGTTCTGATTTATATGTTCATAGTAACTCATTTGACTCTTCATACACTTTTGACTTTCGGAGAGCGAATTTCGATTTGCTTTCCGAAGAACTCACCAGAGCCGGTATAGATAATGTATCAGCTTCTGACAATATCGACGATGCAGTCAAATGCTTTTACTTGATCTTGGAAAATTGTATGAACAAAATTATTCCCCGAAAAATCCTTAAGAATTCCTGCTTTAATCAGCCTTGGTATACCAAAGAACTAAAGATTCTGCGTAATAAGAGAAATAAGGCCTGGAAAGCCTACATTAAAACTCATTCTACAACTGACTATAGTGTTTATATTAGTTTTTTTGAAAACTTTAACACGCTCTCCAAAACTCTTTACTCCAACTACCTCAGACATATGTCTTTCTCTTTAAGGGATGACCCAAAAAGTTTTTGGCGATTTGTTAATTCAAAGAAAAAATCTGATGGGTACCCAGTGAACTTTATTTCTGGTGATACTCCGCTAGAGAATACTAACGATATATGTAATGCCTTCGCTGATCATTTTCGAAGCTCTTTCTGTGATACCTCCATAGTAATAGATGAAAACTACTTTACGTATTTACGTAACTGCTCTCAAGTAAATTTTAATAATATCCCTGTTCATAGTGACAACATTTTAAAATATTTATCACTTCTGCAAGATGACTTTTCGTCCGGTCCGGATGGAATCCCGCCAGTTCTGTTAAAGAAATGCCGTTCCGTAATAATGTTCCCACTTCAATATCTCTTTCAGCTTTCAATCAAAACAGGGGTTTTTCCTAGTCTTTGGAAAAAGTCCTTTATCACTCCGGTTTTTAAAAAGGGTGATAAGATAGAAATAAAAAACTACAGGCCTATATCCAAGCTATCTTGCATCCCCAAACTCTTTGAACAGGTTGTTTGCGATAGCCTCTCATTCTTTACAAGAAATATTATTTGCAGACAGCAGCATGGCTTTATGCAGAAAAGATCTACGGTAACAAACCTTCTTTCTTTTCTTCACATATGTTCTAATGCCCTTGAAAATGGGTATGAGCTCGACTGTATTTACACTGATTTTTCCAAAGCATTCGATCAACTCTCTCATGATGTAATATTATATAAGCTCAAAGCTTTTGGATTTCCCAAAATATTGATTGCATGGATTTGATCTTATCTCGAAAATAGAACGTACCAAGTAAAATTTCGTAACAGCTTTTCGAGTCCCTTCAATGCTCTGTCGGGTGTACCCCAAGGCAGTCACCTTGGGCCTTTGCTTTTCATTATCGCAATCAATGACGTTGTTTCATGCATTTCGTATAGTGAAATTCTGATTTTCGCAGATGATATGAAAATTTTTAAATCCATTCAAAATACTACTGATCGCGTACTTCTTCAAAAAGATATCGATAGCTTTGGAACATGGTGTGAAAAGAATGGTCTTAGTCTTAACCCTTCGAAGTGCCAAACTATGACTTTCTCGAAAAAACGTGAACCCAGTAGAGCTATGTATTTAATGTCTGGTCATTCATTGTGTAATGTCTCAAGTTTTCGTGACTTAGGTGTTTACTTCAATATTAACCTTGAATTTAGTGAGCACATAAACTCAATTGTTAGGAAAGCAAATTCTATGCTGGGTTTCATAAAGAGGTGGTCAAAAGAATTTGATGATCCTTATGTAACACTGTCTTTGTATAACTGCTACGTTCGCCCTCATCTCGAGTACGCCTCACAAGTTTGGTCTCCCTTATATGAAATTCATAAACATCGTATTGAGGCAGTACAACACAAATTTATACGTTTTGCTTTGAAGGGTCTTCCTTGGGAAGATCCATTCAATCTACCTCCTTATGAACATCGAATTCAACTTTTGCAATTGCAAACCCTTAGTCAAAGACGTATCAACAATGACCTAATATTTTTCCATCAGCTTATGACTGGCTTTATTGATGCTTTCTACTTGCTCTCGTCCATAAGTTTTAACTACCGCGGAGGATCTCACCACTTGCGTAATTTAGAGTTGATTCATATCCACCATCATAGAACCAACTACGGCATGCATGAGCCGCTATCGCGCATGAGTAGGCTATACAATTCTAATTCCCTACTTATAGATTTCAATGTTAATAAAAATTGTCTAAAACAAAAATTTAAAACCAGTGCTCCACATGCATGATTTTTTTTCAATGTTTCTTAGTTTGTAGCTTATGTTTTATTTTATTTCTAGTAGTTTATTTAATTATTATTGTAATTCATGTTAGGTGTTCCATATTGTATGTCACTATCTGTATTTTTTTTTTTTTTTTTTTTTATATATATAATATATTTTCTATACGTTCTCTTTGTGCTGGTGTTGGTGTTTACTAATCTCTAACACTTGCATTTATGATGAAGAGCGTAGATAAGTACGTACAAATGAGTTTGCTCTAAACTCTGTGCGACTTAGTCTCTGAGATGCAAAAAAAAAAAAAAAAAGAATTGAGGAGTTGACTTCTTCCAAAAATGCAGGGTCCAAGGGTGGATTTGGTTTGAAGTATTTATCAAAGAAGTCCGCAAATCCTTTGGCTCTATTTGCGTTGATTGAAGCTTCGCCATGGGCTGGAGCCTGTTTTGGAGAAGAATGTCGTTGTGATAGTTCACTGCGTTCTTGAACATGATGTTTACGCATCTGAGTACGCTGGAGACCGCCTGCTGTTGATGGTGTTTAGTTCCCGTTGCTGAATACGTTGTAGCAGCTTCTTCGAGTGTTGCCTGTGGTGGTAGAGCTTCTGTATGTAGTCGGGCAGGTGCTCGTATTTGTCCCGGGAAGTTCTTGGCTGCCTATTCTTCTCAAGCGAAGATTCAATTACGGTTTCCAGATTGTCAATTGCTGTATCAATTTCCTCATTCCGGAGGTTGGTGTTGGTTGACGATAGTGTGTGTTAGTTGGCTAGCAGTGTCTAGCTTTTTGTAGTTGACGAAGCCCACCTCTGGTTGGTTCACAGAGATTATCTGGTGCCGGAGGTTGATTGAAAGAGGGACGGCCTCGTGATCCCAATCGCTGGTTATTGTCGTGCAGACGAAGTTTCGGAGCTCCGGAAGGATAAATATAGGATTGGATGTTGCGAGGAAAAAGTCGAGCGTCTATGGTGTCCTTGGCAATGTGGGTTTGGGTTGGAACACTACTACCAGAGAGTGATGTTCTATATTTTCGTCCAGCTAATTGACAATTGCATTCCCGTCACTGTTGTCTTGTGTATCCATCCATCTTCGGTGTCTAGCGTTAAATTCTCCTCCAATAAGTTCATAGGTGCTTCTGCATAATATCCTGTTCAAGGTATGGAGATCGTCTCTGATGTCTGATACTGTTGCCGTGCATTTGTTGTAGATGCTGATGACTGTAAGAAATAAATCAATTGCCAAATATTTCTATTCGTTTGTGGTTTTACAATACACCACTCATTCACGAATTATTGGTTTCATTTTCTTCCAGGAAAAATAAATATAAATTTTCTGTTGAAAAAATAAATTACCTGGGCTATTAGGTTTTTTATAACTATTGTGTACAGTCCAATTATTTCTAAGAATTTCTAACCCTTAACCGTGGTTTTTCCAAAATAGCTGTGGAATGAATTTTCGGTTCTTTTTTAATAAAAATTTTTTTTTATAAAGTGCACATTATTTCGAAGAAACCAAATTTTATATGCAGTGAAAACCCAACGGAAATTTTTTTTTTCTTTTGGTAAATGCTACTACTTTTGGCGGGTGTTGCGAAAACGCAACGTAGGATTTCTACCTCACCTATCAATCAGGTAACCCGTATGATTTGCATCAAATGTACATTGAAATATAATTTGAATCTTTCCCTATCAGTTTGTGAAAAAAATTTAAAATAATAAGAGGTTGGTACACTTTTTTAGTTCCTCAACAAAGGCTACCTCAAAATTTCCAAAATTACAGTTTTTGACGGTGTTCAAAAGACTACAAAATTAAGTTTTTGAAAAAAATCCAAAAACAGGTCGATTAGATATTTTAATAAGCTTTCAAAATCATTTGTTAGTTCATTAAAATAAAGGATCCTTTAAGCTGGAGACGCTCTCAAACATGACGTTGCGTTTTCGCAACGCTAGCCGGAAATGGGCTAATAATCATCATAGCGCTGAACTTTTTGATAGTAATCTATACTCAGTTTTCCGTAAAGACAGAGATTTAGCCAAAACTAAATTAACAAGGGGTGGCGGTGTATTAATTGCCGTGCATTCATCATTTTCCTGCTATGAAATCAATCTACCATCTTCATCATCTGATCAAATCTTCGACATCGACCAACTAGCTGTATGTGTTCATCTAAATAACCTTCGTGATGTTGTAATTATATTAAGCTATATACCACCAGGTAGTTCTTTAGACTTAGTTAAAATACATATCAACAACTGCCGTTCTATTTTATCTTTATTAAATAGTGATGATCACGTAATAATTCTTGGTGACTTCAATCTTGGTGAAATTAACTGGGTTTGGGACCCAGATGAACTGTGTCTTTTTCCTTTTAATGTAGTCAATGAATGTGAATACGAGTTAACGGATTCTTTTGCTGAATTTAACCTTGTTCAAATAAATAATGTTTTGAATAGCTTAAATCGTATACTTGATCTTGTATTTGTCGATAAAGAATTTGTAACCAATGTATTAAAGTGTTCTTGCCATATTTTTCCTAACAAGATTCACCACAATGCTTTAAGTGTTCAGTTAAGTATTTTTGATTACATGAAACCTGTAATGGGACAAAAAATTTTTCATGACTACAAAAACACTAGCTTCATTGAAATGTCGAATTACTTAAACTGTTTTCCATGGAAGGATATTTTTTGTAAATATCAGCTGTCTGTTGCATATGAAAAATTGCTAGGGACAATAAATAAGTCAATTGAGTTATATGTTCCTAAAATAAGTACTAAAAATAATTCTAAGCCTTCCTGGTTAAATAAGCGCTTGTGTAATCTAAATAATAAAAAAAATAAATCCTACAAACTATTTCGCAAATCTCCTTCCAATGAATGTTTCCGACTAAAATATTTACGTTTGCAAAAAGAATTTGATTTTTTAAATAAATTTTTACATAAAGACTACTTAATTCGAACTGAATCCAATCTGAAAAGCAATAGTAAGTATTTCTGGTCATTTATTAATGATAAGAAATGCTCAAATGGTATCCCAAATTGCATGCAGTACTCTGGCACTACTTCAAGTGATTCTGTCGTGATTTGTAATCTTTTCGCAAGTTTTTTTCGCTCTGTTTATTCACCCCCAAGTGTTTACTAGTTTCTCCCCTAATATGTGTTCAACTCCAATCAATATCGGTAGCTTAGTTTTAAGCAACAATGATGTTGAAATTGCCTTAACAGGTCTTAAAGATGATAAGCAACCGGGACCTGATGGTATTCCTCCTATCATTTTGAAAAACTGCGCTGCCGCCTTTCGAAGCCATTAACTTTGTTGTTTAATGGATCTCTTGAAAAGGGAATTTTCCTTGATGACTGGCAAGTATCTTATGTCATACCTATTCATAAATCCGGTTCTAAACAAGAAATTTCTAATTATCGCCCAATAAGCAAATTATCAACCATTCCAAAAATGTTTGAAAAAATTGTTTATGAGAAGCTTTCTTTTATTCTAAAGGAAATTATATCACCTTATCAACATGGATTTATAGCTGGTCGATCAACAACTACCAATCTAATAATCAACAACATTGAAAATGGTTTTCAAACCGATGTAATATTCACCGACTTCGCTAAGGCATTCGACAGAGTTAACCATCAAGTTTTAATTAATAAACTGGAGTCCTTTGGTTTTTTCTCTACCTTCCTTAAATGGTTTGAATCCTATCTTAGTAGAGGAAAACAATTTGTTCGAATTAATAATGTGTGCTCTGACGCTATTTATGTCACGTCTGGTGTTCCCCAAGGAAGTCACTTGGGACCCCTCTTGTTCCTGCTTCTTATTAACGATATCCCTGATTTCCTAAAAAATTCCTCTTGTTTGATGTTTGCAGATGATATTAAAATTTATCGCTGTATTAAGTCAAATCTTGATTGTCTTTTGCTTCAATGCGACCTTCAGTCCTTATCAAAGTGGTGTTCTTCAAACCAACTTTTCTTAAATGTTTCTAAGTGTCAATCTCTATCTTTTTCTAAGTGCTCATCACCTATAGTATTCAACTATTCAATCAATGGCATTGAACTGATGAAGTTAACAGAAAAGAAAGATTTAGGGGTTATCTTTGATAATCAATTCAGTTTTAATTCACATATTGACTTCGTTGTTGCTAAAGCTAATTCAATGTTAGGTTTCATACTTAGAAACTCTAAAGAGTTTAAAGATCCGTATACTCTTAGGTCTCTGTTCTATGCATATGTTAGATCTTCGCTGGAATATTGTTGTGTGATTTGGGATCCCTATTATCAAATTCATTCTTTGCGGATCGAAAATATTCAAAAAAAATTCACTCGAGCAGCTGTGTACCGTTTAAACTGGAATATCGCTATTTCTTGCTATAACACTAGATGTCAACTTTTTGGCCTTCAGTCGTTGTATAATCGTCGTAAATATTTTTCGGTAATGTTGTTACGTGATATTATGTCAAGCCATATTAATTGTCCTATGCTACTGTCCTTAGTAAATGTATATGCTCCGTCAAGACCGCTGCGTTCAAGCCTTCTTTTTAATATTCCTTATCATCGTACTAATTATGGCTTAAATGAACCCATAACACGGTGTTGCAGAGAAGCCAATAAAATTTGTATTCATATAGATTTTTATTCTCACCAAAGTCGTGAATCTTTTAAAAAAAGCATTTTGAATTACATAAAATATTAACTGGTGGTTTAAGTTTTAGTTTCCAGTTTCTATTATCCACAGATATGTGCTTGTATTTTCATTTTTTCTTTTTAGACTAGTATTTTCTTTTTATTTTTATTTTTTTTTCTTTTCTTTTTTATCTGTTGAATTCTTTAGTCTATAAGATTATATTATATATGCTGTATTTTATATATCTGCTTGATGAAATAAACAAATAAACAAATAAACAAATAAAGAGGTGCAGCGCTTGAAATAAAAAAATACGTGCAAAATGATGTGAAATGAATGGGCTTCAAAGTTACTTCCAAGGTCAAATTCAAGGTCACCATCGGATTCCTCGTCGAAAAATACGTCGGATATAGGGTCTTTGATTTTTTTTTTTTATCGCATATTCTGCCAGCCTGCCAGGGGTTTCCATACTTTTGTCGCACTCGGTATAATCAAAATATATTATGTAAAACCCATGTGCAAAAATGCTGCTGACCGGTGTTATTCATAGCTTTGTTCGCTTCAACGTTCAACAAAATTGTGAATTAAATTTGTAATTTACAAGCGCCGATCATAAATGGTGCAGCAGAACATTGTAGGTGATCTGTACAATTTGTAATTCTCATCACAAATTTGTCAATTCACTTATTTGTAGTTCGTGCAACGCAAATTCATGTACAAAAATTGTGATTGTGGATTACAAATACAAATTTGTGATTGTAATTTGTAAACTGGTGCAATAGGGCCCAGGAGTCAGTTTTGATTATAGAGTGATAAAATTAAGAGTGAGTTGTTATTTACAAGTGATAGTCCAAAAGTCGAGTTGAGATCGAAAAAAGTATAGATACTGAATAAAAGTGGTAGAATTAAATTGAAAGGTAAAGTTTTATTTGTTGCGAACTAAGCGCACGTTACAATATTTTTCTTATACTTTTATCCTCAAAATGTCATTTTAACTTTAATACGCCGGATTTAATACTCCTATGAACCAGTATTAGCTTATACTGTGTATTTTCTTATAAATAAGGTTATAAGAGGGGTATTAAATTCGTAGTAATCTTAATCCGCCGATTATACGAGTTAATAAATTAGGCTGTGTGTGTATTCCTTGAATCCTTTTTCTTCTTAAAATTTATTTATTTATTATGAATTTAACAAATCTTAAATTGAAGTAACTAAGCAATGAAATTTTGAGTTTGAAGGTTGAAAATTAAAACTATTTTCTCTTTGAAATACGAACTCTTAAACCATCCTTGGGTCTTAAGATTAGTTCTCCAAGAAGTGTTAGGTCCTCACGACGATCAACAGCTTCAATTTCATATGTACGTAAGATTCGAGACAGTACTGCTTTTTCTTCTAGTATTGCGAATTTTTGTCCAATACAGTTTCTTGGTCCCGCACTAAATGGAATATAAGAAAATGGATGTCTGCCGTAACAGTTTTCCGTCGAAAAATTATCTGGATTGAATTTTTCGGGCTTTGGAAATACAGACGGGTTCCTGTGCAACACATAAGTCATGATAATAGCAGTTGTTCCAGCAGGAACTGTGAAATTTCCTAGAAATAAAAAAAGGTGTTAGTATAATGGTTGCGTCAAATAAGTTTCAGCTTTTTTTAAAAAATAATGCAAGCAGTACACGCCTATACATAAACTATTTTTTTTTTTTTTTTCTAAATTGTATTTTTTTTTTTTTTGCATATGAAGTTTTGAGGGTGTTGTTGCCTATGGTTTGGAAGTCGAGAGTGTCAAAATTTGCTAATTTTTCTGTTCAGGAAGATTGGGCAATTCGTTATTAATCGTGAAAAGCCATTTGCGAAAAAGTACTTTAAAAAAAATCGGTTTAAGAGGTTCGTCTACTGCACACCATTCTTGCACTGATTTTATTCTTTTTAATTCAAAACCATCAAGACAAACAAAAGTGAGTACTGAAGAGAATATTGCTGCAGTAAGAAAAAGTGAAGAAGATGAAGCTGAAAAAATGATTTGTTAACCTTTCGGTAAATGACGATCGCAGTCGAGTAATGCTAACTGATTCTGTGTTTCCAAACCATGATACGAGACTTCAATATCTAAAGAAAACTTATTAAGAAAACGAAGAATTTAAATTTGTAATGTTTTGAAAAGTAACAAACTTATTTTAATCTGGCCAAATTTTATATAAAAAATTTTAATTTTGCAGTGACTTAAAACACAAAGTTATTTTTAAAAGTGTTTGAATATTCTTGTTTTCAATACTTTTTGATAAGAAATATTTTTGGTTTTTCCATAGATGGTCGTATAAATGAGTAAAGCAGATGGTTTTCCAACACGTGAACAACCAACATAGAGTTGGCCATGAGAAAAAACTGGATGTTCCAAATGTATACCACAGATTTCAAGCGTTTGGCATTGAGATTTATTGATTGTCATGCCAAAAGCAATTCGAATAGGCAACTGCAAACGCTTAAATTCAAATGGTAAATCAGGTGGGATCATTGGTATACGTGGTATTAAGACATCTTCGCCTTTAAGTTTACCAGTTAAAATTTTCGCTTCAATAACAAATTCATTAATCGTTTAAACTAATCTGGTGCCATTACATAATCTTGGATGATTTAGTCCTCTTAACATTATAATTGGAATACCTACTTTTAATTGTAAATAGTAAGGCGGAATACTTGGTTGATCCAATACATTTAAAAATTCGATTGGATAGTTCACAGCTTAATCCGGATTAATGACGGTATCAATAATTTATAAGCAACGCTTACACCTGGTATTTCGTTCATAACCTCCACATTGAAACTTATAACATCTCTATTCGTACATGCCAATATTCATCTTTGGCTTAACCAATCATAATTTTGGTAATTAGTTACAATATTAGGAAACATATACCCTGTATTTACGCAGTATTCGATTCTGATAACGAACAAAAATTATTTGGCAATCTTATTTGACCATCAATATCAAGAGGTAATTCACCATTTCGAATTTTCAATAATTGCTTGAAAAATTCTGCAGATGTTGAATCATTCTGCAATAACACTCTTACATTTGAGAGAAATCGTTTTCATATATTTCCAAAACGTTATGAAGATTTCAATCTTTCGCTTTATTCGTCAGCAGCAGTAGACCGAGGAATAACCGGAAGTGTTTGCCGGAAGTTACCAGCAAATAACACCAATGCACCTCCAAAAAGACCTCCCAAACCTGGTAATGTACGATTGAATGCTTCTAATGATTTCTTGTGTGCCATGGTGGATGGTGGATAAAAAAACACGAAAAATTACACAATTTTGAAACCAAACGTCGAAACCTGATTTATGTTCTATTCAATGCGTAACATTGTGCTAAGAAAAGTTTCGTTTGTTTAGTTTTTGGTGCCTTGTGCAATATTATATTTCAGCACAAAATTGAGCACACGGACAAATACAAATTCTGCTTACTTTGCTTTTTAAAAAGAAACTGCTTATGAAATTAAAAATGCACTGCGAAATAAATAAGAACCGTGTAATAAAAAAAGAGTCCGCTCTAAACAGAAAAGTGACACTAGGTTTGTTCGTTGAAGCCCTGGGGTTGCCCTATGGTCGCCATAAAGCGTTTTTTGAGAAACCTAAATTCACCCTGAATGTCAAATTGAGTGTTTTTTGAGCCATAGGTTTGCCATAGGTTTTCCCCAAACTCGCCCTAGCTTTTTGGTGTGGCGATTTGAGGGCTGTCAAATGGCATGTATTTTTTTTTTTAATGACAGGGATGTGTGGTGATTTGTGGTTTAGCGTTTTTTGAGGACTGGAAAACCCAGGTTTTTTTGACAACTCATAGGGTTTTCAAGAAAACCTGGGTCAACCCTGGGGAAAGTTCAACGAACAGACCTACTCTCTACCCAAATGCAACGCCTACTACCCCATTTTAACAATGGACAGCAAAAAAAACCCCTTCAATGAGTGAAAGGAGGTCAAAATTTTAAATAGTAACCCTTTTGGATCATCGCAAGTGTCAGAAGGAAACGCAATAGGTTTTCCCAGCAAACACCATTTATCTTCGATCATTAAGGTATGTCCACACCAAAGAAACATTTTTGAAACATTTCAGAAAAAAAATTATTTCTATAAAGTTTTTTGCTTTGAACGCTTCATGAAACATTTCTGAAATGTTTATTGTTTCCCATTCTGAATAGAAAACTTTCTTTGTTTTTCTGAAACATTTGCTAATGAAGAGAGTGGAAGTGCGAATTGGTTTCATTTTGTAATAGTAAAAATAATGTCGCGAAAGGTGTGGAATAACGAATTCAAGCAAAATTTCTATATCCACTTAAACTATCAATTTTCAATTCTTCTAATAATTTTACACCACCTGAATTGTTTCTATTTTTTAATATGTTTCTTTGCCACTGGGCGCGTTAGAGAACCTATCGGACAGCCTATCTCGGATAGCCGTATCTTGGATACCTTTTTGAACGATCCAGATATCTTTTTCCAGATTGCTGCAGACAACAGCTGTGAAATAATAAAATTTAACTTTTGAAAACAGAAAAACATTCAAAATACCATTGCTAGACGATTATATCTTATTTTTTTCGATTTCCCATGCGCTTTAAAAAACTCATGCTGAAATAAATGCACACCAAAACAAAAAATCAACATGAAAAGAAATAAAAATAAAAAAAATAAATAAAATAAATCAACTGATCACTCGAATAGAAAGGTATACCAAAAATACTCGGATACCCTTAGATAGCTTTTTAGTTGAAATGGGTGTGTGACTCTGCTAAATGTTTAACACGTAAACAACAACAACAAGCTATCCGGATACGATTCTCAAACGCCCTCACTGTCTTGGTTTTTATTTTCATTTTTTTTATTTTTTATTTCCTGATAATAAAACACGACGCTATAATTGTTACTTCTTTACAATCCATATTCAAGCATTAACTGAACTCGAGAAACAAAAAAAGTTCCCATTAAAAATGGGAAACAAAAAACATTTCAGAAATGTTTCACGAAACGTCCACACCAAAAAAACATATCAGAAGAAATGAGTTTTCCAATCTGATGTATGATTTTATTATGATTTTATCTTTAATCTGTTTCTCCTAGAAATACAAAAACACCATGTTTGGCAAAGTATAGATTTTTTTTGAGGTACTTGTTTGATAGCAGCAAAATGTAATAAGGAATACATTTAGGAGTTATTAGATATACTCTGTTCTAAAATACATAGAAAGCACTGTGAGCATCTAGGCTATTTGTATTACAATTTTGCATGGGAAAATAATTGAAACTAAATTATTTTTTTTAACTAACTTCCTTTATTTGGAAATAATTTTTTTTTGTCCTAAACCTTCTAACTTACTCTTCTTTATTTAAAAAAAAAAATTAAGAAAATAGGTCAATCGGTTTGGCTGGTTAGCGAACGTACACAAAACCAAACTTTAATTTATACATATACACTGCCAACCACTAGGTTGAGGCCACAAATTTTGCAATCGATTTTAGCTTTTTATAACTGTTTGAAGTTTTGTGCCCTGAAAAATTTATTACCAGTTAATAGGTACGTATTTTCCCATAACAAATTCAGGAAATTAATGGGTTAATTCGAAACGACCGTTGGAATTTCCTAGGATCAATAACGCTTTTTTACATTTATTATGAGTATAACTGCCGTTTTTGGATATAGCCTCTATTAGACGGTTTGGAATAGAATCATACATTTTTTTAAATAATCATATTGTAATGTACACCCAACATTTATACCAATTTCCTAATCGAAAACGTTCAACCGAAAACACAACTGGCAACACTATAATGAAATGGTATAATTGAAGACGTCGTTTGTGAGTGAGTGTGTGTGTGTGCAGAAATACCGGGAGGAGAATATGTTCATCATGGTTCATAGCAAAACTACTAGAAAGCTCTCGATGTTTCACACTGCTATATAAAGAGGCAGCTGACGCAACCAGAGTCAGTTTTATTTAGAAAGTGATAATGTGAATATTGAATAAACGTAATTGAGTGGAGTTCGAATAAAGTGTATATCGAAAGTACATAGATACTGAATAAAAGTGGTAGAATTAAATTGAAAGGTAGAGTTTTATTTTTGCGAACTAAGCGCACGTTACATTGGTGTCAGAAGTGTAAATAAAACTTATTTAAACAAAAAAAAAAAACGAGTTGACTAGTAAATTGTGAAAAAAAGTAAAAAGAAAAATAAAAACAATATACAGTAAAAATGGGTAAGTTGTTATAAGAGCTCAACTGCATTGAGCTTAAAAGTGAGTTAGGTAGGCGAAATCTTTCTAGAGCGGGATCGAAAAATGAGCTCGTCCTGCGGTTGCCCAACTATTTGGAACAGCAAGGGAAAGACGTAAACACTTTTGTTTTCGAAACAGAAGTAGAAGAAAAGAAGTAAGTGAAAGTGTAGATTTTTGTAGTATGATGAAACTTTTGTTAGAGCAGCGAAACGAGCAAAAGAAGGAACAGCACAATGTTCTGGAACAACTTGAAGCACAATGAAACGAACAAAAGAAGGAACAGCAGAATGTTCTGGAACAACTTGAAGCACAACGAAACGAGCAAAAGAAGGAATAGCTGAGTGTTCTCGAACGGCTCGAAGTACAACAAAAGAATCTGGAAGAGCAACGAAACGAGCAAAAGAAGCTGATTGAAGAACAACGAAACGAACAAAAGAAAGAACAACAGAATATTCTCGAAAGACTTGAGGCGCAACAGAATGCTTTGGAAGGTCAGAAAAACATTGTAGAAACAAATTGGGTAACATTGAGAAAAATGTTTGTGGCCTAGAAAAACGCATTGAATGCGTTGAGAAACGATTTTCCAAGCTTGAGAATCAATGTGAAAGTCAGCTTGCCACTTTGGAGAAACGAATCGAACACATGGCTAAGGAACTAGACCAGATGCGGAAAATGGAGCTACGAAAAACTTGTGGAGATTGTCTAAAGCAAAGAGAAGTACAACCACCAACATTCGACGGACAGTCGTCTTGGTCAGTTTACAGGAGACAATTCGAGGCAGCTGCGACAGTTAATGGCTGGGATGACGAAGACAAATACATAGCACTGACTCTTGCTCTTACAGGATCAGCAGCTGAATTACTTTAAACTGTTCCAGCTGGTAAGAGCGACGATTTCAGTTCTCTCGTGGCAGCTATAGATAACCGCTTTGGTGATAGCCACTTGAAAGAAGTCTTCCGAGTCCAACTCAATAACAGAGTCCAGAAAAAGGGTGAAAGTCTACAGCAGCTCCAAGCAGACGTCGAAAGACTGGTTCACCTGGCATACCCGGATGCTGGAGAAGAAATCATCAACCAGCTTGCTGTTGAGTCCTTCGTTCGTGCCATTTCTGACAAACATCTTCAGAGATCTGTGCGAACTGCTAGAACACGAAATCTTTCTGAAAATCTAGAATTTGCATTAGTGATGGAAGCATCTGAACAAGCTTCTCAACTGGTACATTGTCAAAGAGAAGCCATAGTCGAGGCTGGATCATGCCCAGGAGTTAAGCTACAAAGGAACCAGGGGAACGGACTTGCCAGATGTGTGAATTGTAATAACACGGGGCACTAACAGCGACAATGCCGGTTGCCACCAATCAAAACTGCTTGTCGACGTTGTGAAGTCCAAGAAAATCAATCCACGAGCTGTAGAGTAAGACCGCAGACTTATCATTACCGAATTGGACATCAGGTAGAAAACCCCCAATGGAATCGCTGGCGGAAAGTAGAGACCAAGACTCAGCGGATGAGAATGGAACCCATATTCGGATGGAACAAGGAAGAATTGAGGTCTGAGAACGTGCGAAAACGCTTTTACTGGCTGCATGTTAGAGGTGACGTGGGGAAGTTTTTCCGAAATTGTTATGTCTGTGATTCAAACATAGCGGTGGGTAGGCTTACAGATAGACCTAATAGAACAGGGACATAGCACGTAGGACAATGATTTTGGTATCATATGAAAGATCATAAAAATATCTTTTATTTCATTTAAAATAAAGTTTTGAAAATGCCTTATATTTCGAAAAAACAGACCTAAAAGTTGTTTGAAAAGAAACATTTTCGTTGACGTTTGCCAGCCAATATCTCGAAAAGATCAGTGATGACCTATAATTTTTTTTGCACCACTTTAATACCTAATTGGTAAGCTTTAATTTGATATATAATTACGCTACCATACATAAATCATATCACGTACATTATACACAATTCCTAAAAAAATTAACAAAAAATATGTTCCACAGCAAATGCATTTTAGTGATATTAGTACTATCAATCCTCATTTATGTTATTATTGGCTTGGTATTACCCCTACAGAGTTTGCGGAACTGCAGAGCTGTGTTCCAGCATTACGTACCATAGAGCTTTTTACCTATTTGGCAAAATTAAGGTCTGGCGATAGTGATCGTAGACTTTCCTGTCTCTTAAACATGGATCACACGACTCTAGGACGGTACTCAACAGCTGCAAGAACAGCATTGATGAATTATTTTATGCCATTTAACTTGGGTTTTCAGCATATAACTGTAGTATCTAGAAGGAACAGTATAAAGAAGGAACAGACTTATTCCCAACGGACTGTTTGGGAACATCAATTTAAGTGAGAATGATCGTCCATCTATAGTCATTTGCGATGGAACTTACGTGTACCTTCAAAAAAGTTCAAACTACGGCTTCCAGAAACAATCATACAGCCTACATAAGTATCAAAATCTGGTTAAGCCTTTTGTGATCACATGCTGTGATGGGTATATCCTGGACGTTATAGGACCTTATGCTGCAACTGTATCTGATGCTAAGATAATGAAACATCTGTTCAGAGACGATTATGGAACGTTCAGGCAATACTTTAGACAAAACGATGTTTATATTTTGGACTCAGAGACGCAATCCCACATATTGAATCTCAAGGATATAAGACTTATATGCCTGAATCCGTTGCTGGAGGTAACTTTCAACTTACCACAGAGCAGGCTAATAGATCCAGGTGTGTAACTATGGTCAGATGGGTCGTTGAAGTCGTAAACGGACGATTTAAAAGGGATTTTAAACTATTTCGGAGAGATTTTTTTAATTTAGCTGCTGGTCATTTGATGGACGACTTCAAAGTTGCAGCTGCAATTCTCAATAAGTTTCGTCCAACCATTGAAGATAGTGCTGATGCGACCGTTCTGCTAGAACTGGCTTTAAATTGTTTAAATACTCCTAATTATTTAGGTGCCTTTGTAAGAGAAAATAATCTTAACAGAACCAGAGCCATGTTCAGCCGCATCGATGGTAATATCCCGAATTTAAGTAATTTCCTACAACTCACTATTCAAGAACTTCGTATGAAATCATTGGGGAATTACTAAATAAACCAGGCTCGATCCTACTGTGGTGAACATTTAAAAGACCAGGGAACCTATGCAATCGAAGTCTGCGAAGATCGGATGCGAATTACCTCTACTGCTCATAATAGTCTTATAGGCAACAATAACTTTTTATTGCGAGGGCGAATCAAATCCAGGCATGTAAGTAGAAAAGTGTTTCTCACTTACATCTTGGTGAATAGCGATGCAAACGTAGCACATAGTTCGAACGCAATAAAAGCTTACTATTGTAACTGTCTCGTTGGAATGAGGACTGTTGGTTGTTGCGCTCATGTCATGAGTATTTTATGGTATTTGGGTTACGCAAGACACCAGGAAGCAATGAATATAGCACCAGCTTTGTTTTTGGATGGTATTTTGATAGATCTTAACGAAGATTAGTCATTTTTTTTCTCATTTGCAGCATTAAAATGTATTTTGTTTTTATGTTTAGTAAAAAACAAAGTAGGAACTGCGAAAAATTAAATGAAAAAACGCATTTGCTGTGGAACATATATTTTGTTAAATTTTTTTTTAGGAATTGTGTATAATGTACGTGATATGCTTTATGTATGATAGCGTAATTATATATCAAATTAAGGCTTACCAATTAAGGATTAAAGTGGTGCAAGAAAATTATAGGTCAACACTGATTTTTTCGAGATATTGGCTGGCAAACGTCAACGAAAATGTTTCTTTTCAAACAACTTTTAGGTCTGTTTTTTCGAAATATAAGGCATTTTGAAAACTTTATTTTAAATGAAATAAAAGATATTTTTATGATCTTTCATATGATACCAAAATCATTGTCCTACGTGCTATGCTTTTCGAGATATACGTAATTATTTGCAGAAATGTCAGATTTTTCCCATTTCCGGCGCTCAACTTCAAGTCTAATTATCTCAAAATCACCAAGACCGCATTCAAAAATATTTGGCAGGCTGATTGGGCTGAACGTAAGCTTTCATTTGGTACTAGTCTCATAGGTGTTCGCCCTGGGCCCAATTATGCACCACCTCCTTTGGGCCCGGGCACTACGAATAGCATCAATTAAGGTATCCTTGGCTTCAAATTGTCTGCCACCTTCATAAACTTTACGAGATAGCCATGACCAAACGTACGAATATGGTGGCCATGACAAAAGTTTCACACCTTCTGATTGAATCCAGCTTCTGACAACACTGCCAGTGTGGGGTGGGGCATTGACTTGTTAAAAAATCCAAGTCAGTGGTCCAAAAATGTTTATAATTTTTGGAAATGACCGTTCCAGCAAACATTTTTAGCTGTTTTCGTTCATTGTTGTGGACAAAAACTCCAACTCCAATTCTACTATTCGTGCCATAGTAGGTAATAGCTCCCCACACCATTACACCCGATGTACGGCTATGATGTCTTGCCAAAATAAGCTCACCCTTTCTAATATCATGGAAACAAGAGTTGTAACCATCAACACCGTCAAGGTCAAACCTTTTTTCATCCGAAAAGACAACGCGTTTCCATTCACGGCTCCAATCAACATGCTGTCTTGCAAAATATTTACGATGCTCCTTGTGTACTGGCTTCAAAACTGGTTTATTTTTTAGTTTCCTCCTTTGAATAGTATTTTTTTTTTTTGTATTATTCTTCGAACCGTTGTTATGCTGGCTGAAACTCCACTTTTGGCCTCATCATAGTCGCTGATAGAGTGGAGTTTGAGGCAAGTCGTACAATCAACCGATTTTCTCTAAGTGTTGTGGCTTTTCCCGTGCGTCCTTTTTGATTTTTGCCATAGTTTTGTGGATCAGCAAGATAATTGTTTACAACTGTCTTGCTCCTGTTAAGTTTCCTTGCTATTTCACGGCCTGAGAGTCCTATTTCCTTGAAAGCATCTATTTTTGCCTTTTCTGTCGCTGTCAAAGTCTTTCCGGAACCCATTTGTGCTTCGAACTAAATAAAACGGTTATTTTCACTCTTTTTAGATATTTTATACAAGAATTCACAAATGCGCACTCCTGCTCGGAAATATTTGCAATGGCCTCATCCTAGTGAAGCACCAAATTATACCTATTTACAGTAGTTTATTATTGATCTTGGGAAATTCCAACCTTGGTTTCGAATTAATCCTTAAATTTTATGAATTTGTTTTGGGAAAATACGTATCTATTAACTAATAATTAACTTTTCCGGGTACAAATCTTTCACCAGTTATAAAAAGCGAAAATCGATTGCAAAATTTGTGACTTCACCTAGCGGAAATACAAAAACAGTGGTTGGCAGTGTATAATAGATAAGATAGTTAAAAGCTTTAATATTCAAAATTTATAGTTAAAGAGAAGTGTTTCAGAAACGGAGAGCAGGCTTTAGGCAAAAAATGGCTAAATAAAAAATTTCGCAAGTTCTATGTGATGATAAAAACACAGAGCTTCCCTGGAAATTCATACGGCTCGGCATTTTTATTGTAATATTGTACACATGATATAGAATTGAAAGCAGTATCAACAGTTACGTGTCCTGCTTCAGAAATATCAAGTGCAATAATCTTTCTTTCTCCAAAACAATGTAAAGATTGGTTGCATTTTTCGGTGAGATATGCCATCAAATCACCAGTGGACCGTTTGCTACGAAAGCCATACTGACGGTTATTAAGAAGCTTTCGTTCTTCAAGATATGTCATAAGTTGACGGTTTATCAACGTTTCCATGACCTTGGAAGGAAGGGACGCTAGTGCAATTGAACGGTAATTGGAAGGGGAGGAAGATTCGCCATTTTAAGGGACCGGCTGGACAAACGACCGAGAAAATCCCAGAAGAATAGGAAAGATGGAAAAGCTCACGCAGTGTGTTAACAGCCCTGCCCTACCACACGGAGCCAACATACAAAAAAAAAAAATATTTTCGAAATATCCAACAAACAAAGAAAAATATATTCAAAGTATTCAAATGTCAAACTACCCGCCGTTCTCTCCTTACATTTGTAGGTTATCTTGGGACCAGCAAGCAAAATTGATCAACCATAAAATTGTTACCGAAGTAAAACTAAAAGTATGTACATATATATCATTTATTCCAAAACTTATGAATTTACATTTTCGGAACTTTGTAACTCACCAAAAAGAATAATGAATACTAACTAAATTGGTTCTTCCTTTATTCGTGGGTTCACAAGTCTGAATAAAAACATTACAAAAGTCTTTTATGGTCATCATCTTAAATAAAGCGAAATGTTTCCCAGAACTCCACCCACAACACGAGCTAACCAACTTGCCAAATCCACGGCGCCAGAAAACGCAGCAAAAGAGTATAACTGCAAGGCATGTAGCGCATCGGATTCTTTTGAGAACATGGTACTATGCCACAATCCACCATGTGGCTCTTGGTTTCATTATAACTGTGTGGGCGTTGATAGTCTTGTTGCCCTTCACTCATGGATGTGCCCGACATGCACTCAGAGTCTCGCTGATGCTGCAAGAACATCTGCAATGGCAGCGGCACGGTCAGTTAAACAGCCAACCGCGGTTTCTCATGCTAGTAGATCTTCAAAAGCATCAAACTACAGACGGCCCCAACTTCAGCTGTGGAAGTTAGACGAAGAAAGACTTCTTGCCGAGATGGAGGATCAAAGCGAACGCGAGTGCATCAACAAAAAGTAGGTACCAAATTCTAAGCCTTTTGGAGGCTGGTAATTCCGATACAGAAACAGAAGATGATGCACAGTCCATCGCATCCGTACAAGAGAGAACTCACAGTTATAAGCAACGCAAGATTTAACATACAGAGCACTAAACTGATCAACCGACCTTCCATAGACAACGATCGCCCACATCAGAGATCAGCTGCAGGTGAGAATCGAGAGGAACGGCTGTCAAATTGTTCAAATGAGGTGACGAACGGCCAGACAACAAGCCTACATTTCATGGCGTTTCAGTCACCACATTCAGATGTTTGTCATGCGCACTTTGATGAAGTGCAACGAGAACACCACTCTTCACCCGTCGACCTACCGTTTACAGCTCCTTGCCTTGGTGGGACTAATCAGATTATCACAAAGAACCATCTGACGGCTCGTCATTCAATATCGAAAGAGTTGAAAAGCTTCAGTAGGGATCCTGACGAATGGCCTCTATTTATAAGAAGCTTTGAAAGAAGCACGGAGCTGTGTGGGTTTTCAAGTGAGGAGAATCTAATGCCTCTGCAACTGTCTCTTAAAGGCAAGGCACTAGAATCAGTCAAAAGATTGCTGATACAACCAGACTGTGTCCCGCGAGTAATTGCTACTCTAAAAATGCTATTCGGAAGACCAGAATTTATAATTGAAACATTGATGAACAAAATACAGGCCACTCCATCACCGAAAGCCGGTAAACTGGACAGTATCGTTAACTTCGCAATCGTAGTCCGAAATCTCTGTGCGACTATAGAAGCAACTGGATGTATTCTCTATCTAAATAACCCTACTTTGCTACGTGAGCTCGTAGACAAACTACCCCCAGCAATTCGTTTGAACTGGGCTATGTACACTCAAACTCTTCTAATCGATAATCACAATCTCTCGAGTTTTAGCTCATGGCTGTACAAAATGGCAGAAGCTGTTAACCTTGTCAGTCTACCAAGTTCAATTAGTAACGATAAGCAGCCTAAAGTAACAAAACAGAAAGGATTCTTGCACGCGCATTCCAAAGACTATGAAAAGAATAAATATTCATCAACCGAACGCAATTGTGGAGTTTGTAGTGGACATTGCTCATCGATTGAAAAGTGTAAAAAGTTTGAAGACTTGAGCCTTTCACTACAATGAGCGTTCGTTCGTGACCAAAGACTTTGTAGACGTTGTGTTGTGACAACAAATGCAAACGACCGAGTTCTACACTAAAAACTTAGTAAACAACAGCAGGTAAATGACCAACAGGTTAATGAACGACACCACCAGTTGGCGAATAAATATGACACCTCCTGCAATTATCAGCGTTCTCGTGGTTGCATTGCATTGCATTTCTTTGCATTTCATTTATGTACATATATATTGTTTGTCTGTATCTCGAATTATTTATTGCCTAGTTAGCAATTTAGTTGTATAAATATCTTGGATAGGAAATGAATAATTCACTTGCTAGTAAACCAGCGAGCAAAAAGACATTTAAGTTTTTTTTCATTGACATCCTCCCACCAGCGGCAAGGAGTTAATTAACAACTTATTTTGTCAGTTATTCAGGGTCCTTCGAGCAAATGAACAAGAAAGCGTAACCAGGGCTTAGACATTGGTAAGTGAAAAGCGTAGCCAGGGCTTCAAACATTGGCTAGTGAAAAGTGAGCGAATAAGCGTAACCAGGGCTTAGACATTGGTTAGTGAAAAGCGTAGCCAGGGCTTCAAACATTGGCTAGTGAAAAGTGAAGTTACAAAAAACAGCGCTGCAAAATTGTGTTTGAGTTTCACCAAAGTACGAAAAAACTACTGTCTCTATTTATAAGATTATCTCCGAAAAAGACTTGGAGTGTTATAAATGAACTACTGGGTAGAAAAAAACCATCAATTGATGAAATTATTGAAAAAAATCTTTGTACTCAATCAAACACTGCCATCATTGCAGAAGAATTTGCTATGCTATATTCTACACAAGCGTCTAAGATTGCACATATATGCAGTAAAAAAACTTGCTATCAACCGAGCCAATATATAGCACAAACAATATATGTAGATGAAGCTGATGAAACAGAAATTAAAAATATACTATGTAAACTGAATACGAACAAAAGTCCAGGAGTTGATGGAATAAGAGCGTGTGATATTAAAAATAATGCGCGTTGCCTAACACCAATTATACAAACAATTATAAACAGAAGTCTTAGCCAAGGATGCATCCCAAAATTTCTGAAAACGTCTGTTATTCGTCCCATTTATAAAGGAGGAAAGAAAAATGAGATTCAGAATTATAGGCCGATTTCAATTCTACCCGTTGTGGAAAAATGCTTGGAAGAAATTGTATCAAAACGCTTAACCAAATTTATTGAGAAACATCGCTTGATACAAGCTAATCAGTATGGGTTTCAAAAAGGCAAAAGCACCTGAAAACTTCTTGGAGAATTCTGCAACACGGTTAACATGAGTCTCAATAAAAACCATCATATTTTGGTTATGTTCGTGGACTTTAGCAAAGCATTTGACACGTTGAGTCACGAAAAACTGTTGGATGTTTTGTACAAGATTGGCATTAGAGGAAATCTATGGAAATGGATGGAGAGCTATCTAATAGGAAGAACTTTTAAAGTTAAAGTTGGAAGCGGAATGAGTCAAGAAAGGGTTTGCACACAAGGTGTACCACAGGGTTCAAAACTTGGTCCAGTTCTCTTTATATTATTTACAAATGCGCTACTTCAAGTTCTTAAGATCAGCACCGTTTTTGCATACGCTGACGATATAGCAATTGTTGTAAGACACAGGTGTCTAACAACAGCTATTTCTATAATGCAACAGGAGTTTGATGAAGTTGCTCGATGGTGTCACGATTTTGGATTGGTAGTGAATGCCACGAAAACGAACCTTATGCATATTCGCACACCAAGTCAGCAAGAAGAGAGAATATGTATCTTCTATCAAAACCCAGTGTGCCCAACGTGGAAAAAAGGTGATCCAATCGAAATTGTAAAATCCATCAAATATCTGGGAGTTACAATAGATGACCACTTCCTATGGCGCGAGCATATCGACAACATACGGATAAGTATGAGAAGTGCTATGTTTGCCCTTTATTACCTTGAGAGATACTCAACAAAAGATGTCCAAAAACAAGTTTACTTTTCGCTGGTTGAATCCCGTTTAAGGTACGGAGTACTTGCATGGGGAAACGCTTCTAAAGCACACACAGATAAGCTTGTTAATCTGCAACATAGAATCATCAAAATAATTGATAAAAATAACCGTTATTTCAAGTTTCTGAGTGTAGGCAATATATTTAAGATGACAGCAATACTGGAGTATTACGATGACCGGAGATTTCAACAGCGTATTTCGCACAACATAAACACCAGGAGACGAGCGCAGGGTCTACTTGAAATTCCAGCTGTTTACAACAATTATGGAAGAAGACAACTGGCTTTTACTATACCATCCATTCTAAATCAACTTCCAACAAACTTAAAAAATATTCAAAACTTTAAAAAACGCAAAAAATGTATAAAAATTTTCTTTTTAAATTATCTTTGAAACTAGTTAATTAATTAATTAATCAATTAGTGTAAATTATTCTTGTAACTGTATAAATCTCAAAAAATGCACATAAATTCTTTAAATTAACACTTTATACCTCAATTCAATTCAAAATGTTCTTGAAAATTCAAACACCCACAGATAAGCATAAAGCTTCGTGGGTAGCACAATCATTGTTAAAAACTTTAAATTGAATAAAAAATCTTTGTAAATCTAAAAATCTAATATAGAACAAACCAATTCAAACAAAAAACTAAGATGTTGGACGAAACAGATGTGTTTATTATAATCTCGAAGCAAAAGGCCTTGACAGAAGAAATCAAAAACCAATATCGAAACTTCGGTAAGGAAAGTGCCTCCAGAAAAACACAGAAATACAAAGAAGATAGGCTAGAACGCCTCGAAAAATGTTGGTCTGAATTTCATTCAAACCATACTGAAGTAGCTTCCTTTGTAAAATTTGATACACCCTACGTACAAAGAGATGATACGTACAATAGAGTAAAAGCATTGTACGAAAGTTTTAAACAAGAATTGAAAAATATATATCCAAGTATCGCACAAGCTTCAAAGGAAATGGAAAGGCCTGAAGTCCCTCACGTACTCCCACTGCAGAAACTTCAAAGAAAGTTGAAAAGACATTTAATGCCTCTGCCGTACAAGGTCAACGGTTGACAAAGTTGAAGCTGAGGATAGCGGCCATTATCGAGAACATAGAAGAATTTGAACAAACATTCGATGACCACTCCAAGGACATTTACGACTTTCAACAAAAAATACTGCTGGAGCAGTTGCGAACATTCACTGAACTACTTGAAGACTTCATCTGCAATTCATCTGAAGAAGACCTTGAGAAACCTTATGTAACGAATAAGGAATATAAAAATGTCAAACAAGAGGACAACAGATTTCTCAATACAATGGCATCAAAACTCTCCAGTAGTAACAACAAGCCGAAGGAACATAAGACTGAATCAATGCTTCCAAGGCTTAAAATACCGACATTTAAGGGTAATTATTTGGAGTGGTAGCAGTTTTAAGACTTGTTCCTCAATTTAATACACGCCAAGGCCAATTTAACAACGACTGAAAAACTGGAGTATTCAAAAACTCATTTGGAAGGAGAGCCCTTGCAACCCATAAAGCATCTAAGGTTTTCAAGTGAAAACTATAATAGCGCTTGGGAGTTCTTAAAAAGTAGATACAAAAATGAGCGAAAAATAGTGTCTATGCATATAGAGAAGATGCTCAAATCTTGACATAAAAGCGCTCCAACAGCGTCTTCCATCAAAAACAGCTTGGATGTCATTAAAGAGGGACTAGCGGCACTAAAAAAGTTGGGCTATGACACTTCTCCATGGGGTCCTATGATTTTTCATATGACAACAAAGTCACTTGATACAGAATCAAGAAATATGTTTGAACAAGGTTTAGAGGAGCCAAGTAAAATGCCGAAAATGAAGACTCTCCTCGACTTTCTGGAAAGACGTTACGAAGCTCTTGAAGTAATGTCAACAAACTAAAAACAAAAGAACTCATTTGAGGAACCAAGATCTGGAGTCGGTAACTTCGTCATAGATGCAAAAGTTATTCAGTGTCCAATATGCAAAGGAGACCATAAAATATACGCATGTCAAAAGTTTTTAAAATTATCGCCAAAAGAAAGATGGACACAGTGCAAGCAGGCAAAGCTTTGCCTGAACTGTTTGAGGCATAACAAACAGATCCAATGTCTTAGCAAGAAAAATTGCCAACATTGCAACAAGAAACATCATTCACTTTTTCACTTGGAATGGACTGACAGGCCAAAACAAACAGAATTGATGTAAGCTGCAAGATCATCCGCACAAATAAATCATAGCGAACAGAACCAGAATATTTTAATCGCAACGGCAGTCCTAAAAGTTAATAATGACAAGGAACAGTACGTTACAGTCACAGCACTTATCGATCCTGGATCCCAAGCCTCGCTAATCACCGAGTCGGTTGTACAGACACTGAAACTTAAGAAACAGGACGTATGTGTTAAAGTCAGCGGACTAGGAGCAACAAAAACAGGAATTGCCACCAATAAGGTAGATGTGACCATAATGCCATATTTTGCTTCGAGTTTTAAGCTAAAAATAGAAGCTCTAGTGTTGTCAAAATTGACAAGGCAGTTACCTTCGAAGCAAACAAACAATAAACAAGTTGAAAAGTTCGATCTTCTAGAGCTTGCTGATCCAAAATTCAATATTCGTGGGCCAATTGATATGATAATTGGAGCTGATACCTATGGCGAAATCATGTTAAGTGGTATTAAACGAGTCGCTGCTAGATCACTAGTCGCTCAAAGATCACAGTTAGGTTGGCTGATCTCTGGACGAACATCAAACGACATTCCCGACACATACAGTGTTACTGGACTAGTAGCACTTACATCAATTGATCAACAACTAGAAAAATTTTGGGAGATAGAAGAGGTTAATCAACCAAAATTCCAAAAGCCGGAAGATAAACGGTGCGAACAAATCTATAAGGATACACACTACCGAAAGGACAATGGGAGGTATGTTGTGAAGATCCCATTCGACGAAGATTTAATCCAAACAAATCCACTTGGTGAATCAAGAAGTAGAGCAACAGCTAGATTTCACCGGCTGGAGTTGCAGCTTAACAAGAATCCTATCCTAAAAAACGATTATACACAAGTTACAAACGAGTTTCTCAACCTGGGGCACACGGCAGAAGTCAGTAACAACTCATCCAACAAAAACAATATTTTCTATATGCCACATCATGCCGTTATTAAACCTACGAGAATCTACAACCAAACTTCGTATTGTTTTTGACGGTTCAGCAAATCAACGACTGGAGTAAGCTTTAATCAATTAATGCTGACAGGCCCTAAGCTCCAAGCCGACATAACTACAATTTTGACGCGTAGGAGAAAATAAAAATCTGTTTTTTCTTCGGACATTGAAAAAATGTACCGCCAAATTGAATTACACGAAGAACACCAAGATTACCAGAGGATATTATGGCGTAGTTCTAACAACCAACCTACTAAAATGTACAAACTAACGACTGTCACGTATGGTACAGCTTCAGCACCTTATCTGGCTATTACGACTCTTCAACAACTACCTAAGGACGAACAATGCAACTATCCGACCGCTGCAGAAATAAATAACAATGACTTCTATGTTGATGATGTTATGTCTGGAGGAGATACCATCGCGGAGTGCAGGGCAGCTCAGAAAGAACTTGACGAGATGCTTAAGGGAGAAGGCTATCAGACTTGAAAATGGGCTGCAAACAACAGAAAACTACTACAACATATACCGATTGAGCTACGCAATCAACAAAACAGAGACGTGATGAAAGTCGAAACTATAAAAACTTTGGGTATACACTGGAATCCTTTAAGTGACACATTTCAATTCAAGGTGAACGTCGATACAAAAATAACTTCGGAAATACTTACCAAACACAAAACATTGTCCGAAATAGCCAAGTTATTCGACCCTCTTGGATGGTTGGCTCCAGTAACTGTCAGTGCCAACATTTTAAGCAACGTATTTGGCCAAGCAGAGCTACAATGGGACGAACCACTTCCAACCGAACTTCAAAAACAGTGGAACAAACTTAAGATAAACCTGATTGCAGTGGAAGACATTCGAGTTCCAAGGTGGATAAACTCCACAAAGGTTCAAGAATTTGAGCTTCACGGATTTTGTGATGCTTCAGAGGAAGCATATGCAGCAGTAGTTTATGCCAGGATAGCTCTATCAACGGGTTTCTTTGCTACATCAATTGTAGCTGCAAAAACAAAGATGACCCCAATCCAAAAAAAATATCTCTTCCGAAATTGGAACTATGTGGTGCTCACCTGTTATCAAAGCTGCTGGCAGAAACAATGAAGACATTTGGGTGCCAAATTAAAAACGTATTTGCTTGGACAGATTTGAGAATAAACCTGGAAAACATTTGTTGCGAACCGAGTCTCAGAAAAACAAGGGGCAAAAAACGTTAGCTGCTGGAGACATGTTCGGTCAACTGATAATCCGGCTGATGATGGTTCAAGAGGCTGCCTTCCAGAACAGATGGCAACCAATGATTTATGGTGGAATGGACCTCATTGGCTGAAATTCTATTCTGAACAACCAACAGCCAATCGCAGTGATCGATATTCCCGAACCAAAAAGGGTTCTAACAATTAGAGTTGAAGAAATTAACGACCTGACTAAGGTCCGGTTTGTTCAGAGCGGGTTAAATAAGCAATTTGGTTATCAAGGATTCTTCTTAATCCATGATTAAGAATCTGGAATCACCAAAGAGTGTTTGTTCACCTTTCTTATAGCTTGGTTAGCAAATCATGGGTTATTCAAAAACCGTTCTATTTTCCAGTCTATATACTTACTTACTTAAGGTGGCGCTACAGTCCGGGTCGGACTAGGGCCTCAACCAACATGCTTCTCCAGCCAACTCGGTCCCTAGCTAGCTGCCTCCAGTTTTGCACGCCAAGTTGGTTGAGGTCCTCTCCTACTTGCGTGCGCCACCTGAGTCGCGGTCTTCCTCTACTGCGCCGTCCCTCGGGATTGGATTCGAAGACTTTCCGGGCCGGAGCGTTGGTGTCCATTCGCTCTACATGACCCAGCCATCTAAGCCGCTGGACCTTGACTCGTTTGACAAGGTCAGTGTCGCTGTACAGCCCGTACAATTCGTCGTTGAATCTTCTTCTCCATTCTCCATCTATGCAGACGGGACCAAATATCACCCGAAGAATTTTTCTCTCGAAGCATCCTAAAGCGTTCTCGTCTGCCTTTGACAAGGTCCATGCCTCTGCGCCATATATAAGAACTGGGATGATAAGTGTCTTATACAGGGACACTTTAGTTGCTCGAGAGAGGACTTTACTACTCAATTGCCTTCTTAGTCCGAAGAAACAGCGATTGGCAAGAGTTATTCTTCGTTTGATTTCAGCGCTGGTGTCGTTGTCTGAATTAATAGCGGCGCCTAGGTAGACAAAGTCCTTAACTACCTCAAAGTTATAGCTGTCAATCGTGACGTTCTGTCCAAGACGTCGCCGTCGGTGTTGGGTGTCCTTTCTTGATGACAGCATATACTTGGTCTTGCCCTCATTTACCACTAAACCCATCTTCTTCGCTTCCGTCTCAATGCTCATAAACGCGCCATTGACATCACGCTGCGTTCTTCCAATTATGTCAATATCGTCGGCATATCCGAGCAATTGAACGGACCTTTGAAAGATTGTGCCTCTTGTGTTGACGTAGGAGTTTTGCACTATTCTTTCAAGAACGATGTTAAAGAAGTCGCATGACAGTGCATCGCCTTGCCTAAAACCTTTTTTGACATCGAATGTATCGGTGAGATCTTTTCCGACCCTGATGGAGCAGCGTGCGTTCTCCATCGTCATCCTACACAATCGGACAAGTTTGGTAGGGATGCCAAAACTAGACATGGCTCTATATAACTCCTCTCTATAGATGCTGTCATATGCGGCCTTAAAATCGATAAAAAGGTGGTGGGTATCGATTTGAAGCTCCTGGGTTTTTTCCAAGATCTGCCGTAGTGTGAAGATTTGGTCTATGGTGGACTTTCCTCGTCTAAAGCCGCACTGATAAGGACCTATCAGGTTGTTGACGAATGGCTTCAGACGCTCACACAATACGGCAGAGAGGATCTTGTACGCGATATTAAGAAGACTGATACCTCTGTAGTTGGCGCAGTTCAGAGGGTCTCCTTTCTTGAGGACCGGGGAAACGATGCTGAGGTTCCATTCATCGGGCATGCTTTCTTCCGACCATATTTTGCAAATGAGCTGGTGCATACTCCTGACCAGGTCATCGCCGGCCGATTTAAACAATTCGGCAGTGAGGCCATCAGCTCCAGCAGCTTTGTTGGACTTTAGCTTGGACACTGCTGTCTTCACTTCGTTCAGGTCGGGTTGGCGGAATTCTTGGTCTACGTCGCCTAAATCGAATGGTTCTATCTCTCTAACAGCGGAATTGGGTCCATCATCGCCGTTATAGAGCTTGGAAAAGTGGTCTTTCCATATCCTCAGCATAGACTGCGGTTCCACCACGATGTTCCCTTGATCGTCTTTGCAGGCTTCGGCTCGGGGCTTGTAGCCCGAGGCTGTTGTTTTTACCTTCTGGTAAAACTTCCGAACCTCATTCCTGCTGTGGCACCCTTCTATCTCCTCGATCGCGCGCTTCTCATGCTCTCTCTTTTTCCGTCTGAGAAGCCGGTGTTCGTCTCTCCTCTTCTGCTTGTAGAGCTCATAAGCAGTTCTAGTCTTTTTGTGCAGCGCCACTTTGTATGCTTCCTGTTTAGCTGCATGTGCTTGCCGGCATTCGTCGTCAAACCAGGGGTTTCGTTGTGGTGGCCGTGTGAAACCCAGCACTTCAGAGGCGGCATCTCTGATGGCTGATTGGCAGAGCTGCCACTGGTTCTCTATACTTGATGCTGGCGGCATAGGACTCCTTGAGAGGTTGTAAGAGACTCGATCGGAAAAAGACTTGGCGATCTCTTGCGATTGTAGTCGTCCAACGTCGAATTGTCTCACAGTATTTCCTTGTGTTGGCTTGGATCGGGATATCCGCAGTCGTACCTTGGCTACAACAAGGTAGTGGTCCGAGTCAATGTTGGCCCCTCGGAATGTTCGGACATCCTCTATACTGGAGAAGTGCCGTGCGTCGATCGCAATGTGGTCAATCTGGTTGACGGTTGATTGATCAGGAGATTTCCATGTCCCTTTGTGGATATTGAGGTGCTGGAACCGCGTACTAGCTACCAGAACATCTCGCCCCGCAGCGAAATCGATCAGCCTGAATCCGTTATCGGAGGTGTTGTCGTGCAGGCTGTATCTTCCGATTATTCCACCAAAGATATCCTCTCTTCCTAGCTTGGCATTAAAATCTCCTAGAACAATCTTAATGTCATAGCCAGGGCACTGCTCATATGTTTTGTCCAGGAGCTCGTAGAATATGTCTTTGGTGTCTTCATCCTTTTCCTCTGTGGGGGCGTGTGCGCAAATGAGGCTTATGTTGACGAATTTAGCCTTGATGCGGATTGTTGCTATGCGCTCGTTCACATAGTTGAAACTCAAGACTTTTTGCCTAAGTCGAGTTCCAACAACGAATCCACATCCAAACAGTCGCTGCTTCTGTTCCCGGTAGCAATCGCCGTAGTAGATATCGCAGTCTTTTAGTCTGCGTCTACCTGGCCCATCCCATCGCATTTCTTGGATAGCGGTAATATCTGCTTTGTAGCAGTTCCAGTCTATATGCCAAAACTTAATCAAGGAAATTATTGAAAATACATACGTTTTTTTTGTGATAGAGTCATTTTTTTTCTGTTGTCAAAACAATCGATAATTGAATTTAGTTTCATGCTGGCGACATCAATTGATTCAACAAGTGCTATGTTTTCTTCATGCACATCTGGTAGAATCTCTTCATTAATAAATTCGTAGAAGAATTTACTCCATTACAAACAGTTCAGTGAAGATGCTAATTGATTTCCAAACAAATATTTTATGTGATAATATGTCAGCCTGACAATTTTTTATTTTGAAGGAAAAGCTGTAATTTGAACAAAAATTAAGCCTGAACAAACTGATTTTCAGTTAATCGTTGATTAAATGGAGCTAACTCAGAAAAATTGACTGGTTAGCAAAATCATTGATTAAAAGTTCTGATCAGAGATTCTTTGATTAAAAATTTCGTGAACAAACCGAATCCATGATTATCATCTGGAATAATCATTAATTAGAAATAACCAAGCTTGAACAAACCGGCCCTAAGAGATTTTCTTCATACACAAAACTAATAAGAGTCGCTGCTTATTGCAGACGATTCATATCAAACTGCAAAAACAAACTAAAGAAGAAACCATCGGAAACCGGTAACCTAACAACAAGGGAATTGAGCGATGGAAGTAAAGGAATCATACGGTATCTACAAGAGAAGGTGTATTCCAAGGAACTAGAATCTTTACGAGATGGGAAGGCGATCAACAAAAAGAGTAAGGTACTATCCTTGAACCCGTTTCTGAACAACGAGAACATCCTTGTTGTGGGCGGACGGCAACAAAACGTGGATCTTTCTAGCTCAGAGAAGCATCCTATCATTTTACCACATCAAGAGTGATTCACAAAACTATTAGTAGAAGATGCCCATGAACGCACACTGCATGGTGGTATTCGACTTACAATGGCTAAACTGAGACAACGCTACTGGATTATACAAGCAAAAAGATGTGTTCGACAAGTTATAAATAAATGAATAAGGTGCTTTAAATTTGCTGCTCAACCAAATACTCAACAAATGGGGCTACTTCCAGCATCAAGAGTGACACCATCAAGACCCTTTATACATACGGGTGTTGACTATGCTGGACCAATTCAAATATTAATCTCAAAAGGACGAGGAAACCGGTCAACTAAGGGCTACATCGCTATATTTGTCTGCTTTGCTACAAAAGCAGTTCACATCGAGCTTGTGAGTGACCTCACTTCAGCAGCATTCATAGAAGCATTGAAGCAATTCACATCAAGAAGAGGGGTATGTTCACTTTTCTACAGTGACAATGGAACTACATTTATTGGAGCTAACAAAGAAATCCAACAACAAGTTAGAGCAGCCATTAAGTACGGTGTATTAGACGCATCATCAATGCTTACGAAACATGAAATGCCATGGCATTTCATACCACCAGCATCACCGCACTTTGGTGGTTTGTGGGAGTCAAGCGTTACATCCACAAAATTTCACCTAAAACGAATAATTGGAGACACCACGCTAACATTTGAAGAGCTTTCAACATTATTGACTCAAATAGAAGCATGCCTAAGCTCCCGACCACTTACGGCAATCGAAAACGATATTGACAACACAACGATACTTACTTCGGGACATTTTCTAATCGGAAGTTCTCTGAATGCTGTACCCGAACAATTCATTGATGAAAAGAAAACGTTCCGTTCATGCTGGCAACTAATAGAAAAAAATTACTCAAGACTTTTAGAAAGTCTGGTCATAAGAATATTTGTCACAGCTTCAACAATTTCCTAAATGGAAACAAAAAGAAGACAACATTCAAACTGGCGATATAGTTCTTGTCAAGGAAGACCGGCAAACACCTACCACCTGGATGATGGGAAGGATATCAGAAGTTCATCCTGGGAGTGACAACGGTGTTCGGGCTGCAACTGTATATAGTAACAATAAACATTTAAAGCGACCAATAGCCAAATTATGTAAACTCCCGATAGAAACGACAACACCGGTAAAAAAAGTTCAGGTTAATACGTCAACAAATCGAGTACAACCATTTTCGTGGCTATGCATTTTGTTTGGTTTACTGAACCTAGCTGACTCCGCTCCAATTCGTCAGATACACGATGTTGAAATACTTCCATTCGAAATTCATCCTGGAATATATTTCGAAGATATAGGATAAGCCAACTTAATTTCAAGCTCACGGAAGACAATTGTTTTCTTTAATTTGACGAACTATTGGCAGGAATACGAATCATACAAAGAAATTGTTTCAAAAATGGAGAGAATATGTTCGTCATCGGGAATGGAGGAACTAAAGTCTATTATGTGCGAGGGAATACTGAACCAATTTGGATATCAACTTCAACAAATAGAGCTCAACAATGAAATTCTCTTACACGCAAACGACGATTCATTAAAAAGGCAAAGACGATCACCATTTGACTTTATTGGAACAGTCACTAATGAATTGTTCGAAATACTTGATCAAAGATTTGCTGTGAAATATGAGCAAACAATAGAAGCTGTTCAAGAAAATGAAAAACACTTGCTACAACTCACGAAAAATCAAACCACCATTATTTATTCCGCTATCAATTTCTTCAAGAAAGAACAATCGAAAAAGTTGAATAAAATTATGTTACTAAGTTCAAGAAAGAACAATCGAAAAAGTTTAATCAAATTATGTTACTAAGTTCTATTGTCACGAAATTGGAAAACGAAACAAGTAAATTCGAGTACATGGAGAGATTTTCAGCAACTGCTCTTAACGGGATACTTATTATGATCAATTATAAAGCAACCCGGAGCATATTGCTTGATATTCTGCTATCAACGCATGCTGGAAGAATACACCCTCTTATCCTTTCAGTCCGACAATTCAAGGATGAGTTGACTTAGATTCATTAGAATATTCCTAAGTCTTTAATGATTACTGGCGAAAGACATCACGAATCCATATTGCACCTGTATAAAATTGTAAGCCCAAGAGCTAGAAAAAAAAAATTTAAAAATTTTTTTTTTTTTTTTTTATAATCAACGCGCACATCAAGGGGTTATGAATACCCTTATAATGTTTTTAAACACAGTGCGAGCATTTAGGAAAATAGGAGAGGATTTGAAAGGAGACACCGATGCACGTTGCTTTTGAATCTGTGTGAATCGTAATGCAGGGGAAATACAGAGCCAGGTAAAGCATTCCACATTCGGGTGGTGCGACTGAAATACGAATCTCTATACTAAACTGTACGTCCGAAGTTGGGCTCAAGGTAAAACTGATGACGATGTTCAAGAGAATCAATTGATTCTACGATTGAACTATCACCTATCAATTTTAAGGCTCTATTTTGTACCCTATCAAGGAGGTGCAAAGATGTTTGAGAAGCACCTGACCAGATATGGGAGTTATACTCCAGTTTTGGGCGGATGAAGGCCTTATAAATTGTAGCCAGATCAGAAGGGGTGAAGAACTTCCTGCATCGTCTCAAGAAACCTAAGCATTTAGCAGCGTTTTTGGCGACTTCAAATATGTGGTCATTCCAACGAAGATCATCGTTTACACACATACCAAGTACTGACAGCTTTTCGGTTTCTTCGATGCAGGAACCATTCATGGATAATGGCAATGGGGGAATGTTAAGCTTCAACGACTAGAGACAGCATTGAGTTTTCGAAGCATTGAATTCTACTCGGTTCATAAGACCCCATGCAACAATGCTGTCAAGGTCAGAATTCAATGAGCTTATCATACGCAACCGTTCCAGTTCCACATCCGAAGAGCAGGGACGTGAATTTGGAAACGAATATGAAAAGCTGAGGGTCGAGTCGTCAGCAAAACAGTTAAGTGGATTAGAAGTTTCAGACAAGAGATCATTAATAAAAATGAGGAAGAGAGTCGGAGACAAAACGGAGCCCTGTTGCACACCAGCATTTATGAAATTGGTATCAGACTTGAAGCCATCCAATACAACTTGTATTGAACGGTCGGAAAGGTAGTTTCTAATCCAACGAAGAAGAGACTCATCAATACCAAAAGCACGCATTTTCGATAAAAGAGCCTGATGCCAAACTCTATCAAATGCTTTAGAAATATCAAGCGCAATAATCTTACTTTCTCCAAAACAATGTAAAGATTGGTTCCACTTTTCGGTGAGATAAGCCATCAAATCACCAGTGGACCGTTTGCTACGAAAGCCGTACTGACGGTCATTAAGAAGCTTTCGTTATTCAAGATATTTCATAAGTTGACGGTTTATCAACGTTTCCATGACCTTGGAAAGAAGGGACGTTAGTGCAATTGGACGGTAATTGGAAGGGGAAAAAGATTCGCCTTTTTTAGGGACCGGCTGGACAAATGCAGTTTTCCATCTGCTCGGAAAAATCCAAGCAGAATAGGAAAGATGGAAAAGTTTACGCAGTGGTTTTGCCAGCGTAGAAGAACACCTCTTCAGAATAACGGCGGGGATACCATCTGGACCAGCGGATTTATGTATGTTGAGATCTTATAGGACTCTCGCAACCGAGCGAGTTCGAAAAAATATCTGCTTCATCAAAGAATTTGCAGACTCGAGCTCAGGTGGAGCCAATATGCTATGAGGAAGTGTCGAGTTGGCAGCAAATTGAGCTGCAAGCAAATTGGCTTTGTCGATGGAGCTGACATACGGAGAGTCATTGAAGACGAGCGTTGAGACCGATGACGTGGTCGAGTTCTTAACAAAAGACAAAAAGTTTTTGCTTCCTTTTGGAAACAACAGTATTTTTTGCCTTACTTTTTGGTCATGCAAAAACTTGGCCTTTTGTATATGAGCATTACAGATATTTCTGGCCCGTTTGAACAAATTTCGATTTTCTACTGTAGGGTTGCCTTTAAATTTTCGAAAACTACTTTCTCTATCCCTAATCGCCTCCTTACAGCTTGAATCAAATACGAATTCTCTTTGGGGATGATACTTTTTGTTCTGTGAGGAACAAAATTTCTCATGCCGTTAAGAATTACGTTAGATATCATATCAGCTGATGCGTCAACGTTTCCGTCGAGAAAGCACAAAGACCAATTAAAATTTCAAAAGAAATTATTCAGGCCGTCCCAATTGGCTTTCTCATATTGCCACACAGTTCTTTTGGGGACTTTATCTTTTTTTACCGTGACGGAAAGCGAAAAATCTACCGATATGACACAATGGTCCGATTTGCCTAAGGGAGATGATACTACAACCCTGTATTTTTCGGGATGAGAAGTGAGAAACAAGTCATGAGTGTTGGCCGCATGGCCTTCAATATCTGGAACCCGAGTGGGCTCATCAACAAGTTGAGCTAACTAGTTAAACTCAGCGAAGATCTCAATACACTTTCCTTCGGGTGTTGTCTGGCCAGAATGTCGAAGCCAAACAGAATTGTGTACATGCAAATCGCCCGCAATTGCGATTTCAGTGTGAGGATATAGGGAAACAATTCTTACTATGGAGTCAGATAGCGCATATCAAACTCGTTAGAGGTCGAATTGCTATCTAAATTGGGGCTTCTGTAAATAAAACAATAGTGAATGATATGCTTACGGACGGTGAATTTTAACTACATGAAATTAAAGTTCGCATTAGAACAGAGGCCGTATTGTGGTAGAAGCTGGTAAGCAATATCATTCCGAATATAAACGGCGAGGCCATGAGAAGAAAAGAATAATGGCACTAAGCTATATCCAGGCAGGTTGAACTCTGATGAATCAGAATCAACACCCACCTGGGTTTCACTCAATGCCAAAACAGCTGGCCTGCATTTTGCAGTGTGAGCGTACACAGAAGAGAAAATCCAACTCAGCCCCCTAATGTTGCTAAAATCGACTCTAAACTTAACCAACATTACGATCCACAAAAACACACAAAACAAAGTATCAACCGCAGACGCTTAACCTAAGTCAAATCAACAAGTGAAGATTTTATTGGAAAACCAAAAACAAGTTACTAGCGGTGTTATGCCCAGCCAGCAACTTGATTTTGATAAACCAACCGAATCAAAACCGTTGATTGACTATCCGCTTAGCAAACTCACAGCCTCATTGTCTGCACACACTGCTTCGATAAGATAAGAGATCTTGTAGAAAAAATGTGTGCAGGCACTGAGACTGCGAGAGTGGTGTGGGGGAGAAAGGAGATGAAGGTAGGCACTAAGTGTTTGGTCTTTTTTTTTTTATATGCATATATGATTGGGTGGCACACAGCACTGAATGTAATTAATTCACTGAAGTGATTTTAGTAAACATATGGCGCGGCGCGGCAGGAAAGTTTTGATTATTTATTAATTGGGAGGGTTTGAATAGTGAATTGATTTTTACTATTTTTTTTTTTTTTTTTTTTTTTTGTTATAAAAGGAGACCAGATTTAAGTTATGGGGAAAAAGCTCGGATTTTTGTGGCGGACACTAGCGCGGTGCGTGTCATCGCGATTGATAGCAGATCGGCACTGAGATCAGTCTCCCGTTGTTGTATAATGAAGAATTCAAACTATACAAAGTATTGTCAGTTCCAACAAACCACAATGGACACTTTACACGAATTGTTCCATCATCGGAATATTTAATGGTAGACTTACAAGGCAACCATGTTTATCCGATCAACAAAGATGAATTCTCACTTTGTAAAATAAGGCCTTCCGACATCTTCTGGTGCCCACTTCAGCATCCTCTGTATACAACCGGAACGTCAACTAGTGTTTGTGAAACAAACATTATACAACACAAGGACTCATGCACGATTGAGGACATATCACCAAGGCTGTACTGGATTGAGATGCATCAACCAAACGCATGGATATATAGCACTCCAAATTCAACCACAGTTAATATTAACTGTGATTACAATACTGAGCCCGTTACACTGCGAGGGAGTGGGCTGCTTAAGCTACCAGGAAAATGCATAGTTCATGACCAAACCACGACAATTGTTGGAAAGCAAACAATGTCAAGCCGACTAAAATCATCTTTTTACCATCATTCAATCTTTCTGAGACGTTAACTTCGTTTAACTTCAAAAGAGAGAAACAGTCGATGCTTCCATCAAACACTTCGATAGATTTTGCTTCAATGGAAAATGCAATAAACCTTCAAAAAAATCAGGAATATATATTGAATGAATTCAGTACCCATCGAGTTCACCAATATTCACTGTTTGGAGTCACTGGTTGTCTTACTATAATAGTTATCGTAGCTGTTATCATCTTCATCATCTTACGAAAAACAGATCAGCCACCACCACCAACCATCACCACTATTCCAATGCGAAGTCTCAACAAGACGAAGTCTCAACAACGACGTAACACACAAACATCCTTTGAAGACATCGACTTCTGTGTATCTTCATTTTGAGGGGCCCAGCATGTTGTGACAACAAATGCAAACGACCGAATTCTACAAACTAACAACAACAGGTGAATGACCAACAGGTTAATGAACGACACCACCATTTCGCGAATAAATATGACACCTCCTGCAACTATCAGTGTTCTCGTGCTCGGAGCCGTTGCATTGCATTGCATTGTATTGCATTGCATTGCATTTATTTTCATTTCATTTATGTACATATATATTGTTTGTCTGTATCTCGAATTATTTACTGCCTAGTTAGCAATTAAGTTGTATAAATATCTTGGATAGGAAATAAATAATTCACTTGCTAGTAAACCAGCGAGCAAAAAGAAATTTAAGTTTTTTTTTTATTGACTTCCTCCCACCAGCGGCAAGGAGTTAATTAACAAATAATTTTGTCAGTTATTCACGTTGTCTCAGCAAACATGGCAGGTAGAGGCTGTATGCGGAAAAAACAATTGTGTGTTCAAGCACCACCGTCTGCTGCACAACAATGAAAAAGATACCAGAGAACACAAGCTACAAATTGAAGCTAAGAAATCGGAGGAAAAACCGACCCATCACGACGACCATTTTCACCACCATAATTCCGAAGCAATCCTCTTCCGAGTAATACCTGTGACACTCTATGGCAACGATTGTGAGGTTAATATTTGTGCCCTGTTTGATGAAGGTTCATCAGTTACATTGCTCGATGAGGAAGTAGCTCGTCAACTTAAAATGAAAGGCACCGCTTCACCACTACGTTTGAGATGGACCGCAGACGAACATCGATGTGAAAACGACTCTGAGGTTATGGATCTTAAAATATCAGGTATTTCTTTTCAAAATAAAATATATACGATAGAGAATGTCCTCACTATCAAAAGCCTGCAACTGCCCCAACAATCAGTAGATAGTAAAAGGATTCAAATACAATATGACTATCTGAGAGGCTTACCAATTAGTCCCTTTGTCAACCAAAGACCTCGGCTACTCATCGGCATTAATAACTGGAAGCTAGGGATACCTTTAAAGTATAAAGAAGGCAACGCAGGCCAACCTGTCGCTACTAAGACACGGCTGGGTTGGGCAATTCACGGTTGCTTATAGAATTCTCACCCGGAGCAAGCATTTTTAACAAGTGGCTGCAATTTTCATGTCTGCGAGTGCGAAGAATGCGACGACGAAAGTCTTCAAGATCTTGTGAAGCAGTTCCTGTGCTACGAAAACTTCGGTGTGTCTAAAACAACAACAACATTGATGGATGCCTGTGGAGGAAGAGCAAGCTTAAGCCTTGTTAAAAGAGCTCACTTGACGCAAGGAGGGCTACTTCGAGACGGGACTTTAATGGAAAAACAAAGACATCGATCTGCCAGACAGCTTTGAAATGGCTTATAATTGCTTAAAGCGCTTATAAAAACGAATGAATAAGGATCCAGAGCTAGCCAAAGCTATTCGAGACAAAATTCAAGATTATCTATCGGCTACGCGCGAAAGTTGAGCAGCCATTAAGCTAAAGAAAGATACCAACGATTGTGGTACTTGCCAATATTCCCAGTGACGAATCTGAACAAGCCATCCAAACTGCGAATCGTTTGGGTCGCCGCAGCCAAGGTACGAGGTATGTCTCTGAATTCCTTTCTTATGAAGGGTCCCGACCAGCGTACCAGTTTGATATCAGAACTTTACAAGTTCAGAGAAAAGAAAGTAGTCGTTTGTGGATACATCATGGAGATGTTCCACCAAGTAAAGATAAGACTTGAAGACTTATACTCCCAGCTTTTCTTATGGTGTAATGGTGAAGACGAGTTCCCTGAGACCTACGCAATGACTGTCATGACCTTTGGCACAACCTGTTCACCGGCCTGTGCACAATATGTTAAAAATGAGAACGCAAAAGACTTTGCAGAAGTTTATCCATAGGCTGTGAAGGCAATTATCGAGAATCATTATGTCGATGACCTGCTCGTAAGTGTTGATACCCAACAAGAGGCAATAGAGCTCGCTAAAAATATTCGCTATGTTCATAGTTCTCAGTTCTCATTGTATTGTCGTGGGGTGCGCATCTATACCTAAGAACTATAACTTTCTCTTTTAAAATGACCTGCTCAATGTGTAATCAAAGAATCGAACGCAATTGCTTAGCTAAAATTAAATGTAGTGATTGCTCCAGTTTTATCCATTTTTCTTGTGCTAATATCACGCAAGATGATGCTGATTTTTTTAATTCGAGTGGAAACCCTTTCCGTTGTGACAAATGTGCAGTACTTAGACGTCGCTCGTTACATTTACTGCAGCAGATTGCCACTACGAATACTCGTACAGCAAACAGTAGTACAAAGGTCACAGCGAACAACAAAAACAACAAAGTATTAGTTGCAGTGGACAACACCAAAAGTCATGCACCTATACCATCTGCGCCTATGACTACACTTCTTGAAGGTAATGAATGCACTCTACAAATGGTTTACCAAAAATTGACAAACTTGGAAGAAACAAACAATCGTTTTTTGCAGCAAATTTCTTTGCTACAAACTGAGAACACGGATCTTAAGAAAAGACTTGAATTTTTGGAAAGTACGTTAAATTGGCAGCAACAACTGCGTCTCACCAACTGCATTGATATTGTTGGTGTGCCTAACGTCGATGAAAAAAATGTTATTTTGATGGCGAAACAAATTTTTAACAAAGCTCTGTTCGTTGACGTACCTCATAACAAAATAGATGAGTGCTATGTAAAAAGAATACAGCCGAAAAATTCTTCTGTATGCAAAAAAGTAATATGCGTTAAATTTACGGATAAACAAACCAAGCAGATGATCATGAACGCGAAGAAGTAGAAAAAACAATAATCTCAACACACGAGTGATAAACACCGATGACGGCGGCGAGGGAGATGGAAGCAATAACACCAACAAGAGCAGCAACAACGGCAAGGGAACGGGTATTTTTATTAATGATTCACTTACTAAGTACACACAGGCTCTTTATATGAAGGCGAAAGACAAAAGAAAGAATCAAAGTGTTAAATATGTGTGGATCAAAAATAACAAGATTCTCGTTAGAAATATTGAAGGAGGAAAAGTCATGTCAATCAGAACGTTTAATGATCTTGCACTTATTTAATGCTGTTCTTTTTTTTGTAAAGTTAAACTGATATGTTAAACACAAATAATTCCTTTTTCTGTGATGACTTTTCTTCAATTGATTTTCCTAAATCTAATTGTGATCAATTTACTGTCGATAGCTCTTATTGTAAAAACAAATTTTTAGTTCTACACCAGAATTCAAGAAGCCTTCGGGAAAATTTTTCATGTCTTGTTACTCATGTTGACTCTTTTAAATGCATTCCAGACATAGTATTTGTATCCGAAATTTTGATCTATGACTTTGAAATAGAAGATTATGTTATGCCTGGTTTCAAGTTTAATGCTAACACTAACGAAAACTATGCTGCAGGTGGTGTTGGTTGTTTTATAAAAGACAATTATGCACATTTGATTCGCGAAGTTGTATGCGTTGATTTCTCTAGTGCCGATGTGATTAAGGTTGCCATTGAAACTAATTTTGAAATCTTTACTTTTTTCTGTGTTTATAGATAACATATGTTTCATATTGAAGCGTTTATGAAAAGAATTTTTTTGTCTGTTAGATAATGAGAAGTCAAAAAATGTCATTGTACTGGGTGATTTAAATATCAATATTTTAGATAATTGTGAAATAGTCTCAAACTATTTGGCTGTTTTAGCGTCTTATGGCTTCGAAAGTTTGGTAAATGAACCTACTAGACCTGTCTCTATCACATGTTTAGACCATATCTACGTTCGTCTTAGGAATAGTTCAAACGAAAACTGTGAGAAATGTGTTTTGGACTTGCAAATAACAGATCACTGTATGACTGGACTATTGTTTGCCATCCCTACTATGAAGAATACTCATAGCAGAATATCTTCAATTCAAAGAACGGAGATTGTTTATAGGCAGCTTAAACATATTCTCTCTTACGAATTTTGGGAAGATGTGTATAACAGCACCGATGCGTGTACTGCTTTTTCAAAGTTTCACGATACACTTATGAAGCATATTGCATATAGCAACTTGTAGTCTTACTATAAATTTTAAAAGTTCTAATAAAAGGCTCAAGCCTTGGATTTCCAAGTCCATACTAAAAAAAGTTAATACGAAAAATAAGTTGAGAATTAAATGTCGTAAGAATCCTTTAAATCTGTCCTTAAAAACTAAGTATAATAAATTGTGTAAGGAACTTAAGAAAGATATCCCAATTTGTCGAGATAACTATTACCGTTCTAAATTCACATCTGCTAGGGGTTATTCAAAGGACGAATGGAAAACAGTCAATAGTATTCTAAACAAATCATCTGTTGTTAAAAAACCAACCAGCATTCGTGTAAATAACTACGTTGTTTCAGATAAACAGGTTATAAGTAATGAGTTTAATAACTACTTTAACTAACATTGCTACCAATCTTCAATCATGTCCTATGCCATATCTGTGTCCCAGCTGTTTGACAACAATGTCTTTTGATGAGCCGACAGTCTGTAGCAGTTTTGTGTTTAAACCTTTTCCTGCGTTTGAAGTCCTGAAAACTATTGGCTCTCTTAAAAATACACAGTCATGTGGAATAGATGGTATTTCTAGCAAATGTCTAAAGGAAGTAGCTTGCTTTTTGGTTGACATAATGTCATAACTTTTAATCGTTGCGTCTTTGAAGGAGTATTTCCTGAAGTCTTGAAATGCGCGGATGTTTTTATTTTAAAAAGGTTCAACTACAGAAATCTCCAATTACAGATCAATCTCCCTTCTTCCTGTAATAAGCAAGATTTTCGAAAAGCTTGTTAAAAATAGAGTATTGGGTTATCTAATGAGAAATAAATTTTTTCATCCCTCTCAATTTGGTTTCCAAAGTGGTAAATCAACTGAAGATGCACTTTTTAAGTTTTGTGGTGAAGTAATGTTTAACCTTGATAATAAAAAGTGTACTGCTGGATTGTTCATTGACATTACTAAAGCATTTGACATGGTTAATTATGTCATCCTTCTGAAAAAACTTGAAAAGGCAGGGTTCCGTGGTTTTATGCTGGAATGGTTTAGATCCTTTTTGTCAAAAAGGTCTCAAAAAGTAAAATTGGATGAAATCAGGAGTGATAAAATGATACTAAACTTAGGGGTACCACAATTCTCTGTGCTTGGTCCAATTCTGTTTCTTATTTATATAAATTCCTTGTTTGAACTTAATTTCAAAGGAACACCTACTGCTTTCGCTGATGACGTAGGTTTCTCATATGGTTCAGATAGTCGTCTTGACTTGATCGCTAACATAAATTTGGATCTTAATCTTTTGCGGATCTGGTTCTTAGTTCATAACTTAGTTATGAGCCCAAAGACTAAAGTAATGTATTTTAGTTTGTCCCCTAGACTGGATCTGGATGTCAATATTTATTTCCATAGTCCTGACTCCTGAATGCGAAAGGTTCAAATTGTGTACATGTTTTTGCTCATCAGTTACATCATCTAACACATTTGATTGTGATGAAATCTGTGATAATAATTGTTTCTTAATCGAGAAAGTTAAAGAATTTAAGTACCTAGGTCTTACTATAGACTCAAGAATGAATTTTGGGTCTCATATAGAAATTTTAAGAAAATATTTACGTTGCACACTGAGACATTTTTATTTCCTAAGTAATGTTTGTTCTTCTTCGATACTTAAAGTTATTTATTACGGAATCTTTCATTCGAAATTACAATATAGCATTACTTGCTGGGGAGGCACGTATAAGAACAAAATGCAACCGTTGTTAGTTCTACAGAAAAATATTATACGGAAAATATGTGGCAAACGTGGCAGACATCCTAGTTACTCATTGTTTCGTGACTTAAAAATTCTTCCTGTTCGTCATTTATATTGTTTTAAAGTGCTCAAAACTTTTTTATGAAGTATGGAAATCACAACTTTCGCTTGATTTCCAATTATAATTTGCGTGGAAACTTTTCTTACTCTGTATCTATTCCAACTTTCCATACTTCTACTTATCGTAACTTTTAAAATGTTTCTTCACATCGTCTATTTAATAAACTTCCTTTATCTTTAAAGGTTATCACTATACTTGGAATGTTTCTTAAGATGGTTAAAAATTGGCTTTTCAATTTCAATTTCGTTTCTATTGAACGGCTGTTTTCTGGCTCTCTGGATTAAAAATTGTTTACTTTATTAAAAATTAATCTTTCGCTTTAAGATGTTTTCAAAATGTTAATGTTAATTTTTACGAATTTCTGAATTATATTTCTGGGTCACCCCACCCAATTTAAAATACTTATATTAGAATTATATAATCTATAGTGTGGCATTCAATACTTTTTTTATTAATATCTCATAATACGAAAATCGAATGTCATTTAAATTTCTAGTTATAATAGTTATACAAAAATGTTGTTTAAGACCTGTGCTACATTACTGAAATTTATAAATAAAAAAATAAAAATAAAAAATAAAAAAATAAAAAAATAAATAGCCAAGGAGTTTTTATATTAGAAACTGGGTATCAAACTCCACAGAGGTACTAAAGGCTCTCCAATCCAGCAACACTAACTTGATAAGCTTAGACATGAACCCCGAACTTATTTCAGAGAAAGTATTGGGTATGTAGTAGTGTACTACCAAGGACATGTTTATCTTCAAACCAACCGCTAATCCCAGATTTTCATCAATGCTTTCCGGAAGAAGCCGCCCTACTAAACGAGATGTCCTGCGACTGTTGATGACGATATTCGATCCTTTAGGTCTGATAGCTCATTTTTTAATGTACCTTAAAGTCCTCCTTCAAGAGATCTGGAGATCAGGCATTGGTTGGAACGAAGAAATTCAAAACAAACAATATCAAAAAAGGCTGCACTGGACTCATCTTTTGCCCAAAGTCGAAAACTTTCAAATACCTAGGTTAAACGTTGCTACGAAGTTTGAAAACCAGCATGTAATACAGCTTCACACATTTGTTGACGTTAGCGAAGACGGCTATGCAGCTGTAGCGTATTTGAGGTATTCGGATGGATGTGCTACCGAGATATTTCTTATTGGAGCAAAGACACGAGTGGCCCCTCTAAAGAGTCTATTGATACCACGATTAGAACTGCAAGCAGCAACTCTCGGCGCTCGACTAGCTTGATCAGTAATTCAATCACACTCTTTTGCCGCTAGCAAAGTTTTCTGGTCTGATTCAAAAAACTTACTTTCCTGGATTCGATCAGACCACCGGAAATATAAGCAGATCGTGGCGTTTCGCGTTAGTGAGATTTTGGAGTTATCCGAAATTTCAGAGTGGAGGTGGATCCCGACTAAGGAGAACGTAGCTAATGAAGCCACAAAATGGACCAAGACTCCAGAATTCTCCTCGTCCAGTCGTTGGTTCGTGGGCCCATCGTTCTTACTTCACCCTCCGGAAACTTTTCTGCAGTCGAAAAAACTCAAACGAAAAACATCTCCGACGAACTGAGAAGCCAATACGTACACATACACACTGTTTGTCATGAAAATCTATTTTCAGCGGACCGATTTTCAAAGTGGAAAAGACTGCTTTGCAGCTGTGCTTTCCTTCACCGGTTTGTTACAAAATCGCAGGCAAGAGCAAAACTCAAGCGAGCCTTTTCAGAGAATTTCGCCCCAACCGAACAACAGCCTTTAAAAATCATAACTTCAGAGAAGATAGCAAGCACAAGTAGACCCCTCACTCAAGTGGAACTTGACCAAGCGGAGAGAACCCTACTAAAAGAAGTACAGCTTTTTACATACCGAGACGAAATTGATTGTTTCTCTAAAAATAAACCGGTGAGGCTGGCTTCATTTAGCCGTCCATTTTCGTTCGTGGGGTTGGATTACTTTGGTCCATTAAATGTAACGATTCACCGAAGGACAGAAAAGCGATGGCGAGTCTTATGCACCTGCCTGACAACTCGAGGAATCAGTGGCGAGGGGTGAATAATTCCAAAAGGTAACACGAAGGAAACTTAGTCACCAACAAAAAAAAAGTTTACTTAAAATTTTTTTTGTGCAATGTTTGTCTTCGCATCAAGCCAAAAAGTCAAGTATTTCAAACCAACTTTGCTATTAGGTAGAGCGTCATAACTTTTTTTTTTATAAAACTAAGCTAATTAAGACTACTTGTTTCCTCTAAGTGTAAATCAGTTAAGCAAAAGTCAATAGATATTAAGGCCATAATCAAACCACAGAAACTTACTATCGGAAAACTTTTCAGACTTTTTGCACTTTTCAATCTTTAAAGTCTAAACTTGTAGAATTAAAAAAAAATCACGAAAAGCACTTAATCAATTTAAATAAGTATTGCACTGCGTTCTGCTGGTAAACTGCGTTTTTCAAATAAAAAACGGTTCATTGGGAACTGAATTCATTTAGGCCAGTTGTGCCACTTTAGAAAAATTCTAATTATTTTTTGCATGTTCTGCCAAAAATATGCTTTATGCTATGAGATCTAATACCCACGCACATTTGTTATCAAAGTGGCAACCTTTGACACATCAGTCCAGTGCGGAGACACAAACAAATTCATGAAATAAGTCGGAGACCAGCGGGTTATTTTCTTGTTCTTCAAGCAGAAACCTACCTCAACCTGCAAACCTGCCATATACATTTTTGTTTATAAGCATGTGTCCATGGGAAGAAATACGAAGGAAAGCGTTTTTTTCTTTTATAAAACCAATATCATGCAAACACCGAAGTGTGCAGAAGCAATGCTGCAAATGAGTACTGGGCTACTGCGCCGGCGCTATATTCACGTGCTCAGAGCACAAAGAGATAACAAACAACAGATTTACCAAAAAATATGACGCTAGATGCTAGAACACCGGGTTATTTTCTTCCATAAAAAAGCATGTATTGAACAGAGAGGTGCCTAGCGCTAGGCTCTTCTCAGTTCAATACATGCTTTCTTATGTAAGAAAATAAGACGATGTTCTACCGTCATATTTTTTGGTAAAAGAAAAAAGAGGAGAGAACACAAATTTGTTCTATCCAGCAACAAGTTTTATAAGACGTAATATTTGGGGTTACCTTGTATGTTGCTAAAGTTTTGTGTTTGTTTACAGGCCGCCTCCACCTGCAAGAATTTTCGTTATGTCGGCTCGACTTAACATCAAATGTTACGTGGAGGCGGGTCATTTGACGTCATGTCGCAATCTCTGATATCTCTGTCTTCGATTTTATCTTGACAGAGTCAGCTTGACATCAAATTTGACAGATACAAGTTTTTTGTGCGTGTTAGTGGAAAATGTCATTTTTTCTCATAATTTTTCGTCTTTTATCAGTGTCGGTTCGTATCGGTAGCTCATATTACAACCTAAAAAAAGTTTTTCTCAACATTTTTTTTTTTCGAGTTTGCAATACAGTAATACAATTATGACTGATTGGAAAATTTCAAAATAAAAAAATTTCAATGTAAAAATTCTTATCTTTGCTTTCATTCCGTTGTCAAAATTCTGCATCCACCATCGATGAGGTTCGAGTACAAAATGAAATGTCATAACATTATTTGCCCAGTCACGCTAACGTTGATTTGTGTCTTTGATGTCAAGTCGAGTCGACATAACGAAAATTCTTGCAGGTGGAGGCGGCCTGTTATGGAGTGAATTGAAGAGCCAACATGTGTGTAGAATAAAACGGAAAGCAGAGTGGTAGTTGTTAAAAAAATGTTGGCAGCGAGTTCATGTGTATGATTAAGTTTGATTCATGTTGCCAGAAGTCTAAGATGTTTCGGATGTGAATTTCAAAAGGTAAGTCGGAAATAATCGACTTATATGGACGCTTCGCCACTGCGAGGAATACATATTGAGGTCGCCCATTCTCTATCCACTGACTCCTGTATCCTGGCGATTCGAAATTTTACTGCCCGACGAGGAACACCTATAGAATTTCACAGCGATAATGGCACCAACTTCCGCGGTGCAGAACGTGAATTGGCAGAAGCCTATAAGATTTTTAACAATGAGAGATTAATCGAAACATTCACATCAGGTACGACTAAATGGGTTTTCATCCCACCAGTGTCCCCACACATGGGGGGAAGCTCATACTATGCTCACGCGCAGTCCCTCAGATGAGCTTTTACGAAGCTCACCAATCACTCACTTTTTGCTTGGATCTTCCAGTGGAACGAAGCGAATAGCAACTTTCAACGATAACCGATCGGTACTCAAGAAGAACTGGATGACGAGTCAGCAATATGCAGATCATTTTTGGAAGCGATGGGTACACGAGTACCTCCCTACTATTACGCGGCGCTCAAAGTGGTTTACCCCGGCTAAGCCGATTGAAGTAGGCAGTATCGTTATCATCGTAGACCCCAACAGCCCACGAAATTACTGGCCAAAGGGAAGAGTAATCAGTACTAAGCTCTGATTATTGTTTTTGTACTTTGAATAATTCAAACGGTCACCCAGCTAAATTTCATCCGCTGACGATTATTTGTCAACTCAGTATGATCTAAACTATCCCCGAAAAAATTTTCAGTCGGCATACTATAACTTTTTTTTACCACTTTCGCGACCTCCCACACCCACACCCACCGCGGGTGTGCCAGCTGACGCTTGATTCGTTTATTTGTCATCTAAGATCTATTGAAAATAAAAATGATATCCGATCGGCATAAAATCACTACTTAAAATGCAACGCTACCTCCCGGAGTAAAAGGCCAGCACAGTATTTGCACAAGCCACTACCGTGTGCTTGGGTCTCATATAGCTAACACGATACTAGCAAACCATATGCCAGCACAACGAAATGCAAAAATCGATTTTTTATTTTGTATTAAGTATATGGAAAACTAAATCGATTGCTAATTTGTTAATTACTTCTGATAAAGAGATGAATGAGGAGCTTAATGAAATGTGTTATGTAATAAATTGAGCGTAGTATAATGTGCTTAGCTGCATTTCCGTACTGTGTTATCGAAATGAAATGAAAACCTTGTGGATTTTTCAACATAATCGACTCTATATTCATACAAGTATCAAAAATGCTATGGCAATATACGGTATGAAATTATCGCATAAGTTATTGGTCGAGCACCTTTACAAAAATAAAATGATTTAAATGCTTTAATATCGCCCATATTGATTGACTTTATACTAACCCATGCGGCCATGCATCGGAAATTAATCGAAATCTACGGTATGATAAGTATTACATATATATGTTGATTGTTACAATTTGATTGATTTGTTAGCCACAAAAATCTATAATCGACTATATACTTACTCATTATATCGAAAATTCATCGAAATCCTCGATATGAAAAATATTACATAAAGTAGGTATAAGTCAATTTTTCAAAACATTATTGCAAATTCAAAGTAGTTTAAATGCTTCAACAACACTTACATTGAATAATCCAACAAAAATTAAATTTAGTACAGCTGTAATAACGAGAACTTAAATATTTGTCTAGTATTCACATCGATAAATTTCAGCTGAAACACACTTCGACATCGATACCGACGTATCGATAATTTGTTTCGTAAATCGATGGTTTGCTTACATCGATTTTATTACTCTTCCCTATTGCAAAACTGAAAAGGAGGGATATGTCAGAAAGCGAGCAAAAGTTCAACATAGCTGAACTTTTGGTCGCTTTGTTACGTTTGCTTACGTTTGTCAAACGACGCGTTTTAGGACAAAGCGTGATTGTGTGAGACTCTACAGATTTCGTATAGTTGAACTTTTGATTGTTCTGTCAAATGAGGTCGACGCGAGGCAAACGCGCTATTGTGTGATGGCTTTAAGAAGTCTCAATCAAGCTATGAGTTCATTGTTTCAATAGATATAGTATTTTTCTCCTTTGAAAATTGCATTCAGATTCAGGCATATCCTAATGTTGTACGGTTATCTACTACAGTTATATTTTCAAATAGTTTATTTATAATTTCGTTCCATTTATAGCTTTTATTACAATTCTCTTATTACAATTTTGGCATTGGTAGCTAATAATATGGTCTTGTAATTAAATAAATCTTCATTATTGAACTAGGTTTTCTCTTAAATATATCTATTCAAAAAACTAGGTACTCCATTAAAGATTTCACAATTTCTTTCTATATAATCTCCTTGCATTTTTTACTCTTTATCTTGTTGTGTAGAGACGTGAAACTATCGTGATGATCGTGAATAGAATGTTTGATATTTGATTTCTCTACTAGATCCTCAAGAAGATTAGTTATCGGTTTGAACAATTCTTCTCATGGTTACAAATGCCAAAAAAAAATAATTGATGTAGTTAGTTGCTTCAATAAATTTTTTATCAAACGCTGTAAACTCCTTTTTTTCTTTTTCTTATTGTCTTTGAAATAATTGAAAAATAGTAAAACTATTTTTCTTCCTTAAAATCAAAAGATTTTTAATTTTAAAAGAAACTTTTCATATAAAAAATTTGCATCCCCAAAGCTTATGAGGAGCCGAAGCAGGGGGTTGCAGGCATCTAACTACTTGCATCGTAAGTCTACTTTTTATCACTGTAAAATAACAGAAGGATGTGTTTTTCTTTCTGATGAAATGTACTTCATGGCTGTATTTTGACATTTCCTTTTGTTTCAGTGATACCAGATAAGGTTTTTTGGGGATTTTATTAGGAACTGTTTGTTTTTTGTTAAATTTTGAAAAAATCAAAGGAAATTATTGATCCGAAAACAATTGCTATTTTCATATTTAGCATGAGCTGCTTAACCCTGCGGAAAAAGGGTTAAAATAATGAGCCCTCGCAAAGCTGGACATGCGGAAAGCTGTTGCATACGGAAATTAATTGCACATAAGTACCTGCCTGATGAATTTCTATTCTTTCACTAGTGTATTTCTTAACATTATTGTAAATTCGTACGTATTTCCATAATTTTTGGAAAATATTGCATATTTCAATAGTTTTACTATTGAAAAATAATCTCAAAGACTACAAGACAAAGAATGAAAGGAGTTTACAGCGCTTGATAAAATATTTATTGAAGCAACTAACTACATCAATTATTTTCTTATTGGCATTTGTAACCACGAGAAACATAATACTCAAAGTGATTTTTCATTTTTTTTTTGTGTAAATTTTGACTTTGAAGTCAGTTATTCCAAAACCTATAAATTGAAACCACTTCGCTTAGAATTGATTATAAAGTACAGGTTTTTGGCTTTCATAAAAAGTATAATTTGTATCTGTTAGTTTTCCCGTTATTCAATAATATTTAAATAGTTTTTTTAGATTTGAAAACAATTTTCATAAAATTGCCCCTAAACGGGGGAGATAGACCCCCTCCTGTAGTAAAAAAAATGCTTGTATTGAACCCCTCCACCAAAAACCATTATTATTTCTTGTCGCCAAAGTTATCGTACTCGTGCCAAAGTTTTTAGTAAATAGCATTTGATTGTTAAACTTATAAATGAGGTAGATAAGGCGGATGGTTTAAAATCTAAAACTAATATTTATTTTTTTTTTGTTTTTTATTTTTCGAATATTTCGTAACCTCTCAAACACTATCTTTTTTTTTTTGAAAAATGGAAACACCATTATCTTGAGAATACAAATTTTTTAATTCAAAATGTATATTTATTTAAAAAACACTTTTTATGTTACAAAACATTAAAGTATAATTTATTTCAAATAAACAATTTTGAATTTTAGTTTTGTATGCATTTCGGCTATTCTACTAGCCATCTTCAGCAACACGACTGAGGGGAGAAAACTATGCAAATTTAAAAACAGAACAAGTGAATACAAAAAAGAAAAAAGAAAAGAGAAAAGAAAAGTACAATTGGATAACATTACAAATTAAACAAAGAAGACTCTATATTTCCCAAATCTGCATTTAATGCTGAAACATCTCTATGTATGTACAGACTCTCGTATGCATCCAGTCTGCGGCTCTCATTCACGCACTTTAAAAGCTGTACATTATCTATTGTTGTTGTTAGATGTTGTTCTTGCAATGCGTGTTGTGCAAAGGCAGACTTCTTTGGTTCATTGTTTTTGATGTTATTGCTGTGCTCTTTGAACCTTGTTTTTACACTGCATTTAGTCTGACCGTAATATTTTTTGTCGCATTCATTGCAAGATATTGCATAGATCCCGACTTTATCAAGTGTTTCTTTTTTGTCTTTCGTATAGAGTAGAATGTTTCTAAGCTTAAATGCGTTAGAATAGACAAGCTGCATACCATTCTTATTGTACGGCGTTTTTAAGTTGTTGGTTATTTCTGGAGAAAATGTTATGACTACTCTTTGTTTTTCTTTTTCAAGTTTTTTGTTTTGTGTAAAAAATGTTGTCAGGTTGCACTTTTTGCTCTTGGTTGAGTGTCGGTGGATTATCTTGTCGATTATTATTTGGCTGTAACCATTCACTTTAGCTGCGTCTATTATGTAATTGTATTCTTTCATGTAGTTCGTCATTGATAGGGGTGAACTAACCAAACGGTGGGCCAAAGAGTTGAAGGCTGCTAATTTGTGTTGTATGGGTGTATATGAATCGCTTGGGATGAAGCGTAAGGTGTTTGTGGCTTTATGGTGTATACTGATGTCAATCTTGTTGTTTGATCGATGAAGTTCAAGGTGAAGAAATGTTATTTTGTTGTTCTCTTCGATTTCGCAAGTAAAATTGATCTCGTCATATTGTTGGTTTAAAATTGAAAGTTTTGGTGGTGGTTTGGAAAGTGATGGTTAACACGTCGTCGACATATCGTTTCCAAAAGCTAGGCAGCAGATTTTTGTTTTTTAAGTCTATTTCAAACTTTGACATGAAAGCTTCTGCAATTAGGGGGGAGAGGGGGTTTCCCATACTGGTTCCCGATTCAATTTTAAGAAATCGTTTTTTATATTCGAAATAATTCATGTTCATACACATTTCGGCTGCTTGCATGTAAACGTTTCTTTTTTCTGTTGGGACGTTGTGTTTAATGAGATGGGCTTTAAGTGCTGATAGAGCGTATTTTAATGGGATCGAAGAAAAAATGATTCAACGTCGAAAGACACCATGACTTCGTCTTTGGCAAGAGTGATTGATTTCAATAATTTTGATAGCTCAAATGAGTTCTTTACAGAGCAACTTTCAAACTTTGGTAGTGAATTCATTTCATTCAACAACCATTTTGCGATTAATGTGCAAGGCAATTGTACACAAGCTACGATTTCTCGCATTTTTTCCCCTGGTTTGTGGATTTTTGGTAGACAGTATAATTTTGGGACTTCTGGGTTCGATACTAAATTTTTCCATTTAAAATTATCACCGAAAATTTGGCTTATCTGTTTTCTAACTGAATTGGCGGCAGTGTTCATCCGGTTTAGTGGAGAGCTTTTTATTTCTTTGTAACCGCGTTCATTTATCAATTTTTTTTTCGTCTATCATATTCACCTTTGTCCATCGCAACGATCTTATAACCTTTATCGGCTTTCATGAAAATAATATCCCTTTTGTTGATTTTACTAATTATTTTTGAATAATTGATGGTTTTTCTTGTGCGGTTTATCTGTTTATATTCTTGAATACAAAGTCTCGTTTTTTCACGAATTTCATCTCGGATGGACTGTGGTTTGAACTTTAAACTGGTCTCGATATCGACTATCACATTGTTTGGCCTGGAGACTGATTTATAGTTATGGTTAAAGCTAAACGAATTGGAAACTGTAACCTTCTGAAGGGTATGATAGATCCTGACGGTATCATTGGAATACGTGGCAACAGGACCACTTATCCATTAAACTTTCAAGTTAAAAGGTTGCTTCAAGAATATTTCCGGTCATCTTTCTAATGACCAAACGTGTATCGTTACACTATTGAAGTGGATTCAAATTACGCAGAAGAACAATAGGTGAACCAATCTTAAATCGAAGAGCACCACCTAAAAGTTTATCATTGTCGTTTAAATCTTGCATAGTTCTAGGCTTTGCTTCCACCCTCCATGAGTTGACCTTGTCGTGGTGAGGGTGCTTACGAGGGGATCTCCAGCAATCCAGCTGCGGAATCCTCTTAACTAAAGTAACTCAAAATAACCTCAATGTTAGAAAACTTGAAAATGAAAAAAATGGAAAAGTTTATAAAAAGAAATAAAAAACGGACGGGGATATACGTCCAAAAGTCGGCAGGAGTCGCGACTGCCGGCGCGGCGATGGCCTGGCCTCGAAAGAGGATAAGTCGCCAGTGACAAATTTTATTAACAATGACAAAAAAGAAGCGAAGAGCGATTGGGACTGTGGATCGACCTCACTCGCTGGAAGGGTTGAAAAACCATACGGGAAGGGGGAACATCCACTATCCTAGACGCTACAACCAGTGAAAAGGGTGCAATCGCCTACGCTGGTAGTACACGATCTCCAAATTTGGTGGAACTGCCCGTGACGAAAAAAGTAGAAGCAGTGAATTACTGTGTACGCTCTGATTGCCACGCCAGCACTTCACCAAACGCGGAAACAAGTGCCCGTAATACTGACACTGTAACAGTGAATCTCTGTTGCACTCCCAATCCCACAATCCAACTCCACCTTCCTGAGTGCACGGAGGGGTCTGTTCCAACTCACGGCGCCGTGAATTACGATCCGACCGAGAGGAAAAACCCCCCTCACGAGCATGAAGTTAATTTCCCTTCCCTCTGGGAGTGGCGCTGAAATATGCTCTGCTAACAGTGGGGAAGAGAAGCTCCCACACCCAAGTCGTAGAGAACGACGAAATGCAATGAGACCCGTCAAGGTCATTGGTGAAACACCAATGAGCAAGAGGGCTTCTGATGCTAACACCAAACTCTCGTGGGTTAAGAGCATTATTGCCAAAATCCCCACCAACGATTCCTCTGAAAGAAATCGATCCTGCGAAGGAACCATTCCGGAACCTAAGCGTACCAAGGTGCACACCAGCACCTCCACCAGGAAAGACTTGTCCTTTAGCGAAGTGCTAAAGGACAAAACTATAGTAGCCATAATTGACATGAGCAATGCAGATGGCGCGATCTCTTTTGACCAGTGGACAATGGTCATGAACAAGCTCCAGGCCTCCTATTGGACTCTCATGATGGAGAATCCAGGGGAACCTGCAACCTTTGAGGACGCAGGATGGTACCAGGGGCGAGTTAAACTTATTGCCTTTGAGGGAAAGAGATCGTGCAGTCTGTATAAGCTTGCAGTCAGCCGCCTAGTAGATCTCTGGCCTGGTGCAAAGCTCGAGGTTGTTGCTAAGGAGGAAATCCCGTGCAGACCAAGAGCTCGTATCAGACTACCAGCAGAGCTCTCCGACAAAGAAATCATCCTCAAGATGATCCAACATGGCAACCCATCCCTACCTACTCATGACTGGAAGGTAGCAAAGTTAGAGGAACCAGACGGCCCCCATAGATCGGCTATTATTGTCATCAATAAAGAGTCGATGGCCACTCTAGCTGCAACCCAGGAAAAGATTAGGTTCGGATGGGCAACCATCACCCCTAAAGTTTACAAAAAAATGAGGAAAGCGCAAACGCTCCTCCAAACACAATTATTATGGAAAGTTCCGAAGGTGAAAAACTCCCTGAAATGGAAGTTGATCCCCCCAGTACTTCCTCCGTAACATCCGAAGAGGATGAAACAGAAGACTCAATGTCCGAAAACGGCCTAAAAGAAGATGATCTGTTACGATCAACTTCAGGAAGTGAGTCCGAAGACGACCTGAACCGAGGTTAACAAAAGAGGGGAAGATGTTGTCCTTATCCAAGAGCCATGGATCAACAAATCTATCGTTCATGGACTAAGGGCTCCTGAATATACTCAACTATATGTTAAGGACAAAGGTGAAACCAGATCCTGCATATTGGTAAGAAGTAGCACTAATGTATTTTTACTCCCTGATTACAGCAATTGTGATGTAACCACTGCAAGATATCAAACCAGTGATAACACCTACTGGTTGGTATCAGCATATCTCGGCCATGACCAGCCTGGCTCTCCTCCAGGCGACTTAATGAAAAAGATTGTCGCTGCAGCAGTACGGCAGAAGATCTGCCTCATCATTGGATGCGACGCAAACGCGCATCACACAGTATGTGGAAGTACTGATATAAATGAAAGGGGTGAGTCACTTTTTGATTTTATTTTAAGTACTTACCTTATAGTTAGTAATACTTGCAATGAACCAACATTCATTGCCAGAAATAGACAAGAAGTTTTAGATATAACTCTTGTTTCCGGCTCGGTTCATCATAGGATCACTAATTGGAAAGTATCTACTGAACACTCCTTTTCGGATCATAGATACATTCAATTTGATCTTAATGAGGAACCTCTTAAGCAACCAATCTTCCGACATTACCGGAAAACTGACTGGGAAAAATATCGGGTAACTTTGAAAAAGTTTATTAAACCTGAACTTTTGCAAAACCCTACAAACAAACATGATCTAGACAAAAAAGTCAATGATCTTACCACTGCCCTTAACCATTCACTGCAGAAATCCTGTTCTCTTATAAAAATAAGAGGAAAACAGAAACCACTGTGGTGAAGCTCGGGGCTAGAACCGCTCAAGAAAGAATGTAGAAAACTTTTCAACCGAGCTAAACAATCTAAAAGTTTAATAGACTGGGACTCCTACAAGGAATCCCTCAAAACTTATAAATATCAACTGAGGAAAAATAAAAGAACTTCCTGGAGAAACTTCTGTGGAAAAATAGAAGATTCTTCAGAAGCTTCTAGATTAAGAAAAATCCTCTCAAAAAATCCGACCATGCCTAGCAGTCTGAAAACAGCTGACGGCTGGACAGAATCCTGCGAAGAAACTCACTCACTCTCACTGGACACTCACTTTCCAGGTAGCTCCAAGAACTTATGTAACTATGATTCCATAGAATCAGGTAGCATAATAACTAACACCCCCGATCTGATTACAAGGGAAAAACTAGTCTGGGCCATTAACAGCTTTGACCCATACAAATCCCCTGGACCTGATGGTATAATTCCAGCCGAACTTCAAAAGGCCGCGGATATTATTATCCCTGTGCTTGAAGTAATTCTTATCGGCTGTACCACCTTGAACTATATCCCCACGCAGTGGCGAGAGGTCAAGGTTGTATTTATACCTAAGACTGGGAAATCATCCCACGTAAATCCGAAAGATCTCCGACCAAAAAGTCTATCATCTTTCCTTCTTTAAACCTTAGAACGACTGATTGATATCCACCTGCGTATAGCTATAGATCCAAAATTGTTATCTACAGCACAACACGCCTACTGTAAGGGAAAATCTGTAGAAACGGCCTTACATACCTTGGTTCGTACTATAGAATATTCCCTCCATCACAAAGAATTCACTCTGGCCGCTTTCCTCGACATAGAGGGCGCCTTCAATAACGTCAGCAACTCTGCAATTACAAAGGCACTGACGAAGCTCAAAGTAGATGGTTCTATAGTGGAGTTGATAAATCTAATGCTAAAAAGCAGGAGAGTCAACTCTACTCTAGGAAACTTCTCTGCAAAGAGATCTGTCAGTAGAGGAACACCGCAAGGCAGAGTCCTATCCCCTCTTCTATGGAATCTAGTCGTCAATGAACTTCTAGTTGACCTAGAAGCTGAGGGATTCAAAGTGATTGCATATGCAGATGACGTCTCCATTGCGGTATCCGGCAAATATGCTCACGTCCTTATGGATCTGATGCAAACCGCTCTAAACAAACTAGTAAAATGGGCGAGAAAAAGTGATCTAGGGGTCAGCCCTCAGAAAACCGAACTCGTTCTCTTCACCAGGAAATACAAAATTCCTCAACTAACAACTCCATCAATAAATGGAATCCCACTTCAACTATCCAACGAAGTCAGATATCTAGGTATTATCCTACACAAAAAGCTAAACTGGAAAGCCAATATATGGGAAAGAATCAGGAAATCCGTAGCCCTGTTTTCCTGCCATGGGCACTAAATGGGGTTTCTCCCCCCAAATCACCCACTGGCCTCCCAAACCATTGTTGCGTGGTTCCAAGCGGAAATTCTGGCGATCAAAGGGGTCCTATCACGGCTAAAAGAAAACGTGATATCCTCAGCGAATATCCGGATTTTCTCAGACAGTCAGGCAGTCCTCGAATCACTCGGTGCCATTTCCACGAACTCAGTAACCGTCCTTAACTGTCGCCTGTCTCTTAAGGAGATGGCTGAACATTTCAATATTCACCTTATTTGGGTGCCAGGGCACAGAGATATCGCGGGCAACTGTAAGGCCGATGAACTCGCCAGAAAAGGATCCGTTCTACCGCTCTCAACCAGCAGGTTGAATATTGGTATACCAATCGCTACATGTTAACTTATGCTAAAGCAAGAGGCAATGGATAGAACAAACTATTGGTGGAACAGTATCACCACGTGTGTGGCAACAAAACAGTTATGGCCAGGACTAGATCCAAAACGCACAAGACATTTGCTTTCCATAACCAGATTGCACTTTAGCTCCGTAATCAATGTCATCACCGGACATTGTCTGATAGGAAGACACGCCATAAGACTCGGCGTTCCCTCTAATGACTTCTGCAGAATTTGCCTAGATGAGGAGGAGGAAGAGACTATTCAACACCTCCTCTGCTCATGTCCTGCACTCTCCTTTAAAAGAAAACGGCATCTACGAAAATATTTCCTCGATGATTTAAATGATCTGGCAAACACAGATATCCTGCATCTTTTTCGCTTTATCAAAAGCTCCAAATGGTTTTGTTAAGTGTGGTTCTTCCTCGCTTAATTTCTTATGGTATCACAATGAACCTAAGTGTGTCAGTTGTTTTCCTGACAGCCATTTTAACCTAACCTAACCTAAGCAATGCTTCGAGTGAATTTTTGTGATCCACTGTGCACTTATCCCAAATTTTTAACTATTCCACTATTCTTTTTTAAGGTACACTTATTATGAATGTCCAATGGCCGCTTGAATGTTGAATGTGCCGTTCACCCACCATCTAGAAAAGTAGTTGCAATGTCTGATGGTGCAACTGCCAATGAAATTTTCTGTTGTGGCCGTATTTCGGCAAGAATCAACGTTATGAAAAATGTTTTTCTGGTTCCACCTGGTGCGTCCAAGAAAAAAAAACGCCTTGTTCAGCAGCAACAGTCAGCATAATCCGATCATAAATAACTTTTTGTCTGCAATGACTCGCTGTTCACGATTATTGTTGCTAAATTACAATGGTCGTATTGCTTTTCTCGTTATAAATAGGTGTTCACTAGGTCGGTGGTTGGGCAATCTGGTAATGGCATACCATATAATGATTGAGTAGTAGATTTGAAATTTAAAGACATAAATCCTCGATCAACACTAACGCTCCATTATATAATATACATCTCTGGCCCATATTCTATATTTTGGCATTGATCTGTTTGTGTAATTCGTTGCAATATGTCTCCTGTCATATAATTTTTATTTTTTTTTTCCACAAAGCTTATGCTCGCGATGGATAGCATGTCGGGGCGACTTTAGTTAAGTATCTTCCGAGTTGGGGCTTAAACTAAATTTTAACAGGTAGGGGGGCATTTCAATAGAATAAATTTCAAAACAGAAATTGCCGGAGACCCCTTAAAATTGTTTAAAACACATTTGAAATTTTCGGTTTTAACCTCACTTTAGAATTTTTTTTCTTTCAAAACAGGAAAAGTTGAATGAAAACATAAACTACGGAATAAGACAACAATTAATATGTATATATTTCACTATTTTGTTGCTAATAAAACACTTTTTTTACATTTTCAATTATTTACAAAAGTTCACTTTGACATTACTTGTTTAAGTGATACCAGACGGTGTTTTTAAGTGGGAAATTTTAAATTGAAAATGGTGCAAGTGGGATTTTTATGGTTTGAAAATAAAACTTTTTTATGAATTTCTAACCACAAAAAGTGTCATTTTCTTACACTTTTTGTGGTTAGAAATTCATAAAAAAGTTTTATTTTCAACCACAAAACTAATAATAGCTTAAAATTCGCGCGAATTTTAAGCTATTATTAGTTTTGTGGTTGAAAATAAATTTTTTTTATGAATTTCTAACCACAAAACTAATAATAGCTTAAAATTCGCGCGAATTTTAAGCTATTATTAGTTTTGTGGTTAGAAATTCATAAAAAAAATTTATTTTCAACCACAAAAAGTGTCATTTTCTAACCCACAAAAATCCCACTTGCACCATTTAAAATTTCCCAATTAATAACACCGTCTGGTATCACTTAAACAAGTAATGTCAAAGTGGTCAAAGTAAACTTTAATAAATAATTGAAAATGTAAAAAAAAGTGTTTTATTAGTAACAAAATAGTGAAATATATACATATTAATTGTTGTCTTATTCCGTAGTTTATGTTTGCATCCAACTTTTCCTGTTTTTAAAGAAAAAAAATTCTAAAGTGAGGTTAAAACCGAAAATTTAAAATGTGTTTTTAAACAATTTAATGGGGTCTCCGCAATTTCTGCTTCGAAATTTATTCTTTTGAAATGCCCCCCTACCTGTAAAAATTTAGTTTAAGCCCCAACTCGGAAGATACTTAACTAAAGTTCAGCCATGGTCTCAATGGTTTTTGTCTTCTAGCAAATGCAGTTCACGACATGCATCTTGGTATGTACTGAATACTCGACCATTAACTGTTCGCAGGAATGCAAAAAACGTTGGTTCGGGAACATTCACCAATAACAAACGTAAATAGTGTTGACGTTCCTGACGTGCTTCCACTTTATTACAAGGGAAGAGCAGGTGACGGAGAGTCAAAATCAAAATGAAAAGATACTTATTGGTTTTAGATAAGCCTTTATTAGTATTACAGAAAAGGCCCGCTGTCGCAATGCATAGGCTGTGAGGCTGTGACCTTTAATGTATAAAATTACAATTCTAACTCTGCTCTTCTTCCCATTCGCTCCTCTATTTATTGGTTTCATTCATTACTTAATCGATGTCGTTTACCATCGTCAGAACCATGTTACTTCATTTAGTTCATCCGAACTAGGCCACACACCATGGTCACAACTCTTTATTGTCATTATGTAGAACACGCTTAAACCTTTATGACGATCGTATGGTGACCCACTCAAGTACTTCTGGGTGTGTCTTCATTGATCGCTGTTTATAGGTCTGGTATTGAACATTGCACTTGACATACTCTATTGAATAGCAGTTGCTTACTCATCTGTTTTCGTTGCCATAGAGGCGCGCATATAGCTTGAGTAAAAGTGACGTGCATACGTGAAGCGTAGTTCTACATTAAGAACGAACATGAAAACTATGCTTGGTTGGTGTTTTTCTGAATGAGTTGGTTCTGAAAGAAGGTTGGAGGCTGGGAATAGTTGTGGTTCTCGGATCACAACATCCTTCCCCTCTTGAAAAAAAGAAAATTCGTAGCCAATAAAAAGGTTTGGAATTTTCGCACAAACGTGTAGAGTTAAACCAAATGCGAAGAAGTCAGAGTTTTACAAAAAACTTTTGTTTTTATTACTAGATTATACAGGGTGATTTGCATAAGGTGTGACAAAAAGATAGGGTGTGTAGGTTGGACTCAGACCAGCAAAAAATCGTATGGGAGGGGGGGGTCCATTTTCCCCCGTTTAGGCGGGAGGGACAATTAAAGAAAAAAATCACTTAAAACGGAAAAAAATTATTTCAAAATAACGGTAGAGCCTACAGAGTCGTGCTATAGCATTTTGAAAAGCCAAAAACCTAAACAATAATTGTATTTTAAGATTAGTTCTTCAAATGAATAGTTTTAGAAATATTAATTTTCAAAGTCAAAATTAAAAAAAAAAATAAAATTTTTTTTTTCAAACCATTTGTTTTTAAAATTTTACGTTTTTATTTTTCTGGTTTATTTTCAATGCTCTTATTTATTTTTGCACCGAAAGAAAAAACCTTGGTTAATTTAAACATGTTTCATTGTTAATCAACAATTCATCGAAAGTTGTGAAATTAACCAAGTTCCCTGATGAATTCAAATAAGAACGCATTTTCAAATCAAGTATGCTGCCGTGATCAATTTTTTTTCAGGTAAGTATCACAAAAATGTTTAAATTAAGTATGTTCGTAGTTGATTTGAATATGTTCTATTTTTTAACCAACAACGTGATTGTTGATTTCATACTTGATCAACAACAAACATATTTAACTAACAATTAAGGCTGAAATTACAAAAACCATCACGTTTGTGATTGAAATACCAAATACACTGTTGAACTATCACCAATATGTTTGATCAACAATGTTCATACTTCTTTAATCAATAAAGAATAGTTAAAGTATCAGTAACATTTTGAATTCCAATATTTTTCATACTTAAGCATACAGAAAACGTGGAGTCGCATAACAGAGCTTCAATTCAATATGATAAGTTTCGTGACCATTTTATCTTAAGGGATAATTAATTATTCTTTTATGTTAACCAAGTATGTTCGTGAGAATTCAGAAACATTTTTATTTGCTCAACAGTTTTAATGTAAAATTTCTATGATAAATGCCTGAATTGAAGTTTGACCCATACATTTGATAGGTCAAACTTCAATTCAGGCATTTATCATAGAAATTTTACATTAAAACTGTTGAGCAAATAAAAACGTGGCTGAATTCTCACGAACATACTTGATCAACAATGTTCATATTCTACCAACAATTCAGAATTGTTGACGAAAATCAAACGTTGTTAAAGTATCATGGACATGTATGTTTCTAGTATCACAACCGTTGTTGGTTAACAATGAAATTGAAAATGACGTTGTTGATATGAGCAATGAAAATTGTAGCACTTAAATAAATAAAATGAAAATGCCAGCTTGTTCAATTTAAGTATGTTCGTGCTTGACGCAAAAACAAACAAGCTTCATGCTTGATTTTACCAAGGTTTTTCTTTCGGTGTGATCAAACACAAAAAACCGGATGGTTAAATAACCTGTAGTTTTTGAGAAAACCAAAAATGACCAAAACTACTTTTTTCTGAGAAAAACCTTTTCTTTTTTATTACTAGATTATACAGTAATAAAACCTTTTCTTTTAGTTTTTACGTTATTGGATAATTAAGTGAACTTACGAAAGAAAGGATTAGCTTTATCTTTTTCTTTTTTTTATTATTAGTCTTCAAAACATACAATAAAGTGACAAAGTGCTCAATTAACTACATTTCACACATTTTTTCATTGAGAACACCTTCGTGAGAGCATTGGGTTGAAATTGACCTGCCAACTTGTTTTTATTACGGTGGAGTTTTTACATTATTTAATTCTTGGTTAATTTAAGAAAGAAATGATTAACTTTCTATTTTTTTATTATCAGTCTTTGTGGGAACTTGTGGATTAACCATATTTCACCCTTTTTCAATGAAAAAACCTGCGTGAGAATATTGAATTGACATTGACCTGCCAACTTGTTTTTATTGCGGTGGGGTCGGTTTGGCGAACGAGGTCTACCTGTTGAGTTCAAGAACAAAACGTCGCTTAATTTTGTACACTAAAATAAAAAATGTCTTAATTGGGACATATAAAATGCAAGAATGTTTTGTTGAACAAACTAATTCTAATTTGAATGTCAAGTCGTCAACGTATCACGATGTCAAATTACTCTCGGGCCGAATTAACTGATATGCATTACTGCTACGGTATGGTTCATGGTCGAGGTCAAGAAGCGCAAAGACTCTACGCTGAATTGTATCCCAATAGGTGACATTCCATTCAAACGATATTTTCAAGAATTCATCAACGTCTTCGAGAACGTGGAGTACTGGAGCAACGAGGGCGAGACAGTGTATCTTCCGCAGACGTGCACACAGAGGAAAGAATTTTGGGATTGGTCCGACGAAATCCCTCCATTAGCACAAGGAGTATAGCTGCTATGCTTCATTTGCCCCATACTAGAGTATGGGGAGTGATTCATACCGACAAGTTGCACCCGTACCACACTACACCAGTTCAGGAGCTAACTGCCAACAACAACATATTAAGAGCTGCATTTTGCCGAACATTATTGCTAAGATATGAAACTGACCACAATTACTTTCGAAGGATATTCTGGACGGATGAAGCTCAATTTACCAGAGACGGAGTAACAAATTTTCACAATTTACATCACTGGAGTAGCAGCAATCCGCACAACAAGAAACAAACCAAATTGATAATCAAATTACCGAACTACCTCATATCCCAAAACAAGTCGAATCAGTTCCCGAAACAATTAATGTGACGCAGACGTAGGAGGGGGTGTTCTCATAGCTTGTCGCAATAGCTTTTTGTCGTCTAATATTACTTTTCCTTTTATTTTAACAATAGATCTAATTTGCATTGAAGTTACCTTTGAGTCTAAGATAGTCTATGTAATTGGCACATACATTCCCCCAAAAAGTTGTGCCCCTGCCTACAATGAAGTGGCTTTAGTGTTAGATTATTTTAACAATCTTTCTTCTTCAGATATAAATATTTTACTGCTGGGTGACTTTAATCTATCTTATATAGATTGGTCTCCTTCAATTGACTGTTCATTTCAGAAAGCTTCCTTGACATCCTCTCAACAAGAGCTTATCTTATTGGATTATCTAATTTCTACTGACTAACAACAAGTGAGCTGTATTAAAAACTTTTTAAATCGAAATATCGATTTAGTCCTTACCTCTGACGCTGTAAGTACTGTCGTTCTTAAATCTAATTCCGGCATGTAGATGACTATCACCCCCCTCTAGAACTTTTCCTTGACCTAAGCGGTCATATTCATAGTTATAGTAATTCATATGACTGCTCGCATATATTTGACTATCGAAAGAAAGTAATAATGGTCAACAATCCGCGACCTACCTCAAAAACCGAATTAAGTGTCTTGAAAATCAGATTAATTCGTTGAACAGTGCAAAATCGCCTGATAATGGATTTGATTTAATAAACGAAATGAAAAAAATAGTGGAAAAAAACTTTAAAACCAATATGTCCGTTTTCAATTCTTCCTTGAGTTCGATACGTTCCACCATTGAACAAATCTCTTCAATCCATCAGCTGACTTCTCTGAAAACTGCCGTAAACTCTGTTGAAAATCATCTGCAATCGATCTCACTTAACCCCACTCCCCTTCCGTGTCAACATGATGCATTGCGTTCTGAATTGGCTGATAGATTCGTAGACGTTACCAATGATCTTGCTTTAAATAGAGTATTGATCACAGATCTATCCGACGAAGTAAGAGCGGTTTCGTTCAAAAGCAATACACCTCATCAGCAACCGGAAAGACCAACTGAATCCAACATGTCCATACTTGATGAATTAATAGACGCCAACCTCACGACAACAACATCTAACACAGCTCATTCCGCCCCCTCCGTAGCCGAATTGGAACCTACTTTTTCTCCCCCCACCGAGCCCACCATAAACCGTTTGGGATCCTCTTGGACTATTTCTGAATGGAATACAAGGATCGCAAAGCTAAACAACAACAACACTTCGATCTTCACAGTGAGGAACACACCTGTATCGGCTGACACCGTTTGGCTAGAGAGTTTCTTCCTTCGTTACTACACTATAAAGATTTCTAACATCCAGAAGATCTCTACTCCGAACTCTACTTCGTTTCGGATTAGCATTCCCACTTCCTACGAATGGCTGTTTACAAATCCTTTTGGAAATACCGTGAAAATTGGAAAGATGGTAATTGCACGTTGTAAGAATAAAAGTAATAAGCTTAGATTAATACCTGTTCCCAAGCCCGCAAAAACACCTTCCAACCCTAATTGGTCTTTTAAAACCCACATAATGCCAAGTTTCGCTCCCTCTTTCCAAATACCCTCTATTTCTCAGCATGTCCCAACTCCACAGCCCAAGCCTCAAACCAAGCCACAACTCAAGCCACAACCAAAGCCCCGTAAATCAATTCAATCCAAAATCAAACCCATAGACGCCTCTTATCCATCCACGCTTCCTAAAAGGGTGTCCTTTAATCTTGAAACTACTCCATCTAATTCCTCTATACCAAGCCCACAAATCTCTGCCCCTTTTCCAAGCTTCGACCTAACGTCTGGAGCAAAATACCCTAATTTCGTCAGTTCCCACTTACTCAATCCAAACTCTTCCCAGTCTCCTCAAGGATCTTCCCCCTACATTGACCCTCTCCTACCTCCCGTAGTCAAACTCACACAGCAAAAAAAAGATTCAACTGAATCGCGTTACGCTCTCTCGAGACTAAGAGACAAAAAAACTGATGAGAACATACGAATCTTTTTGTCTTATCTTCACGACAAATCGGACTCCCTTTGCTATGAAGGTAAGACTAGAACCAGTGTTATGGTCTCTATTCAACAGGAAGGTCTCCCCACTGACGTCACTAGTCTCAAGAAGCTCTTTGTTAAATACGAGTATTTTGATGTGCCTCCTCAAAAAGTTGAAAGTGATCTATGTGCTTTTGGACATTACATCCACTCTAAACGCATCTCTCACCTTCAACGTAGCAGAGCTGACCATGAAAAGTTTTTTCGTTCATAATTCAGCATCTCAGAATCTGCCTCTTACCTTTTACTACCAAAACGTAAGAGGACTTCGCTCAAAAACAAGAGCAGTCCTTCAACAATCCCATGCTTTGCCTTTTGAAGTCTATGCCCTGACTGAAACTAATCTTATCCCTAGCATTAACAACCAGGAACTGTTCCCATCTACTTTCAATGTTTATCGAGATGATAATCTAGACCGTGACACTGATGACTCTCCTTGTCGTGGTGTCCTCATAGCTGTCACCAATACAATTGATTCATCTCTTCTCTCAACATCCTCCTCCCCCAAAATCAAAATCACTCTATCCCATAAATCGCTTAACATTATCTGCTTCTATATCTTACCATCGCAACCCCTTGAATCTTATGAATTTGCAATCAAAACGGTTGACGACATTTCAGATTTATGCGAACCCCATGATGAGATCCTTATTTTCGGTGATTTTAACCTGCCGTATCTAAACTGGACTTTGTCAGATGACCTATCGTTTTACATTGCTCCTAGTCCCATCTCTGCCAAAGAATGTCTGTTCGTTGATCGCCTGGCAGACTCTTGCCTCTGCCAAGTAAGCGGAATTTTAAACTATATGGGTAGGCAACTTGACCTTGTATTTACAACAGATCCCATTAATTCCTCAATCTCACTTTCGCTCCTGCTCCTTTCAACCATAGATAACCTACACCCTCCTCTCCTTCTCTCATTTTTTCTCCAGTCTTCACAACCATCTAACCCGCCTGAACCTCCAGCTTCATACGATTTCCACAAAGCAAACTTCCGCAAAATTAATGATTACCTCAATAGAACTCACTTTAATTTTGAAAATTTAACTGTAGAAGATGCCACATCCGAATTCTACAGAGAAATACATAAAGCTATATCCCTCTTCGTTCCCCTTTCTAGACTTAAAACTCCTTCCACTTCCCCTCCGTGGTATAACCATAGGCTCCGTACTCTAAGAAATAAAAGGAACAAATTGTGGACCATCTTCCTTCGTACTCGATCTCCTACTGACTATTCAGCTTACCTTGGCTTTTATTTACACTTCTGTGAGCTTTTCAACACCCTTTACCAACGCTATTTAATTGAAATGAAATCTAACATTATTAATGACCCTAAGTCTTTTTATAAATTTGTCAACCACAAAAGAAAATCTGACGGGTACCCTTCCTCCCTCTCCTTCAATAATGAATCCTCATCTGAGGCACTCGCCGTAGCAAACTATTTCGCAAATTACTTCAAACAGTCTTTCACGGATGATTCTTTTGTTCCTGATTCAGATTATTTCTCGTTTTTACCGAATTTTTCCTTTGATCCATTCCTTGCACGTTTCTTTGACTCCTATCTAATTGAAGAAAAGTTAAATCATTTAAATGATGAGTATATTCCTGGCCCAGATGGTATACCTGCCATATTTCTTAAGAAGTGCTCCTCAACTCTTTCCCTTCCTCTCTCAAAAATCTTTAACTTGTCCATATCCCTGGGTGTTTTCCCGCAAGTTTGGAAAACGGCGTTTATAACCCCTATACACAAAAAAGGTCCTAAGTGTGACGTGAAAAATTATCGTCCCATCGCTAAACTATCGCATATACCCAAAATTTTCGAAAGCATATTGTATGAAAACTTAAGTTTTCGTTGCAAATCTCTCATCTCCCCTAGACAACACGGGTTCCTCAAAGGCAGGTCAACAACAACAAACCTCGTTGACTTTGTCTCATTTACCCTCACAGCCTTAGAGAATGGAAAGGAGGTCGATGTAATTTCAACTGACTTCAGTAAAGCTTTCGATAAAATCTCTCACAAACTTATTCTTTTTAAGCTTTCCACCCTCGGCTTTGAACCCATTCTGTTGAGATGGATTTCTTCTAATTTAGAAAACCGTTTTTACAGCGTTCGGTTCAGATCCGCCTTATCCAGCCGCTTTCTAGCTACATCCGGTGTTCCCCAAGGCAGCCATTTAGGCCCTCTGCTCTTCATTCTCAGTATTAACGACATTGAAATCATCATCAAACACTCCTATATCTCCCTCTATGCGGACGATACTAAGTTTTACCGGATCATTTCTTCTTCTGAAGACTCTTCCCACCTCCAACACGACCTCGACAATTTTTCAATATGGTGCTCCAAAAACTGCCTGGAGCTAAATGTTACCAAGTGCCAATCAATAACCTTCTCACGAAAACGCATCAAGACTACTCCCCGTCTCTATCTTCTAAACGGTCAAATCATTTCCACCGTTGAGGTGATCCGGGACCTTGGGATTATTTGCGACCGTGAGCTGAATTTCCTCAAGCATATCGACGATATAATCCTTAAGGCAAATTCAGCACTTGGCTTCGTGAAACGATGGTCCAAGGAATTTGCTGACCCCTACGTAACCCGATCCCTTTACATTTCATTTGTCCGTCCGCTTCTTGAATACGCTTGTCAGGTCTGGTCGCCTTTCCAACAAGTGCACATTGCCAGAATTGAGAGCATTCAACGCCGTTTCCTCCGTTTTGCTCTTCGAGGTCTTAATTGGAGTAATCCCCTGATATTACCCCCTTATCAAGACCGAATCAAACTCCTAAACCTAAATACGCTGAAAGATCGAAGAGAAATATTTGACATTCTCTTCATTCACCGGATCCTCACAGGTACCATTGACTGTCCAGCCCTTACCGAATCCATTTTTCTAAATACTAACCCTCGTAACACCCGGAACCCCCGTCTCTTCTATCTTCCCACCCATCGAACCTCTTATGGCTCCAATGAACCCATCTCCCGAATGCTGAGGAATGTCAACTCCCACTCCTCTTGCTTTGACTTCTATATGAGTACTCCCTGCCTAAAACTTCGTCTCCTAAGCCCTCCAACTACTTAGTAAGTCTTAGCTATTAAGTTTCTTAGTTTGTAAATTAATAGCTTGTACTCCATGCCTAAAACTTTGTCTCCAAAGCCCTCCAACTAGTTTGTAAGTCTTAGCTATTAAGTTTCTTAGTTTGTAAGTTAATAGCTTGTATTAAGCCTAATAAATGGGGGTTTTGCCCCCACCAAAATTAAAATTAAATTCACAACAAAAGAAATAGTGCTTGGCGGACTTACATTAAGACGCGTTCTGAATCTGATCACCTTTCTTACATCTTCTTTTTTGATGAATTTAAATCACTATCAAAAACTCTGTACTCAAGTTATGTTCACAGAATGGGCAATTCATTGAGGGATGATCCAAAAAGTTTCTGGAACTTTGTCAATTCAAAGAAAGATTCGGATGGATACCCAGATAACTTTACATATGGTAATGTCACATTGACAAAAACATGCGACATTTGCAACACTTTTGCTCACCATTTTTGTAATTCGTTCTCTGATTCTATTGTTCATATAGATCGTAGTTACTTCGAGTTTCTACGTTAATGTCCTAAAGTTAATTTTAATAATGTCCCAATCCCAATTATCCTAGAAAGAGTCCTTAACAATATTTCATCTTTGAACGATGATTACTCTGCTGGCCCTGATGGCATCCCTCCCATAATTTAAAAAAAGTGTAAGTCCCAAATTGCATTTCCCCTTCATTATTTGTTTTCATTATCGTTAGATTCTGGTCGATTCCCTCTACTGTGGAAAAGATCTTTTATTACACCTTAACTACAGACCCATATCTAAGCTTTCGTGTATCCCCAAATTATTTGAACAGCTTGTTTGTGAAAGCTTAACGTTCGATATTGAAAATATAATTTGCAAACAGAAGCATGGTTTTGTAAAGAAAAGATCAACAGTAACAAACCTTGTATATTTCCTTCATAAATGTTCAAACGCGCTTGAAAGCAGGCAAGAGTTAGATTGTATATATACTGAGTTTTCAAAGGCTTTCGATAAACTATCTCACGATATTATATTGTTTAAACTAAATGCATATGGATTCCCTTCAACCTTCGTTGATTGGATCAGGTCGTACAAAACTGATAGATCATATGTGGTAAAATTTAGAAGCATTCTTTCAGACTATTTTAAAGTGCATTCAGGAGTACCACAAGGTAGTCACCTTGGCCCTATCCTCTTTATTCTAGCCTCTACTACTACTTTAGCTTGTCATCGAGTGAAATTTTGATCTTCGCGCATGATATGAAAATTTTCAAGAAAATAGATTGCGCAGCCGATCGTCTTATTTTACAATCTGATGTTGAAAATTTTGCCACATGGTGCGATAAAAATGGATTGATTCTCAATCCAAGCAAATGTCAAAGTATAACTTTTTCGAAGAAACGTACACCGGCTTTGCATAATTACTCGATTTCTCATCAAATATTATGCAAGGTGTCCAGTATTAAGGACCTCGGTGTTTACTTTAGTTCCAATTTAGAATTTACATCGCATATCAATTACAATGTTAGTAAAGGAAACTCAATGCTAGGCTTTATTAAAAGATGGGCTAAGGAGTTTACGGACTCCTACGTCACTCTTTCGCTGTATAACTGTCATGTTCGACCCCATCTAGAATATGCTTCTCAAGTATGGTCTCCTTATTATGCAGTCCACAATTCAAGAATAGAAGATTTATTAGATTTGCTCTCAAGGGACTTCCTTGGACTGATCCTTATGACCTTCCACCGTATGAGCATCGTATTCAACTTTTGCAGATGCAACTGCTTTCGCATCGGCGCATAAATAATGATTTATTCTTTATTCACCAGCTCATAACAGGACAAATTGATGCTCGTGACTTGCTCGCATGCATAAGTTTTAACTACCGGGGAGGCTCATACCAACTGCGCAACTTGGAGTTATTTCACTGTCCTTATCATAGAACTAATTATGGATTGAATGAGCCTATTACTCTTATGATAAACGTTTTGAACCTAAACTCAAAGTTAATAGATTTTCATATTAGTAAAACTACGTTAAAGTCCTTAATTCGAACCAGAGCTCCACTCTCTTGACTATGTTTTTTTTTATGTTTCTTATATCTTTATAATTGTCATGTTAAATAATTAATTTTACGTCTATATGTAGCTATCTAATTTGTTTTTGTATATGTTTATCAATAATTTTGTAATATTTTTTAGCTCTGTTGTCTTGAGTGTGTTAGACTTAATTTTTGCTTACTAACAACTAACACCTCGCTAAATGATGACAGTGATACATATTTCTGAGTACTTAAGGGTGAAAAAACTCTTGAAGAAAAGCTACATTGTTTCACGAGCTTGAAATAAGCTCTTCTGATAGTGTAAAAAAAGTTATTGGACCCAGGTTCCTGAATTCAGTTATAAATGGAGAATCCTATCAGCAGTTACTACGAGACCTTCTGCCCGATTTGATTGACAACGTTCCATTGGCCATAGCAGACAATTTAATATACCACCAAGATGGAGCTCCAGCACACTACAGCCGCATTGTAAGGAACTGGCTTGATGACCAGTTTAGTGACCGTTGGATTGGAAGAAGAGGTCCCACAGAATGGCCACCTAGATCACCAGATTTTACTCCGTTAGATTTTTATGCTTGGGGACTCATGAAGGGCTATGTTTACGAAAAGGAAAGAGAATCTTTGACTGAACTGAAACAACGGATTGAAACGGCTGAAGTCAAATTACAGGAAAATTTATCAGGTATAAATTTATGTGCAGAAATAAGAAGGCGCTAAAGTCTTAGCCTTCTTCAAAATGGGGATCATATTAAAAAAAATTTTATAAGAAGCTTTAGATAAAAATATTATAATAAATAGTAACTTAGTATTTTTATCTGAATATGCAAGTATTTCAATTTGGATTGAGTTCAAGATTAAGGCTTTCTTATTTTGCAATTGCATTTTACTTCCACTGGCTAGGTAGCGCGTGATGTTGCATGATTAAAAAAACAATCACAAGCTAATTATAACCCTTAGTTCTCACGCAGGTGTTCTCAATAAGAAAAGTAAAGAGCAAATTCATCCTTTATCTCGTAAATTCAGTTAAGAATCCAATTACGAAAAAAAGCTTTAAAAAAAATTGAAAAAAGTGGTTTTTGTAATTTTTGGTTTTCTCAAAAACTACAGGTTATTTGACATTTGGTTTTTTGTGTTTGATCAAAAATAAATAAGAGCATTGAAAATAAGCCAGAAAAATACTACTTAAATACTTAAAATTTTGAAAAAAATGGTTTGAAAAAAGTTGTTTTTTTCAAAATTTTAACCTTGAAAATTAATATTTCAAAAACTATTCATTTGAACAACTTATTTGAAAATTTTAATTAATACAAAATTAATATTTCAAAAACTATTCATTTGAACAACTTATTTGAAAATTTTAATTAATATATATAGCACGACTCTGAAGGTACTACCGTTATTTTTAAATAATTTTTTTTTAGTGATTTTTTTCTTAAATTGCTCCTCCCGCCTGAACGGGGGAAAATGGACCCCCCCTCCCATACGAATTTTTGCTTGTCTAGGTCCAACCTACACGACCTATCTTTTTATCACACCCTATGCAAATCACCCTGTATAATAGATAATAATATGGTATATGGTGGTAATACATGGATAAATTTAATAAATCAGTGAATTTTTGTTTCCAATTTTGTTTTCAAATTATTATTGTTAATTCGTTTATTGTTAATAATTCGTTTATTTAGTTATACATAGATATATGAAATAGATCCGTAAAAAACAGTTTTTTTTTTGTTTATTTCATTGTTGTTTACTGTTTTATGATTATAAGAAGTAAAAATTTTCTAAATAGATTCAGATTTTTAATAGATTAGAAGTTGTAAAAATTTTCTAAATAGATTTATGTATATATCTTAACAGCTTTTATATGTGCATAAACATCCTTGAATTTTTTTTTTATAATTTTATATCGTATTAATTAATAATGATTTTTTTACATAGTTTTATATCGTATTAATTAACAATGAGTTAAAGTTAATAATGGCATAATGACATACTATATTTTTCTAATTGCTTAGCACAAAAATTGGTGCTTTGTTTTCTTTCTTGTTCACATGGACAACATTACCTTTTTTCAAACTATTTGTTTTCTCTTGTTTGACTTTATACGTATTGTATCGTCTGAAGCAAAGTGATATTAAGAGAAAAAGGAAGATTATATATATGACTGTATAGTGGTGTATGTCATGCTTGTCAATCAATAAACCTTCAAACCGTTCAGACGTGTTTTTTGCCCAGATCCTACTCGTGACCTTTTTGTTAACAATAAGTTTAATTTTTCCTTGCCATATATTTTTTCTTTGGACACATCTCCCAATCTGCGTCGGGTTTTTTGTGCAACTCAAAAGAAAAGAAAATATAAAAATAAACCAACTCTCGTGCGCTTTTCGATGCCGTGTCACTTTTTGACATACATATATACAAATTTAAAACAATAAACAAATTTTCAAAACCTTCTTTCTTGTTCAATCATAAAAGAACCGAAGTAAACAAACTCTCGTGCGCTTTTCGATTCCGTATCACTTTTTGACCTATGATATTCAATTCAGATCAAATCAAAAACAATAATCCAATTTGCAAGAATGGAAAAGTGCGGCAATGTGGAAAGCGCTGTTTCTGATAGCGCTGCAAAAATGATTTTATGTGGTGGGTTATGCGGAAAATCTTTCCATCCTCTTTGTGTTGGTGTGACTAAGCGATCTCTAACTCATTTAAACAAATACCTGTGCAACTTTACCTTCTATTGTGACGAATGCACACAGATCTCGCTGTCTCACATAATGCTGGCGATAAGGTGTCTGGGCGAAAACATAAACCAGATGACAACTGATATGAAGTTATACCACCAAAAGAGTAGACAAGAACTGGCCAGATTCGATGATGTTTTGAAGAATGCCGACGAGTTGAATTCAACCAATGCTCAATTGCAGAACCAGAGTAAACTTACAGCTATCGAGAAGCAACTTGTCGCTCTGACTCAGGTCGTCTCAGATATCTCTAGCGACAATCGAATTGAGCAGAGCGTTCAGTCATTCAAAACTGAAATTCGCAAAACTCTGAGCGAATATCTATCCTCGTTACAAACTTCTTCCATCAGCTGAGTGCTCTGAAAACTGCCGTAAACTCTGTTGAAACTCATCTGCAAACGATCTCATTTAGCCCCACTCCCCTTCCGTGTCAAAATGATTCATTGCTCTCTGAACTGGCTGAAAGATTCGTAGACGTAACCAATGATCTTGCTTTAAATAGAGTATTGATCACAGATCTATCCGACGAAGTAAGAGCGAACTCGTTCAAAAGCAATACACCTGATCAACAATCGGAAAGACCAACTGAATCCAACATGTCCATACTTGCTGAATTAATAGACGCCAACCTCACGACAACAACATCTCACACACCTCCTACCGCCCCCCCGGAGCCGAATTGGAACCTACTTTTTCCCCTCCCACCGAGCCCACCATAAACCGTTTGGGATCCTCTTGGACTATTTCTGAATGGAATACAAGGATCACAAAGCTAAACAGCAACAACACTTCGATATTTACAGTGAGGAACACACCTGTATCAGCTGACACCGTATGGCTAGAAAGTTTCTTCCTTCGAAACTACACCATAAGGATTTCTAACATCCAGAAGATCTGTACTCCTCCGAACTCAACTTCATTTCGGATAAGCATCTCCTCATCCTACGAATGGCTGTTTACAAATCCTTTTGGAAATACCATGAAAATTGGAAAGATAAGAAAGATAAGCTTAGATTAATAACTGTTCCCAAGCCCGCAAAAACACCTTCCAACACTAATTGGTCTTTTAAAACCCACATAATGCCAAGTTTCGTTCCCTTCTTCCAAATACCCTATATTCCTCAGCATGTCCCAGCTCCACAACCCAAGCCACAACTCAAGCCGCAACCAAAGCCCGGTAAGTCAATTCTATCCAAAATTAAACCCAAAGACGCCACTTATCCATTCACGCTTCCTAAAAGGGTGTCTTTCAATATTTAAACTACTCCATCTAATTCCTCTGTACCAAGCCCACAAATCTCTGCCCGTTCTCCAAGCTTCAACCTAACGTCTGGAGCGAAATACCCGAATTTTGTCAGTTCCCACATACTCAATCCAAACTCTTCCCAATATCCTCAAGGATCTTCCACCTACATTGACCCCCTCTTACCTCCCGTAGTCAAACTCACACAGCAAAACACTGATTCAACTGAATTGCGTTCCGCTCTCTCGAGACTTAGAGACAAAAAAACTTATGAGAACATACGAATTTTTTTTTCTTATATTCATCTCCCGAATGCTGAGGAATGTCAACTCCCACTCCTCTTGTTTTGACTTCTATATGAGTACTCCCAGCCTAAAACTATCACTTTTTGACCTATAATATTCAATTCAGATCAAATCAAAAACAATAATCAAATTTGCAAGAATGGAAAAGTGCGGCAATGTGGAAAGCGCTGTTTCTGATAGCGCTGCAAAAATGATTTTATGTGGTGGGTTATGCGGAAAATCTTTCCATCCTCTTTGTGTTGGTGTGACTAAGCGATCTCTAACTCATTTAAACAAATACCTGTGCAACTTTACCTTCTATTGTGACGAATGCAAACAGATCTCGCTGTCTCACATAATGCTGGCGATAAGGTGTCTGGGCGAAAACATAAACCAGATGACAACTGATATGAAGTTATACCACCAAAAGAGTAGACAAGAACTGGCCAGATTCGATGAGGTTTTGAAGAATGCCGACGAGTTGTGTTGGCTTTCGGCCAACCAGACATTCGTAACGCAATATACAGTAAGGCGTCCTTTCTATTACTGTTCAATGGTTACAAAACCTTTATTGGAAATAAAGCATAATTATAGTATAATTTACATAATTACAATTGTTACACTTACGTTTCTGGTTAAATACAAATTAATATAGATTTCGTGACTTTTAATAATTATAACTTTGACTATCAATATGAAGTCAACTTATGCGTAATGAAAATTTCTCTCTAATGAAAAATGAAATGGAAATGAAAATGGCGTAATTTTTAAGTTTCACTTATTCGTAGTGAAGTTGGTAGTGGTGGATATACCCGCTGACGTGGAAGGCGTTTGTGCATGTTTACACTGACGTCTGCCAACACTCCCCCTCGGTATGTCCAACGGGAGTCACTTATGACTTGTCCGTCTTCTGCAACTTTGGTTTGAGTGACGCGTCCCTTTAGCCAGCAGTTTCGCGGACTATGCGGGTCTACAATAAGCACGATATCACCTTCTTTAATCGGCTCTACTAGTTCAAACCATTTAGACCGACGAGCTAATGTAGGAAGATATTCACTTACCCATCGCTTCCAGAAGTGATTCGCATACTGCTGTGATGTTTGCCAATTTTTCTTCATAACCTTTACGTCGTCATCCAATATCGTTAGAGGCTTCATTCCGTTTGACGACCCCAGGAGAAAGTGGTTTGGTGTAAGCGCTTCTTCGCTTTCATTGTCCATGGGAAGATTCTTTAATGGACGCGAATTGACGATGTTCTCAGCTTCCAGCATCATACTTCTTAAAAGCTCATCCGTAGGATTTCGATCAGGCATGATTTTATATAGAACGGTTTTTATCGAGCGCACAAGTCTCTCCCAGGAGCCTCCCATGTGCGGTGAGCCAGATGGGATGAATGTCCATTTTGTATTGACAGATGTAAACGCTCATCAAAGGCTTCTCTCATCTCACGCTCTGCACCTATAAAATTAGTGCCATTGTCACTAAACATCTCGATCGGTGTTCCTCGACGAGCCATAAAGTTACGAATGGCTAAAATACAAGAATCTGCAGTAAGGCTGTGTGCAATCTCGATATGCACTGCTCTGGTTGTAAGACGAGTCAATAGGACTCCCCATCTTTTTTCCGTTCGCCTCAGAACAGACACATGTATTGGGCCAAAGAAGTCAACTCCAGTAAACGAAAAGGGTCTCGTGTATGGAGACAGTCGCGCCTTAGGTAGTTGGGCCATTATTGGCTCACGTGGTTTCGCGTTTTGATTTTTGCAGTACTGGCACTTTCTCTTCATAACTTGATACGCCGTTCGTAGCTGTGAGATGTGGTACGTTTGACGAAGCTCGTTAACCGCTGTTTCGTGATTTTGATGATTGAGTTTGCAGTGCATGTCCATCATGATGAGGTTGGTAACTGAGTGATCTCTGGGATGGATGACAGGCCTCTTTAGATAATCGTTCAATTCAGCGATTTTAATAATGATTTTTTTACATAGTTTTATATCGTATTAATTAACAATGAGTTAAAGTTAATAATCGCATAATGACATACTATATTTTTCTAATTGCTTAGCACAAAAATTGGTGCTTTGTTTTCTTTCTTGTTCACATGGACAACATTACCTTTTTTCAAACTATTTGTTTTCTCTTGTTTGACTTTATACGTATTGTATCGTCTGAAGCAAAGTGATATTAAGAGAAAAAGGAAGATTATATATATGACTGTATAGTGGTGTATGTCATGCTTGTCAATCAATAAACCTTCAAACCGTTCAGACGTGTTTTTTGCCCAGATCCTACTCGTGACCTTTTTGTTAACAATAAGTTTAATTTTTCCTTGCCATATATTTTTTCTTTGGACACATCTCCCAATCTGCGTCGGGTTTTTTGTGCAACTCAAAAGAAAAGAAAATATAAAAATAAACCAACTCTCGTGCGCTTTTCGATGCCGTGTCACTTTTTGACATACATATATACAAATTTAAAACAATAAACAAATTTTCAAAACCTTCTTTCTTGTTCAATCATAAAAGAACCGAAGTAAACAAACTCTCGTGCGCTTTTCGATTCCGTATCACTTTTTGACCTATGATATTCAATTCAGATCAAATCAAAAACAATAATCCAATTTGCAAGAATGGAAAAGTGCGGCAATGTGGAAAGCGCTGTTTCTGATAGCGCTGCAAAAATGATTTTATGTGGTGGGTTATGCGGAAAATCTTTCCATCCTCTTTGTGTTGGTGTGACTAAGCGATCTCTAACTCATTTAAACAAATACCTGTGCAACTTTACCTTCTATTGTGACGAATGCACACAGATCTCGCTGTCTCACATAATGCTGGCGATAAGGTGTCTGGGCGAAAACATAAACCAGATGACAACTGATATGAAGTTATACCACCAAAAGAGTAGACAAGAACTGGCCAGATTCGATGATGTTTTGAAGAATGCCGACGAGTTGAATTCAACCAATGCTCAATTGCAGAACCAGAGTAAACTTACAGCTATCGAGAAGCAACTTGTCGCTCTGACTCAGGTCGTCTCAGATATCTCTAGCGACAATCGAATTGAGCAGAGCGTTCAGTCATTCAAAACTGAAATTCGCAAAACTCTGAGCGAATATCTATCCTCGTTACAAACTTCTTCCATCAGCTGAGTGCTCTGAAAACTGCCGTAAACTCTGTTGAAACTCATCTGCAAACGATCTCATTTAGCCCCACTCCCCTTCCGTGTCAAAATGATTCATTGCTCTCTGAACTGGCTGAAAGATTCGTAGACGTAACCAATGATCTTGCTTTAAATAGAGTATTGATCACAGATCTATCCGACGAAGTAAGAGCGAACTCGTTCAAAAGCAATACACCTGATCAACAATCGGAAAGACCAACTGAATCCAACATGTCCATACTTGCTGAATTAATAGACGCCAACCTCACGACAACAACATCTCACACACCTCCTACCGCCCCCCCGGAGCCGAATTGGAACCTACTTTTTCCCCTCCCACCGAGCCCACCATAAACCGTTTGGGATCCTCTTGGACTATTTCTGAATGGAATACAAGGATCACAAAGCTAAACAGCAACAACACTTCGATATTTACAGTGAGGAACACACCTGTATCAGCTGACACCGTATGGCTAGAAAGTTTCTTCCTTCGAAACTACACCATAAGGATTTCTAACATCCAGAAGATCTGTACTCCTCCGAACTCAACTTCATTTCGGATAAGCATCTCCTCATCCTACGAATGGCTGTTTACAAATCCTTTTGGAAATACCATGAAAATTGGAAAGATAAGAAAGATAAGCTTAGATTAATAACTGTTCCCAAGCCCGCAAAAACACCTTCCAACACTAATTGGTCTTTTAAAACCCACATAATGCCAAGTTTCGTTCCCTTCTTCCAAATACCCTATATTCCTCAGCATGTCCCAGCTCCACAACCCAAGCCACAACTCAAGCCGCAACCAAAGCCCGGTAAGTCAATTCTATCCAAAATTAAACCCAAAGACACCACTTATCCATTCACGCTTCCTAAAAGGGTGTCTTTCAATATTTAAACTACTCCATCTAATTCCTCTGTACCAAGCCCACAAATCTCTGCCCGTTCTCCAAGCTTCAACCTAACGTCTGGAGCGAAATACCCGAATTTTGTCAGTTCCCACATACTCAATCCAAACTCTTCCCAATCTCCTCAAGGATCTTCCACCTACATTGACCCCCTCTTACCTCCCGTAGTCAAACTCACACAGCAAAACACTGATTCAACTGAATTGCGTTCCGCTCTCTCGAGACTTAGAGACAAAAAAACTTATGAGAACATACGAATTTTTTTTTCTTATATTCATCTCCCGAATGCTGAGGAATGTCAACTCCCACTCCTCTTGTTTTGACTTCTATATGAGTACTCCCAGCCTAAAACTATCACTTTTTGACCTCTAATATTCAATTCAGATCAAATCAAAAACAATAATCAAATTTGCAAGAATGGAAAAGTGCGGCAATGTGGAAAGCGCTGTTTCTGATAGCGCTGCAAAAATGATTTTATGTGGTGGGTTATGCGGAAAATCTTTCCATCCTCTTTGTGTTGGTGTGACTAAGCGATCTCTAACTCATTTAAACAAATACCTGTGCAACTTTACCTTCTATTGTGACGAATGCAAACAGATCTCGCTGTCTCACATAATGCTGGCGATAAGGTGTCTGGGCGAAAACATAAACCAGATGACAACTGATATGAAGTTATACCACCAAAAGAGTAGACAAGAACTGGCCAGATTCGATGAGGTTTTGAAGAATGCCGACGAGTTGTGTTGGCTTTCGGCCAACCAGACATTCGTAACGCAATATACAGTAAGGCGTCCTTTCTATTACTGTTCAATGGTTACAAAACCTTTATTGGAAATAAAGCATAATTATAGTATAATTTACATAATTACAATTGTTACACTTACGTTTCTGGTTAAATACAAATTAATATAGATTTCGTGACTTTTAATAATTATAACTTTGACTATCAATATGAAGTCAACTTATGCGTAATGAAAATTTCTCTCTAATGAAAAATGAAATGGAAATGAAAATGGCGTAATTTTTAAGTTTCACTTATTCGTAGTGAAGTTGGTAGTGGTGGATATACCCGCTGACGTGGAAGGCGTTTGTGCATGTTTACACTGACGTCTGCCAACACTCCCCCTCGGTATGTCCAACGGGAGTCACTTATGACTTGTCCGTCTTCTGCAACTTTGGTTTGAGTGACGCGTCCCTTTAGCCAGCAGTTTCGCGGACTATGCGGGTCTACAATAAGCACGATATCACCTTCTTTAATCGGCTCTACTAGTTCAAACCATTTAGACCGACGAGCTAATGTAGGAAGATATTCACTTACCCATCGCTTCCAGAAGTGATTCGCATACTGCTGTGATGTTTGCCAATTTTTCTTCATAACCTTTACGTCGTCATCCAATATCGTTAGAGGCTTCATTCCGTTTGACGACCCCAGGAGAAAGTGGTTTGGTGTAAGCGCTTCTTCGCTTTCATTGTCCATGGGAAGATTCTTTAATGGACGCGAATTGACGATGTTCTCAGCTTCCAGCATCATACTTCTTAAAAGCTCATCCGTAGGATTTCGATCAGGCATGATTTTATATAGAACGGTTTTTATCGAGCGCACAAGTCTCTCCCAGGAGCCTCCCATGTGCGGTGAGCCAGATGGGATGAATGTCCATTTTGTATTGACAGATGTAAACGCTCATCAAAGGCTTCTCTCATCTCACGCTCTGCACCTATAAAATTAGTGCCATTGTCACTAAACATCTCGATCGGTGTTCCTCGACGAGCCATAAAGTTACGAATGGCTAAAATACAAGAATCTGCAGTAAGGCTGTGTGCAATCTCGATATGCACTGCTCTGGTTGTAAGACGAGTCAATAGGACTCCCCATCTTTTTTCCGTTCGCCTCAGAACGACACATGTATTGGGCCAAAGAAGTCAACTCCAGTAAACGAAAAGGGTCTCGTGTATGGAGACAGTCGCGCCTTAGGTAGTTGGGCCATTATTGGCTCACGTGGTTTCGCGTTTTGATTTTTGCAGTACTGGCACTTTCTCTTCATAACTTGATACGCCGTTCGTAGCTGTGAGATGTGGTACGTTTGACGAAGCTCGTTAACCGCTGTTTCGTGATTTTGATGATTGAGTTTGCAGTGCATGTCAATCATGATGAGGTTGGTAACTGAGTGATCTCTGGGATGGATGACAGGCCTCTTTAGATAATCGTTCAATTCAGCGCAGGAGTCGATTCTACGTGAGATATTATGTTCATCGAGATACGGACAAAGGTTGAAGATAGGGCTTGTCTTCGGTACAAGTCGTCTTGATCTCAGATGTAGTAGTTCCTGTTGGTATGAATTACGCTGGGCTTCTCTCATCAGAATGTAGTAGGCCTCTTGTAGTTCTTCGCGTTTTAGAATTCCTATACTTCGATTATGTTTGTTCGGTCTTTTGATTTTGAGATTGTTTTTGAATCGGATAACATATGCTGTACTTCGCAGCAACCGGTTCCAGGATGAAAGATGGTCTATTCGAAAAACGCTTCCTTGAGATTCAGCATGGACATTCATGTACTGTGTCTTTATTTCTTCGACAGTAGTTTTCTCCAGACAAACTTCTGTTGGCCACTCGTTTGATGGGAGTTCTAGAAATTTAGGTCCTTTGAACCACCTGCTCTGAGACGAAAACTCGGGCACCGTTTTCCACTTGGTTGCTTCGTCTGCCACGTTGACTTTTGTTGGAACCCAGCGCCACTCTGTCACATCCGTGATGTCCAAAATTTCGCTCACTCGGCAAGCAACAAATTGTTTGTATCGACGATGATCTGCTCTAAGCCAGCTGAGGACGTTTTTGGAATCTGACCAGAAAACACGATGAGAAAACCGGGAGTTATGCGAGTCCACTATTGATTTCCCAAACCGGGCTCCTAGTAGGGCAGCTTGGAGTTCAAGGCGGGGAATGGACATGTTCTTAAGAGGTGCAACTCTTTACTTCGCGCCTATGAGCACACACTCTACATTCTCGTCACATACGCTCCTCACATATGCCACGGCAGCGAAACCATTCTCGCTGGCGTTAACGAAGATGTGCAGTTGTCGTTCTATTGTGCCTACCATGACTTCTGAGATGTGACATCTATGGGATTTGTAGCTCTTCAACCGCTGGTAAGAGGCGCACCCATTTTAGCCATTTTTCAAATTCGGCGTCTTCTATTGCCGTGTCCCAATCTATTTTCGAGCGCCATATGTCTTGCAGCAGGATTTTGACGAACATGAGAAAATGAGCTAATAACCCCAGTGGATCGAAGATTGTCATCAGAATCTTCAAGACTTCTCGCTTTGTTGGTCTTCGGCCCTCGAATAAAATCTCTCTTTGTTGGGAATGTCTCAATAACTTGTAGGTAAAGCAGTCGGTTGAAGTACACCACCACATACCTAAAACATTTTCCGTACCGAGTTCAATGCCGAAGTTCAAGTTCTTATTTTCGGTAGGTTCAGACTTTAAAGCTTGAAGTACAGTGACTGAATTTGAGAGCCAGTTTCGTATGTGAAAGCCTCCCTGCTGGTGAACGTATCGAATTTGTTTGGCTAGCTCTATCGCTTCTTCTTCGGTGGAGACACTATCCATAAGATCGTCGACATAATGGTTATGTTTGATTGATTGTACCGCACGGGGAAATTCGGTAGCAAAGTCATCAGCATTTCGGTTTTTTGTGTATTGAGCACAACACGGAGAACAGCTTGCACCGAAAGTCATAACCGTCATAGCAAAGGTGGCAGGCGGCTCTTCAGCGCTGGGGCTCCACAAAAATCTTTGACAGGATTGGTCTTCTTTTCTTATGCGCACTTGGTGAAACATTTCCATTATGTCACCACATATGGCAATTCTCTCTTCTCTAAACTTAAAGATCACAGATAAAAGTGACGTGAGTTGATCTGGACCTTTGAGAAGGAACGAGTTTAATGACACACCCTTAACAGTTGCCGCCGCATCCCAAACAATTCTCATCTTGCCTGGCTTGCTAGGGTTAAACACGGGAAATATTGGTAGATACCAAGAACGATTACTTTTATTTTGGATCTCGTCATCTCGCAGCTTGCGTGCATAGCCCTTCTCAACGTATTCTTCTATTTTCTTATTAAGTGCGCTCGCCAAAGCAGGTTCTCGTTTCATTCGTTTGTGTAGACATGACAGTCGCTTCGCGGCCATTTGATAGCTATCTGGCATTTGGAAGTCATCATATTCCCAGAGTAACGCCGTCTCAAAGCGATCATCAGTACGAACGGTGTAAGTTTCCAACATGGTGGCAGCTCGTTGGTCTTCATCCGACATAAGTTCTTTTCCGGTGTACGATGTTCCGAAGCTATCGTTGACAGTGAAATTGTTTACCAAACGCTCGAGGTTGTCACTATCTCGTTCGTCAATATGGAAACAATTATTGTGAGCTTCGGATCGCCTGAGAGTATGCAGTATACTAGATAAGTTGCCGTGGACAACCCATCCGAGACGAGTCTTGGTGGCGACTGGTTCGTCTGTGCCTCCTTCCTTATGACTTAATGGTAATCTGAGCCGGGTGTTGTTAAGACCAATCAGTACACGTGGCCAAGCATTTTTGTAGGGCTCAATTTCTAATCCCCGGAGATGTTTAAACCGGCTTTGTAGGGCTTTGTTGTCCAATGACTGTTTTGGTAAACTAAGGCTTCTCACTGTAAGTGCGTCCGTTAACGCGTACTCCTCAGACCCATTTTGGACTCCCGATATTCGAAGCTGAACTACACGAGAATTATTTTCCACTCGACAGGTATCACCAGTCCATTTAAGGCGCAGAGGCTGAGGCCTACCTAGCAGGTTCAGTTCGTTGGCGATATCTTCATCTAGAAGCGTTACTGACAATCCGTCATCAAGAAACGCAAACGTCTGGATCTCCTGGTTGTTACCGTACAAGGTCACCGGCACGATGCGAAAAAGAGATTCATAGCAATCTTCTTGTATGCTGTTTTGTTGATGGACCGAGACATTTGCATTGGCATTTCGAGTTCTGTTCTCTTTGATGGTATAGCTATGCAGTAGCTTGTGGTGATGGAATGGACAGTCGTTTATACCACAAGTCGAAGTTGAGCTGCACTTGTTTCTAGGATGACTGTTTAAACAACATCTGCAAAGGTTGTGTTCTCTCACGGCAGACCATCTGAGTGTTCTAGTCAGACCTTGGAATCGTTTACAGTTGGCAACCGACTTGCAACCGCCCTTGCATATGCAGCACACAATTTCGGCTGAAGCAGCAAATTCAGTATTTTGTGGCTTGAAGTGGTCGTGCGTGTTTACAAATCCCTTACCTCTCGGAGATCTACTAGGTGGCTTAGGTTTGTTTGATGATAAAGATGTGAGTGGAGGAACAACACCTCCTGCCGCATCTGCAAGCCTCATCAACCAGTCATTGAAATGGCAGAGGGTATATTCTACTAACATGTACTTATGTGAAGCCCAATTAAGCCTGATGTCGTGAGGTAGCTTATTTTCTAGCTCTTGTAAAAGCGACGGATGTTGTAGGTAGATGGTCAGACCAGAAGCTGATATTGTTGCACAGTAATTTTGTACCGCCAATGAAAAGTCCACAATGCTCTCAAAATCTCCTTCTTTAGGTGCTGGAGTTGCTTGGATTTTTTAAAGTACCGCCTGAATGATTACCTGTTGTCTACCGAACTTTGTTCTCAACGCTTTGATTACTTGATCAACACATTCGGGTCGAATAAGAATACTTCTAACAGCGTTTAGTGCATCTCCTTTTAACGATTTCTGCAAGCGCAATAAGTTTTCTTCTTCAGTAAACCCGCATAGATGGGTACTTCTTGTAAAATTCGAAATGAAAACTGGCCATTCCTCCACGTCACCTGAGAAACTCTGGAGACCCCGTGAGATAAGCTGTCGCCCTGCGATCTGGCTTCGGGATAATCTCGTTTCTCCAAACATAGATGGTATCTGGTTAAGATGACGTGGGTCTAATGGAAGCTGAGAATGTGTTGCAGTTAAGGGAGGCTGAAGCGGTAACTGAGCTGAGAATTTTGGCTATCGTAGTGTTGAAATATTCGACAGCGTATTCGCGTTTAACTGGGTTGGATGCCAGATAGGATCAGACACATACTTCGTTGTTGTTGTTTGAGAAGGGAAGTGTGGTGGTGGTTCAGTTTGAAGATGGTGGTTTACTGTGGTTTTATTGTTTACTTGAATCTTAGCACAAGTCTGAGATTCACCATGCGCTTTAGTTGAATGCTTTTGAACTTCTTGTGAGGTTAACCAGTTGCTCACTTTGACACTTGCAGCGGATGATTTCCAATCCTCATCGTCCGAGGAATGTTCTGACATCTGGCTCAGCAGCTGGTATTTTTTGGCGAGATAATCTTCATCTCTCTTTGCTTGGAGTTCCTTTTCCTCTTCTAAACGCTGTAATTCCATTTGAATGTGTTTTCCTCGTGATGACTTCGTGTTCTTCGAACACACCGACGTCTTCGAAGCGCGTTTGTCACCTGATTCCAACGCTGTTAGTCCGGAGTTATACACCTTTGTTGAAGCTAGTGCAACACCCTTATGCAATGGCGAGAGGGGCGCTGGGTGTGTGACTTCGAAGGATTTTCTTGTGGCTTCGGACGCGTAAGGGATGAGCCCGCATGGAGTATTCGATGTGGTAAAGACGGCATTCGATGACGATGGTATAGCGTTATGCGTTTTATTAGATAAAATCCAACCTTCCAATCGACTTGACTGAGGGCGAAGGCATGAGGAATTTTTCGGCATCGGAGCTGGACGAGAAGCTGCTGAAAAAGGCGCTGTTGAGACTGTAGGTACGCAAACGACGACAGGAGTTTGAGCAAAGATGTAGTTACCGAAGTAGAAAACGCGTTATTACTATTTAAAAGCGATGTACTTATAGGGTTTGTTGCAGTTGCGGTGGTTATTGAAAAATTGTTTGCGCTTATTTGACTTGTGGAAAACGCGTTAGTGCTTTGTTGCAAATGCGCATTACTAAAAACATTCGCTTATTATCGACGAGAACTGGATTCGAACTTGCAGCAGTATTGGCTGCACGTGTCGCACCTTCTTTGGAGGTTATGGCAAAACATACAGCAGCTGCGCAATCAACATCTGAAAACTTGGAAAAAGTTTGGTCACATTTAGCACAGAGCCACTCTCGTTCTGATATTCCACTGGTCACTCCAGCGCATGTGAAATGACAACAGGCTTCACAACTGTCGCAGTTGACCATGTGGTCGGCGGAGTCCGGCTTGTCACATGCATAGCAGTTAAATTCATCCTGTGATGCTTGGATTACTTCATGTGATGGTTTCGATGTCTTCTTCCTAGGCATCTTTGGAAACTCAATTCGTTGATTTAAGAAACGTTTTGTAATTTGTTGGCTTTCGGCCAACCAGACATTCGTAACGCAATATACAGTAAGCAAGGTAAAGGCGTCCTTTCTATTACTGTTCAATGGTTACAAAACCTTTATTGGAAATAAAGCATAATTATAGTATAATTTACATAATTACAATTGTTACACTTACATGTCTGGTTAAATACAAATTAATATAGATTTCGTGACTTTTAATAATTATAACTTTGACTATCAATATGAAGTCAACTTATGCTTAATGAAAATTTCTCTCTAATGAAAAATGAAATGGAAATGAAAATGGCGTAATTTTTAAGTTTCACTTATTCGTAGTGAAGTTGGTAGTGGTGGATATACCCGCTGACGTGGAAGGCGTTTGTGCATGTTTACACTGACGTCTGCCAACAAGTTGAATTCAACCAATGCTCAGTTGCAGAACCAGAGTAAAATTACAGCTATCGAGAAGCAACTTGTCGCTCTGACTCAGGTCGTCTCAGATATCTCTAGCGACAATCGAATTGAGCAGAGCGTTCAGTCATTCAAAACTGAAATTCGCAAAACTCTGAGCGAATATCTATCCTCGTTACAAACTTCTTCCATCAGCTGAGTGCTCTGAAAACTGCCGTAAACTCTGTTGAAACTCATCTGCAAACGATCTCATTTAGCCCCACTCCCCTTCCGTGTCAAAATGATTCATTGCTCTCTGAACTGGCTGAAAGATTCGTAGACGTAACCAATGATCTTGCTTTAAATAGAGTATTGATCACAGATCTATCCGACGAAGTAAGAGCGAACTCGTTCAAAAGCAATACACCTGATCAACAATCGGAAAGACCAACTGAGTCCAACATGTCCATACTTGCTGAATTAATAGACGCCAACCTCACGACAACAACATCTCACACACCTCCTACCGCCCCTCCGTAGCCGAATTGGAACCTACTTTTTCCCCTCGCACCGAGCCCACCATAAACCGTTTGGGATCCTCTTGGACTATTTCTGAATGGAATACAAGGATCACAAAGCTAAACAGCAACAACACTTCGATCTTTACAGTGAGGAACACACCTGTATCAGCTGACACCGTATGGCTAGAAAGTTTCTTCCTTCGAAACTACACCATAAGGATTGGTTTGTCAAGATGGCAACTCTTGCCAAAAAAGAAAAGTGTTTTCAGTTTTTAGTCAGTCAATAAAGATCAGTCAAAGTCAACGTTTGGTATTTTACTTATAAGTCAACTTTTGTGACCTCACATTTGTTATTTCATGGTCCTTCGAGTCATTTTTACAATATTAATGTTCAGTATTTTGTTTAATGTATTACTTGTGGAAATAAAATATTAAAATAATTTTCTCTAACAATTGTCTATAAAAAAAAAAAAGCACAGCTCATTTGTTGCACCTTTTTCTTCACCGAAACACTTCCTTGGGGTTGTTTTATTTGCTGGAATTTACTATATTGAAATTTCTTAACCAGGTAAGCTAATTTTAGGATGGTAACGAGACTTAAACACCGCGAACTAATAAATAAAATCAAAGGGGTGATTAATTGCACAGCCAGCCGGCGTGCGAAAAGAATAGAAATGACAGATGGTTTTTGGTAGGAAGTGTCGGCAAGAAAACAAGCGCATCCAGCAACAAATGTATGCTGCCACCGCGACTAGCTCAGCTGGGGTGTGTTCGATGTTGCAAATGATGATTGGGTAAGATAGGTCAGATGAAAACAATTAATTTAATCGAGGGTGGATGAATTAAGATGTAATAAAGTTGGGATAAATAATCAGATTGGAGGACAGGGTGTCCTCGTAATCGTGGGCGCCAGAATATTTTTAAGAAAAGGTTAAATTTCCAAACCTTGAAGCTGAAAAGTAATAAAGAGAAATAACGACCGGGAAAGAAAAAAAAGAAAACAACGATGTGTAAATAATAAAAGAAGCAACGTATTTTGAAATCCCAAAGGGAAGTTGAAATGATTTTATTGTGTTGGGAAAACCTTGTCAAAGACGGGATTAAAAACCCAAGTCTTTTCAATATAAAGGAAAGTATAAAAGTTGGTAAAGGAGTATGGCAAAGTACAAAAAAAAGAAAGAAATGAAGTAGTGTAAATTGTAAAATTAGCAAGGTAAGAAAAAGAAGTAGTAAAGATTACTAAGATGGTCAGTTGGACCGTTGAAAGCAGGAAAAAAAAGAATAAAGGTTACCGAAGGTTGAACTGTTAATGGCAGTTCCCGAAAATTCCCAAGATGGGTCAAAATTAAGGGGAGTCACGTGCCAGGCAATTTCCTGGATAAATCGTTAGAAAAAGAGGCTACACAGTCTTTCACACAAATCTTTCACCAAATAACACGATTCGCACAAATTTCACTATACTTATCTTTCAAATCAAATCTCCTGCTCCTATTTCTCCCTGTTAAATATCGTCTCCTCAATTTGATCTGCACCGATATCCTTCTCTGTTCCAAAATCTTCCTCACTTCCTCGTTTCACTCTTTTTTTTATTAAAAATGAAATAAAAAAAACTAAAAGAACTAAAACTCAAAAAAAATATGGCACAAAATTGTTTTCCAAAACTTATTTTCAATTTCTTCAACTCGAAAATCTTTCACTCTCTCTCTTATCTCTTTGCTAGCTAGCCATTAGCGCACTCACACTTTCTAAAATCACAACGCATGCAAACTATTATACTACCTCTACACACATCCTTCACACATAAACATCACCTTCTTCAAACCAACTGCACACACATATCCAACAAATAAATTTTAACACACTGCATCTACACAACTCACTTTCATAGAAAATTTATATACTACTCATTTCAAGAACAGTTGAACACACAGTTTGCGGGATTATAGCACACTTTAATCATACACAACTCAGTTATGCATAAGCGCATTCACACTTTCAAACAACACACCGAATGAAAACTATTATATTCTACAGACTTCTGTCAAACACAAACAACATATTCCTCCACACAACTCAAAAATAACCTAAATGCACAAACACATTCAACAAATAAATTTCACCACACTCCATCCACACAACTCACGTTCATAGAATATACACATACTACTCATTTCAAAAACAGTTGAACGCACACAACTCAGCACATTCACAGTTCCAAACAACACAACGCAAAGCATGAAAAGTTCTCGGTAGCAAACTGACAAGCTCAGAAAGAAAATTGCAATTAGTTAAGACACACAAGATATAGCAGTATTTCGTGATAATTATTTTAATTTTAAAACTATGGCTACCGACCTACCAACTCTGAAACAGAAAAGAGGAAGAGCACACGGCACAATTTCAAGACTGAAAAATTACATATTCACAATCGCGGAGGGCACTGATCAAATGGATATTGAAAGCCGTTTTCATAACCTAAAGGAAGCATTCGGCGACTTTTGTGAATACGACGACCAAATTGCAATGATTCCTAATGAATCATCTAACATAGAAGTCGTAGAGGAAATATTTTATGCAGCTCAAGCTGCGTTTCGTCGCCACATTAACCCAGCAAATCAAAATCAACATGATGTTTCTCTTAACCACCAACAGCAAGCAACACTAGATGAGACCCTTAGTCTTCTTGCCTCACAGCAGTTGAACCTAATTGATGCATTACAAGAACGTCCACCAAATGGACTCCGAATGCCAACCCTTACAATCCCTCAATTTGATGGATCATATGCAACGTGGCCTTCTTTCAAAGATCTTTACAAATCCATAGTTCACTCTAATGCTAGACTTTCTAAAATACAAAAATTTCAATATTTAAAGGGCTTACTCATCGGAGATGCTGCTGATCAAATTCGTCACATACTCGTCACGGAGGAAAACTATGACACTGCGTGGGATAAGCTCTATAACAGGTATGATAAAAAGAAACAAATTATCATCAATTATATTAAAACATTCATCGACCAACCCCAAATTAAATTCGAAAGTTCAATTCAACTTAGGAAGCTAGCAGATATATCAGATGAAGTCATTAGAGGATTGAGTACTGTGGGACCTGATGCACAAAAACGTGATCCGTGGTTAATATACATCTTGCTTCAGAAAACAGACGACTACACCCGGCAGCTTTGGTCAATCAAAGCGTCAGATAAAAAAATTCATACATTCGATGAATTTATCACATTTATAAATGAAAGGTGCGATGCATTAGAAACTTACACAGCACATAATCTAGTCTCTAATTTTAGTAATCAACAAAACCAAAATGCAAGGCAGTCACAAACAATAAGCAGGTTGGAGTCAAATGCACAAACAAGTCGGTGCCCCAAGTGTAGCGGCGCTCATCCGCTGTTTAAATGCCAGTTGTTTAAAACATTGGGTGTTCCAGAGAGAAGAACACTTGTTACTCGTGCAAAGCTTTGTTTTAATTGCTTACATCATGGTCATCAGACATCATCATGCAACTCAACATTTAGATGCCACTATTGCAACGAAAAGCATCATTCATCTCTACACCAGCATGAACAATATAAGAACACATTTCCCCGATATTCAACACATGCCTGCAGAATCGAATTCTACCAACAGTTATTCGCAAGCAGCATCTCAAGAGGAGCATCAACATCTATTGCCAACTCAATCATACTCAGCGTCGTACAACACAGAATCTTCCTATTCAACGCTTCTACCAACTGCTTTAGTGTATGTTCAAGACGAGCAGAACAAATCAAGACCATGCAGAGCTCTATTGGACTCTGGTTCCATGGTGTCATTTGTATCAGAGTCGTGTGTGCAAATGCTTGGCATCAAACGCAACCATCGTCGATCTGCCGTTTGTGGTCTTTCAACTGTTCAGGTAGCAGTCACGAAAGGCGAGGCAATTTTGCGATTAAATACATCAAAGGGCGTAATCAATATCATTGCCTTAATCCTTCCAAAGGTGACGTCGTCAATACCATCCACAGACATATCCACACTCGCATGGCCTTGGATTTGCAATCAAAAATTAGCTGATCCGTTATTTTACAAAAGTCAAAAAATCGACATCCTCATAGGAGCCGACTATTTCTTCCAAATAATTGAAAACGGGCAGATAAAATTCTCACCTCAGGAGCCCATTCTCCAGAATACGATATTCGGATGGGTTGTGGCTGGCCCACATCGTAAAAGTTCAAATCAATTCGAGGAAAATAAGTTTGACTCTTATCAGATTACAGTTGATTGCGACATCGATAAAACTCTAACAAAATTTTGGGAACTAGAAACTGTACCAGCTAAGAGTGCACATTTTACTGACGAGGAGATGCATTGTGAGACTCACTTTAAAACTCACCTTCGCACCAACTCGGATGGTCGTTTCATTGTGCGTTTGCCATTTACAAAATCAACTGAACATCTTGGTAATTCCAGAAGAACTGCAGTATCGTGCTTGCTATCCATGGAACGCCGTTTAAACAATGATCCCGAGCTCAGTCAACAATATCGCAAATTCATGAAGCAAGCTAAATCACAATGGCCAGAGAAAAAATGATTATCATCATACCAAACAAAAAGTGAAGAAAAGCGAGTCAACATTCAAACATTTCATTCAACCATGTCAAGTTCAATCTATGAGACAATTCAGGCAACATCACACTCATTGGAGAAAATTATTCGTATAATAGCCTACTGTTTGCGCCTCAAAAGCATTCTACAGTTCATGGTAATTAAAAATAAAACTCATAACAAAAAACCATTGCATTCTTTCAGTTTTCTATCGACGAATGAATTAAAGGCTGCTACAAACTGCTATTTACGTTGGGTACAACAAACCGAATTCTGCGAAGAGTTTAAGTGCCTTGAAGCTAAGAAATCAATTCGAAGCAGCAGCAAACTCGTTTCTCTGTTTCCGTTCATCGATAGCGATGGCCTCTTGAGGGTAGGTGGACGACTTCACAACTCTTCATATAATTACGAAGCACAGCACCCAATCATACTACCAAAACAACATCTTGCTACATCTCTCTTGATCGACCAATATCATAAACGATATTTGCATCCTGGACCAACGCTTCTTCTTTCAATAATGAGGCAAAGGTACTGGATTATTGGTGGACGAAGTACAATCCGTAGCCACATACACAAATGTCTTAATTGTTTTCGACTCAAGCGCATCAAACAACAACAACTCATGGGAAGCATTCCCGAGCACCGCGTCACTCCAAGTAGACCGTTCTCGCATTGCGGCGTGGACTATGCTGGTCCTATCAAAATTCGGCAAAAAAAAGGACGAGGTGCTAAAATCAGTAAAGGGTACATCGCACTGTACGTTTGTTTTAGTACAAAGGCAATACATGTAGAGATGGTATCCGACCTTACTACAGATGCGTTCATTGCATCATTAAAACGTTTCATTGCGCGAAGAGGAATCCCAGCCGGGATTTACAGCGATAATGGAACCAATTTTATCGGTGCGAAAAGAAGGCTTTCAGAATTGTACAAAATGGTTTTATCTTCCAATTTTAACCAGATCGTTACAACATTTTTATCAAAGAAAGAATGCCAATGGCATCTAATTCCCCCTGCCTCACCCCATTTTGGCGGATTGTGGGAGTCAGGAATCAAGGCAGTAAAGTCACATATGAGGCGCGCCATTGGTGATGCTGTGCTGACATTTGAGGAGATGGCCACACTACTAACACAGATTGAAGGAATTTTTAATTCTCGCCCACTATCTCAAATCAGCGATTCCGATATCAGCAGCTTAGATCCTTTAACTCCGGGGCACTTCTTAATAAGTTCAACCCTCACCGCACTCCCGGAAAAGAGTCTTATAGAAACGAACCCACAAAGACTTAATCGATGGCAACAAATTCAGAGGATGGTTCAATCATATTGGAAGCAATGGTCTCGTGAATACCTACATACACTCAACCAACGGTCCAAATGGAGAAAAGAATCTAAGAATATTGAAGTTGGCGATTTAGTTTTAATACATGAAGACAACCTACCTCCAACAACATGGCTTCTCGGCCGAATCTGCTCAACACATCCAGGAAAGGAGGGCATGGTACGTGCTGTAACATTGCGAACAAAAATAGGCGAGCTTAAGCGCCCCATCGTAAAAATTTCTAAGTTACCAATTGATTAAAGTAGACTTTAATAGAGGGGGCAGTATGGTTTGTCAAGATGGCAACTCTTGCCAAAAAAGAAAAGTGTTTTCAGTTTTTAGTCAGTCAATAAAGATCAGTCAAAGTCAACGTTTGGTATTTTACTTATATGTCAACTTTTGTGACCTCACATTTGTTATTTCAAGGATTTCTAACATCCAGAAGATCTCTACTCCTCCGAACTCAACATCATTTCGGATAAGCATCCCCTCATCCTACGAATGGCTGTTAACAAATCCTTTTGGAAATACCATGAAAATTGGAAAGATAAGAAAGATAGGCTTAGATTAATAACTGTTCCCAAGCCCGCAAAAACACCTTCCAACACTAATTGGTCTTTTAAAACCCACATAATGCCAAGTTTCGTTCCCTTCTTCCAAATACCCTATATTCCTCAGCATGTCCCAGCTCCACAACCCAAGCCACAACTCAAGCCGCAACCAAAGCCCGGTAAGTCAATTCTATCCAAAATTAAACCCAAAGACGCCACTTATCCATTCACGCTTCCTAAAAGGGTGTCTTTCAATATTTAAACTACTCCATCTAATTTCTCTGTACCAAGCCCACAAATCTCTGCCCGTTCTCCAAGCTTCAACCTAACCTAACGACTGGAGCGAAATACCCGAATTTTGTCAGTTCCCACATACTCAATCTAAACTCTTCCCAGTCTCCTCAAGGATCTTCCACCTACATTGACCCCCTCTTACCTCCCGTAGTCAAACTCACACAGCAAAACACTGATTCAACTGAATTGCGTTCCGCTCTCTCGAGACTTAGAGACAAAAAAACTTATGAGAACATACGAATCTTTTTTTCTTATCTTCATCTCCCGAATGCTGAGGAATGTCAACTCCCACTCCTCTTGTTGTGACTTCTATATGAGTACTCCCAGCCTAAGACTTCGTCTCCTAAGCCCTCCAACTACTTATTAAGTCTTAGCTATTAAGTTTCTTAGTTTGTAAGCTAATAGCTTTTACTCTCTGCCTAAAACTTCGTCTCCTAAGCCCTCCAACTAGTTAGTAAGTCTTAGCTATTAAGTTGCTTAGTTTGTAAGTTAATAGCTTGTATTAAATTAAATTAAATTGTTTATTGTTAAAAAGGTTGTTAATTCTTTAGTTTTTTGAAATTGTATACTTTTTGATAGAAGTTTTAGTTCATTTTGACTACAATATTTAATGAATGCAACTTCTGGTTTTGCTTAGTTTTTCGGATAGTTGTTCTTAATTTCGGAAATATTTAAAGCGGGGATGAAGGAATTATAAACAAAAGAAGACTTTTCGTTTTTAGACCGTACAGTGATATCTTTTGATTTTAGGAAGCAGTTTCAAGTGAGTTGTAAAATAGCTGTTCCTTCAAGAGTATGTGTTACAACAGTATCCTGGCAAATCTCGTCTACTATATATTTTCCTAAAGAAGAAAATAGCCATGTATTGTGTTGTAATACTTGTATCCAAACTGTTGATAAGTTTGACTATTTAAGTTAAGTTCACAATTAATTTGTAAAAAACTAGCCGGGTTTGTGGTCAGATTAATTATATTTGAATTTGAAAGTTTTCCACCTTATTGACTTCAAAAAATCGTAACAAAAAGAAAAAATAAAATAAAAACGGAGTTAATTTTAAAATTCTTTTTATTTCACACGAATGCATGTTGTCAGCTGCGGAACCATCATCAGCGAACGACAATTAAACAAAACCAAAGAGATTACAAATATAACTTGCATTAAAGGTTAAACAAAGAGATTACAAACATACTTGCAGAAAAAACAAAAAACAAAAACAAAATAAAGAGTTTCTATTTATTCTTTTTTGAGTGCGTTGAACAGTTGAGAGTCAATTGGTCCAGGTGTTCTAAGTTCATCAAATTGATATTTTTGTGTATATTTATAGATTCATATGCATCAAGTTTATTTGGTTTGTTTACTTTTTTCAAAAGCTTAAAGTTGTTGTCAAAAGAAGTTATTGTGTGTTGATTGTCATTATGCGGATCAAAGATCTTTCTTTTTCACGGATCTAAGATGTTCGTTGAATCTGACCTCAGCAGCTCTTCTTGTTTGTCCAATATATTTTTTGTCACAGTTAGAACAAGAGATTTGATAAATGCCGCTGCATCGGTTAGTTGGTGTGCTGTCTTTTGTGGATCCTAAGAGATTTTTTAATTTGTTGTTGTTAGTATGTACAATGCTTATTTCTGATTTCGCAAAGACATGTATTAGCTTGTTGGTTATATTCGGGGCGAAGGGTAGAGTGACACGTTGTTTTTGTGTTTTTGTGCTTTGTTCGAAAAATGTACTAATGTTGTTATGCATTGACTTCTTCGCGTACTTTTTGATCAGTTGGTCTATCATTGATTTGTCGTACCCGTTCACATTAGCTATATGAAGTATTTGTTGGTATTCTCTCATATAGTACACTTTTGCTGTGGTGAAAAAATCAGAAGTTGACCAGGTTCTTACAACAATCAACAATAAATTTCCCAGCATTAAATTTACTTTTGAGAAGGAGGACGACACACTTCACACATTACCCTTTCTTGACGTTGAAATCAAACGAAAAGGGATAAGAGTTGAGTTCGGCGTTTACAGAAAATCCACATCCATAGATCGGTACATAACAAAGGATTCATATTGTGCATATAGCCAAAAAATTGCAGCTTTTCATTCCATGGTTTACAGATTATGCCGTCTTCCTCTATCTGTTGAAAACTATATGAGAGAATACCAACAAATACTTCATAAAGCTAATGTGAACGGGTACGACAAATCAATGATAGACCAACTGATCAAAAAGTACGCGAAGAAGCTAATGCGTAACAACACTAGTACATTATTCGAACAAAGCACAAAAACACAAAAACAACGTGTCACTCTACCTGTTGTGACAACAATATGAATGAATTCGGAATCACAATTCTAATAAACGGTGACAACTCAAATATGGGAACACATTTCCAGAATCATATTTCAACAACTGAACAACGAGTTCAACAGCACCACAGCACGAATGCCAAGGTCATATCAAATTTATTATTTCTCACAAATTGCACTTTCTGTCTACTAGGCAATTTGATTTTTGTGTACATATTATTTTCTAAGCTAAACTAACTTGCTTGCCATATGCATTCTCATGCATTTATCAATGAGTCAGCATTAATGCCGAATTCACTTTTGTAACTTAATTCCTTTGAACTCAATCAATACAAATTTTGTGTACATTCTGCAAAAGCATACCTTTGTAAATAAGTTAGCGTAAGCATTTAATTAGTATAAAAGAAGAATATTTATTTGAATAAAACTCAATTGCTACTAGAACAGCGAGCCGTAAACAATTTGACTTATTTCTAACTTCCCCCCACCAGTCGGTAAGGAGTTACTTCTAATATTTCAAATTGCCGACATAACATTTGGTCCTTCGAGAAAAGAAACAGTGGAAAAGCGTAACCAGGGCTTCAAACATTGGTTTAATTTTGAATTTATTTTTAAAATCGAAGTGTAAAGTGGAAAAGCGTAACCAGGGCTTCAAACATTGGTTTAATTTTGAATTAATTTTTAAAATCGAAGTGTAAAGTGTCAAAGCGTAACCAAGGCTCTTAACATTGGTTTATAACAAATACATCTGGTGAAAAAGCGTTATCAGGGCTCTTAACACTGATAAATTCACAACGAAAAGTGAAAACAAATCCAGTTAATTACATACAACTAAAGTTATAAAGAAAATACAACAAAATGATTGACGAGACAGAAGTATTCATTATCATCGGCAAACAGAAGAAAATCGCCGAGGAAATCGACAACCAAAGTCGAAACTTTGACAAAGATAGTGCTTCGAGAAAAACTCAGAAGTACAAGGAAGAAAGACTACAGCGTCTTGAAGCGTTATGGTTGGAGTTCGTAAGCAATCATAATAAAGTTGCTGCTCAGTTGAAGCATGATACGCCATACATGGAAAGAGATACACTCGGCAAAGTAAAAGCAGTTTACGAAGACTATAAGAAAAAGCTGGAGGATATTGTCCCAGCTCCAATAATGCCAGTCGCATTACCCAGTACAAGTGATGCGGCCGCCAAGTTCAACGAAAATACAAGGTTAAATGAGAATATGGCCCAAAGAAAAAGGCTTCGAATTCTTCAATTGAAGATAACATCAATTGTAGAAAACATGGAAGAGTTCGAAGGCACTCTGAACGAATATTCCAAAGAAATATTTGAATACCAACAAAAAATATTGCTGGAGCAATTGAAAAACTTGACTGAGCTTCACGAAGACTTCATATCCAATGCAACGGAAGAAGATTTCAAAGTGGAGTATGTTTCAAAAAATCACTACAAAGGGATAAAGCAAGATATAAATCGACTCTTGCATGAAATGGCATCAAGAATTAGTTCCAGCAATAGCGAGTCGAAAAATAAACACGAATCAATGCTGCCTAGACTTAAAATTCCGACATTCAAAGGCAATTATCTAGAATGGCAACAATTTTATGACTTGTTCATAAATATAATTCATGCCAAAACAAGCCTGTCTACCACTGAGAAAATGGAGTACCTAAAGACCCATTTGGAAGGCGAACCTCTTCATTTGATAAAACACCTAACATTCTCCAGTGAAAATTACAACAGTGCCTGGGAAATTCTAAAGGGAAGATACAATAATAAAAGAAAGATTGTATCAATGCATATTGAAAAGATGTTAAAGACTCGGCATAGTAGCACACCAACAGCTTCTTCAATTAAGAACACCTTAGATGCGATCAAAGAAGGGTTAGCGGCATTGGGTAATATGGGATATGACACATCATCATGGGGCCCAATGATTGTTCACTTAACAATAAAATCCCTCGACACAGAGTCCAGAAACCTATTCGAACAAGGACTTGACGAACCAAACAAGATGCCTGCCATAAAAACTCTTCTAGAATACCTGGAAAGGCGGTATCAGGCCTTGGAAGTTATGGCAACAGGCCTTGGAAGAAAACAACAAAAGACTCCTGACGAACCAAAAAATGCAGTTCGTAACTTCGTCATAGACGCTAAAGCAGTTCAGTGCCCAATTTGCAATGGGGAGCATAAAATATACAAGTGTTCAAAATTTCTCAAGCTATCTCCGAAAGAAAGATGTCATCAGAGCAAGCAAGCAAAGTTATGCTTAAATTGTCTAAGTCATAACAAGCAGCTCCAGTGCTTCAGTAAGAGGAATTGCCATCACTGCAACAAAAAACATCATACCTTTCTACACATGGACTGTACAGAGAAGTCAAAATCATCCGATCTTGAAGAACCTTCATCCAAACAGGTGAAACATGCCGAACAAAATCAGAATGTTTTGATTGCTACAGCAATGTTAAAGGTTCACAATGATAATGGCCGAAGCATAACAGTACGAGCACTCATTGATCCTGGTTCACAAGCTTCACTCATTACTGAATCAGTTGTTCAAACACTGAAACTTAGTAAACAAAGCATTTGTGTTGAGGTCAGTGGGCTAGGAGCCACAAAGGCAGGAATTGCGAAGAACAAAGTGGAAGTAACAATAGCGCCACATTTCGAGTCAAAATTTAAGCTGAAGATGGAAGCACTTGTTTTACCAAAATTAACCAGACAGTTACCATCAAAACAAACAACTAAACCAATCGAATACTTGATTCAACTAGAACTTGCGGATCCTACTTTTAATGTTCCTGGACCCATCGACATGATAATTGGTGCTGATACTTACGGTGACATCATCCTCAGCGGTATTAAACGAGTGACTTCTAATGCTCTGGTCGCTCAAAAGTCACAACTAGGATGGCTTGTTTCTGGGCGGACATCGAACGAGTTATCTGAAAAATACAGTGTTACCGGACTGGTGGCACTAACATCGATTGATAAACAATTAGAAAAGTTTTGGGAGATAGAAGAAATAATTCAACCAAAACTTCAAAAGCTAGAAGACAAACAGTGCGAGCAAATTTATGAGGATACGCACTACCGAAAAGAAAATGGGAGGTATGTCGTAAAGATCCCATTCAACGAATACATAATCCAGACAAAAGAACTAGGTGAATCAAAAAATAGAGCTACAGCCAGATTTCGCCAGCTCGAGTCACAACTAAACAAAAATCCAAAACTCAAAGTCATAAACGAATTTCTAAGCCTGGGGCACATGGTTGTAGTCAATAGCAACTCATCTACCAAAAATGAGATTTTCTAAATGCCACATCATGCCGCTATTAAACCGAGTACAACTACAAAGCTTCGGGTTGTATTTGATGGTTCGGCAAAATCAACGACTGGAGTAAGCCTTAACCAATTAATGTTGATAGGGCCTAAACTCCAAGACGATATCACTACAATTTTGACGCGTTGGAGGAAGCATAAATACGTTTTTACATTGGACATTGAAAAAATGTACCGTCAAATTGAACTGCATGAAGACCATCAGGATTACCAGAGAATATTATGGCGCAGTTCTAACAACCAACCCATTAAGGAGTACAAACTTACGACTGTCACGTATGGTACAGCATCAGCACCGTACCTGGCTATAAGGACTCTTCAACAACTGGCTAAAGACGATCAATCCAAGTATCCAATCGCAGCTGAAATAATCAACCACGACTTCTATGTTGATGATGTGATGTCCGGAGGAGATACGATTACCGAATGCAAAAGAGCTCAGAAAGAACTTGATGAAATGCTAAGAGGAGCAGGCTTTCAGCTTCGTTAATGGGCTGCAAACAACAAGAAGCTACTTCAGCATATTCCGATTGAGTTACGTAATCAACAAAAGAAAGACGTAATGAAAGACGAAACAATAAAAACGTTGGGGATAGATACACTGGAACCCTTTAAGTGACACCTTCCAGTTCAAAGTAAACCTGGAAACAGCAACATCCCCGGAAATACTTACCAAACGGAAAACCTGGTCCGAAATAGCCAAACTATTCGACCCTCTTGGATGGTTGGCTCCAGTAACTGTGAGCGCGAAAATCTTAATGCAGCAGCTTTGGAAAGCAGAACTCGAGTGGGACGAACCACTTCCTGTTGAACTATTAAAACAGTGGAACAAATTGAAGAAGAACCTTATTGCAGTCGAAGACATCAGGATCCCAAGGTGGATAGAGTCCAAAAAAGATCAACAGTTTGAGCTCCATGGATTTTGTGATGCTTCTGAAGCAGCATATGCAGCCGTTGTATACGCAAGAGTAATTCTTCCATCTGGCCTATATGCCTGCACCATCTTAACTGCAAAAACAAAAGTGGCACCAATAAGGAAGAAACTTCCTCTTCCGAAGTTGGAACTATGCGGTGCTCATCTGCTTTCAAAATTATTGGCGGAAACAAAGAAAACCTTTGGATTACAAGTAGAAAAAACCTTTGCCTGGACAGATTCTACTATAACACTAGCCTGGATCCAAAAATGTCCATCTACCTGGAAGACGTTTGTTGCGAATCGAGTCTCAGAAACACAAGAGGCAACAAACGTAAACTGCTGGAGACATGTTCGTTCAACCGACAATCCAGCTGATTATGGTTCAAGAGGTTGCTTTCCAGAACAGATGGCAAACAATCATTAATGGTGGAATGGACCTAATTGGCTGAAATTTGACTCTGAAAAATGGCCTTTAAACGAACAAAATACGAATGCAGTGACCAATGTTCCCGAGACCAGGAAGGTTGTAACCATTGAAGTAGAAGAAATTGACGACTTAACTAAAAGATTCTCTACGTACTCAAAACTAATAAGGTTCGCTGCTTATTGCAGACGATTCATTGCTTACTGCAAGAACAAACTAATGAACCATCCCATACAGACGGGTAACCGTAACGGCGCTCTAGAAATTACAGGGGAATGTTAGTACGCCGGCGGATCAATAGATGGCTTTGAGCGGTCGTTTTTGTTTTCGATAGTACTATAAATTCCATATACAATGTTTTTATTATGCATTCATCCTTTTCCATTTTATATTTTGTACCTTTTCCCTTCTCCTTACTGATGTGAATTTAGAATTCCGTTATTTTATATACTGTTTCTTATTCAATTGTTGGCTTCCCTAAAGTGTGCATCTTAGAAATATTTCGCTGTAATAAATTCATTTTAAATAGTAAATAATCTGTCAGATCTTTTTATTTGTACTACAGTCTGAGGCAAGGATACCTATTTTGTAGCTCTCCAGCGCTTGCTTAAAATTTTTTTGCTCTAATTTTTGTTGATTTGGAGGCGGATTTAATGTGGAAGGCACATCAACAGACCTCTGCTTGTGAGCAATGTTGGGTTTTGCCATTTTGGCACGATTTGTGTCCCTAGGGAAGGATTCAGAGCGATTCCTTTTTTCTCCCTTTGGAACAGCCGTTCTGGCTCTTTCCCTGGCTTCGGCTTCGTTAAGGCCGCTATCCAGAAGGACTTTAAAGCGTTTGCGAGCAGCTCCACAAAGCTTGACGCGCGCTTTTTGGGTGGTTTCGATCGTTTGATCAGTGTGTGTTGAAGGGGCAGCCTCATTTAGAAGTTTCGCCTCCTCCAAAGAACCAATAGGTGGAAGGTCGTCAAGACCTGTCTCCATTGGTGTGGATGCACTTAGAGCAGCATCACTCTCTTTAGGATTTTCATTAAATATATCAATTTTTGTACCCACGAGTATCAGGGAAAGGAGTTCACCATTGGCAGAGCCGTATGCCAACGCAAAAGACTTATAATTAAAATTGGATTTGCCTAGGTATCCAGAGTTCGCAACTAGCGACTTAGAACTCCTTAGCCATTCAGCCTTCGGCGTCGCTGTTCAACCACTGGCTTGAGGATTGTTTATCGACCTTTACTGGTCTAGATCCGTTATGTTCGGTTATTGCGTAAGCAAGTTGCAGTGGCACCTCGAGCAGGATGTTATTTGCTAATGCATAACGGTCTTGAAAAGGGAGATGCAAGAGTTTCATGGAATACCAGACTTTTATTGCGCTTCACCTGTTCCTGGGTCTTATGTCCCTGGCCACCAGAAACATTTTTTACAAGAAAAAAAAAAGCAAGCGAAATTTTAAGTTATGCTGGGATCATAAAGGCAATTTAGAAGAGAATTATCAGCAATATCACAGTTAATTTTGAAATTTTTGGATAGTTTTTGAATTCTGTCAGTAACCAATTCAACATTCGCTCTTTTATGTAGTTCTTGGGTGGAATAATGCCAAGGAAGCATCATTTATAGCACTTTGCTTTGTGAAACTTGCAATATTTTAGTATGCGTTTTTGCAGCAACTCCCCATACTGGGCACACATATAGTTGTATGGCTTGAAAAATTACTTTATGTATTAAGATCTTTTTTTCGTTGGTAAGTAAGGACTTCCTGTTTATAAAGGGATAAAGCATCTTTATAGCAATGATCACTTTCTTTATGGTATGATCAATGTGTTGCCTAAATGTTAGTTTGGTGTCGAGAAAGACTCCCAAGTACTTAATGGTTTGTTCCCATGCTATTAAGTTTCCATTAAACTGAAGCTGGATGCTGGGAACAAAACAAGTTTTTCTTTTTCTTGTGAAAAAAATGGCTTGAATTTTCCCAGTATACAACTTTATCTTCCATTTATTGTAATATATTTTCAATATTTCAATGGCATATTTCAAATTGTTCTCAATATTGAGAGCAATCTTATCCGACGTAAATATTGCTGTGTCATCAGCAAATATGGCTGATTCGCACAATGGAAGAATTGGAAAGTCCGATGTGTATACATTGTACAAGGACGGTCCAAGAACAGAACCCTGAGGAACACCAAAATCAAAACAAAAAATATCGGAAACACCACAATCAACATAAACCTTAAACGATCTACCAGATAAAAATCTTTGAACTAATTTACATAAGTAAGTAAGGAACTTAAATTTTAACATCTTGTTTATAATTCCATCATGCCAAACAGAATCAAAGGCTTTCTCTATGTCAACTAAAATCATTCCAGTTGATTGTCCCAGAGCTCTTTTTTTAACAACATGATTATAAATTCTCTTTATTTGATGTGATGTGTTGTGTAGTGGTCTAAATCCGAATTGCTCTTCAGGATAAATATTTTCATTAGAAACAAATTTTAAAATTTGCCCCTTTATAATTTTTTCACATATTTTGCTTATGTTTCTAAGCATGCTTATGGGCCTGTAACTTGCGGATAAGTCCGATTGTTTTCCTGCCTTTAAAATAGGTACAACCTTCGCTTTCTTCCAAACACTAGGGAAATATTGAAGTTTTAGGCATGCATTTATGATAAATGTTAAAAACTTAATTCCAACTGGTGGCATATTTTTCAAATAAACATTTTTTATCTGGTCCAATCCTCCTATTTTTCGTTTTTGTAGGCTGTTAATAATACATTTGACCTTTTCTTCTACAATAAAAGTATTTGGTGGTGTGGGCTCACTAAAAGCCTCAAAATTATTTTTTTCATTCATCACCATATGATTTGTTACCGAGTTACCCAAGTTTTGTGAAATTAAATGATTTGCAGAGAAATTCCTAGCAAGCTCGTTTGCTTTTTCAGTGTCTGTAAAGAAAGTTTTTGAAGAGTTTTTTAAAAATGGAATTTTCCTGTTTTTGTTTTTGATAATTTTTATAATGTTCCAGAATGGTTTGGCAATTTTTTCCAGTGAACTTAACCTCTTGTTCCACTCTAGGTTGCGATTACTTAGCAACTGTTTTGAGATAAGTTTGTTGAAGTACGAAACCATATTTTTGGAAAAGAGTTGACGATATCTTTGCCAGTTTCTTTTATGTTAATTTCTCAATTTAATAAGTTCCAGGATTGGAAGGAGAAGCGGGTTACAAATATCATTTTTTGCTAGTTTAAGGACGGTCCCTTCTATACTAGATAGAATATTTTCTGTAATGTTTTGGACTATAGAGTCCACATCGTCTACACAAGAAATATTGTCGAGGTCAAGGGACGCGTTTCGATATTTGGTATTTATTTTTGTTCTAAATAATTTCCAGTTGGCATTTTTCAGATCTTGAAAATATTGCACTTTTTTTACGCCCGACAACAAAAAATCACAGATGACTGAATTATGATCCGAACTTAGAGCATTAAACGAAACTGGTTGTGAAACAAGACTAGGTACATTAGACACAAGCACGGAAGGACTACCACGAGAACCTGCAGGAAAAAAGGTTGGACTAGGTGGAAAAAGTATATTTATCGCATAAATCAATGGGAGAGCCGTCAAAATATTTCCCTAGGCATTGGCTCGTATGCAACCCCAATCTCTATGACGGCAATTAAAGTCGCCACCTAATAAAAATCGCCATTCATAGCCAAAAGTTTTCTCAAATCTTGTTTAAGATATTTTCTCTTTAAATCTAAAGAAGATCCATCTGAAAAAAAAAAAAAAAACAGAAAAGATCTTTATCGTCTTCTTATTAAGTAACAAAATTTCGATCCCTACGTTCTCTACCACTTGCTTTGGAATTGTAAGTAAAAGCGAATTTTGAATTGATTTTCTGACAAAAATCGCTACCCCACCACCAATTTCGCCAATTCTATCCATGCGATAGGATTTATAATTAGATAATGGCAGCCTAATTTCAGGCGTAAGCCAAGTTTCAGTAACCAGAGCAACATCAACATTGTTGCTGTTCAGGAAATTTGAGAATTCAAGAAATTTATTTCGTATGCTTTTAGCCATTGACATAATAGATAAACATTTAGGTTTGTGTATAAGAACTTAGTTGCTAAACGTGAGATCACCTCAAATTGTTCTAATTTAGTTTTACAGGCAGATAGACTTGTAACCATTTCCATGCACAGCGAATTTAGTTCCTCCATGGAAAAGAGAGTAGAGTTGTTGTTGTTGATGATGTTGGAAGCGTTTTTGTTGCTCTCCCACGCATAACTTGAACAAGTAGAGCTTTGCTTGTTGTGCATGCTTGTCAATTCTTTGTTTGGTGCAATACCTTGTCGCTGTGGTTGTGGGAGCGAAGGAAAATCACTCATTGAAGCGACACAAGCCGGTTTTTGATGATTAATGTGTGAGGACAAATGTGTTGTTGGTGAAGCAAACGTAACCCTTGGCCGTGTGTAAGTTCTTCTACCAGATAATTTTTCTTTCAATATATTTTACTCTGTTGGTGCATGTTTGGTCATTACATTTGTAACTGCCACTGCAGTTAGCGCATTTGTACGCTGTAGTATTATTGCATTCGGATGTACTATGCGATCCAGCACAAATGGCTCAAAAAGTTTTAATGTGGCAGTTCCTTTGTCCATGTCCAAACATTTGACAATTGTGACATTGGGTTAGCTTAACTTTGACGTTTCGTTGGAAGTTCCAATTCACTTCTGTATGTTTAACTGTGCGAAAGTTTTTTTTTAGGTCAGCTAATTTAATCGAATCATTTTCAAGTGACACAAGATAAAAAGTATCACTGTATTGATCGTACTTCTTTGAATTTTTTTTAATCTCAATGCACTTAAGTCCAAGTGAAGTGAGTTCACTATTGAGAGTGTTATTGTCCATATCTTCTAGTCCATACAGGACAACTTTAAAGCACTTTGCACGTTTAAGGTCGTGTGAAAAAAATTGGCAATTTTCATCTCGAAGTTTAGTTATAACACTGTTGTACAACTCTATTCAATCACATATTATTTGATTCCTATTGAGAGTTTTTTAATTGAATAATTCACTGCATTAAGAGCTTTCATGAAAGAATGAGCGGTCGTTTTTGTTTTCGATAGTACTATAAATTCCATATACAATGATAAAAACAAGTAAAAGTATTTCTCTCTGTCTACTCGACGGTAGGTTCGTGGTAGTCAAGTTTACGACCGCCACAACTACTCCCCCTCCAGTGGAATCGATATGTTGAAATATCTGTTTTTGTTGTCTCATGTTAACTTAATAGTTCAAACTTGAAATGTCACTTCTCTTTTTTCTTGTGTATGTTTTTGTTGATGGTGATTCAGCAGATGTATTTTCATCATTTTTAGACAAAAACGCTGGTTTTAATCGTTCGACGCTCGACGGAAATTATTTTGTCTTCATTCTCCAGCTGGATTAAATATCTGCGGTCATCCAAACGTTTTTTCACCAAGTATGGACCGGAGTATGGTGCTCGTAGTGGAGGTTTGACTTCGTCGTGGCGCAGGAAAACATGTGAACAATCGTTGATATTTTTCAGTAAAAACATTTTTCCTTTTATGTGATGTTTCACAGGGCTTGGTCGGATTGTACGCATGTATTCGCTGTGTTTTTCCACGAATAGTCCTGGATCAGCTGGTTCGTCTTCAGAAATGAAAAAGTCTCCAGGAATGCGAAGTTTAGTTCCGAAAACCATTTCTGCTGCTGATGCTCCAATGTCTTCTTTGAATGCCGTTCGAAGTCCAAGCATCACCGAAGGAAGTAAGTCGACCCAAGGAATGGCTGGATTACACATTAGTGCTGCTTTTAGTGTCCTGTGCATGCGTTCAACCATGCCGTTGGATGCCGGATGGTATGCTGTTGTTCTTATGCGTTTTGCACTGATGGTATTTGCAAGAGCAGCAAACAGGGCGCTTTCAAATTGAGATCCCTAATCTGTTGTGAACTGATGAGGTGTACCGAACAGGCAGACCCAGTTATTGAAAAAGGCTGATGCAACTGTGTCTGCGGCTATGTCTTTCAGTGGTATGGCCATTGGAAACCTGGAAAATCGATCCAAAATGGTTAGACAGTATTTGAAATTTCTTACCTCCGGCATGTGTATCAAATCAAGATGAAGATGATTGAATCTCTTGTCAGGTACCTCGATGTTCTGTGGCAAAAGCTTATTATGTCGATGTATTTTTGCTCGTTGACAGGGTAAGCAATTTCTTGACCATTCCAAAGCGTTTTTTCTTATATTTGGCCAATTATATTTTTCTTTTAGCTGTCGGCAAGTTGTTCTTCCGCTCGGATGTGATAAACCATGCACGACATCAAAAGCTGTTCGTCTCAGTGAGGCTGGAACGTATGGACGAATGAATCCAGTTGTGACATCACAGTATAGACTGATATCGTTGTCTATGACGAGCTTTTGTAGCTTAAGTGATGTGTCACCTTTCAGAATGTTGTGCAATTCCTCGTCCAGTATCTGTTCAAGTTGAATTGTTTCTGAACTAAGTAGTGTTGGCATGTCAACTGCACATATTCTCGATAATGCGTCTGCTACAACATTATGGTCTCCTTTCAGGTACACGATTTCAGTCGAAAACTGTGAAACGAAATCGAGTTGTCTCAACTGCCTAGGAGATGCTTTTTCTGGGCGCTGAGAAAACGCGTAGGTGAGGGGTTTGTGATCTGTTTTTATCACAAAATGATGACACTCCAAAATGTGTTGGAAATGTTTGATGGCTGCAAATATTGCCAGAAGCTCTTTGTCATAGGTGCTGTAGTTTTTCTCTGCTGGGCTAAGTCTTCGAGAGAAAAATCCAATCGGCTTCCAGTTTTCGTCCTCGTTTTGTTCTAATGCAGCTCCAATCGCTACATCCGAAGCATCCGTAATCAGCGCCAGTGGTGCATTTCGTGAGATGAAGGATGAAAGTGTTGCGTTTGCTATACTGCTTTTGCAACTTTCGAAAGCTTTTAGTGTGTCAGCTGTCCATAAATGATTTTCCTCTTGTCGTTCTTGATAGACTCTTTCAGGTATTGATTTAGCGGTGCTTGGTGTTCTGCTGCTTGAGGAATGCAACGTCGATAATAGTTGAGCATACCTAAAAAACGGCGGAGGTCTTGGACCGTTTCTGGTTTTGTAAACTCAACTATCGCAGCAACACGGTCCTCAGGTGGTCGATATCCTTCCGCACTGATGTGGTAACCCAAGAAGTTTATGTGTTTTTGGCCCAGATGACATTTCGTAGAATTGATTAAAAGGTTGTTATCTTTTAATTTTTGAAGGACTGTGGTAAGGTGTTCCTTATGTTGCTCTGGTGTATCAGACATTATGAGGATGTCGTCGATGTAACAGAACACAAAGTCCATTCCAAGAAATATGGAATCGATGAGACGTTGACACGTTTGCGATGCGTTCTTTAAGCCAAATGGCATGAAAACGTACTCAAATAATCCAAATGGTGTTGTTATTGCGGTTTTTTGTATGTCATCTGGGAACATCGGAATTTGGTGGTAGGCTCGAGTTAAATCCAAAGATGAGAAAATGGTTTTGCCGTGTAACTTTTCAAATACATCTTGGATGAATGGTGGTGGATATCGATCAGGCACAGTTTGGGAGTTTAGCTTTCGGAAGTCGCCACAAAGTCGCCAATCACCAGACTTCTTTTTCACCAGGTGAATTGGGCTTGCCCACGGACTGCTGGATGGCTTGATGATTCCTTGTTGAAGTAGAAACTCAATTTCTGTTTTAGCAGCTAGTAGCTTCTCACCGGAGAGTTAACGAGGACGCTCGGCTATAGGATGTCCTGTAGTTATGAGGTGATGGTAAACACTGTTGTTGTTTATGGCACTGGGTGGATTTTAAGGTTTTGTTACATGGATGAATTTACTGAGGATGCCATCAAAGTCCTTGTTGCTGTCAATGGTTGATATGCCAAAGGTGTTGGTTGGCTTTAGATGTCCTGGGCTGACCAAAGAGGTAATGGTGTCGAGGATTTTACGATTTCTTAAATCCACAATGAGGCCAAAGTGGACCAAAAAATCAGCACCAATGATGGGTGTTGTGACATCTGCTATCAGGAATGACCATTTGAATTCACGTCGAAGTCCTAAGTCAACTGAAACGAATTTACTGCCGTAGGTGTTGATAACGGTATTGTTGGCTGCATACAGTTTGAAAGTACTGACATCAAGTTTCCTTGAAACACATGTATAAGGAAGAACTGATATCACAGAGCCTGAATCGATTAGATACTTTACATGCGTTTTCTTGTCGTGCACATGTAGTCGGACTTCGTGGAGTGGTGAACTGGTATTGTTGTAGCTGCCGCCCGTTTGAACAGAGGACGACAGCTCAACTAGTTTTCCTGGACTGGCTTCTTAAATGCGCATGGCTGTGTGCAGCAGCGAGCCTCTTTCCCGAACTTCTTATGGTAGAAACACACTGCCGGGCGTGTTGTAGGTGTGCGTGAGCGTGAACGTGGTCGGAAATTTTGTTTGACCGGTTTTCCGTTGTTCAAAGCAGTTCTCACTTCCAACATAAAACTTGACATCGCTTGCTCGAGTTTTTCTATTTTCTGCTCTATATGAGAGTGAGATGTTGATGGCTCAGCTTCTTGTGTCCTTGGTTGGGTTGCCATTACATATCCACTGGACGTATTCTCCATGATCTTATCCGCAACTTCCGACAGTGTGTTTAAATCCGATTTGCCAGATACGGATAGAATACCTCGAACACTAATGGGCATCCTATTTATCCATAGAGAATACAGAAACTCAAATTAAAGCGCTTTGTTCTCAGTATCTAAATTAGAATTACCAAAATAATAAGCAAAAAAAAAAAAAAAAATTATATGTTTTGTTTTCACTAAACTAAAAGTCATTCATTAAACTAAAAGCTGTATTCATAAAGCTCTTTTATTTTCTTTTTTTCTGTACCCAAAATACAGTACTTGTTCTGTTTTAACTAAACTAAAAGTAAAAAAAAAAATCGTTTTAACTAAACTAAAAGTCATTATAAAAATGAAATAAATTTTATTTAAACCAAAATATTTAAAATTACTGGTCCACAAATTTTAATATGTATGAATCAACAATTATTATGAATTATTATGAAAGAAAACACTGTAATAAATCAAAAAATTATAGAATAGTCACTCGGGCAGACGGCAGTAATGCCATGCTCTAATTTATTCAATTTGTTAAAGCGCAAATGCAAATGTAACTTTTTTTTAAGGAATGAATAAAACAATCTAATCTAATCTAAAATCTAATCTACAGAAACTCATCTCCGACGGCGCCAGCTGCAAGCTCCCTCATTTCGCGTAGCAGTTGCGTTGGTTTTTTGTTTTCCAATTCGAGATCAGTGAGTAGTTTGTGCAATTGCTTTTCCCTCGAATCAGATAAGCGCTTAATTAAGTTTTCTTCCAAAAAATCATACCTGTCTTTCTCTGGTGGTGAACGAATTATGTCAGAAACATGTAGCAAAACATCTGAGTCAAGGGAACTGACTATGACATCGAATTTTGAACTGTCGCTCCTGATTCCTTTTGAACGAAATTTCGCTTCAACTTGGAAAAACCAAAGGTCTGGTTGAGCTTTCCAGAATGGAGGCAGTTTGATGTCACTAACTGAAGCCACTAATGCAGTGTTTGGATCCTCCAATATTTCAGACCCAATTGTTACGGCGTCATCGTCAACCATTTTTTGTTTTGGGGAAAATGGATTCGCGTCTTGTTTGAGCGCATTTTCTATAGACGTCGGTGACTGCCATTTTAGTTGCTTTCCGAATTCGAAAATTTGAATAATCTGCCGATCACGTCGGGGTCACCAAATTGTAGTACAAATAAAAAGATCTGACAGATTATTTACTATTTAAAATGAATTTATTACAGCGAAATATTTCTAAGATGCACACTTTAGGGAAGCCAACAATTGAATAAGAAACAGTATATAAAATAACGGAATTCTAAATTCACATCAGTAAGGAGAAGGGAAAAGGTACAAAATATAAAATGGAAAAGGATGAATGTATAATAAAAACAAGTAAACGTATTTCTCTCTGTCTACTCGACGGTAGGTTCGTGGTAGTCAAGTTTACGACCGCCACAAGACTTACCGGAAACACTACTTAACTCTGACCAAATGACAGCTGTGCAAGACACCATCTTTGGTTTGATTTGCAGCCAAAAGACAGGGGATATCAGCCCCAAATTCTTTGGCACTATTTTCAGACCAGGGTGGCTTGTCTTCAACTGCAAAAATAAGGTCACGGCTGATTGGCGAAAAGGCGAAATTCCAAAAAGTAAAAGCCTTGGGAGAATGCCTCACTGAAGGCGGTCCAAGAGGAAGAAATTCTCAAAAACCAAATTCTGATAGGCCATTTCCCCGTTGGCCCTACATGCACGAACGAACAGATTCTCACTGCAATCAAAGTCCAGAATGAGGGTCTCCCCGTTCCTGAATGGAGAGTCATAAGAAGAGAAGCCAAAGGTGCCGTCTCTATTCTTACCATTTCGGTGAACCACAAATCTGCGGCTCTACTGAAAACCAAAAAAGACATAATAGACTTTAGATTTGGCGATGTTCAACTCCGCCATCCTAAAGCCCCTTACAGAACTGGTGCCCCCAAACCCCCACCTAACTCTCCTGTCAAGACAGCCTGTACGACTCTGACGACAGGTAATAGTGCTCCACGGCCTTCACCAACGTCAGATCTACAAAACAGGCTGACAGCTCCAATAACCCTAGGTCCTCCCCCCTCAGTTGTTAATGCCACAACAACCTTACCAAAGGAGTCAGCCGAGAGGCCCTCCTCACCAAAAGGTACCTCTGGCAATACAACACCAACTCCCCCCCCCCCTCCCTGCTCAACTACCGTTGCCAAACCAACACCAAAAAGCGGTAATGCAACACCAGCTGCAAAAAGCAGTACAGCCAAATTCATGGCTCAAAAACGGGACCCCAGGCCCAAAGGTAAGGCTCGGCAGAGGCTATTAAAAGCACCAGCGAGCTTTACCTCAACCCCAAAATCAAAATTAATTACACCACCCTTAAATTCCTGCAGATAAATCTCATGCACGCCAAAGCTGCCTCAGCTGCGGCAAGCAGGGAATTTGTCAAGCAGGATCTGGACTGCTTACTAGTCCAGGAACCATGGGTGGTAAGAGGCCAAATAAAAAACCTTCCAACACAATCGTGTAAGTTATTATACGACAAAACGCAACTCCAACCACGAGCTGCGCTTCTTATCCATAAAAGAACTAACTTTCTTCCCATTCCAGAATTCATCACAAATGATCTCGTTGCGGTACTAGCTGAGATCCCCACGGCAAGAGGCTCACAAAACATTGTAATAGCCTCAGCGTACTACCCGGGTGATACTACCTCCGCACCACCTGAATAGGTTAAAAAACTTTTTAGCTACTGCAACGCAAGGGGAAGACAGCTACTACTTGGTTGTGATGCCAACTCCCATCACACCATATGGGGTAGCAAAGACATCAACAAAAGAGGTGAGTCCCTTTTATATTTTCTCATGCATTCAAACTTAGACATTCTAAACAAGGTAAATGAACCTACTTTTGTCACCTCCACTAGGAAAGAAGTGTTAAATATGACAGTGGCAAGTTTTGCCATAGCCAACAACATTCTCAATTGGCATGTCTCGAAAGAGATATCATTCTCGGACCACCGGCACATCAGATTTGATCTGTCAAGGCCGAATCACAACAATATAGAAAACAATAGGGTACCAAGACACACGGACTGGAATCTCTACACAGAGACACTTCGTTGTGAATTTGAACCATCCTATCCAAACATTGACTTTCCTTATCAACTTGAAAGGGAAGCAACACGCTTAAGCTCACAAATCACAAGCGCATACGAGCCCAGCTGTCACATTAGACAGATCAACTCAAATCGCGATGTTTCCTGGTGGAACAGTCTTCTTCTTCTGTGAAAGTATCGATAACTTGCCTTCTTCAATTAGAGTTCAAAAAGCCTTAGCTACAGATCATAACAACGGTATTGGTCTCTTAAGAAAATCGGATGGTAGTTTTACCCAAAGTTACAGTGAAACTCTGAGCCTACTTTTGGCCACTCATTTTCCTGACTGTATACATACCACTGATCAATCTCTAACCACAAATGTGAGTTACACTACACCTAATAGCACAACAAGAAGTCTAGCTAGAAAAATTTTTAACGAAGACTCCATCAAATGGGCAATATCCTCCCAACAGCCTTTTAAGGCGCCCGGGGAAGATGGTATCTTTCCTGCTCTCTTGCAGTATTGAATTGATACCATAATCTTCTCACTTATACTTATCTATAGATCCAGTTTTGAATTAAGCTACATCCCTCCAACTTGGAGAAAGGTGAGAGTAGTATTCATACCAAAAGCTGGCAATAGATCAAACTCAGACCCAAAATCCTTCAGACCAATCAGTCTCACATCCTTCTTTCTAAAGGTCATGGAAAAAGTGATTGATTTACACATTTGCAGTACGGCCTTAATAGCAAATCCTCTCAATGCTAACCAATTCGCTTACCAAACTGGTAAATCCACTGTTACAGCTCTTCATCAGCTGGTCAGCAAAATTGAGAATGCGTTTACTAAGAAAGACATCATACTCTGCTCTTTTCTTGATATTTCTGGCGCCTTTGACAATACTACGTACTTGTCAATTGAAACCGCTGCAACTGTCAAAGGAATTGACACACCAACCATTAAATGGATTGACTCTATGTTAAGTGGCAGAATCATCTCCACCACACTAGGTCAAACATCAATAACAGTTAATGCTGTTAAAGGCTGTCCCCAAGGGGGTGTTTTATCTCCCCTACTCTGGTCAATTGTAATAGATCAGCTCTTGGATGACCTCAATAAGCTGGGTCTTCAAATGATTTGCTGGACTTACCTCACTATTATCACACCCATCATAACCTATGCTTCGCTGATCTGGTGGCAAAAAACAGAACAAGTTTATGCCCGCAAATCTTTGCAAAAGTTACAAAGACTAACCTGTGCAGGTATCACAGGTGCAATGCGCACCTGCCCAATTTTAGCGTTAGAAAGTTTATTAAATTTTCCTCCGCTACATGAAAGAGTAAAGAAGACTGCTGCAGTAAGCGGACTAAAGCTTCGTCTCACTAACTACTCGCGAAAGGAAAACTTACAAGGACATATGAGTATTCTGCAGGTGCTCCCAATACTGATATCGCTTGCAGCCCACTCCTCGGACTTTATGCCTAAACGCATAATGTTACACCACCCCTTTGAAGTAATCTTTCCAAACCGCTCAGCATCTTGTTTTTTGTTAATAACTTATTTATTGATTATTTTCTTCATTCTGTAATTACTTATTTATTTATTTTCTCAATTATCTATCATTATGATTTTTATTTTTTATTTTTGATATTATTTATTTATTTATTGGTTTATTTACTTATTTATTTATTTATTTATTTATTTATTTATTCAAATATTTATTTATTTATTTATTTATATATTTATTTATTTATTTATTTATATATTTATTTACTAATTCACATATTTATTTTCATATTTATTTATTAATTTATTTGCTTACTTATTTATTAATCTATATATTTGTGATGTAACTTATTATTTTGTTTATCTATATATATTTATAAACCTTTTTTTATTTATTTGTACAATGTAATTTATCGAGTTATTGAATAAAATTTATTAATTGTGTGTAATCTTTTGTTGAAACATACCATAAATATTCTAGTCAATTCATGTGTGTTAGCTACATGTAAAAAAAATCATTCAAACTTACGCCAAAGTAAAATTCATGATAAAATTTCTAATCATCTTTTTTTTTTTTTAATTCAAATGAAGGTTTTTTTTCGTATTTTCCTTCAAGAGCTTATAAATTCCTTCTTCTTTATTCAAATATTAAAAGATAATGTTACAGCATAAAGGTAGTATTAACCAAATCTCTGAATGTAAAACGTGAGGTCGCCGCCATTTTTTTAAACTCTGAACGAAAATAAAAAATCTATCTATCTATCTAATATTTATATTTTGATTGAATGGAATGTAAAAGCGTAGTGCTGGATTTTGAAGCACATATTGGAATCAGAATCAGGGTGGCGCGGCGTTGCTATGTTTTCTCTAAAATACTGTATCTACTGGGATGTTTGGATACTAACACATTGGGTAATTTAGAAACTCACTAGATGGGTTAAGGAGAAGCCATTCATATTTAGAAAAGAAAGTAATTAATATGGTTTTTTTTATTAAATCCAGTGAGACCACTTATTGCTTAAAAATTTTGGAAAACGGAGTACGGAAATACAGAGAACTCCACCAAAAAAACTACTCCCAAAGGGTTACACCATCGAAAACCCCAACTAAGACAAATGACGTAAAAGTCATTAGCCAAAAAGAAACCAATGTCTCTGAAATGATCGACACTGCAGGACAACAGAGTTTCAAAGAAATCAAAGAAAACTGCCAAACCAAATCAAAAGATTACTATGATGAATGGCAAAAGGAAATAGCAGCAAGAAAGAAACTTGAAACCTTAGTTCAAAGTCTTCAGGAGCAAGTAAAAAGACTCGAAGAAAAGGTGTCCCTATTTGACAAGGAACACAAGTCTACGGTTCAGACAAGTTAACAAGATACTGTTACTGTGTATCAAACTAACGAAGAAGAACTTTTATTTGAAACTGAAAGAAAAAGAAATAAGCGCACTGCTAAAAAACGAAAAGCGGAAGGTAGCCTCGAATTGCATACAAAGAACCAGCAAACCTCGAAAAATGAAAATAAAAAAGACTTGGGTACTACAAAGAATAATGCAAATAATGTGCTAGCCAATGCTAAACCGAAGTCTTTGTCTAAAGGCAACAGAAAAACTGTACCACCACCAATTATGATCACAGGATACCCAAATTTTGGAGATCTTAAGAAAATGATTGAGAAATGTACTAAAAAAGCTTGCAAATATACATCGTATAACAAAGACAATTGGAAAGTCAATGTCGAGGAAGATGATGACTATAGACTGGTCACAGAGGAACTAAGCAAACATAAAATCCAGTGGCACTCCTATGAAAACAAATCCACAAGACCAATAAAAGTAGTAGCCAGAGGCCTACATTCCTCATGTTCTCCAAAAGAATTAGTAGAAGACCTTGTTAAAGCAGGCTTCCAAGCCCTTGAGGCCCTACTAAGAACTCTGCTGGGGAACCAATTATAATAAAGAGATCCCTGCCTTTATTCACGCTATTTTTCGACAGCAAACAAAGTCTTGAAAATGTATATAGTATTCGATCAATCTTGGGCATAAAAGTAAAATTGAACCACTGCGAAAATCAAAAATTGTTCCGCAATGTAAAAGATGCCAAGCATTTGGCCACACCCAAAAATATTGCAACCGCGAGCTTACTTGTGTTAAGTGTGAAGGAAAACATGCAACTAAAGACTGTCCATCAAGCAAAGAACAGAAAGCAAAATGTGTAAACTGTCAAGGTAATCACCCTGCAAGCTATAGAGGCTGTCCAGTTGCTAAAAGATTTCAAAAATCCAAAAGCAAAATGACATCCGGTGAAATAAAGCCCAGCAATCCAGCAAACACAAAAAGAGCTCCTGAAGCTGAGGAGAAAGGTAAGAAAGAACTTCCGAAGGAAGCTGTTAAAAGCAAAAGCGACGAAAATAAATCCTATTCACAGATTGTTAAAAACGTGCGGAAGAATGAACAAACTTCCATTAAAGAAATCCTTGAACTTATTCTTAAAAGAATTGACAATCAGGATTTGAGCATCAAACGGCTAAGTGAAGAAGTCGCTCTTAAAAAACAATGATGGACAGAACACTAAAAATTGGAACATGGAATGCAAACGGTCTTTTACACCATTTATCAGAATAAAAAATCATCTTAGACATCGAACACATAGATATTTGTCTGGTGTCCGAAACTCATTTCTCAAGTGGACTTGATGATTTAATAATCAAACTATATTTGCTACCACGCTCCTCATCCAGCTGATAAGGCTAGAGGTGGATCGGCAATCCTCATAAAAAAGAACTTAAAACACCATGAAGAAGTTATGTTTACAAACGAGAATATGCAAGTAACAATAATTAGTATTGGTATGAAAAAGAAAGACTTCAAGTTGGCATCAATATACTGCCCGCCGAGGCGTTCCCCGACTGAAGATGATTATACAGAACTGCTAAATCTACTAGGACATAACTTCCTTGTTGGTGGTGACTTTAATGCTAAGCACACCCATTGGGGATCCAGACTTATAACAACAAAAGGCAGAAGGCTTTACAAAGCATGCCACAAATACAATTGTGAGTTTTATTCATCCAGATCACCAACATACTGGCCATCGGATTCAAGTAAAATACCAGACCTTGTTGACTTTTTCATAGTTAAAGGTAACAAACGAAACCATATAAGAGCCGAAGGAAAATATGACTTATCATCAGATCATACACCGGTGATTTTATCACTTAATGAATCGGAGATAATGGAAAAAAGTAATCCTAAGCTAGTAAATAATAAAACAAACTGGAGTGAATTCAGAGAAAAGCTTGAAAGCTATATAAATCTCGGATCCCCTATGGAAACAAAAGAGCAAATCGACCTTGAAGTAGAACAATTCATTGCCGATGTTCAACAAGCTGCAGAAGAAAGTACACCAACTTACTCGAGTAGGAAGCAAACTGAAACAAAATACCCTGCCGAGATAAGAGAGTTGATATTGGAGAAGAGAAGAGCTCGAAGAAAATGGCAAAATACTAGATTTCCAGACGACAAAACAGCGTTTAACCGGCTAAGCAACGAACTGAAAAAACAAATCTACGAATTCAAAAATGATTCATTAAGTAGATTCCTAAAAAATCTAACGACTGATGCTTCAACTGATTATTATTCGCTCTGGAAAGCAGCTAAGCGCCTGAAAAGACCGCAGTTACAAAACCCGCCAATAAAATCTCTAAACGGGAATTGGATCGGAAATCCGAAAGAAAAAGCTAACCTGTTTGCAGAACATCTTGCGAATGTTTTTAAGCCATTCCCAGCAAACACATCTGAAATCAGCTTACAGTTTATTGATAAAGTCGATGAAGTTGACATACCAATTGTCACACTCAAAGAAATAAAAAGTATGTGTCGAAATCAACTATCGAACAAAAAATCACCTGGGTACGATCTAATAACTGCTCAGGTTATGAAAGAAATGCCATCAAAAGCCTTCATAAAACTCCAATTCATAATATGTAAATGCATGCCTAAAGACCCAATATGTCCTACTTCATTGGAAAATTGCTGAAGTAATTGTTATACCAAAGCAAGGTAAGCCACCAACAGAAGTGACGTCTTACAGACCAATATCGCTTATACCAAAAATGGCAAAAGTCTTTGAAAAATTGCTACTGAAAAGACTGAGCAAAGTCATAGAAGAAAGAAATCTAATCCCAAATCATCAGTTTGGATTTAGAAATAAACATTCCACGATAGACCAAGTTCATAGAATAACGGATGCAGTTGAAAAAGCATTAGAAGAAAAACAAGTATGTTCGGCTATATTTTTAGATGTTTAATTTTAATTTAATTTTTTAATTTTTGGTGGGGCTACCGCCCCATTTATTAGCTTAATACAAGCTTAAAATAACTTAAACATACTAAACTTAAACTAATTAAAACTAATTAAAGCTAAATTAAACTACAGGGATGAGAACTGGTTTAAAAGGAGGACTTTCAGACAAGAACTTGAAAGATTAAGGTCGAAAAGAAAAGGAACAGAGTTAATCTTACTCACCATGCGGGTTAGGGGTTTGTTGAGACCATAGGATGTACGATGAGCAGGAAGGAAAAAAAATCGGGATGATCTTACGTTTCGGGGATTAGTGTTAAAGGAGATAAGATCTAAAAGGGGGGAGCAGTCAGTGTTACCAGTAAGAAGTCGGTGAATGAATATGACGTCAAAGACATTCCTTCTGTTTTCTAGGGAGTGGAGATTAAGGATTGCGAGACGTTCGCGGTAAGGAGGCAGGGTGAGAAAGTTTCTAACATCGTAGAGATCCCGAAGGTTAAACAGCAGAAAACGACGTTGAACACTTTCGATCCTAGAGATATGAACCGCTTGATATGGAGCCCACACTTGCGATGCATACTCTAGGAGAGGGCGAACATAGGCAATATAGAGGGATTTTGTTACAAGGGGGTTGTGGAACTCTTTGGATCATCATGATAAAACCAAGGGCGGAATTAGCTCTTGATATTACCTCGTCAATATGAGAACGAAAATTTAATTCGCTGTCGGAGAGAACTCCTAAATCTCGCATAAGCTGCACACGGTTTATGGAAACGTTCTGAAGATAATAGGATCTGGGGGAGGTTTATTACTTTTACGAGAAAAAGTTATTGCTTCGCATTTGGCAATGTTTAACTCAAGAAAATTTTTAGAACACCAAAAGACGAATGAATCGAGGTCATTTTGAAGCTGGAGAGAGTCTCGATCGGAGGTGATGACTTTGAAAATTTTTAGCGTCATCCGCGTAAAGTGAGATAGAAGAATATTGGATGATCTGTTCGACATCATTAATGGCAAGAATGAAAAAAAGGGGTCCAAGATGGCTGCCTTGGGGCACACCGGAGGTTGCCACGAAAGGAACTGAAAGAGTTGAACGGAAACGAACTCTATATTGGCGGTTATCCAAATATGAAGATATCCATTTGAGTAGGATAGGGCTGAATTCGAGGAAGAAAAGTTTAAAGAGGATTAAAGTGTGAGAGATTTTGTCGAAAGCTTTGCTGAAATCTGTGGTAATGACGTCTACTTCGTTTCCTTTTTCCACCGCAGAACGAGAGAAGGAAACAAACTCAACTAGATTAGTGGTTGTAGACCTTCCCTTACAGAAACCATGCTGCTTGGAGGATATCATTGATTTGCACTGGAAAGAAAGTATTTCATACAGAATGCTTTCGAAAAGCTTAGGGATATGAGAGAGTTTGGCTATGGGTCTATAGTTAGAAATTAGGTTTTTGGGGCCTTTTTTATGGATAGGTGAAATAACAGATATTTTCCATAAGTCCGGAAAACACCACTTGAAAGGGAAAGTTTGAAAAGGTTAGTGATAGGAAGGGCTAAACTCGAACAACATTTTTTAAGCAAAATAGCAGGAATGCCATCTGGACCTGGATTATACTCGTCTTTGAGTTTGAGGAGACCATTAAGAACAGTTGATTGATTAAAGCTTAGATTAGAGGGCCCAGTAGAGAAATGGCGAAGATAGGAAAAGTAAGTCTGGTCTAGATCTGGGGTTTTTTGGGCAAAAGACAGTTTAAAGTAACTTGCAAAAAAATTTGCGATTGTTGTTGGTTCGTTGGAAGATTGGCTTTCGTAGTGAAGAGAAGGAGGGAAACCATCATTTTTCTTTTTATAATTGATAAATTTATAAAACGATTTTGGCTCCGAGATTAGATTAGCTTGGGTGGTGGATGTAAAGTGATTGTAAAGAGCTTCATTGAGGTTGGAAAATTTATAAAACACTCCAATGTAATCAGAGTAATCAAAAACTGAACGGGAGCGTAGAAATTTATTCCAGAGCTTATTTCTCTTGTTTCGTAGCTCACGTAGTCTATGATTGTACCAGGGAGGGGATGTTGAGTAGGACTTATCACGCGAAAGGGGAACATAGAGATTTATGCAGTGCAACAATTTCTCGTAAAACAGACTAGTTGCGTCATTCATTGAGAGATTATTAAAGTCGAATGAGGTATTAGAGAGGATTTCATTGATTTTCTTGAAATTAGCTTTACGAAAGTTGAACGAATACTTATTTGGGCTAGGTAGAAGAAAAGGTAAGGTTATAAAAAAAGAGAGAGTGAGAGGCGGGTGAAAGTTGTCAATAGTAGATAATGGGGATGTGGTTTCTGAGACAGATGAGTTAATGGGGTCGGAAGTGAAAATAAGATCAAGCTGCCGGCCCATATAGTTTTTAATACCACTCATTTGGGAAAGGCTTGAATCAGTAAGACCGTCCACGAAGACACATTCTTTGAGGGAAACGGGTGAGGGAGTGAAAGCAATTTGATCTTCTGAAGTGTTCCATTGAAGATAGGGAAGATTGAAGTCACCGAAAATAATTATCTCATCTTGTGCTTCTGAGATGTCAAGCACTTTATCGATAGCAGCAACAACCAATTTGTACGAGTCTGTTGGTTCGCCGGGAAGGATGTAGAAACACATCAGGAAGATGGACTGATTAGAGAATGTTAGTTTGATAGAGATGTAGTCTAGTAGTTTGGAAGAGGAGGATGAAACGAAGGAAGATTCGTATTTATTATGGACAGCGATTAGGACGCCTCTATTTGGGGTTTCGCTATGAGGTTTTTCATCATCACGAAAGACATTGAAAAACGAAGGAAACAGCTCTTGACTTTTGATGTCCTGGGAAATGTTTGTTTCAGTAAGTGCAAATATGTCAAAGGGTAGATTGTGAGACTGCAAGTAAACTGAGTGAGTTTTAGAACGAAGACCTCTTACGTTTTGGTAATAAAAAGACAGAGGGTGGAGATTAGAAGGGGGATAGCTGGATTCATTGTTAGGAGCGATAGAACTTTTCTATTTCGGAACGGATTCTTTGCAGGTAAGAGATTCTTTTGGACTGAACGTACCGAGAGAAAGCTAAGAGATCTTTGGAGACTTGCAACGAAGAGATATTCAAGAGCTCGTGGTATTTATTGTAGAGCTGCCTTAGGTGTTGAGGATTAGAAGGAAGTCCTTCCTTTTGAATAGACGCTAATACGTAGCTTTTCGTTTTACCGTCTACACACATATCGTCTGGTTTGTCGTGAAGATATGCCAGGAACAGACGAATGTTGTCAAACACCTTACTATCTCTAAGTTTTGAGAGAGCATAACGGGACTCGGTAGACTCAGTAAGGGACTGTTGCGTGAGTTTAACAGTAGGTGGTAATAGAGGATCGAATGTTGGTGGGGAATCGAGCGGAGAGCGGGATGGGCTTGGGTTTAAAATATGTGAACTAATAAAGTTTGGATATTTGGCGCCTGAGGTGAGGTCAAAACTAGGGACAGAAGGAGATTTTATTGGAATCGAAAAATTTAATGGAGGGGTTGCTCAAGCATTCGACAAGATATGGCATGAGGAACTAGAGTACAAACTGCAAAGGGACCTACCCAGGCAGTACTACGAAATACTAAAATCTTATATCTCAAACCGGCTCTTCAGAGTACGGTATGATCAAGAATATTCAAAGCCGGTATTTGCTATATACAAGGGATATTCCAGTGGATAACAACACCATTATGGCTATTTTTGCAGATGATACCGCAATTTTGGCATCCAGTAAGTGCGTCGTCAAGGCTGCTGAGAAATTGCAAAATGCCGTCGACACCGTTAGTGATTGGACCAAAAAATGGCGTATCAAGCTCAATGAAGCTAAATCTGCACATATAAACTTTACAAATAAAATGTTAAGCTACGTTCAAATATTCATCAACAATCAAGCTGTACCTTACGCCAATACGGCCAAATACCTTGGGATGAATTTGGATGCAAAGCTAAAATGGAAAGAGCATATCAAAAAGAAAAGGGAAGAGCTCAACTTGAAATATAGAAAAATGTACTGGTTACTCGGTAGAAATTCGGACTTATCTGTCGAAAATAAAATAATGCTTTATCAACAAGTACTTAGACCTGTTTGGACCTATGGAATCCAATTATGGGGCTGTACAAAGAAAACAAATACTGAAATCATCCAAAAGTTCCAAAACAAAGTCCTTCGTGGAATAGTAAATGCACCATGGTATATAAGAAATAGCGATTTACATCGTGACCTACAAATAGAAACGGTTACAGAAGTTGTAAGAAAACAAGCTGTATCACACAATCAGCGACTGCATAGTCATATCAACTCTGAAATGGAGTCCGTATTAAATACGAGAGGCAATGTTCGGAGATTAAGAAGAACCAAGCCACACGAGCTAATGGCCTAAGAGTCATGGGAAGCATTAAAAGCTTAAGCTTCCCTTAAAGCGATAATATTATTGAGAAAGAAAAATCTGTTGTCGATCGTTCATAGATTGGTTCTGATTACGAGGAGTTTTTAGTGGGTAAAAATCCCACACTACTTGGTATCGAATACTACTAAGTGTCTTTTGAAGATTTACTCCTGACAAAAAAAAAAAAAAAATCGATTGCGAACGCTTTCACGAAATGCCGAAACGTTCAAGAGTGGCTCGAGTGAAAAGGAAGATATTTGGACGTTGTTTGTGATAGTGGAGTCAATAGAACTCCTGGTGGTTTCAGAGTAGTCTTGATAATTTCTATTAATTATTTCCGCTCCTTGTGACGTGTTGTACTAGTGGTATCGGGGTGCTATTGAAACATTACATGTAGCTACTTAAAGATTCTCGGAAAAACGTTTTATAACGGACCGAATTTTTTTTTCATTTCAACTGGCAACCTAGGTGTACTTGAAAGGGCTCGTTATTAACCGATGAAGGTGCACCTTTGAGGCTGAGCTTCGAAAGCTTAAAGTAAATTTTGATTATTATTATTAAGTTTATCTACTGATTTGATGAACTCATCACATTTCTCGAACTGTGAGCGCATTTGACGGAAAATGTGACTTCAGCATTTAATTGCCAGCATAATCTTCGACAGTGAAAGGTTTCTGCACTAATAAAACACGAAATTTAGCCTGAATTCCTTAAAGTACTCCAAAAATCTTGTAAAACGGGTGGCATAGAAATGTTTTCCACACAGCGCATCACACAATACTTACTCAATGAGGTTGTTGTTATCGACACAGTTAAAGTTAGCTCCCTGTTGAGACTATGAGTCTTAGCGGATAAGAAGTCGTAAGCACAAAAAAAAAAACACTTCGTTTATAAGGTATAACCGGTGGAAATGTTAAAATTGGATCGAATTAATTGACTACGATTGCCATTTTTTTAGCTCCGTTGAGTGTTCTTTTTTGCTAGTTGTCGTTAATTGCAGTATTGTTGTTGGGGTGCGGTACAAAAGAAATTCGTTTGTGAGAGTGAAGTAGGAGACAATGAAAATGCCACTGCGCTATACGACGGCGACGACGCGACGCAACGCCACAGTGGCCCGTTTTGACAAAAGTGCTTGCGAAATTCATTTTTTGGGTGGGTCTTTAACGCAAAACTTTTAATTTTTATGAACTAACAAATATTTGGAGCTTTAGTAATCGAAAAAAAATGTGGTACCCGTGGCGTAATGGTTAGCATGTCCACCTGCTAACCCAGAGGTTCGAGGTTCGAATCCCAGCAGAGGCAAAATGCAAAAATGTTTTTCCACGGGTATCGCCTTTCGCGAGGAATTGGCAAGTCCTCCGTTAGTAAATTCATTGCCATGAAAAGCGCATTCTCAATTAGCCGTTCGGAACCGGCGAAAAATTGTAGGTCCCCTCCATTCCCTCACAAGGCATGGTTGTGAGAAATGCGCTAGGCCCAGGGGCTCTTCGCTCTGTTGCGCCACCCTATTTATTTATTTATTAGTAATCGAAAAAATTATTTCATTTGAACGATCGGTTCGCCTTGTAGAGCTTGTCAAAGTTGACAAATATTTAATGTGAGAAAAAACATTAAAAAAATATATTTTTTTTAAATTTGAAAGCAAAAACTTGGAAAAGAGGGTTAGTTAAACCTCGTTTTGTTTTTTTTTTCCTTAATATATGTGTTTATTGCTATGATCAGAAAAAAAAAGTTATAAATTTTTTGAAATACTAAATTTAAATATTTTCGAAACACCACTTTTTGCGCACTTTTTCAACTTTACATTGAATAAAAAAAAAGGTTTGAAAGATATCAAACCGAAATGGACGCTAAATGAATCCTTATAAATATCTCTTCACTTACATCCAAAAACTCAGCTGCATTAAGTTGCATAACACTGAGCTAGAGAGATTTGATTTAAAAAAGTCAGTCATATTTCTGAGTTTTTTTTTTCAAGTGCAAAAAAAATCATGGAAAATGTTTTTGCAGGTACGTGTCTTTATTTTAAACTAGCTGAGCCACCCGGCGTTGCTCGGGTCTGTAGTTTTAAGGTTCCCGTTCTCGTTTTTCCGCTTAAGTGGGAACTTGAGGATGAAAAATAATCGTTTTTAAGTTGGGATTATGTGGCATCCCAATGACGAAAGAATTTTTGAAATTTGTCCAGTAGTTTCTAAATTTACGTTCCCATCCCGTTCCTGTGGGAGTATGGGGATCAAACCTTGGCAGAAACCATTTATAAGTCATTGTCACTGGGGGTTAATGTAACATCCTACAGTTGAAAGAATTACTGAAATCGGTCAAGTAACTTTAAGGTCTCTGTTCTCGTTCCCGTTGCCGTTCCCGTGAGATTATAGGAAAGAAATATAATCTAAAGTACTGATGGAGGGGGATAATGCAGCACCCCTAATGCTGGAATCGTTTTAGAAACCTGTCTAGTAGTTTCTAAGTTTCCGTTCCCAAGCCCGTTCCTGTGGGAATATCCTCGCAATTTTTTAAATTTTTTTTGTCATAAAAACCTTCTCGTGTCAATAACAAACACAACAACAAAAAATTGGCCAAATCGGTCCAGGCGTTGTTGAGTTATGCGCTTACCAACATATTTTGCGATTCATTTTTATATATAAGATAAAATGGTTCTGTAATTTAGAAGGAAAACATATTTTACACTAAGCTTTTTTAATCGGTTTTATAGCTTATTTCGTGTTACCCCTAATAAAACTTTTAAGCATAAATGTTTTTGATTTCGGAGTTTGATTAATTATTTTCAGGTAATTTGATGGATAAGGGTTTTTATCTGTATTAGAAAATTTTTTATTTTAATGGTAAACAGATTACCTTACTGAGATGTCACAAAATTTACAAGTGCAGGTATTTAGTTTAAAGGTATAAAATATAGTACATTGGGATGGAATTATCATTTAAGATTTGAGCGAGCAATCGAACAGTTGTACAAGGAAAAATTATTTATAATGGATATACCATACGATATTTTGTTTGAACTTTTTTTAAAAGTTAATAGCACTGAAGAGTTTATTTCTGCCGTAATAAGTGAACACCAACTATCCGCTGAAATTTTACCGGAAAATAAAGCAAAATTAAAAAAAACTTTCATTCTGCTACTAAGAAAAAGTGGGACGCAGCCCACAGATCGAAAATAAATTTTATAAACAAAAATGAGCAATGGCTATCTTCATCTCTCCATATCATCGGACAAACAGAAGGATTGTGTGATCTCCCAACTACATCAACTGCGTCAAGAGGAAGGCCAAAGAAAGTGCGCAGTATTTACAAAAAACAAAAACTAATCCACGCAACCGAAGAGATAAGTAGGTACTGCAAATCTTTCTGATGCATTAGTAATTAGATATAATAAGGACCATGAAAAATCTAAGAGTGATGTAATCAAGGCAATTTCTAGTGCAAGATGCAAGTCCACTTCGAGTCAAAAGAGTCAAGGAAAGCATTCCTACTCCGCAAAACGATCCCATAAAATATACAAATGAGAATGCATTAGTTTTGTTTATGGACTTGGGCCTATCAAAAGAAAAGTATAAAATACTGAGAACTTCGTTGAGGAGCCACAATATAGATTTTCTGCCATCCCACAACACGATTACATATCTACAAATAAACATACCTACATACCTACATTACAGCTACGAAAAAAAGAAGCAGTTCCCGAAAATAGCAGAATCACGGAAATATCAGCAGCTGTGAAACTTCAGATGAACAAATAATTGCACTTCCAAGAAGTTTGACCTTACAGAGTAAATGGGGCTGCGATGGATCGTCTGGACAAAGTGTGTACAAGCAAAAAATTAATACATCAGATGGTGAGACAGACGCAAACATGTTCATGGCATCAGTTGTTCCACTCAGACTCCATAGTACAGATTGTGAATATTGGAGAAGCCCTCGCCCATCATCAACTCTTTTCTGCCGACCCATAATGTTCCAATATGCAAAAGAAACTAGTGAACTCAGAAACACAACAGTCAACAATATAAAAAGGCAAATAGGAGATATTCAACCAACAATGTTTAAAGTTAATGAAGATATTACTATATTGGTCAAACATGAATTCTTTCTAACCATGATTGTTGGAAAAGTCTTAAACGAATTAACTGAAACAAAGTCATGTCCGATATGTAAAAGGACCAAAAAAAAAAAACTTCAATAACCAGGATGAATTACATAACGACGAACATAATTACGAATATGGAATCTCTTCATTGCATGCTAGAATCAGGTGCATGGAGTTTATTTTGAAACTTGCTTATACACTTCGACAAGAGGGAGAGGAGTTTGAGTTTGATGAATCTATTGGAATCAAGGAGGCAGAAAAGAGAAGAAAACACGAGATTCAAAGGCGTTTTCACGATGAGCTTGGACTAGATGTGAATAAACCAAAGCAAGGATTTGGAAATAGCAATGATGGAAACACTTCCAGGAGATTTTTTGAAAAATCGGAGGCAACTGCTCGAATAACTGTTGTCAATGAAGAGGTTATAAGTAGGATCAAAATAATACTTAATATTTTGAATTGCAGGGAAGAAGTGAATACAGTTAAATTTGGAGAGTACACCAAAAAACCGCAGAGTTATTGAAACAAAAGTACCCTGAAAAACTACTTACACCAAGTCTTCATAAAATTTTGGTTCTTAGTCAAAATTTAATCGAATATCAATCTCTTCCACTTGGTAAATTGTCAGAAGAAACCCAAGAGTCCAAAAATAAAGACTACAAGAAATACAGATATCTAAATACGTGCAAAGCTTCAAGAATTCGGCAGAATGAAGACTTATCTAACATGCTAGCAATCTCATCCGATCCACTTATTTCTTCCTTGAGGTATGTAAGAACCCAAAAAGATCTGAAAGCCCAAAACTCACCAAAAATGATAAGTTTGTTACACATTTCCTCGGATTTAGACGATAGTTTACAAGAAATATAGGTAGTAGGTAAGTAAATTTTTATTCGCCTTGTCTCATTTTTCCAATTTTGAATTATAAACTATCAATAAAATACTTTATAAATACTTATAAGCACTCTTTTATAAAAAAAAAAATTTAAAAAAAATACAAAAATAAATTAATTAAAAAAAAGTTTTTTTTCCACATTTTCACTCCATTTAGCTTGTTTTCTTTTTTCCCTACTGTTTTCTTTCAATTATGCTCAAAGTACTTCATAAATTGGTTTCAACCTTTTTAGAATTAACTTAACTAAAACTTCTTATTTCAGCAGCAGATTCTGAAACACCCTGTAAATATTTTTCCTCGGAATTTTCGAACTTTATAGCCGCAAAAATTTCCTGTAAGATAAAAAAAAAAATTGTGGCGATATCTTTATTCGTTCAAGAGATATGATTTTTGCAACCAAAAAAGTCAATTCGGGCCACTCGACGGTTCAATATCAACATACAGACAGACAGAGAGATTTGCAAGCCTAGCCATTTTTATTCTCTATCATCGTAATGTCATGTTTGAACTAGTTTCAAATTTTCTACACGATTGCAAAACTTGTCTTGTAGTACGTATAATCGCAAGTAAAATATGGCTTCTGTGAACTTGCTCACTGTAGTTTTAAAAAGGAATAAATCGAATACCTTGTACATGATAACAACACAGGATTACAAGCATCTCATTTGTGTTCCCAAGAGAAATTTCAAAGTAAATAATTACCTATATCAACATCATCTGTGACTGATCTCGCCATCATGGGAACACTGGGATAAAGCCTGAGCGCATCCTTGATACAGCATTCCAAATATTTCATATCCAGGAGATTTGTCATCGTTGCGGGACGGTCTCTATCATTATCAAAAATGTCATCCAATTCTTGTAAAACCCGATTTTGAATCTCTGGATGGCTTCCAAGTAAAAATAGCGTCCATGAAATGGCAGCGGATGTAGTATCATGACCTTCAAACATAAATGTGTCAACTTCTTCTCGAATGTCTTCGTCTGTTAAAACAACACCATCTTTTGATGCTTCAATTAATAAATCAAGGAATGCCAAACGTTTTTTCTTGCCAAAGTCTTCATGGCTTTTGCAGTTTATGCTTTTATTATTATTGTCGCTCTTGAGTTCGGCTTTTCGTTCTTCTATAACCTTATTCGAAAAACCATGCAGAACTCGAATGTAACTCTGATGGAGTATAAAATTCGAAGTTAATCTGAACACTGCGTCCCATTGTAACCACAGCTTAGACTGTCGGTTCTGTATTATTTCACCAATACTGAAAGAAAAAATGTTGTTTTTTTAAGTCAGTATTTCAATATAAGGCCATTTCATATAGACACAATTCTGGTTTTGTATAGAAAAAGAAAAATAATAATAATGCTGTGTTGGGTATATTTGTAGTGGATCTACCTACATTCACGAAAATTATTGCCGAATAAATACAGCTCAGATTTCTCTTCCACCCAAGCGCAACAGACCTAAGAAAGTCTTTGGCTCTGATAACAATACATCATCTCTTTATATTTTACCCTCTGTCAAGTGGATCCAAATATCTAAATTTCGTACTGAAACTGACCCTAATGACAACATATTTATGATAAAACTGGAATTCCTATAAATCTAATGCAATGCTAAAAACTTATAAGGAAAGATGCAGACCTGTCAAAACTTAATCACATCAACTTTAAACTAAGTATTCCATCAAAGAAATTGGACGAAGTTATAAATGCTTCTAAGTAAAAAAGTAAGTAAGTGTATTCATTTATCATCAACTTCAAATCAATGTTTTGATACGTTTCGTCGCCCTAAAATTGGGTTGCCGTAAACGCCAAAATTCGTTTTTTGAGTTTGATATGCTTGTATTATGTTTTATGTTTTCGAGGGTGCTCTTTTCAAATTTTTCATCCTCTTTGCTCTATCTCTTTCCATTGCGGAGATATTCGGAATGATTTTGACGTAGATGCACCGAAATCAGTAAATTCAGGTATTATTTTGGCGTAAACGCCAAATTTTGGCATATACGTCAAAATTTCCATACAATTTTCCAAAATTTTATTGCGAGAATTGTTTTGACGTACGTTCTTTATCTTCCAACGTACGCCGTAAACGGAAAAAATATTTTTTAGTATTGTTTTGACTTATGTGTATACAAAACGATGACTTAGATATGCACGTACGTCACTAAATAAAAAAAAATGTTTTCTTAATTTGGCGTACGTGCATACGGTTTTACTCTGAACGTAGAAAAGTATAAATTAAAAAGTATGATAAATAATAAAAATAAACTTTTCTTAAATACTCTCTCAATAAACTATTATTTTAACCCCACCCGAAAAAATACAGGAAATTCATAAACACATAAAAAGCTTCCCCACAGTATAGCCTCATTACTGTAGGGCAAGGTCCGATCGAAAAAATTTGGAATCTAACTTAAATATCTCAAAGATATACTCTTTGTATTAGGAGACGACGAATGAACCTAAAGAAAATCCTACTAGTAAAGAAATTACAGATTATGATGGGAAAGGGACTAAAATCGAAATGACTTGGAGCCAAAAAATTAAATAGTTTACTTTGATCTGCAAAGCATTTTTTCGCTTTCGAAGGGAAACGCTTCTTCTTTTTACTACAAACGAAAACTAAGTGTTTTTAAACTGCCGTCAAAACTTTACTCCGCTGACAAAAAACCAATTATAACAGACTGTGCTCTATTGAGTGAAGTGCAAAGTGGTCGTTCTGGTAATGATATAGCCAGTGCTCTGATAAAAATACTAGAGCAAGTCATGACAGAACATCCTATAGTGGAAACACTAACATAATGGAGTGATTCTTGTGTCCCCCAAAACAAAAATAAAATCATGTCTACAGCCCTTAATACTTTTCTGCACAAGTCACAAAGCTAAAAAACGATTTTTCACCACATTTTTATGTATTTTCTTCTCAATAACTTCTTTTCATTTCGAATATTGAAAAACACGTAATATTTTTCTGACTTAAGATAGCCAATAGATTTTGTTCAGTTTTTTATTATTATTAGATTGCCGTATGCACATTTTTTGACGTACGTGTATGAGTTTGCAAAATCTTTTTGATTTTGTGGCGTATACGTCAAACCTACTTTTTTAGTAAATTGTAAATATTTTTGTTCAGAAGACTTTTGTCAACCTTCGCAAATAAATCGACTGTTCAAGTTTATGAAACTAAATAATCTCTTTATTCATTAATAGGTTACAAAATTAGTTCTTCCTTTACCTTTTCTAAAATTTGGTTCTGCTTCTTCTGCTGTTGCTACGGTGTTGACGCTTCGGCTTCCAGAATAAAAAGGAAAGTTTTCCCGCGTGGTTGACTTCATTTAGTTCATAGTTTTTCGATAAAATGGTTGACGTTTCTTCGTTGTTTAATTGGAGTTCTGCATGCGCAACACCCCCTCCTGGTATGTCCACTGGTGGGCCTACCTTGTTGTCCTTTCGAACTTCCAAAACGGCTAGCTTAACAGCGGGTCTTTCATAGGTACCTGTCTTGGTTAAGATGGTTGCACTTCTCACTTGTCCGTCGGCGGAAACTTTCGTATTTATGACGCGTCCTTTTGGCCAGCAGTTGCGAGGGCTCGCGGGATCCACGATCAAAACGATGTCATCTTTTTCAATGGGTTTGACTGGCTGGAACCACTTCGTGCGTCGAGTTATTGTTGGCAGGTACTCCTTAACCCAGCGTTGCCAGAAATGTTGGGCGTAAAGCTGGGAAACTAACCAATTTTTCCTAAGGACTTCCTTTTCGTTGTTGAATACAGCCCAAGGCTTGGAGCCATTAGAGGACCCCAAAAGAAAGTGGTTCGGGGTAAGTGCTTCTTCATTCTCATTCGCGATAGGGATGTATGTAAGAGGGCGAGAGTTGACGATATTTTCAACCTCAAGTAGCATACTTCGCAGCAACTCATCTGACTTGGAGAAATTTGATTCAGCACGGTCTTCACGGAACGCACAATGCGCTCCCAGCTTCCACCCATGTGAGGGGACCAAGGCGTGATAAAGGTCCACTTGGTGTTGACTGAAGTAAATGTTTGCGTGAGCTTTTCTCTGTCAATTCATTGGTATGCTTGCTTTAGTTCGGTGGCAGCTCCTCTAAAATTCGTGCCATTGTCACTGAACAGCTCGATGGGCGTCCCTCGTCGTGCCATGAAATTGCGAATCGCAAGTATGCAAGAATCCGTGGTCAGGGAATGTGCGATTTCGATGTGTATAGCGCGCGTTGTAAGACATGTTAGTAGCACCCCGTATCTCTTCTCTGTTTTTCTTAAATTGACGATGAGCATAGGCCCAAAGTAATCCACGCCAGTGAACGAAAATGGACGGGAAAATGCTGATGTTCTTGCAGCCGGGAGTTGAGACACCATTGGCGGTTGTGGCTGTGCCGTGGCGTTTTTACAAGCCTGACAGTTTCTGCGCACCGATGAAAGTACTGCTCGTAGTCTGGCTATTACGAATTTCTGCCGGATCTCGTTCACGACCGTCTCATGGTTTTGATGATGGTAGAGCAAGTGATAGTGCTCTACCAGAAGAGTCGTTATGCGATGCTGAGTAGGGAGAATCATTGGACGACTAAATTCCGCCAACAGCTCCATATGAGTCTTAATTCTGTTATTTGCGCGAAGAACACCAAAGTCATCTAGATATGGACAGAGAGAGATTATTGAACTTGTTTTATTAATTTTACCTTCTGAAGATATGGTAGCAATCTCTTCAGCAAACGCGTCGTACTGAGCCTGTTTTAAAAGAACTCTTTCAGCTTGCTGCAGTTCCTCACTTGTCAGGGCTCCGACTCTTCTTGGCTGGCGTTGGTGAATTAATTTCCAGTTGATAGCGTTGCGAATTACCCGACTGGCGAATCGAAGTAATCGAAACCAATGTGAGAATCGCTCTGGTTGAAATAAGTGGTGGCTTATAATACAGTGTAAGCTTACGAACTGCGCCTTCAACTCTTCATCTGTGTTGGTCTCCAAGCGTTCCTCCTTTGGCCAGCATTCGGAGGGTGACGTCAAAAATGCAGGACCTCTGAACCAAGCGCTCGAACTCTCTAGGTTTGGACCCTTATGCCACTTGGTGGCCTCATCCGCGACGTTCGTTTTCGTGGGAACCCATCGCCATTCATTGAAATCGGTGGTCTCGAGTATTTCACTTACTCGACATGCGACAAATTGCCGGTATCGGCGATGATCCGACCTCAACCAACTCAAGACTGTCCTAGAGTCGGACCAGAAGAACTGCTTTTTGAAGGAGATTGAGTGATAAGTGGACATCATCTTGGCAAGACGAGTTCCAAGTACGGCGGCTTGTAGTTCGAGTCTCGGAATTGAGAGACTCTTCAGCGGGGCTACTTTGGTTTTAGCTCCAATCAAGGTGCACTCAACTAAATCTGATGCAGTCATCCTGGCATAAGCTGCTGCGGCGAAACCATTCTCGCTGGCATCCACAAAGACGTGGAGTTCAAAATCTGGGTAGAAAGCAAATCTTTTTGAAATATAGCATCTAGGGATACGTACCTCTTCAAGCTTAGGTAGAAAGCTGATCCAGTGAAGCCACTTCTTATACTCAGCTTCTTGGATTGGCACATCCCAGCCAATACCACTGCGCCAGATTTCTTGCAGAAGTATTTTCCCATACATAAGGAAATTCGCCAACAGTCCTAGTGGATCGAAGACCTTCATTAGTGTGCGTAATACTTCACGTTTGGTTGGAGTTTTACTGCCTCGAAGTACATCTGTATTTAACAAGTTGGCTGATATCTTGAAAGTTAGACAATCTTCGGTTGTACACCACCACATCCCGAGAACTTTCTCCGGTGAGAGTTCCGTTTTTGAGTTCAGGCTAACTTCTGCTGGGGAGCTGCATTGAAATGATTCGCTAATCGCCTTGGAATTGGAAATCCAATTGCGAATGTGGAACCCACCTTGCTGATGAATAAATGTTACTTCCTTAGCTAGCTTAACAGCTTCTTCTTCGGAGTCCACACTGTCCATGAGATCATCCACGTAGTGGTTTTTGCGAATGGACTTTACAGCTCGGGGATAGATGTTTTCGAATTCTTCTGCGTTTTTGTTCTTTATGAACTGTGCCGAACAGGGAGAGCACGTAGCGCCAAATGTCATGACCAACATGATATATTCCTCCACTTCTTTATTGTCACGATTGAACCACAAAAACCGTTGATAATTCTGGTCTTCCTTCCTTATCAAGATTCTGTGAAACATTTCTTGTATGTCTGCACATATCGCGAAGCTCCTTTCTCGAAATTGGAGGAGGACTGAAACCAATGATGTCAATAAATCAGGTCCTATGAGAAGCACCGAGTTAAGCGAAACTCCATTAACTTTTGCCGCCGCATCCCATACCAATCTAATTTTACCTGGCTTGTTTATATTTCGAACAGGAAAAATGGGTAAGTACCATGAGTTTCGGCGGTTCTCAGTCACTTCTTTAGGCGAAAGTTTCCTGGCGTACCCTTTTTCAACGTAACTCTCAATTTTATTGTGAAGCTCTTCCGCTAGATGTAGATCACGACTCATTTTTTGTTGTAAGCATAACGAACGTCTCTTCGCCATTGAGTAACTGCTTGGAAGTTGAACCTGCTCATTCTTCCAAAGAAGGCCTGTCTCGAAACGGTTGCCCTTGCGCCTGGTATATTTTTCGAGTTGCTCGAGTGCGCGCTGATCATCGATGGACTGCAAGGTCTTAGAATTCGAAGACCCGAAGTTTTCATTGCACAGATAATCGTGCACTAGTTGTTCCAACTTATATTCACTTTCACCGCAACATTCACATTCGTGGAAGTTGACATGAGCGTTAGAGTTCTCTAAACTAGCCTCAGATTCTTGGCGGGGGCAGCAGCCGTACACTGTCCAGCCCAAGCGAGTCTTCGCAGCCACAGGTTCTTCAATGTTTCCCTCTTTGCACTTCTGAGTAAGTCCTAACCTCCAATTGTTAAGCCCAATGAGAATACGAGGAGATGCATTGGAATAGGACTCGATGGGTAAGTCCCTAAGATGCCTATACTGCTCTTGCAACTTTACCGCGTCTAACGATTGCAGCGGCAACTGGAGACTCTTAACAGTATGTAAATTATTAATTGGGAAAATCTTACCCTTCTTTCCTGCGCCTGAAATGCTGAAGCTCATCATTCTCGAGTCGCCCTCATATCTGTGCGTGTTGGCGGTCCATCTGATGCAAAGAGGATCAGGAGTCCCGGTGATGTTCAACTGCGTGGCAATATCTTCGTCCATCAGCGTCAAAGACGACCCGTCATCCAAGAAAGCATACGTTTGAATTTGGACTTTGTTGCCATGTAGAATTACAGGAACTATGCGATACATTATTGCTGTCGAATTTTGCATGTGCGCATTGCTAGGCTGGGCTATGATGGGTGAAACAGGATTACTTGCTTGTTTTTGCTTATCCGGATTAGATTGAGTATTGTGCAGGAGTTGGTGATGCTTATAGGTGCAGCCATCAATGCCACACTGTGTGGCTAAACAACAACGGAAACCACTATGTCTCTTCAGGCAACATCGGCATAATTTGAAGTTCCGCACGGTTTCCCATTTTGCTGAAAAACTCAGACCTCTGAACTGTAAACAGCTGTCCAGGGACGGACAGTTTTTGCTGCATACTACACACCTACGCTCCTTGATGCGCTGTGCTGAATGCGGCCCGAACTAGTTGTTGACTCTTTTGTCTCCAGGTGCGTGTGCAGAAAAACTCTTTCTTTTTTCCCTTGCAGTCCAGCTTTAGCCCCAGTAGCTGATGTTGAGACCTTCGATGTCATCGGTGTGATGCGATTGGCTGCCTCTGCGATCCGGTACATCCAAACGCTGAATTCTGACAGCGTGCAGACAGGAAGTGTTTGTGAGTAAATCGCCCAATTGAGCTGGATGGAAACTGGCAGCTTGGCAATTAACTCTTGTAGCAGTGTTGAATTGTTGAGGTGAGCGGAAAGACCAGAAGCTTCCAAGGCGGCACAATGATTTTGCACTGCAACAGCAAACTCTATGAGCGTATCCAGCTTATCTGCTTTAGGCGATGGCGTCGTTTGAATTTTTGTCGTTAGAGCGTTTAAGATTTTGTCTGGTTTTCCAAAAAGCATTTCCAGAACTGCAAGTATGCGAGGAACACAGCTTGGGTTATACATCATACTCTGCACTGCTTCTTTGGCCTTGTCTTTCAGCACCTTCTGCAGCCGCAACAAATTTTCCTCGTCAGAGAAACCACATAGCTCCGTTGTCCTATTGAAGTTACAGATGAATAATGGCCACTCCTCTGGATTTCCACTAAAGGTTTGCAAATCCTTTAAAATGGAGTGACGTGCTGCGATTTGTTTGCTGGTAACCTTTTTCGTAGACGACTGGTGTTCAATGGGGGTGGTTGAGCTTTTGTGACGTTGATAATCACACAATGACGACTTCCGATGGATGTTGGCTGTTTCTGCTCTTTGTTGGTCGAGACTGTTAGTTGGAAGAGATGAGCATGCAGTTAAAGCAGGCGCATGAGCCTGAGCTTGTGTAGACATGGTTATTGGTTGATACCAAGGGTTAGAGGACAATTGTAACGGTCGAGGTTGTGGTGGCAGTTGTGAATCCACGTTTGCTCCCGGCCACGTGTGACTTAGGTTTAAGCCATGACCTTTAGGGTCCAACGATACGGCAACCGCTTTGCATTCTCCTTGTTTGGGTATCTCAGATGTTCGAGTGTCCTTCAACCAGTCTTCTACTTTGCTGTTCGTATCTGTGGAAATATTATCGTTGTCATCTTCGCTACCAGAAGTATCCTCTGCGATTTCAGACAATATTTGATACTTACGGTTGAGAAATTCCTTTTCTAACGCCTTTTCTTCTTCCAGCTTACGCAACTCAAATTTAACACGACTTGCAGACGCTGAGCTCTTGGAAGATTTCGAACTCCCTTTCTTTGAGGTTAGGGATACGGCACGTGCTTCACCAGACTGCTTCGATTTCACAACCTGAACCTTACCCCCCGCTACGCTGCGTACATTGCTTCCGATGACAGGCGACTCAACATGAAATTGCCTAACTGGATCAAAACTCAATTGTTGTATTGTGTCCTCATGCGTTTGGGACGAACGAAATGTTCGCGCTGCCACAGTCGTTAAATTCGGTTCGCGAGTATTGTAAATTTGGCTTTTGGAAGAAGAAACATCGATAAAAACTGACGTACGCTTAGACGATTCTGTGGTTCTACCTGATAAACACGACGTTAACAGTTGAGTTATGCTCTGGTGCACTACAGTAAGTGGATCACCATCCGCTAAGCAAGTGTCTAGCACTGGCTCTCTCGACGATTGTGCAGTTCTCATAACTGGGGGTAGCTGTGCTACTTGTTTAACAATCGGCCCTGTTTTTGTAGAAACCGCGCGTGTTGAAGGATCACTTCCAATGCCTATAGTTTCCATCGACATAGTCGTAGCGATGTGCAATGAAGTCGGCGTGGAATGCCCCTTTGGTAACTGTGCAGCATTAGCGCAGACCTCGCAAGTAAATTCCTGGTCAGCTATAAAGCTGTCGACGCCAACGCATCTGTAGTGGAACCAGTTTTCACACACATCGCACCGCTACCATGTTGTCGTCTGCGTCGGCACAACTGCATAGCTGGCAATTAAATTCCCTCGTAGGATGTGGCGATTCCATCGATGTCACTGGACCAGGCTTCTTGCTTTTCATAAAGCGTCAAATAATTTTGTAATGTTCAGAAGACTTTTGACAACCCTCGCAAATAAATCGACTGTTCAAGTTTATGAAACTAAATAATCTCTTTATTCATTAATAGGTTACAAAATTAGTTCTTCCTTTACCTTTTCTAAAATTTGGTTCTGCTTCTTCTGCTGTTGCTACGGTGTTGACGCTTCGGCTTCCAGAATAAAAAGGAAAGTTTTCCCGCGTGGTTGACTTCATTTCGTTCATTTTAGTTTTTGGATAAAATGGTTGACGTTTCTTCGTTGTTTAATTGGAGTTCTGCATGCGCAACAATTTTAAGAACTAAAAGTATTTCATCCCATCTTCTTGAGTTTTTTTTTTGCGAAAGAAGATTTCCATATAGATATTGTGCAAAAAAATCAAAAAATCCCAGCGGTTGGTTTTCATGTAGTTGGCTGCCAAACCTTTAAATCCAATTTCCCAAAAAACTTAAAAATGGCGTATACGGCAACACAATATTAGGGCGACGATTTGTTAACAATTTGAATGAATTTTAAGCTATGGACTTGCCGTCAGCTCGGTTAGGAATTTTGAATAAATGTATACAGGGTGTTCCGTAATTCAAATATTATCCTTTGGGGTGTGATTCTTGGTCGTATTTAAAAAAAAAAATTGTTATACAGTAAAGCTCGTTTCTCAACTTTGACATCACTTTTTGACAATTTAAAAAAAGGTTAACTTTGGTGTACCCTGACCTGTGTTAAACTCGATATCTCTGTCAATACTGATGATAGAGACCTAATCTGAGACTTAATTTTTTTGTAGAAATAACAACTTTTAACAACTTTAATCCTATGTTTATCAGGCATTTTCTAAAAAAAAAAACCTCAAAGTCAAAACTTTGTTTCGGGAAGAAAATTTGAACAGCACTTAAAATTGAAAATCTGTCAACCTTAAACCTATGGAAGTTCAACTTAAATACAGTCTTAAAGGTTGTTATTTTTTCAAAAAATTAAGTCTAAGATTTGGTCTCTATCATCAGTATTGACAGGGATATCGAATTTAACACAGGTCAGGGTACATCAAAATTAGCCTTTTTTTAAATTGTCAAACAGTGATGTCAAAGTTTAGAAAGGAGCCTTTTTGTAAAACAATTTTTTTCTTAGAATATGACCAAAAATCACACCCCAAAGGATAAAGCACGAATTACGGAACACTCTGTAAAAAAGATTCTTTTCATTACAAAATAATAAAAAAGTATAACTATTCGAATTCTAATATTACCAATATCCTATTCTTGCATATTTCTTTCAAGAATTATGCGAGAGTTTTCCAGTTCGTTTCTTTCAAAAGTTTTGTTCTTTCATGCATTGTTAGAGATCTTTTTCAATATTATGATAACCTTTGGGATGCAAAAACTGGACATATACTAATGAAATGAAAGCAGTCTTATTTGGATTTGAGATTGCATAAAGAGCAGAATTGGTTAGGTGATCCGTTGAGTCCTAAGATGTCACATCTAGCTTTAAATATTAGGTAGATTTCGTTGTAGCTCAATGAGTCATTAAAGTAATTTGCTTGATTTAAGCTCAAATTGAGTTGTGAGTACATGAATCTACTGAAAGACTGGCAAGCGTTAGCTTCAAAGAATGCTTCTTTGTGGCCCTGCTTTGTACAAATCAAATTATTTGTCTCACGTCCAAAAAACGAAGAGACACATCAGATCATAAGCTTGATAATGTATTTGAATCGCATATTTACTCTCTTTCACGTTCTTCTTTAAACGAATTCCTTATATACTATCACAACACCGGAGGGCTACGTACTAAACTGCAACAAGTGCTTCTCTTTTCAACTTCAACACAATATGATATTATTGTTTTTACGGAGACTTGGATAAATGATGATCATCATGACTCTGAAATGTTTAATAAAAACCAGTACGCGGTTTTCCGGAAAGATCGTAGCTATGAATTACTCGATTGTGAAAGAGGAGGTGGTGTGCTTGTGACCGTGAAGACCTCTCTTCTAAAGTTGAACTGAAGTCAACAGCTGGTGCTCTCGATGTCGACCGATTTATGGTCTCTTAAGGCCCCGACCCAAAGAACGCGTTGCGTGCGGTAGAAGCGGCGCGGCAACTGATGCGGTGGGTTTTGCCGCGCGCAACTGATAGGGGTGACCCATAGAATCCGTTGCGGTGTTTTGACAGATAAATTTAGTCAAAATGGGGGCGTTCAAGAATCGTATCCAGATAGCTTGTTGTTGTTGCTTACGTGTGGGAAATCGAAAAAAAAAAAGTTATAATCGTCTCGCAATGATATTTTGAATGTTTTTCTGTTTTCAAAAGTCGAATTTTAATATTTCACAGCTGTTGTCTGTTGTCGTTCGTTCAAAAAGGTATCTTAGATACGGCTATCCGAGATAGGCTATCCGATAGGTTCTTGAACGCGCGTGAAAGAGGAGGTGGTGTGCTTGTGACCGTGAAGACCTCTCTTCTAAAGTTGAACTGAAGTCAACAGCTGGTGCTCTCGATGTCGACCGATTTATGGTCTCTTAAGGCCCCGACCCAAAGAACGCGTTGCGTGCGGTAGAAGCGGCGCGGCAACTGATGCGGTGGGTTTTGCCGCGCGCAACTGATAGGGGTGACCCATAGAATCCGTTGCGGTGTTTTGACAGATAAATTTAGTCAAAATGGGGGCGTTCAAGAATCGTATCCAGATAGCTTGTTGTTGTTGTTTACGTGTGGGAAATCGAAAAAAAAAAAGTTATAATCGTCTCGCAATGATATTTTGAATGTTTTTCTGTTTTCAAAAGTCGAATTTTAATATTTCACAGCTGTTGTCTGTTGTCGTTCGTTCAAAAAGGTATCTTAGATACGGCTATCCGAGATAGGCTATCCGATAGGTTCTTGAACGCGCCCATTGTCACTTTTTCCATATAAGAGAAAACTTCAAATTGGTTGTGACTGCGCATGCCTCTCTTCTGTCACCGCGTGAGAGCCACGGCAAAATAGAAGTTCGGCTACTCGGCGCGTTCGGAGCGTTGCTCGCGGTTCTTATGGGTCACCTCTCATAAGAACGTGTGTATTTAATCGAGCTGTCAGTTGGAAGCGGTGCCGCACGCACGCACCGCGTTCTATGGGCCGGGGCCTTTACATTCCACCAAGTAGCTCTTTCGAATTATATAAGGCTCACATAGATAATTGTAGTTCATTAATAAAGAACCGCAAAGACAATCAAAGAGTTATAATTATATTATCGGTGATTTTGATTTGCCTAATATAAAATGGATATATGATCAAGATGAAAATCTTTTTTTTGCATCTCAGAACTTAAGTCGCACAGAGTTTAGAGCAAACTCATTTGTACGTACATCATAAATGCAAGTGTTAGAGATTAGTAAACACCATCACCAGCACAAAGAGAACGTATAGAATATATATTATATATATAAAAAATACATATAGTGACCAACAATATAGAACACCTAACATGAAGTACAATAATAATAAAATAAACTACTAGAAATAAAATAAAACATATGTTACAAATACTTTCATGGACATATAAACAAAGAAACATTGAACAAAAATCATGCATGTGGAACACTGGTTTTAAACTTTAGTTTTAGCCTATTTTTATTAACGTTGAAATCTAAGTAGGGAATTAGAATTGTGTAACCTACTCATGCGAGTTAAATTTATGTGTACTCAATTTGTCAATTAACACAACCGATCGCTTTGATGCCCACATAACAACTTAATTTTATTCTTGCATTCTTCTTAACACTACAATACAATACTTATGTCTAATTGCCAAGTAAGCTTACATACTAAAGGAAGTGCGGCTTAAGTTACCACGAATGTGGTATGTATTTATTAGGCGCAACTTTAAGCAATAGGGTCATTGTACGTAACTCCCTCTTACTTTAAATTAGAAGCCTCCGGCTTCATATTATTTATTATTTTGATATTTCCGTTTTTTGTTCTTAATTTAATAAAAATAATTACACCAATTATGCTCAGAATTAAAAATAAAGTTAAAGATATATTTGACCCATATATCATGTTCCTATGATACTTGAGCTCTTTAATTTGTTCGATGTTCTCTACATTTTGCAGTATTATTTTATCAAAATTTATTGGTTTTAAACTGGTTTTCATTACTTTTAGTTGTTGGATAGAAATACAATTACAATTTTACAATTTTAATACAGATTTTTAAGCATGGCTTATAAGCCGTCTGCCGGTAAACTTATAAAAGATCTTGAAGAGATAACAATTTTAGTTTATTTAAAATAAAAACTATAATTTTGTGAATTTAAAAAAAAAATTTATTTATTTAATAAAAATATAAATTTGTTTAATAAAATATAAAAAAAGAGCAAAAAGGAATTTAACATCGAAAAATAATGATTTTAAAGAAAAGGAAAAAAGAAAGAAGCAAAAGAAAAAAGAGAAATGCAAAGGGGAAAAATCTGTTTGGTTTCAATAGTTAAAGTGGGCTTTTAGTTTAGCTAAAACAAAATTAAGTTGTGTGTATTACTCACGACAAATCCAAATTAGTATTTCTGTAGTTCATTGCATGTGAAATATATCCTACCAGCAACTTCCAACCATACTCTCCATTCAAAATGCTTTGACTTTCTTCTAACGTTAGAGAACTCCTATTAAAATAGAGTCGCCGTATTTCTTGCAAAATAGGACAAACAGCTAGAAAATGAAAAATGTCTTCGTTTTGCCTAAGATTACACAGTGAACAAGTAGGATTAATATCTGTTCGATATGGTCTTAAATTAAGTTCTAGAATTTCCGTTCTAATTTTAAAAATAAGACTCATATCGGAGACAGAAAGGTCTCTTCTAAAATAATTATTCTCGCGTAGATTCAGATTTAAATTTCGATAAAAAATCCTGGAAGAAGATTCCCTCACTCTTTCAATATGGGTTTGGTACAAACTTTCGTCTACCACTTTAATACAGTCATACAAAATACTTCGCCAATCTTCTACGTTATTTAGACTCAAGCTCATAGGAATATGATGTGCCGAAGCGAGATCTAGCCAGTTTTTGAAAGGAGTATAACCACAGCGAAGAGAAACTAACAGTAATTTTTTATGCAAATTGGTGCTGGGTCTTTTCATTATTTTGGACAAGAAATCTGCGCTAGCTTTCAAATTTTTTAAGTATATTTGTGGTAGACCGGATTCTACATAAATAGCGTAGCTGGGAGTATTTGCAGGTAATTTAAATATTCTTTTAAAAAAGTATCTCTGGATTGTTTGCATTTCTTTCATCCATTGGATTCCTACACTTCATTGCCATAGCAGAAGCAGCTATTTATTGTGGCATCAAATACTTTGAACTTTGAAGTCGAATCAACAAAGGATTTCGCAAAAAATTGAGACCACATTGTATTGATTGCTACTTTAGCAACTGCCAGTTTTTCTTTTATGTGAGCCTTAATACTCAGATTGTGTGAGATTACGAAACCGAGATTTTTAAATTGATCCACAACTTCAAGATTCCTACCGTCTAGTGTCCAGATCCTTAAATTTCTATCGGAACGACTTTGAGATCTAAAAACCATAACCTTTGATTTGGTAGAGTTAATTTTGAGGTCCCATAGATCACAATATTTTTTTAGCTTATTTATTTGCAGTTGAAGTGTCACCGGGTCATCAGCAAAAATAACCAAATCATCAGCATATAACAGCAATTTCACAAATACATCTCCAAAAAATACTCCCCCTGGTAGATTATTCTCAATGTCGTTGATAAATAAAGTGAACACTAAGGGGCTTAAGACACATCCTTGTGGGACGCCCGATTCGGAACTAAATTGTCTTGATTGGTTTTCACCACAGCATATTGTTGCAGACATATTAAGTAAGAGATGTTCGTAGACCCTTATGAATTTAGTTGACACCCCAATTACTGACAGTTTATAAAGCAGTGACCTTCTATTAATGGTGTCAAATGCCGCTTTAAAATCTACAAAAAATGTATATAAAGGTTTTTTTTTTTATCAATAAAGCGCCTGGCTATGGTAGTAAGTGCAAAAATGTGGTCTATAGTTGAGAGATTAGCTTGAAAGCCAGCTTGGAAAGGACTTATTAAGCGATTACGGTGCACCCATCTCGACAGTCTGAGGTAAAGCATTTGAGTGAAAAGCTTTCTCAAGGAGCATAGTACCGAAATTCCTCTGTAATTTTCAGGTTGATTTGGGTCACCTTTTTTAAAAATAGCAGATATTTTAGCCAAGCGAAAACAACTGGGAAAGGATTCCTCATGAAACATTCTATTCAAAATATTTAAAATGAGTTCTAAGAAATCAGGCGTGGAGTTCTTGTAAAATTCAATTGGGATACCATCTGCTCCTGGCGCTTTGTTATTTTTCATTTTGTTGGGTGATTCAAGTAACTCAGGCATTGTAAAAGTCGAATCTAACTCAGGGATGCTTGTGTATGGCAGAGCAAAACTAACAGTATTCTGGGTTGGGTCTAGAAGCAGAAGGTTTTCAAAATGTGAGGCGAGTTGATCCACATTGATGTTATGAGAGACCGGCTTACTACGCCCTCCCAAAACACGCACATTACACCAGAACTTTTTAGAGTCTCTAAAATTGATAAGGTCTTTAGCCGCTTTCTTAAGGTACAATTGTTTTTTATTATTGCATAAGTCCTTATAAATTTTGTTAAGCTGCAAATAAACGTGTTTGAAAGCATCATTATTTGAGTCTCTAAAAAGTTTTAAGAAACGAAAGGATTTAGTTCTGGCTTTCCTGCATTCCTCATCATACCATTTCGACTTTGACCACGGTGAGGCGAGCCGTGTACTACTTGCAGTTGCAGATTTACGTATCAACTCAAACACACCACATGTCGCATTTTCGACTGAGGCAGATACTTGGACATCGTTCGAAGTCATTTGGTGTCTTAAGTTTGCTTTATACTTAACGGCCATATGATTGATCCATTTAAGTTTACTACAAGTTGGTGTATTTTCTAGAATGTGGGCTGGACTATCTTGAGAGGAGTATTCAAAAAAAACTAAAATTGGCAGGTGAGATGAATAGTTAGTATACCTCAAAGTTCTTAATAACATCCAGCCAGTCCCCTTTTACTAAGCAATAAGCTATCGTTGAACATCCCTGGGGCGATATAAAGGTGTAATTAATTGGATAGAAATATTGTTAAATGCATTCTATTGAAATTTAAGAAGTTAAATACAAATTAAATACTAGATTCTTAATACTTATATGTATAATATATGAACACTAAATGGCAACACTGAAGAACTAAACTTCTGTCATACTATTCTATTACTTTAACCTATAACGTATGTGTAAATGAAAAATAAAATCTCTCTGAATTTAAACGCCTAAAGATAAACTTGGCTCTCTCTACTTTTGCTTTCTTAGAATATCTAACATAGGTTTTGGGCCTACGTTTTCCCGCGTGTTCTTGGTTCTAATTGAAATTTTTTTTTCCCAATAAAATCAAAATGTCGAATTTTATTTATCAAATAGAGAAATTAAGCGAACAAAATTACGATTCGTGGAAAATATTAGTTCGAAGTGTGTTAATACACACCGACCTGTGGAGCTTCAATTTAAATTTTTCAATTCATTATTTATTCAGTAGCAGTATACACATTTTTCTTTTTGACTATTTACATTCTTTTTAGAGATTTAGGATATTTAATTATTCTTTTACAGCTATAATATATAATATGTATAACAATAATTTTATAAAAACATATTTTACAAAGCTACAAACAAAAACCCTTATACAACACTTAAAACTATTATTGCAACAATCCCTAACCAACAATTTTTTGCATTTTTATTATTTTGTTTACCTTGGTATAACATTTAAAGTGGAAAGCTTTTTAACAAGTGGATTTTCGGATAAGAAACTATTTACATCAAATTTTTGTTTAGAAATATCAATGAGATTATCCAAAAAGTCGATATTGGCTAGTTCATGAAGTCCTTGAGTTGAGTAATAACGTGATAAATTAAGCATAATTTTGAGTATTTTATTCTGGCACCTTTGTAATTTCAATCTATGCGACTTAGCGCAATCATACCAAACAGGGGCACCGTACAAGAGGATAGCTTGAAATATGGTTTTGAATATTATAAGTTTACTATCTTTGCTGAGTTTAGAGTTTCTGCAGATAAAAGGGTAAAGGATTCTAATATACAAATTGATTTTATCGAGTGTGGTGGAAATATGTTTATGAAAGTTCCACTTTTTGTCTATCATTATGCCAGATATCGACAATGCTCGGACCACTCGATGTTGACAGAGCCCATTTGAAGTTGAACATTTCCCGGTAAGAAACATGTTTTTCTTCGTCGTGTAAACGAGATTGCCTGAGTTTTCTCTGGATTAATTTTGATTTTCCATATGTAAAAATAATCTTCTAGTTTAGTGAGGGATACTTGCAGTTTTTGGTAGACATCTAAAAAGAAAATCCCAGAAGAATAAACAGCAGTATCGTCGGCAAACATAGCTATATCAACGTCGTCTCCAAGAGAAGGTAAGTCAGACACAAAATATTGAAGAGGGTGGGTCCAAGTACTGAACCTTGAGGTACACCATGCTCAATTAATTGGAGAGCAGATTTCGCATTTTCAACTTTCACTACAAATTATTTGTTTCTTAAAAAGCTTTGGATCATTTTGATAACTGGGATTGAAAATTGGAACTTATACGTTTTGTGAAATAAAGCATGGTGCCACACAGTGTCAAATGCTTTGGCAATGTCTAGCATTATTAAACCAGTAGATTTCTTATCGTTAAACTTAGAGGTTACATGTTGTTTGATTCTAGCAACTTTTTCGTTAGTGTTGTGGTTGCTTCGGAAACCAAATTGATAGTCAGGTAGAATGTTATAATCTTTCAAGTGATTGTCAAGTTTTTCTTTAATTATTTTTTCTAACAATTTGCTGAGAGAACTGAGTAAACTAATAGGCCTGTAGCTTTTAACATCATCTTTAAGTTTGCCTGGTTTTGCGATTGGTATAACCATTGCTGTTTTCCAGCATTCTGGAAAGTAGTTCGTTTTGAGACATCCATTAAATAAGGCAGTCAGGTATCGTATTCCGGTGGATGGAAGAGCTTTAAGTACTCTTTTATTAATGCCATCCAAGCCAGGAGATTTTTTAGTTTTTAGCGATTTGATGAGGTTAACGATTTTACTAGAACTAACCAAATATTGTTCCGGTAAAGTAGTGCATGACTCAGATATAGTCCTAATAGAGTTAGAGACTTCTGCTATAGTATAGTCATCACTAAGGCCAGTTGCAATATTGTGGTTTTGAGTAAAAGCTTTTGCCAAGAGGTTAGCCTTTTCTTTTGGAGCAATAACAAGTTGATTTTGTGTTTTAAGTGGTGGAATACTCGAACCATTTTTCTTGGTTATTTTGGTAACTTTCCAAAATGGTTTATTAGACTTTTCGAAGAAAGATAGTAAACCATTCCATCGCTTGTTTCTAAAATCTAAGATTTCTTTTGCAATCATTTTGTTTAAATGTTTGACGTTATGAAGAAAGAATTCAAAACGTGTACGAAGCCACTATCGCCTTTCAGAGTTTCTCAAACGAATTAGAATTAAGATGTTCTCTGGTAGATTCACTCTATGATTAGAAACTACAGGAAACTTGGGGACTGCGAAATCAACTGCTCTGTTTATTATTGAGACAAAATTTTCACACATAGTATCAACTTTATTTGTATCTGTAATAGTATTACATGTTGAATCATTTATACTGCAATTTCTGTTAATAAAAGATTTAAACAGATTCCAGTTTGCAACGCTATAATTATAGTTAAATCTGACTTGCTTGATTGGTGCTATATTATTCACGGTAATAATAACTGGAAGATGGTCGGATCCTAAATTGTTATGCGTGGATGGTTCAATGCAATGAGTTGGTTTGTTTGTAATTAAAAAATCAAGAGTGGAGGGACTTTTCGATGCACATGTGGGAACGTAAGTATGATTTGGAGGGTATGATAGCGAAAAACTGGGAGAAACTTCGTTAGTTTCGTATAAGATATTACCCCAGCAGTTAGCCCGAAGACAATTCCATAACTGGTGGCGACAGTTTAAGTCACCGCCAATAATAGTTTTGTTACGAAATCTAAATAGCGTTCTTAAATCAGATTTAAAGAGAGGGATTTTATCTCTGGTTCTGTTACCTACCACCAGGGAAATAGGCAGAGAAAACACTCACTTACACTTTAGTGTTATTGCCAAGCATGATATCTACGCCTATTATTTCAATACACTTAAGATGCAAATTGGGATGAACAGTGTGTTCAATTTCTTTCCTAACTAAAATAGCGACACCACCACCTTTGTTGTGCCTCCTGTCAGGACAATAACAATTAAAGTTCGGATGAGAGATTGATTTAACAATTTTCAACCATGTCTCAGTAACCAACGCAATATCAACTTTTTGGTTATGCATATAATTAAAGAATTTTATTTTTTTTGTGATGCCTCTTGCATTCCAATTTACAATATTAAGAGAGTTAATCATTTTAATTTGTGTAAACATACTTAATAGCTAAAGATGTAATGACGTTAAATTGATCAGATTTAGTATGACAAGAGCTTAGCTTAGTCAAGACTTCGTTTAAGAGTGAGTTAATCTCTTTGAAAGAGAACAATTTATTGTGATCATTGATCACTTTATGATGTATAGTGGTCGTCTCCCGAGAAATGAGAGGAGGTGGAGGCGGTTTTGATTTAGGCGCTGAATTTGATGATGATGATGGTAAATGATCTGCTGATCGGTGTCGTGGTGGTGGTAATCGGGGGAAATGTGAAAGAGAGCCACGATCAACTGAAGCAAATTGGTGTACTTTCGCTGAAGGTGGTGTGCGTACACTGTTGGAAGTCAGACCATTATTTTTATTTGAGTTTTTGTTGCGTATGTCTAAATATTGTTTGCGACTAACGCACTCAGGATGGGATGATTTGTGAGGTCCACTGCAATTGGCACAACGAATCACCTCAGCTGTCGTGCAATCTTTGGTTTTGTGGTTTCCAGATCAATTGGCACAAAAACTTTTAATGTGCCAATTTAAAGACCCATGACCATAAAGCTGACAATTATGGCATTGAGTTACCTTACCAGGATTATGTTTTTTAAAGTCCCAGCGTATGATCGTTTTAAACAAACTAGGGCAAGATCGTCTTAGTTCATTTAATTTAATTGTGCCTAGTTCAATATAAACGATATAAATATAATTACTATTTTGGTTTTTAGATTTGGAATTGATAGTGATCTTTTTGACTTCAATACACTTAATACCACTTGATATGAGTTCATCTTTTATTAATTTTTCGTTTATTAAGTCGAGGCCCGACAAAATAACCTTAAGAGGCCTTGTTTCTTTGCGCGAATAAGTAAAGAATTCACAATTTTTTGCCGATAGTTCAGTTTTGATTTTCTCTTGTACATCCAATGATGGTGATAAAATTTTTTGACCGAGGGAGATGTTCTTAATCAGATATTTTTCAATTTTTAAATTGTTTGATATGGCACGCACTGGTTCACTTGTGGATTTAAGTACAACGATAGGGGGAACACTTTCTTTAACGACGTTAGATCGTACATTATTAATATCGTCTTCCATTTCATCCGTGTCAGCCACAAGGCTTTGCAATCGCTGGTAATAGTTTTGTCTATTATTCATTTCAGAATAGTTATTAACTTTTTTTGTAACTAAATGTTTGCTGGGAGGGCGGTGATCGCCTTCATCAGAATCACTACGAGCACGTTTGTTAGTAATGGTTCCGTTTGTATGTAGCTGACGATAGAACATTTGCACTCTCTTCAACTGCTAACACAAGAATGAAATGACCTGTGGAGCTTTGTCTCTGGTGGTTCTGTGAAGCCAGAACCAGAAAAGGTAGCGGAATGCACACTATTGCGCACAAAAGATGAAAAGACTCTCGCGACTATACTGCTGTGCGTTAAACCTTCGCAAATCAATTACATCAAGAATCGCAAGACGTCTGCAGAAGCTTGGATTAGTTTGGAAAAGATCCATCAACCCAAAGGACCAGCAAGGAAAGTTACATTATTCAAGCAACTACTTCAATTGAAAATGGAAGGTAATAATGTTCAACAGCATACATATTAATTCTCTCTTCGACTTAACAGAAAAAATCAAGGAACTTAATATCGAATTCCAGGATGAACTATTGGCGATAATTTTACTGTCTAGTTTACCCAGTGCATACGAAAATTTTATCATTGCCATCGAGTCACGAGATAATCTACCATCAATCGAAAATTTGAAGGTTATGTCTAGAAGAGGGTCAGCGTCGTGAAGAAAATGAACCAAATAATAGCTTTGCAGAACGAGCATTATTCATGAACAATAAAAAAAACAAAAAAGATTAGTTCTAAGCATCAACTACATACTCCCACTCATGGAAAAGGTTCGACAGAGAGGGGATCTTTCAAAGGAAGGTGTTATTGCTGTAAGCGCCGGGGTCACGTGGCTACGAATTGCCACAAGAAGATTAAGTATTATCCAAGTTCGGTCACATCGGCATTTGCATTGTTAAATTCTTTCCATGTTAAAGCATTTGATAAGAACATATGGATTTTAGACAGTGGGTCAACGAGCCACTTATGCTGTGACCGAAACAGGTTTTCTTGCTACAGTGATCACGTGGAAAAAATTGAACTGGCTGGTGGGAATTATATTAGTTCAGTAGACGTAGGCGATATAGATCTTGTAGCAAACAATATTATACTCACTTTGAAGAATGTCTTATTTGTACCTGCTATACAAATGAATTTCGTTTCAGTAAGTAAAGCAACTACTGCTGGAAATGAAGTAGTTTTTTCAGACAAGAGTGCCAAAATTTTCAATAGCTCAACTGTTGAGCTAATGTGTGCTATCAAGTACAACAATGTATAAATTTTTGAAGAAAAACAATTTAATGCTCTTGCTACTGGTGTTCGAGGTGATGGTGGTGCTGGAGGGGTGAATGTTTCTGAAGGTGATGGAGTAGCTGATTGTTCTAAGAAAAGAAAGTGTTTCTCATAGAGAACGGTTGTGCTTAGATCAGTAAATAAAAATAAAAAGGGTGGCGCAACAGAGCGAGGAGCCCCTGGGCCTAGCGCATTTCTCACAACCATGCCTTGTGAGGCAATGGAGGGGACCTACAATTTTTCGACGGTTCCGAACGGCTAATTGAGAATGCGCTTTTCATGGCAATGAATTTACAAACGGAGGACTTGCCAATTCCTCGCGAAAGGCGATATCCGTGGAAAAACATTTTTGCATTTTGCCTCTGCTGGGATTCGAACCTTGAACCTCTGGGTTAGCAGGTGGACATGCTTACCATTACGCCACGGGTACCACAGATCAGTGTCGAAAAGTATTGTTGAAAAGTGTTGTTGAAAGTATAATTTCTTTTAAATCAAATGCAGTTGGAACTGATGGTGTTCATCCTAAATTTTTGAAAATGCTACTTCCCATTGTACTTCCTTACATTACTTTTGCTTTCAATCGCATTTTAACGACGAGTGTTTTTCCCACAGCTTGGAAAAGAGCAAAAATTATACCGGTTCCCAAAAACTCAAGTGGAAAAGATTTCAGGCCCATATCCATACTTCCGTTTCTATCCAAGGTTTTTGAAAAAATCATGAAAATACAAATCAACACTTTTTTAGATGCCACTCACACCATTTCACCTTTGCAATCGGGTTTTCGTGAGAAACATAGTTGCATTACTGCTCTGTTGACAGTAGTTGAAGAGATTAGGCAAAGTATTGATAATGATCAAATAACTTTTCTTTTACTACTTGATTTCTCACGTGCTTTTGATACTGTTGATCACAATATTCTTTGCAATAAGCTCATAAATTTGTTTGATTTTTCATCCTCTGCTACGAAGCTTTTGATTTCCTATCTTTCTGATCGGCAGCAAGCAGTTTATGCAAATAATGTTTTTTCCGACTTCATAACTGTAACTACAGGAGTGCCACAAGGATCTATTTTGAAGCCTTTGCTGTTCTCCCTTTACATCAACGAACTTCCATCTGTCGTTACCAGTTCTAAAGTCCAACTCTACGCCGATGATGCACAACTTCATATAAGTTGCCCTCTCGGGCTGATAGAAGATTGTGCGAGTCGCATCAATGCAGACTTAGAAAATATAGCCAATTGGGCAAAGAAGAATCTTCTATCAATTAATACGTCGAAATCAAAGTGCATCATCATATCTAAGAAACACACATCAACCTCTTATTTTCCTGAAATAATACTTAATGATGCCCCAATAGAATACGTCTCCACAGCCAAAAATCTAGGAATGGTTTTCAACAAAACCCTGACTTGGAGCAACCACATCAGCTCAGTCGTTGGTAAAATCTATGGGGTCTTACCTTAAATCAAGTAACTTTAATGTTCCCGTTTTCGATCCTGTATCTGTTCCCGTGGGATTATAGTGATGAAATCTACGCTAAGTTATTGAGGGATTATATGTGGCATCCCAGTGCTGAAAGAAGTTTTGAAATCTGTCCAGTAGTTTCCAATTTTCCGATCCCACTCTCTTGGTGAGGAAATCTTCCGTTCCCATGGAAATATGTGAATGAAATATATGTCTATGTCACTAAGGGATAGTGTAACATCCTAGAGTTGAAAAAATTTTTAAAATCGATCAAGTAACTTTAATGTTCCCGTTCTCGTTCCCGTTTCTGTTCCCGTGGGATTATACGGATGAAATATGTATAGTCTAAGTTACTGATGGAGGGGGATAATGAAGCACACTTTAAATAGCCCAGTAGTTTTTTAGTTTCCGTTCCCAACCCTATTCCTGTGGGAATATGGAGATTAAACCTTGACAGGAACCATCTTTAGACTAAACTATGTCTACCCTGAAAATTTCATAAAAATCCGTTGGGTGGCTTAGGACAGGAGTCAATACGGGACATACGTACATAATGTACATACATACAAACATACATGAATCCTATTTTATATATACATATAGATGTTTTTTGTTGGTGTAGACTGACGTTCTTTATAACAGTGTAAAATTGTTTTTCTTTTAACCATTAAACCACTCATGATTTATTTTTTAACTTGAAGGTTTTAGGTCAACCAATTTCATTTATTTTATATGGGAAAAATCAACCAAAAAGAGATGTTTTATAAAATAAATGATAAATCTCAACCAAAGACCTAAAAATTATTTTATTAAAATAAATCTCAGCAAAAGAGCATAATTTTGGTCGACATTGTGATATCTCTCAGTGAGAAACCGAAAGAATATCTAGACACACCTTATTATAGTAACTTTTGAGTCTTGCATTGTTGGGGTGTTTCTCAACTAGTGAATAGAGCTGTTTTTTTTTTTTTTAACAGTCATCCACTGCTTAAAACACTTTGACTTGTTTTTATTCGTAACCACATTCTGACTACAGTTTGATAAATGAGTTTGTAACCTGCTAAGAAACATGTCAAAAGCAATGGTTCCTGTGAAAGAAAAATATCATCCCAAAACTCAAAGTTCAAACTAGTTTTTAGACCTACAAAATCTATTTTATTGAAATTATTACGGCAGGAATGCTTAACTCGCGATACTTTGGAATCAATCTGTATACTGGTTAAACTATGATCCGTTATACGCAAATCAAAAACCTCTACTTTGTGATTGATGGTATTACTTCTGTGCAGCCTTAAAAAAATATGGTCTAAGCAGGACTCAGACCGGGTAGGTTGATTTAAAAGAGAGTCAAAGCCAAAAGAAGACAAAAGTGATAAAAGATTATCAGCATCGACAGAGTTATACAAAATATTAATATTAAAATCACCTAACAAAATCATATTCTTACATGATCTGATCTCTATGAAACCTGAAAACTCATTTAAAAACGCATTTACTTTACACTTGTGTAATCTGTAGAGACATACAAAACAGCAACGAAGAACTACAGGGAAACCAGAAAACAATTCATTGCTTGGATGGTCTATGCAAAGACAATTGATGTTATTAACTAGTGAAGAGGAAAAACTATTATTTGCATTTGAACAAACCAAAGGATTGAGATTAGATGAACTAGTATTATTATACATATTTTAAATTAAATTAAGAAAAGAATTAAATTCTATCTAGTTTGGAAAAATCTTCAAAATTGCAAATTTTAATTACTTTACCCCCTTCGATTTTCCTAATGAGAATAGCAGAATCCCTAACCCAAACAAATTTGCATTTGTTTCCATTTTTCAGCTCATTCGCCTTCTTCAGTAATGACCTTGTATAGGTAGTCAGGCTGTCATTGATGTAGACCTTGTTTCTATTGTTGTTGTTGTTGCTCTTGCTGCTGCTAGGGCTCCTAGTAGGCTCCGATCGGCCGCAAAAATGTTTTTTTTTCGCACGCATCTTCTTCAACACAATGCTTTTATGAGAAAGAGATGAAAATCTTACACACGATGTTCAGAGGTGTAATTTTTTTTTTTTTTTTTTATTACTTGCGTTCACTCTTACTTTTTTCACGAAGCAAGATTCAATACGACGGTCATTATCATTACTAACACCTCCAGTGATAGCCGTTAAAAGAGATTTAATTTTAATCTCAGCATTTGCATCGCACACATCAGGTTTCAGGTATGCCGACAAAGTCAACAGAGCATTGCTTTTCTCTTTGCTCTAGGTAATTCAATTAAGACTCCAAGAAGTCAACCCTTTTGTTAAGAGAAGCATTCGACTCTTCAAGAGAACTAATTTTATCGAGCGTTTCTTTGTTGACAAGACTAAGTTTAATGATTTCGTTACTTAGTTTGTTGATTTCGGCATACAACACTTGAAGTGCTATTGATGGTACTTCCGAGGCCGTATTTTTTTCATCTTGGCAAGAAAGCGCAGCTGCTGACGATGTTGATTTTTCCATTTGAATACCCGTAACCGTATTTTTTCGTTTATGGCTTGAAGGTGAAGCTGCTGGACTTGAAGTTGAAGTAAGAGCTGTCGTTGTTATTGCGCCAGTGGTAGAAGCATTTTGAGTGGTTGGTGGAAGATGGATTTATGAGAGCATCGGAATCGGATAAAATTGATTTTCTCCGTTGTGTGACACAACTACCGCATTTGAACCCTTTGTCATTTCTCTCGAAAAATTCTATTTCTCTCTTATCAATTTTCGCGCACTTTGCATGACAATATTCTTTGCAATTAAAACACTGAATTTTAAGTTCTTGTCTATCGACTTCAGAATTGCATAAACCGCACTTCATTATGACTATTTGTTAACAAAATTAGAGAGAGCACAGTCAGAAAATAAGTGATATCTGATTTAAGTATTGAATTACTACTTAGACTATGATAAATAAGCTAAGCGTGTGTCCCCATCACAACACTCAAGAGAAAAACTCTGTAGCCGCATTCAACTTCCTAAAATCTACACAAAACCTATACGTACCATCCTTCTTCTTAATCATGACAATGGATGAAGCCCATGGACTGTCAGACTTTTCTATAACCCCCTCTGCAAACATTTCTTCCAATTCCTTATCTATGAAAGACTGAATGGAACGAGATACCGGATAATATCTCCGCTTAACGGGTTCAGCTTTCGTCCTAATCTTGTGCTCCACCATCTGTGTGCACCCTAATCCTTCAGGCATTTCTCTAAACGTCCTGTCTAAAAATCATTCTAACTGTTGTTTTTCTACCTTTCATACCTCAGTCAAATGCTCGGAATGGGAAATCGAATTCAAAGTATTCTGATTCGAAAATTCCCACTCCCCTGATTGTTAATCCGGGACTATTCCCGCTAAAGCCCAAAAATCGGCTCCTAAAATCAGCATATGAAAAAAGTGAGGTATAACAAGACAACTTACTATAACTACCTTTCCTATTGTCATAATTGGAAGTGACACTTCACCTTCCACCTGAACTCCTGCACCATCTGCTAAACTAACTCTATCTACTTTGCTCTTAGTTAGCTTTATCCCTAAATGCTGCAAAATTTTCCATCCATCCCTACATATGATCGTGCGAGAAGCGCCCGAATCCAAAAGCCCTACTAACCTAATCCCATAAATACTAACACCTATTTATGGTCTCTTGTCCCTACCTACATGCTCAAGCGCGAAACTCAAACTAACATCCTTCGACTAGTTACCAGTAGGCAACCCCGACACATTTAATGTTGCTCTCGTCCTACTGACCCGAGAGTGCGTCTGCCGTTTCCCAAACACTGAGGGCAGTTACTTTTTGTAGCTCCCTGTTTCCCACACCCAAAACATCGCCTTACAGCGGAACACCTATTTGCAAGACGGCCTTCTCCATTGCAATTATGGCACCTATACGACCTCGATGAATTGACGGGCGGATGAGATTGGGTGTTGTCCCAATTAAGATACTCTGAGAGAAGGAAATGCCTTCGCTATCGCTATGACTGCTTCCTCAACAGCATGAAACTTTTAAATGCAGCAAAAGCAAAAGAAATTTCTTTATTTAGAAACTCTCGTTGGAGCAATCTTCTTTCCTCGTTTGATAAAGCGAGTAAGCCTTTTTGGAAAGTCTCCAAGATAATGAAAAAGAGAGGGTTAAGTATTCCTCCTCTTAAAGTAAATAACGAACTATATATAACCACAAAAGAAAAGGCCAACCTATTAGCCACGAATTTTTCAAAAAATCATGAAATAACTGCTGATTATAGTGATCTTGGTACCTTAACTGAAGTATCAAATTCAGTCAACTATGTCACCCAATCAAATGTTCAACCTGATACCAGTTTCATATCCTAGTTCATTAAGGGGCCAGTTATAGCGATCAGGAAAACGAATCAGGAAAAATTTTCAAATGGAATAATAACTATGATTTCGTTACAATTGAATAACAAATGTTATACCAATCAATAGTAAACAGCCCAGAGAATTTTTTTTGTCAAGAAAATGTTCAATTGAACAAATACTTTGCCGTAAAATCGTATTTTTGTATTTTCCTGATGGAATTGGAACAGGAAAATAGAAAAATACAAATTATACACAAAATATTTGTTCTATTATATCTTTTTTGGGCACAAAAAATTCTTTGAGTGATTTGCCATCGATTGGTATAACATTTGTTATTCAATTGCAACGAAAACATAGTTATTATTCCATTTGAAAATTTTTCCTGATTCGTTTTCCTTATCGCTATAACTGGCCCCTAAGAAAGCTGATCCAAACATTAAAACCAAAAAAAAAAAGCCCGGGTATGGACGGCATAAATAATCAACTTTTGAAAGCCTTACCTCTGCAAGGATTGCGGTATTTAAGCACGATCTTCAATGCTTGTCTCAAACTGAGTTATTTTCCTGATTGCTGGAAAACAGCCGTTGTGATACCGATCATAAAGCCCGGCAAACGGAAAGACAATGCAAACAGCTATAGGCCAATAAGCTTACTGAGTTCTATAAGCAAGCTACTAGAAAAAATAATAAAAGAAAAGCTTGACAGTCATTTAGCTGCTCATTAAATTTTGTATGGTTGAATGAAGAAAAGTGGACATTGATATTGCTTTATAGATCTCCTAGCTCCTCGTTAGCAGAGTTTATGACATTTTTTTCGGAATGGTGTGTTTATTCGCTGGAAAACGAAGACAATATCTTAATGACTGGTGATTTTAATTTAGATTTACTGACGAAGGATCGTAATTCAGAAAAATTTTTAGACATCCTTGCGGATCAGGGCCTTACACAATTAGTGAATCAACCTACGAGAATAACCGAATTTTCGTCTACTTTAATAGACTATGTTATTACAAATAGTGATTTAAAGTCTCAAGTAAAAGTGAATATAAACGCAGAGGATAAAATATCAGACCATGAAACAATAAGAGTAGAAGTCAAAATTAGACAAAATCATGTGATACAGCAAAGAAAGTATAAAACTATTCGTTATATAAAACCACGACTTGATGCTTTTCTGAATGAAAAAGGATTCTCAAATATATACTTTGAAAATGATTTAAATATTTTGTCCAATACGTTTTGTGAAACATTAAACGCATGTTGTGAAGCTCTGACAATAGAAAAAATGGAAAAACTAAATGATAATAATGCATGGTTCAGTTCTCGTTTGCAAAGATTGAAAATAGAGAAAGTTAGAGCTTATAACGCTGCTGTTTTTAGTAGCACAGCTGAAAATTGGTCAAGATATAAATCTATTCGTAATAGCTATAAGAGTGAGATAAAGATTGAAATCATATTGAAATGTGGAAGACTCTTAAAAAAATAGTGCTGAAGAATGTAAAAACGAATGTAATTGAAAGTGTTAAATTCGGGAATGAGACGTCAACTCGGGCAAATGAAATTGCTGAAAAATTCAATGCATATTTTGTAAATAGTATTAGAGAAATAAATCAATCTATTGAAAACGTAAGATTTGTGTTACCGGAAATAAGTGTCAGTTCTATTTTTACTTTTGGTTTTTGTAATGAAAGATTGCTGTATACCTTGATTAAAGATTTGAATAATAAAAGTGACGTGTTTAGACTGAATAGGGATATAATTTTGCAATCGATTGAATTAATTGGTCCAGTACTTTTGAAGCTTATTAACAAATCATTAGAAACGGGCAAATTTCCTACAATATGGAAGGAATCGGTTGTTATTCCGGTTGAAAAAGTAAATAATACAAATAAATGTGAAGAATTTAGACCAGTGAATATGTTGCCTATTTGTGAAAAAATATTGGAAAAGTTTGTTGCTAATCAATTTCAAAATTATTTAGAGTCCAATAATTTATTGATTGATGAACAGTCTGGTTTTAGAAGAGAGCATTCATGTGAAACTGCCATTAATTGTGTTGTGTGGAAGTGGAAAAGGCAAATTGATTGTGGAAATTCGGTGATAGCGGTTTTCTTGGATCTGAAACGTGCGTTTGAGACTATCGACAGACATGTATTATTGGAAAAGTTGTGTTTATATGGTGTGAGGGGTCGTGAGTTGGAATGGTTTAAATCTTATTTAGAGAATAGAAGCCAAAGAACTAGAGTGAATGATGAAATATCTAGTGCAATGATAAATGATCTGGGAGTTCCACAAGGTTCAGTGTTGGGGGTATTCCTCTTTCTTTTATATATGAATGATTTTAAAAGATGTTTGAAGTATTGTAGTGTTAAACTTTTTGCGGATGATAGTCTGATCTACATTTGTGGGAAAAATAGTGAAGCAATGTGTGAAAAATTGAATGAGGATTTGATGAGAATTGATGAATGGTTGAAAATGAACAAATTGAAGGTGAATATCAATTAGACTAAATGTATGAAATTTCGAGCAAGTGAAGAAATTAATGTATATATGGACGGTGTATTAATAAACTGTGTTCAAAGTATAAAATACTTAGGTGTCATAATAGATGAAAAGCTTAATTTTAAGGAACATTCGAATCACGTGTGTGCAAAAATTTCAAAGAAAATCTATTTTTTGAGCAGAATAAGAAAGCAATTGACATTTGAATCTTCTATTCTACTGTATAATGCCCTAGTAATGCCACACTTTAATTATTGCTCGACTCTGCTGTTCGGAGCTAATGAAGATGTAAAATTAAGACTCCAAAGGCTTCAGAACAAGGGTATGAGAGTAATATTGAGGTTGAACATTTACACTCCGATTCGGTTCATGCTAGACTGCTTAAATTGGATGAGTGTTAAACAGAGACTGATATATGATGCGATGATTTTTATTTTTAAAATGCGTAACGGTAAGCTCCCGGAATACTTATTGGATGGGATATCGGAAGTATCTCAAATCCAACCGTTTAGATTAAGAAATAATAGTGATTTAAGACCAGAACGATGTCGTTTGAGCAGAACTCAGAAATCTGTTTTATATGATGGAATCAACTATTACAATAGTCTGCCCGTGGATCTAAAAAGAGAAAACAGTATAAGCATATTTAAAAAAAAACTCAGTGCGTATATTAAAACCAGTGTCGTGTAGCCAAAGTAAAGCATTGATTAATATAGTGTGACACTAATATCTTCGTTTATTCAAAAGTTTTTAACTAATAACTCTATGTTTCCTCAACCATTTTTTTCTAGGCGCTAATATAGAGCCCAATCTTGACGTTAAGATGGGTACTCTTGGCCCCGGCCAAGATGGTATGCAGAAACTCTATTATTATTATAAATTTTGCCAGATTTTCAATTTGGCTTCAGCCCATTACACAACACCAACCACCAAGTCCTCAGAACTAAAAAACACGTGAAAGAAAAATTCAATAGCAAAGAGTCAACAGCCCTAGTACTCTTAGATATTGAAAAGGCATTCGATGCGGTTTGGCACGACGCATTAATACACAAACTTCTTAAATTAAACTTCCCACTGGCAACAGTTAAAATTGTTCATAGCTTTTTAAGTGGGAGAAAATTTTTTGTAAAAGTTCAAAATGATAAGTCTTCTGAGCAATACATTCCATATGGAATTCCTCAAGGCACTGTACTCGGCCCTACCCTCTTCAACATATTTGTGTCCGCCCTACCCGGAATATAGTATTGGTATAGCTATGTTTGCCCACAACACGCCTATTTTTATATCAGGAACGTACTATCGCACGTTACAAAGGTCTCTTTAACTAATTGAAAATTATTTTTTTAAATGGAAGATCAAGGTAAGCCCACAAAAAACCCAAGCTATTTGGTTCACACGACGACGAAAATCTTGTTTTTTTCCCAAACAACGTTCAACTTCGAATGGGAACTGTGAACATAGAATGGTCTGAGCATTGTCGATATCTTGGTATTATGTTAGACAAAAAATTTAGTTTCCAAAAACACGTTTCAACAACTATTAATAAAATAAACATTTATGTTAAAATTCTATACCCATTAATTTGTAGAAGTTCGTAACCAAGTAAAGACAATAAAATTATATTATTCAAATCTATTTTTCAATCTATCCTTCTCTACGGTGCTCCTGTTTGGTATGATTGTGCCAAAACTCACAAGCTTAAACTTCAAATATGTCAAAATAAAATCCTTAAAATGATGCTTAATTTACCATGGTGTTACTCAACTCGACGGCTCCATGACCAATCCAATGTCAACTTATTGAACATCCTAATAGAAAAATCATCTAACAAATTTTATGAAAATTGTTCCTTTTCTGATAACAAGCTTATTATATGTTTATCTCCGCCATGAATAAATATAGGCTTTTTATATACATGTAGGTGTATAAAGCTAATTACTTATGTAATTATGATTTGAAGCAATCGAATTTTATCGAATATAAGTCATTGACCTTCGAATCTATTCATAAAGTTCGATTTCTTCAAGTCATAAAAGAACATATACTTGGGAATTTTGCAATATTTAGGTTTAAGATTCGAATGAGGGATTTTAATTGTAGCTTTCCCTTATATTATTAAAAATTAAGATCAGTAGACATTATTATTATCATTAAATTATGGTTGTAAAGGATATTACTAGTCCTAAATCTCCAAAGAAAAGTTCCTATCCAATGTTAATATTGTTTGTTGCTACTAAATAAATAAATGAATGAATGAATGGGTGTTGTCTCAACAACCGCAACTCTCCTTACAGCCGGCCTCGCTGGAACAAAATACAAGTTACAACTCGCCTCCTGCACGACCTGTTGACTTTCATTGTTTCCTTGAGCAACCGAAACTCTTGAGGGTTCGACTCCTACATAAGCCAGATCCGGCTCAAGTAGGTTCCTACTTTTACTGTTGGGCGGTGAAACGAAAGATTCCACGTTAGCGCTTACAAATTCTAAGTTGCGCCCTAATTTGACCAACTCGGAAGCGCTAGTCGGATTAGCCAATCCAAGCTGCGTCTCGTAGAAAGGTGTGAGATTCTTTTGAATCATCGACAACTTTCTACCCTCCAAGATGGGTTCGGAAAGCTTTCCAAACATGTTCTGCATCGTCGCCATATATACCCCGATGGATTCGTCCCGTCCCTGTGTGCGACGCCTAATCTCCTCTTACAATAAATCATCGTAATTTGATGGCAAGAACGCCAGCTTCAACTCGCTGACGAGCTCTTGCCAAAAACCTTTAGAAACCCTAACTGCCCTAAACCATATTAAAGCCCTACCTACAAACAAATCTGCTGCCGACCGCAACAGCTTTGCTTCCGTCACTCCAATAGCCTGACGGATCTCCTCAACCCTCTCCAGAAATGCGTTCACCGAAGCTTCACAACGCTCTCCGGTGAACTTAACAACCCACTTCGCTAAGTTCTCAAACCTCTCGCTTACATAAACCCTTTCTCTATTAAATTTCCTATTCTCATCCATCCTATTCACATTAATTTCCCAAGCTATGTTTCCTTCCCTATTTCCAGTCTCAAATGGAACTTGTGCTAAAGTTGGTGCTGCTGATGATGTCGATGTTGTTGCTAATGTTGATGATGCTGTTGATGTTGAAGCTTCTGATGGCGCTGGTCCTGCCGCTGAAGCTCTCAGACTATCGGCAGATAGCTGACTACCATCATTACACCTCCTGCTTCATCATTATCTAAGACTTCCTCCAAGTCCGCTAGTGCCATTATCAATTTATTTTTCAAACCTAACTTTAATTTTTCTTGCTCGCCATCCTCTGGCTGCGACCTAAGCTAGCGATATCCCATTCTACCTTAACTAAACTCTTTAAACACTCCTTAGACTTCCTAGACTTCGGTTTCATCTCTAAAATTTTCCTTATCTCTCTTAACTTATTCTCAACCGCTTCGTAATCCTGTTCAAAACTGAATGGATACTGTGCGGGAATACCTGGCGGACCCCTACGCTCTAAGAGCCTTGCACCACGGAGCGATCGGCGCATCTCGTCTACGGTGCCTACCTCTAACCCCCTACTCTCCATTTCGTGCGAGCTCATCTTGAGCTAATCTATAAATATCCATAAAAAGAAGATTAAACGTAACTAGCCAACAAAAATAACCCAGAAACTAAATGTGATTTATGAAAATTTAAATGACAAGCCTGAACTAATAATAAAAAAATAGCCTATCACCAAAATATTAATATCAAATCAAAATATCCAACGAATTCTAAGTAAACAATATGAAGCTCCAATTGGATGCTTAAGCTTTGAAACAAAATTAAAAATCAATGTCAATTGACACCAAACAAAAAGCAAAAAAAAAATCACACAAAACAGTGTATAAAAAAAATTTATAATAAAACTAGCTGACCCGCCCGGCGTTGCTCAGGCCCTACGTCAATCGAATTAAGTAAGTTTAGTTAAGTAGTTTCCAAGTTTCCATTCTAGTGGGATAATAGGGATGAAATATAGTTTATGTAACTCAGGAACAGTTAAGCACTCTAACGATGACATAGTTTTTGGAATCGGCCCAGTATTGTAAAAGTGAAATATGCATTGAAATCGGTAGTAGGTGGTTTTTTTAATCCCGTTCCTGTTCCTGTGGGAAGATGGCGATGAAATATTGTTTAGATTACTCAGGGACAATGAACCACTCTAACGGTGAAAGAATTTTTGTAGTACTTTCCAGTTTCTTGGTTATTTCGCCATTACTGTTTCCGTTCCCGAAAGAATATGGGAAGGAAATAGTCTTTAATACTCAGGAGCAATGAATCATTCAAACATTGAAAAATTTTCGGGATTTGGTCCAATATTTTCCAAGTTCCCGCTAATGTTGTTGTTCCCGTTCCGATGCTGAAGCTTGTGACACTTGTTGAGTACATCAAAGTGTTAGCATCTGCACCACTCAACATGGTCACAGAGACCACCAAGTGGTTTTGCAATACCCTCATTTGGTCAAAATTAAAATTTTCTTCGAGTCCTTATTACTTTACTCATTTCTTCTTAACAACAAAATAACCAAAAAACTTCGACTTCATTTCGAACCCTATATCCATTCAAGATCCTTATCTCTACCAAAGGCCTAGAAGACGCTGTCATTGCTTAGGTCAAAGTGTAGGGGAAGATGGCGATGAAATATTGTTTAGATTACTCAGGGACAATGAACCACTCTAACGGTGAAAGAATTTTTGTAGTACTTTCCAGTTTCTTGGTTATTTCGCCATTACTGTTTCCGTTCCCGAAAGAATATGGGAAGGAAATAGTCTTTAATACTCAGGAGCAATGAATCATTCAAACATTGAAAAATTTTCGGGATTTGGTCCAATATTTTCCAAGTTCCCGCTAATTTTGTTGTTCCCGTTCCGATGCTGAAGCTTGTGACACTTGTTGAGTACATCAAAGTGTTAGCATCTGCACCACTCAACATGGTCACAGAGACCACCAAGTGGTTTTGCAATACCCTCATTTGGTCAAAATTAAAATTTTCTTCGAGTCCTTATTACTTTACTCATTTCTTCTTAACAACAAAATAACCAAAAAACTTCGACTTCATTTCGAACCCTATATCCATTCAAGATCCTTATCTCTACCAAAGGCCTAGAAGACGCTGTCATTGCTTAGGTCAAAGTGTATAGTATCACTTTAAATCAGTTCGTTTTGTTTAGCGAATGTAAATAAAGTTCAATATGCGGTCATTTCATATGAAAAAATAGTTTGGATTATTGTAAAAGTAACACTTTTAACTAAAAAAAGTTTAAATCTTTATTCCTACCAAATGAAAATCAAAAGAGTTCTCAAAAACAAACAATCCAATAATCTAACTATATATTTGTTATTTCATTAGCTGAGCCGCCTGGCGTTGCTCGGGCCTGTAGTTTTAAGGCTCCCGTGCTCATTCCTGTTTCTGTTGCCGTGGGATTATAGGGATGAAATCTACGCTAAGTTACTGAGGGATTATGTGGCATCCCAGTGCCGAAAGAATTTCTGAAATCTAGTTTTTAGGTTTCCGTTCCCAGACCCGTTCCTGTCGGAATCTTCCGTTACCGTGGAAATATGTGAAATATAAGCCTAATTACTGATGGATAATATAACATCCTAGAACCTAGAGTTGAAAGAATTTTTGAAATCGGTCAAGTTACTTTAAGGTTCCCGTACTTGTTCCCGTTTCTGTTCCGGTGGGATTAAAGGGATGAAATAAAATCTAAATTACTAATTGAGGGGGATAATGTAGCAATCCTAATGCAGGAAGTGGAACGGTCATAGAAATCTGTCAAGTAGTTTCTAAGTTTCCTTTCCCAAACCCGTTCCTGTTGGAATATCCGCGAAATTTTTTGTAATTCCGTTCCTGAGGGAATATGGGGAACAAAACTTGACAGGAACCATTTATAAGTCATTGTGACTGAGGGATAATGTAACATCCCAGAATTGAAAGAATTTTTGAAATCGGTCAAGTAAGCATAAGCTTCGGTTCTCATTCCCGTTTCTGTTCCCGTGGGATTATAGGGATAAAATATAGTCTAGGTTACTCATGGAGGGGGATAATGTAGCACTCCTAGTGCCGAAAGAATTTTAGAAATCTGTTTCGTAGTTTCTAAGTTTCCGTTTCCAACACCGTTCCTGTGGGAATATGGGGATCAAGCCTTGACAGGGACCATTTATAAGTCATTGTCACTGAGGGATAATGTAACATCCTAGAGTTGAAAGAATTTTAAAAATCGGTCCAATAACTTTAAGGTTCCCGTTCTCGTTCCCGTTTCTGTTATCGTGGGATTATAGGGATGAAATACAGTCTAAATTACTAATGAAGGGGGATAATGTAGCTATCCTAATGCAGGAAGTGTTATAGAAATCTGTCCAGTAGTTTCTAAGTCTCCATTCCCCAACCCGTTCCTGTCGGAATATGGGGATCAGCCCTTGACAGGAATCATTCATAAGTCTATGTCACTGAGGTATGAATGTTACATCCAAGAATTGAAAGAATTTTTTAAATCGGTCAAGTAACTTAAAGGTTTCGATAATCGTTCCCGTTTCTGTTCCCGTGGGTTTATAGGGATGAAATATAATCGAAATTACTGATGGAGGGGGATAATGTAGCTCGCCTAATGCTCGAATCTTTTTAGAAACCTGCCTAGTAGTTTCTAGGTTTCCGTTCCCAAACCCGTTCCTGTGGGAATATCAATTTTTAAATTTTTTATGTCATAAAAACCTTCTCCTGACAATAACAAACACAACAAAAAAAGAATTGGCCAAATTGGTCCAGGCGTTGTTGAGTTATGCGCTTACCAACACATTTTGCGATTCATTTTTATATATAAGATAATATGCCAATAGTAGGTGCAGTACGATGAAATATAATAATAAAAAAATGTAAAACAAAAAAACAAAACGATGATTCGCGTTGGTTGTGAACGACAACCAAAAACACCCTGCAAATTCTTCACGCCAACCGTGCGAAACAATAATTTAGTTAGTGGCCACGAAACCACCCAAAAACAACAACAACTATAATATAAGTGCACTTTTGTTTGCAAGCAATCTCACTTGCCCGAAAAAATTAAATTAAAAAACTATCAATGGGTGATAAGCACTACCCAGAGACTTGTATCACTTGTATGAATAATAATAATAAAATCTAAACAGGACACCTACTTCTGCTTGGTACTGTCGTATACAGACCAAAATAATTCCTTTTATAGGATTTCCCACAGTTGTGCAGTGCAAAAAAAAAAGGTTACGCAGTCAACCAAACTCGCACTGTACACACTTCAATTCTCACAGCAACTCACCTAAGGAAAAGAAAAAACAGCAAAAGTAAAAAGTTCTTTCACAATCAAAATCAACACAAAATAGACAAAAAATAAACACAAACTGAAGGTCACAGGTTATAAAATATAATGCACGAAAGTAAACGATGCACAATGTATGTATATGTTTGTACATGTACAATGTTGGTACAATATGTTTTCCACTAAGTGCCCACGTTGTGCACGCCAATTTGTTACACTTTTTTTCACGATAAATTAATTTTATGATGAATGCGATACGAGGGAAAAAAAAATTGACAGCTGAATTTACTTGTATGAAAACGTTGTTGGCGGTACTAGGCAAAAACATAAATTAGTTTCAGAATTATTATTTAGTGAAGTGAATTTGCAGTAAAAAGATTGAAACAGTGTGTATATCGAAATTGCGAACTCTTAAGAACAAAATAATACAAGAGTGTTGTGAAAATACTTGTGTGAAACAGTGTTCAAACTGTTTCAAACCATACAGTGAACACAGAAAACTGTAGACTTCAGTTTTCCACGACTGTGGAATAGAACTCCTAGATTGAAAAATCGCTAAGAGGAAAGGCGCAGGCTGTTGTTGGCTGCTATCAAACATCTGAACATTAAATTGGATTGTTTCTGTTCCACACATTTCATTTCAGGTACCTATGTAAACATGGTTATAAGGTATATTAGGTGCTTGATTATAGTAAGAACTCCTAGTAAGAACAATCTAAATACAGATTGGGTATTGTTTATCTAGATTTCTGAATTTTTGAGTGTATAAGATTGGTACCCAATCTGGAATTAGATTATCCAAAAGTTTTCCATTCTTCACTTATTAGTTCTTATTTATGATTTTTTTGTATACAAACTACAACCAAATATTTACCTTCCTGAAATGAAATGTCTGGAACAGACACGAGCCAATTTAGTGTTCAGATTTTTCCTGTAGATGTTTTAGATGTTTCCTCTTACCACATTCTGTGCCTTTCCTCTGAGAGAATTTTTAACCTAGGAATTCTATTTAATACTCTAGGAAAACTATAGGATCTACGGATTTCTGTCTTCATTGTATGATTTGAACATTGTTTTACTCAGCGATTCGCGGGCATTTTCACAACACTTTTATATTGTTTTGTTTTTAAAACTTCACAGTTTTGATAAACACAATCTTTTTCCTTTTTTCATGAATCTACGTCTTTGAAAAACTAATTTTAACTACATATTTCACATTTCTACGTTATGCCGCCAGCAATGTTTTCATACAAGTAGTCATTTGACGTTTAAGAAATACGAGGTATAATTAGAAAGAGATAGCTTCGCGAAAAGCCCTATTATTAAGTAAACAATTAATAAAATAAACGAAATTTATGAACGGTCGAAAGAAATGCACAACCGGTGTGCCGCGAGATAAACAGACGAAATGTCAAACGCGCTGATAAACTAAAAAGTGTAACACTCAGCAGGTAGGCTGCTGACACCACGGCTAAACTCAGCTAAGCTGGGTTCGTAAACAATGAAATGATAGCGTAGCGCGTTAAAAGACGATCGCGAATAAAAAGATCGATTAACTTAATCTTCTTCTTCATTTTCGGCGTTACGAGTAGTGATCTTGAAGCGATCACAACTCTCCCACTTTGCTGCTTCACACTAGTGATCCGCCTGTGGGGTACGCCGCGTTGACCTCAGAAATCGTCGGCAAGCCTCCCGGTTTTGGATTGTTCCATGTCTGAGGCCAACCAAATGCTGCTGTTTTTGCATTTGCTTGTACCAGGAGTGTTTTGGCCTGCCTTTTCTTTTTCGTCGCGAATTTGTTGAAACGTTGTACGATATTGCCTTTTTGACGGGGTTCTGCGGATCTCTCCTTTGAACATGACAATACCAACTGAGCCGGTCGTGCTGAATTTTGTCCAATATGGTACTTTTGACATGAAGGCTTCCACGGATCTTAGTACTTCTAATTCGATCAAGCTTTGTTACTCCTGCTGTCATCCGAAGCATCTTCATTTCGGCTGCCGTCAATTTGCTCTCATACTTTTTGTACATTGTCCAACATTGTGAACCGTATGTCAGAGCTGGACGGACAACTGCTGTGTAGAGTCTTCCCTTCAGCTTAGGGGGCATTTTTCGATCACAGAAGATAGCGGAGTTTTCTCGCCACTTCATCCACCCTACGCTTACTCGATGATTGATGTCGTCATCACAAGATGCTTCACTATTGATCATAGATCCCAGATATTTAAACTTTTCACACTTGGGAAGCACATTTTCATTCAAATAAATGTCTGGAATAGGCTTGTCTGGATCAGAAAAAGGGCAGCACAGGTATTCAGTCTTTTTAGCGCTAATACGGTACCCATTTCCTTCCAGAACATCAATCCAAACGTCAAGTGCTCGTTGCAGGGATGTAGGATCCTCGCTTATGATGGCTCCATCGTCAGCAAAAAATAATTGTTGTACTTTATTGTCCGTTACTTTTCCTTCGAGCAAATAATCCAGAACAGCAATAAAGAGCAGTGGACTCAAGACACTTCCCTGATGTACACCTACTGTTATTTGGAATTCTTCGGTGACTCCAGCTGGGCATCTCACTTTTGTAACTGCTCCCTCGTACATGTCCATAATTATTCGCACATAGGCTTCAGGAACTCCTTGGTGTCTGAGGGCCACCCATATCAGATCTCGTGGTTGTCGATCGAATGCCTTTTCGAAGTCAACCAACACAATATGCAAATCCTCTAAGGCATCTCGGTGTTTTTCCATAATGATCCTTATGCTTTGGATTGCGTCTGTAGTTGACTTACCCGCGACAAACCCGCATTGGTCATCAGACAGCCTTATTATTTTCCGCAGTCGGCTATCCAAAACCCGCTCAACGATCTTCATAGTGTGGGACATCAACTTGATCGAACGATAGTTGTCACAGCTTCTGGTATCTCCCTTTCCCTTGTACATTGGAAGAAGAAAACTTTCCCTCCATTGATTAGGCAAACTGTCACCTCTTACAAGTTTGGAGATGAGAATCGTGAGCCATCTTAACCCGATGTCTCCCATATTTTTCCAAAACTCATATGGTACCTCGTCTGGCCCAATCGCTTTGCCTTTTTTGGAGTTCTTAACTGCCTCCCTAACTTCTTCGACTGTGACGTCGGATACTTCCGTAAAGTTAGGTGCAGCTGTTGGAAAGTGGCGCCGAGGAAACTGTTCATTCAAAAGATCATCACAATACTGTCGCCACCTGTGAAGAATTTTGTCGTCATCCACAAGTAGCACTCCTTGAGCATCATTGATGAACTTCGGCGAACGAATCTCCTGCGCATTTCTCCTTCTCTGAGCGGCTATTTTGAAAATGGTTGCTCCCTTATTCAAGTTGCTTTGTCTTAGCTCTTGGATTGCCTGATTTGCTTCAGCAGCTGGGGCAGAAATCTCTTCCAGCTCTCGATACAGGCCCTCCGTGCTTTTTGCTTGAAGTTGGGCGCACTTTTCCTTCGCTTCTTTTCTGCAGCTCTTGTATTCCATTTTGAAACGCGCTTTTTCATTTGTATTTCTTGAGGGGCACTTCGACCAAGCTTGGAAAGCTGCTTTCTTCTTTCTAATCACTGCTTTAGCTTCATCATCCCACCACCAGGTTTCTTTAGCTTGTTGGTGGTGTCCTTTTGAGACTCCTAACAGTGATTTGGCTCTCTCTAAGCAGGTTCGTTGTAGGCGATCCCACATATTTTGTGCCGTGATTGCATTTGAAACTGCGTCTATGGTATTACACAGCTGACTTTGCATATACGAAATGAATTGCTGTCCTTTGGTTTTCTCCAGATTGTACCACTTGATTCTCCTAGGAGCCTTTGTTTGTTTGACTTCCTTTACCGCATCCGTAAAAAATTCTGTTAAAAGAAGACGGTGTTGTTGAGCAGCAGCTTCTCCTAGTATCACTTTGCAGTCTTTCACCCGAGATTTCATGTAATTGGTTACCAAATGGTAGTCAATCTGGGTTTCATTTCCTCCACTGCTGTAAGTGATAAGGTGTCGGTCTTGTTTGATGAACATGGTATTTAGTACGATTAGACCGTATGACTTGCACATACTTAGAATATCTTCACCAGGAGTGTTCCTTGTGCCGAATCCCAAACCTCCATGGCAGTCTTCATAATCCTCGTTTGTCTTCCCGACATGTCCATTCAAATCTCCTCCAACAAACAAATACTCTTCTTTTGGGATGTTCTTAAGTAGGTTATGAAAATCAAGCCAGAATGCATCTTTTTCCTCCTGCTCACACCCTATTTGGGGAGCATATGCACTGATTATATTCCAGACCTTTCCTTCCATCACCAATTTAAGAGACATCAAACGGTCACTGGACTTCAAAATGGTCAACACGCTGTTACATAAACTTTGGTCAAGGATGATACCGACTCCGTTCCTACCTTGTTCCGTTCCATAGTAGAACATCTTGTAAGCCTTGGTCTTTGCATCTAAGAAACGGGCTTTGTTTGCTGTGTTTCGCCATTTCGTTTCCTGAACACACAAGATGTCCACTCGCCTCCTTCTCATCATCTCTTCGAGTTCAAGACTTCTACCAGTCATACTTCCAACGTTCCAACTCGCGACTCTAAATTTTCGTCCAACTCGTCGCATTACTTTGCTAGCCCCCGGAATCCGTATAGCTCTGACCCGAACATTGCTGCTCGGTCCAGGATCAGCTCCATGCATAGCAATGGAACTGCCTGGCGGGGTAGTGCTTCTTATGTTCGCAAGTACTTCCATAATGCTCAAAATTTTTCAAAAATTTTCTTTCATCCTTTTCGACACATGCATGCTCCATTTAATGAGTTTGATTTCCCTTTTACTACACCGGTGATCTCCAGTCGTGTAAACCCCGGGATCTGCATGCATACTTGGGGAGAGTTTTTAGGTGGTATGTGTGTCGCTAGACTCACTTTGATGTTAGTCGTCTAGATATGATTGTTCCTTTAGTCGCCTTTTACGACAAGCGGGGAGGCGCTGCAGTGCTATTCTAACCCGACACTGCACGGGGACTCGATTAACTTAATAATTGAAAATATAATGAAAAATTATTTTCCAAGTACCTGGTGTACTGGAAAAAGATGGGCGCCTGGAAATTTTGAGGTTAAACTTCCAAACCACGAACTAGTTCTGAAATATTAAGAAGAATAAAAAACAATGCAATTAAATTCCCAGAAGGGATTTAAAGCTATTTATTGTGTTTGCGTGTTGGGAAAACCATACAAAAGTTGGATTAAAAACCCAAATCTTTTCAACTATAAAATGATACAAGATGGACGGTTAGACGAACCGTTAACAAATGTAAACAATAGAAACAACCGGAAAAATTTATTTATTTATTTATTTATTTATTTATTTATTTTTTTATCTAGCAAGTCCTTAAATTTAATAGATAACAGTAGCGATGAGTAACAAAAAATATAATAAAATTTAGTAAAAATAAATAACAATAGTTAAAGATATAATACAAATAATCATTCGCATAACACAGAATTCAGTATCAAGCTCTTGCATGTATTTTAACTTAAATTAAAATCAATTATACTTATAAACTTATTAAAATAATACATTGCATTGGTTAAAGGCTCATTCTGGCCATATCTTGTTACATGCCTAGTTAAGTACATGAATATGTTTCAGTGGCGAGGGGTGAATAATTCCAAAAGGTAACTGGAAGGGAACTTAGTCACCAACAAAAAAAAAGTTTACTTAAAATTTTTTTTGTGCAATGTTTGTCTTCGCATCAAGCCAAAAAGTCAAGTATTTCAAACCAACTTTGCTATTTGGTAGAGCGTCATTACTTATTTTTCATAAAACTAAGCTAATTAAGACTACTTGTTTCCTCTAAGTGTAAATCAGTTAAGCAAAAGGCAATAGATATTAAGGCCATAATCAAACCACAGAAACTTACTATCGGAAAACTTTTCAGACTTTTTGCACTTTTCAATTTTTAAAGTCTAAACTTGTAGAATTTAAAAAAATCACGAAAAGCACTAAATCAATTTAAATAAGTATTGCACTGCGTTCTGCTGGTAAACTGCGTTTTTCAAATAAAATACGGTTCATTGGGAACTGAATTCATTTAGGCCAGTTGTGCCACTTTAGAAAAATTCTAATTATTTTTTGCATGTTCTGCCAAAAGTATGCTTTATGCTATGAGATCAAATACCCACGCACATTTGTTATCAAAGTGGCAACCTTTGACACATCAGTCCAGTGCGGAGACACAAACAAATTCATGAAATAAGTCGGAGACCAGCGGGTTATTTTCTTGTTCTTCAAGCAGAAACCTACCTCAACCTGCAAACCTGCCATATACATTTTTGTTTATAAGCATGTGTCCATGGGAAGAAATACGAAGGAAAGCGTTTTTTTCTTTTATAAAACCAATATCATGCAAACACCGAAGTGTGCAGAAGCAATGCTGCAAATGAGTACTGGGCTACTGCGCCGGCGCTATATTCACGTGCTCAGAGCACAAAGAGATAACAAACAACAGATTTACCAAAAAATATGACGCTAGAACACCAGGTTATTTTCTTCCATAAAAAAGCATGTATTGAACAGAGAGGTGCCTAGCGCTAGGCTCTTCTCAGTTCAATACATGCTTTCTTATGGAAGAAAATAAGACGATGTTCTACCGTCATATTTTTTGGTAAAAGAAAAAAAGAGGAGAGAACACAAATTTGTTCTATCCAGCAACAAGTTTTATAAGACGTAATATTTGGGGTTACCTTGTATGTTGCTAAAGTTTTGTGTTTGTTTATGGAGTGAATTGAAGAGCCAACATGTGTGTAGAATAAAACGGAAAGCAGAGTGGTAGTTGTTAAAAAAATGTTGGCAGCGAGTTCATGTGTATGATTAAGTTTGATTCATGTTGCCAGAAGTCTAAGATGTTTCGGCTTTCGGATGTGAATTTCAAAAGGTAAGCCGGAAATAATCGACTTATATGGACGCTTCGCCACTGATATATTTTCTTTTGACCGAAGGGAACGGGCAGGAATATAAATGTTTATTTTAGAAAGCAAGTAAGAACAATCGATATGGCTGCATAATATGTCGCGTGCAAATAAAGCAAAATTACATTGAATTCTTTTATAAAGCGGCTTTAAATCAATTAAAAGACATCGTGCTTCATATGATGGCATAGTGGAATAAGTATAAATCTTTCGTAGAGCGAATCTTGTTAACCTTTTCTGGATACGTTCGATGCGCATTATTGCGTTTCCATAATATGGACTCCAAATTATTGAACAATATTCTAATTTAGACCTTACTAAGGATAAGGAAATATGTATATAACGTTTTAATCGTATATGGATCTACGGAATCCTTAGAATTACGAAATATAAAGCCCAGCACAGCATTAGCTTTGGCAACTAAATGATCATAATGTAAAGCAAAACGAAATTCAGAATCAAAAATAATTCCTAGATCTTTTTTTGAAGACAATCTGCTAAGAGTTACAGGTGACATAGTGTAGTTAAATGACACAGATTTCATAATACGAGAACAAGTTAAAACAGAGCATTCACTAACATTAAAATACAAAGAATTGTGTTCACACCATCTAATAACATTGTCAATATCACTCTGTAGTTCAATACAATTTGATAGAGATTTTATTGCTTTATAGATTTTAAGGTCATCTGCATATAATAAACATTCTGAATGTTTCAGATATTGAGGTAAGTCGTTTACAAATAGAACAAAAAGCAGTGGGCCCAAATGACTTCCTTGGGGAACGCCTGAAAAGTTGGAGATAACCTTTGACATACTGGATCCAATCTTAGCATATTGCTTTTTTTTATATAACTTTCAATCCAGTTTAGCAAGCTAGAATGAAAACCTAAGTCTCTCAATTTTCTAATTTGTACTACATGTTGAACCTGATCAAAAGCCTTGGAAAAATCTGTAAAAATAGTGTCTACCTGGTACCTTTTCTCCAAACTTCCAAGACAATAGCTTGAGAATATAGCTAGGTTTTTTGAAGTAGATCTACCTGATACAAAGCCGTGTTGGGAAGGAGAAATATGATTGCGAGCAATTGCATAAATTTAATCTTTAACAATGGCTTCAAAAACTTTTGAAATTATTTGTATTTTTGCAATCGGTCTGTAACTCTCAACTTCTTGACGGGAGCCAGATTTGTGAATAAGTGTCACGAAAGAATACTTCCAACATTCTAAGAATACGCCTTCACTCAGTGAAAAATTAAACAAATATTTTAACGGCACTAGCAAATTATTTTTTCATTTTTTTAAAAATATTGGTGGAACATTGTCAGGTGCACATTTAGAACTATCGTCCAGTGCGGAGAGTTCATTGAGAATGTCTATTTCTTCTAATTGTAAATTACCTAAATTAAGAACAGGCTCACAATCTTCCAACACTCGCGATATCGGCTGTTCAGCAACATAATTTGATTGGAAAAAAGCCGCAAAAAAGTTACAAATAACTTGCAAGTTCATACTTACTTCTCCACAATATTTAATGGAAGCAGGTATTCCCAAAGATTCTTTCTTAGAATTGATCACCAAAATGCTTTAGAATTATTTTTGATTTTCGATTCGAGGGACCATATATATTGGCGGTAAGAAAATCTTTTTAAGAACTCATATTCTTTTCAAAGGCGACAAAATTCGGCACGAAGCGAACTATTGCTTAGACTTCTTCGATAAGCTTTTATCATGGCTGTTTTTAAATTTCTTAATCGCTTATGAAACCAAATCGGGTGTTTATGATTATAAATCTTTTTTTCCGGCACGAATCTTAAAAAAACATCTTCAAGTACTCCCATGAAAGAAGAGTAATCTTGATTTAAATTAGAAAAACTAAAAATATTATTCCATTTTATGGAAATCAGGAAGTTATTAATTTGTACATAATCGGCTTTTGCAAAATTATAGGAAGATAAACGAACATCGTTCTTACAAAAAATAGTGCTGTTAAAATCAATCAAAATGCATAAGACGTTATGGTTAATAGTGTTATGCGATAAGACACATTCAGGTTCGCTTACTGATACATCTAAATCTTCATTAGCAAAAACCAAATCTAGGATTCTTCCTAAAGAGTTTTTAACAAGATTGGCTTGCATAAAATTCATCATCATCGCATCAATGACATTTACATCACATTCAGTATTAACGTTGCAAGGAACAATACATTTGCTTTCATAAGCCCGATCAACATTACATAAATTGAAATCACCTAGTACAATAACATAAACAAGAAGAATCGGTCAGAAGTGATGCGGAGATGAAATTGCTACCCAAATTACAATGGAAGAACGGTATAATGGAATCAGTCTGCAGCAATCAACATTCCTCGAACCTCACCACGGATATCCTGGTCTCGTGTATCACTCAGGCCGCACAACATTTTCAATCTGTCAGAAACCAAAAATGGAAAGAACCGTGGTTTGACAGAGATTGTGAAGCAGCAAGAAGAAAATCTTTCGGCTTTTTGAAACTCCTGAGGGTATCAAACTCAAGCCTTGCAAAAAACATGTACCAAGAGGCGAACAAGGATTTCAAAAGGATTTGTAAGGAAAACCAGAAGTTTTACTCGAACCACTTAAGCCTAAAATTATCAGAAGTAAACGACAGCCGTTCGTTCTGGAAAATAGCCCGTTCCCTCAATGGTATCTTTTTTGCTCAAAAAATATATATCAGTAAATTAGTCGAACATTTCGAAAATTTACTCAGTAAGCCTGTAAATTCGAACCATTTGATTCTCTATGCAAACCTTTAATAGAAAATTAAGAACTTGACCGTGCCTTCACTGTTCAAGAAGTCTCAAAAGTTACACACCGATGCAATTTGAACAAAGCTCCAGGAGAGGATAGGGTGCCGTATGAATTTTATTGAAAAACTAACTGAGGCATATAATTACATATTCAATAGGAGAAACGTTCCAGAAAGTTATCGCCAAAATATTATACTACCGCTATTCAAAAAGGGAGATGTTAACAATCCTAACAATTATCGTGGAATATCGTTTATGAATTCGGTAGTGAAAATATTCAATGGTGTTGTAAAACTTCACAACTTGTAAATAAATAAGTGGACTGTATTCTTAATAATTCTTTATTGTTGGCCTTTGCCCGGCCACGACTTACAAAGGAAAAAGGGGAAAACAAAAAATTTATTAAACGGTTGTCGATGTGCAGCAAAACCAAAGAAAACGAACCGACGCGACGGCTTGGGTGTTGGAATGAGAACTGAACCTTTGTCGTTTGGTGAGTAATTTTGATTGATAGGTAGGGTTACCAACAGGTGTCATTCTAGACAGACTCACAAGCTGGATATAACAAAACGAACTACTTAGCGAGTTTCAAGCCGGTTTCAGGAAAGAGTATTCCACAGTTGATAATATTTTTTCATTAACCTGTATTGCCAGGTCCTACCTTGACAGGGGGAAAAAGTTATATGGATTCTTCGTCGATTTCAAAGCAAATATCGACTCAATCGATAGAAATGCCCTCTTTTACAAGTTAAGCTGTCTTGGAATGTCAACAAAAATGTTAATGGTAATACAAAGCCTTTATGAAAATAATGCAACAGCAGTTTGGGATGGAAGCGAGACGTCAGCTTGGTTTCATACTAATACCGGAGTAAAACAAGGGTGTCTGCTTAGTCCACTTCTCTTCTCGCTCTTTTTGGATGACCTATCATCGGCTTTGACTGGAGGAATTAGTTTTGCGGGAGTTAACATCAAAGCACTTATGTACGCAGATGATATCGTCATACTAGCGGAGTCGCCGCAAACGATGCAAATGATGATCAACAAGTTGCGTGACTATTGTCGCTAGTGGAACCTCACGGTAAACACCAACAAATCCAAAATACTGGTTTTCCGTAATGGAACAGGCAGATACGCAAGAGATGAAAAATGGATCTGGGAAAATGAACCGCTCGAAATAGTAAAGGAGTACAAATATCTTGGAGTGCTCATTACTCCACAACTTTCTTTTAAGAAACATCTACAAGGTAAACTCATCGACTCGAAAAAGGCTATCAACTGCAACTGGAAGGGAGTCCTGGGAAAAGAAAATGTTGCCCCAAGCGCTAAGTACAAACTTTTTGAAGCGGTTATGCGAGCAATTAAGTGCTATGCTGGTCAGGTTTGGGGTTTTCGACAATATGATGAAGTAAAGAAATTGTTAAGGTACTTTCTCAAAAAAATATTCCGATTGCCGGAAAACACACCAACATATATGCTACATCTGGAGACTGGAGTATCACCGCTTTACATTTTCTCACTCAGAATGCATTTTAATTATGTAAGGGAAATACTAGCCTTTTCAAATCATCGACTTCCGAACATAATTGCAAGAAATCTGCTGCAGCGAAAGTCCCAGTTTTTTCCGGAATGGTCACGGATAGAACTTCGATACAACGTCGAATTGATGGAGACAGGGGGATTGGAGTAAGAACTTTGAGGTTTTGCTGGCAAAGATCGAGGAAACAAGTTTTGAACAATATGCTGAAATGGCGCAACGAAGTGAGTCTAGAATGATGTACAAAATCCTGCAGCATAACCTTGGTGCCAATAATTATTTCAATGATCGATATTCGATTCACACAATCACTACCATTTTAAAACCAGAGGAGAGTTACTTCGTCTAAATTTCCAACCATATACCACAGTGAGAAATACAGAGTGTTCCCTGTGCAACCACAGAACCACAGAAAATATATATCACTTCTTAGCTACACGGAAAGAATTCCGAGATCAGATCAAGGAAAATCAGCTGTGAATTACGACTAATGAATCCAGTTTTAGACCTTGGATCAGATATTATCAAATTGCGACTTTTTGTTTGCAATTTGAAAAAAAAGAGCGAAATGATGAAATTGCCACTCAAAAATCGCATTTCAGAATTTTTATGTATCAGTTAATATTTTGAAGCAAAAAATATTGTGACTCGCGAATCGCAATTCGAGACCAATTTGCAGTAAAACAAAAATCTAATAACAACCCCTTTTTCAAATTGAAGGTAGGTAGTTATAGCATAGGGCGATATGGGACTGGTGAATTGTTTTGTTGTGATTCAGTGTCGAGGTGCATATGAGAAAGAAAACAATACTGGCTTAGGCTCTGTGTGGATTTGAACCAGACGTCTTGAAGTTGTGAGTCGGCTATGATAACGTTGAGCTGCGAAGGTAAATAAAAAATGATCGCTTAAAATGTGAGCATAAATAGACAGTTAAAAAGGAGGTAGTGTTCAAGAGATAAGAAAATTACGACTCATCATTTGTAATTTACTGTACAGGATTTTCGTAGATTACGTTTTTCTGGGGTTAATATCTAGATCATCCTTTAAATTTCCCAATTTGATTATTTCGAGAAAGCCATACTTATTTTGTAAACCACGATAAATAAATTGTAAAACGAAATTGTGCTCCGGAAGTGTAGTAGATTGCGATTGAAAGCTTGTAAACTACTAAAAAGACGAAATTCTTAAATTACGATACTTGATTGCAAATCACAAATTAAAAAATTTTGTAATTTGAGATGACACTTAGAGTAAATTGCTATTTTTTCGGTCAATTTACAAAAAAAGGGATTTCGCAAATTACAAACTAGAAACTCGCAATTGGCGATTTTTCAATTCTTTCCGTGTATCTGCCCGGTTTTGAAAGAAATAAGACTTGCCTATTGGGGAAAACCTACTTTAACTTTGAGTGAAGCTGTTGAAGCTCTAAACGGCCAAGAGTGGAATGCGTTATACAATTATGTGAAAGCCGCCTTAAGATATCGCAACCAAATCCTAAATGAAGCATTTAAAAAAAACAAAATAAAAACTTGATATTATCTTGAGATTATTTAACTGTCAATATTAGTTTACGATAGATATATATTTCTTCTAATTAAATATTTATAAAACAAATTAAATCGTAATATTGTCAAAATAATACTCTTTTTTCTCTGGCTGACGGCAAAAGCCAATGCTATGTATTGTGAATCTGTAAACATGATTTTGAATTATTTTGTTAAATAAAATCACAATATTACTACTACTATTACTACATAAGCACTACTATCAAAATTTTCAGCAACAGATTCGATATTAAGAATGTGGGAAATGTAAATGCTTACATCAGAACTCGGAGGAATATAGGATACAAATATGTAAAAACTAGAAGACGATATACTGATTTTTACACAAATTTGTTCAATCAAACCTGAATCATCTGATAATCTTACTAGTTGGCTGTTGAAGATCGAACGCACTGCTAACAAAACACCACCTCCACGAATTTTTCCAGTTTGAATAGGACATCTATCTCGTCTGTAAACAGCAAAAGCCGAATCGAAAAATTCAGAAGAATATATTCCATCGCACAACCAAGTTTTAGTCAGAGCCACAATAGCATAAGGGCAATCCGATGAGGCGATGAAAAATTCCATAGTCTTCGTTCTCATTCCACTCATGTTTTGATAATAAATTGTTTGATAGGAGCTGTGAACATCGAAAACTAGGGCTTGTGGTCGATTAACTATGGTACTTCGGTCACAGCAGGTTGAAGATGGTTTTTTGACTGAGTTTGAAACAAACGAGCACGTACTCTACTCCATCCTGCCACTTCGTACCATCCAACAACATATTAAGCATTTCTTCTGGAAGGCCAAGCTCAAAATTGACATATTTAGGCAAAGTTTCATCCTGTCCCACCTTGAGAACTGAAAGCAACTGAATCGTTTTTTCTCAATTTTAAATACTGATCCAACACAGCTGAGAATCTGATCACACGTAGTAGATGGCTTGAATGATCCTACGTGAACCCATTTCAGTTTAGACACAACTTCAAGTACTACTGATTCATTTTCAATCTTATTTGTACCTTCAACTAAATTACTCCTATTTCTTTTGCGTGCCGAAATAACATGCTAGGATTCCACACAGTTAGAAACATGTGGAACTGCATATAAGTCTACTCCCGCTTCAGAAATTTCCTCATCCATAATGGAAGCTATTGGAATAATTGGAGGTCCAAAAGATAGACTTACTTTGGAAGTGGAGCAAACATCATCATAGTTAAAGGCAATCGGACTCGGCTTAGCTCTGGGTCAAAGATGAATCAGTTCTTGATCATCTTTTTTGTGTTGCTGCTTCTGTAGGCGTTTACCACGTTGTTGTTGTTGGATTTGTTGTTTTGGCTGTTGTTGTTGCTGTTGTTGTGGTTGCTGTTCCTGTTGTTGTTGTTGTTTTTGCTGTTGCTGTTGCTGTTGTCGTTGCTGTTGTTGTTGCTGTTGCTGTTGCTGTTGCTGTTGCTGTTGCTGTTGCTATTGCTGTTGCTGTTGCTGTTGCTGTTGCTGTTGCTGTTGCTGTTGCTATTGCTGTTGCTGTTGCTGTTGCTGTTGCTGTTGCTGTTGCTGTTGCTGTTGCTGTTGCTGTTGCTGTTGCTGTTGCTGTTGCTGTTGCTGTTGCTGTTGCTGTTGCTATTGCTGTTGCTGTTGCTGTTGCTGTTGCTGTTGCTGTTGCTGTTGCTGTTGCTGTTGCTGTTGCTGTTGCTGTTGCTGTTGCTGTTGCTGTTGCTGTTGCTGTTGCTGTTGCTGTTGCTGTTGCTGTTGCTGTTGCTGTTGCTGTTGCTGCTGCTGTTGCTGTTGCTGTTGCTGTTGCTGTTGCTGTTGCTGTTGCTGTTGCTGTTGCTGTTGCTGTTGCTGTTGCTGTTGCTGTTGCTGTTGCTGTTGCTGTTGCTGTTGCTGTTGCTGTTGCTGTTGCTGTTGCTGTTGCTGTTGCTGTTGCTGTTGCTGTTGCTGTTGCTGTTGCTGTTGCTGTTGCTGTTGCTGTTGCTGTTGCTGTTGCTGTTGCTGTTGCTGTTGCTGTTGCTGTTGCTGTTGCTGTTGCTGTTGCTGTTGCTGTTGCTGTTGCTGTTGCTGTTGCTGTTGCTGTTGCTGTTGCTGTTGCTGTTGCTGTTGCTGCTGCTGCTGCTGTTGCTGTTGCTGTTGCTGTTGCTGTTGCTGTTGCTGTTGCTGTTGCTGTTGCTGTTGCTGTTGCTGTTGCTGTTGCTGTTGCTGTTGCTGTTGCTGTTGCTGTTGCTGTTGCTGTTGCTGTTGCTGTTGCTGTTGCTGTTGCTGTTGCTGTTGCTGTTGCTGTTGTTGCTGTTGTTGCTGCTGTTGCTGTTGCTGTTGCTGTTGCTGTTGCTGTTGCTGTTGCTGTTGCTGTTGCTGTTGCTGTTGCTGTTGCTGTTGCTGTTGCTGTTGCTGTTGCTGTTGCTGTTGCTGTTGCTGTTGCTGTTGCTGTTGCTGTTGCTTTGCTGTTGCTGTTGCTGTTGCTGTTGCTGTTGCTGTTGCTGTTGCTGTTGCTGTTGATGTTGCTGTTGCTGTTGCTGTTGCTGTTGCTGTTGCTGTTGCTGTTGCTGTTGCTGTTGCTGTTGCTGTTGCTGTTGCTGTTGCTGTTGCTGTTGCTGTTGCTGTTGCTGTTGCTGTTGCTGTTGCTGTTGCTGTTGCTGTTGCTGTTGCTGTTGCTGTTGCTGTTGCTGTTGCTGTTGCTGTTGCTGTTGCTGTTGCTGTTGCTGTTGCTGTTGCTGTTGCTATTGCTGTTGCTGTTGCTGTTGCTGTTGCTGTTGCTGTTGCTGTAAATGAAACGTTAATTGTTCTTTCCCGAAAAGAAGTACAAATTTATAAGGGTCGCGTGTCTCACAATTTTGAAAATTCGCGATGGCAAAAATCAACCGAATCTTAATTTGACAACACTGACTCTAAGCAATTTCCAAAATTTCTCAATTTCTGCCAAAAAAAAAAACTATTTCCAAATTTCGCTGTTTTAACTTTCTATTTCTCTCAAAAAAAAATCGCAAACTAAAAACCACTTGTCATCGACTAGGTCAACCAAGAAGTGGTTGAAATTGTCAATTTGTCCTTTCTCGACTTTCAAATTTACCCACACATTCATACAATTGGCCAATCGTGTCTCGAGGTTTTCTGTCATGGCTTTCTAGTACATGCAGCCTTACGGCTGACAAGCACCTCCGTTGTCCAATTCCAGCGAGACCTTTCACTCGCATAATTTTCCAATCACATTGAACTGAAAAATTTGTTGGGGGTTTGTTTCCAAAACTTATCCAGCTCATTAGTCGAGATCAGACCCTTCCCATAAAACATGTCGAGAAAAGTGAAAGTTCCTGAAAGTTGAAAACAATACTTCTGGGCGTTTTCCCAGTTACTCTACTAAATATTATTCTACTGAGTCAGGGGAAGGATAAAATTCTCTGTGTTACAACTTTTCGAAAATTGAAGAAGGGAGGAAAAGCTACCAAAACCAAAATTAACTACTTTACCCTATTCGGTGGATCTTTGCGCAAATTTGGGGGAAAAGGGAAAACATTCTTATGATTCGGCTTTACAAAAATAAAAGTTAAATTTAGGATGTTTACACTTGCAGCACTACGCTGCACAGTATGTCATAACGAAGTATGGCGTTCACACGTGCCATTTCAATTGTTCACATCTATGATATGTGTATGTATGTGTATAGTGTTGTGTGTGTGATATCCTGCTTGTGTAGTATGTGTAATGAGGTGTGTGAATGATAATGAGTGTAAAGATGATAGTTGTAATGATGGCAAAGGGTGAGTGGTGGTATAAGTATATGAATGTAAGCATGTGTAAATGTTGATAATGATGTGAATGGCGTTGAATGAGAATGATGATGTTTGTATGACATGACATTCAATTGAGTTAATGGTGTGCGAGTCTCCAGAGGCTTCTGGCTCGACAAACCAAACGCTCGTCCGCTGATTACGACATGCACTTATTTTGTCATTTGCTCAAAGCTATGTTTCGATCACATTGCTAAGAGCAAACAACGCAGAAATGATGGTACGAGGAATAGATAAGGAAGGGTTTGAGCAAAAGAGAGGGATATCGAAATCAAAACAACTAAATGTAAGAAAGGTTTTTGTTGCGGGAAAATTTACCGTAACAACTTAGACTTATATTTCTCATATATCCACGGGAACGGAAGATTCCCACAGAAACGGGGCTGGGAACGGAAACTTAGAAACTACTGGACAGATTTCTAAAAAATTTTCGGCATTAGGATGCCACATAATCCCTTTCAGCATTAGGATGCCACATTATCAAAAAGTAAAAACGATTATTATTCTTACCCAAATTCCCACTTAAGCGGAAGAACGAGAACTCGAACCTTAAAACTACAGAATATAAATTTATAAATGCTTTTTAATGACATCTGTTAGTGTATTTGAGAAGGTAGAAATAAAAATGTAGGATATCTGTTTCGGAGCAGTCCGACGCGCTTGGAGTTGAGCTCAAAATTACTAGGAAAAAAAATACTTTTAGGTATGAAATATTTTACTCCATATTCTAAAAGGTTCAAATAATTTTTTAAGCCTGAAAAAAAAAAATTTTCTTTTAAATTTACAGTTGTGTTACCCCAGAACACAATGGAATTATAGACACAAGCAAGTTTAAATATGTTTGCGAAGGAGGCTACACTCTCAATTGAACAGTGGAAACTCTTAACATTAACTCTTTTTTATCATGAGTTAGCTTAAAGCATCAACTGTCGAACGTTTTAATCGCACTATTAAGGAGAAGATGGAGAGAGAAGGAGTTCAATTTCAATGGAAACTAAATATGGAGATCTATTCTTAATAACTTGGTGAGCACATAGGTACAATCATTCAATGTATAGAAATATAAAAATGGGTCCAATTGATGTGAATGAGGAGAATTCCAAGCAACTCTTCTCTACAGTATACAACAATAGAATCAAAGTCGCACCACAAGGTAAATTTCGAGTTGGAGTCTTATTTTTCTGTATGGTCACTAAATATACATACCACCAAAAACAACAAATTCAAATTTCCTTCATATCACAAGTCAGAATTTACGTTTTGCTTTTTTTTATTCTTCAACTAGGTATTATATTAACTATTATACTATTTCTGGGGTAGGAAATTGGTTCTAAAATCCGACCACAAACCGTTGCAAACAATCTTCCGAAATTCACTACACTTGTCTCTAGGCCGTCTAAAACGAATTCGTTTAACGCTGCTGACTTATAACTTAGAAGTCCTATACAAAGAGGGTAAGCAAACGTTCTTGGCTGACCCACTAAGGCCAGACTGAACAAACGGAGTCACCACCATATAAGAATGACACAGATTTACAGGTTCAGATTATCAGATATATTCAGATTAGGGAACTTGAAAAGCTACTCAAATCAACGAAACCCGATGAAGCCTGTTAGCAGCTGAGCAAATTTATAATAATTAACGGTTCGTCCCGTTCTATCGATTAACTCCCAATTCCCAAATAACTTGATAAGCTATTGGAGCTTCAGAAAAGAGCTTTCTATTTATGATAGCATCGCATAAACAAAGCTCACAAAACTCTTATTCTAACAGCAATGAAAGGCGATGTATTAAATTACATACACAATGGTCACTTTAACTACATATGTTTTGTTAAGTATGAACGGAGAACAAAAAATATTGTTTTTGGCCATAAATGAACTGAGACATGAAAGATTGTAAAAAAGAAATGTACCGCTTGTCATGTTTTTCAAAGAAACAACAACAAAAAATATCTATGCGAGAAACAAATACCAGAATACCCATTTGGAATTGTAGCGTCAGATTGGTTTAATTTAAAACAGTTACAGTTAAAACAGTTACTCCGGTTTTATCAAATTTGATAAACTCAAGGAACCAATAGCAAGAAACGCCATCAGATTCCTAAAAAACATATTTGCGGTTAATGGAATACCAAGAATTTTAAAGAGCGACAAAGGACCACAGTACCTGTTCTTGCAGCGAATTCAAAAAATTTACCACCGGCTGGAAGTTGAATACCACCATACCACCTCCACCAGTTCACTCTATCATGCCAGAGAGAACTGATTAGCGAAAAAGGCCGTGCAACTATCCAAATCTATTTTGAAAAAATGTACTTACGACAATTCAGACTACCAATTAGGTATCCTTAATTTCATGAACAACCCCAGAGGAAACCATGGAACCTCAGCTCAACGTTTATAATCAAGAAAGCTTAGATCCACTTTTCCAACTACCATGCCTTTATTAGTAACTAACACTCAGCACAACGCCGACGCAACGTCGCAGAGTCAACAGATTCGACAATCTAGCGGGACAAAACTATTTTGGAAAGGAAAAATTCACTAAGCACCTGTTTTAATTGTATTTGTATAAATACATAAAAAAAACTACTAAAAGTGCCCATATTATTGTTTTATTCAAACAAACCTCATATTTAAATTTTTTTTTTAATTTTACCCATTTTGTACTTTTTCAAATATCATAAAATCTACGGGTTTTTGAGAGCACTTATTAAAAAGTTTTTTTTTTATTATTGTTTAGTTCATCTGTAAAAAATAAAGAAAGTCCATGTTTACCAGGCATTTTCTGCAAAAAAATAACCTCAAAGTCAAAACTTTGTTTCGGGAAGAAAATTTGAACAGCACTTAAAATTGAAAATCTGGCAACCCTTAACCTGTGAAAGCTAAACTTAAATACAGTCTTAAAGGTTGTTATTTCTACAAAAAATTAAGACTATGATTAGGTCTCTACCATACTGTAGCTTTACTGTATAACATTTTTTTTCTTAGAATATGACCAAAAATCACACCCCAAAGGATAATACACGAAGTACGGAACACCCTGTATAGACGTTCCAATGAAGATAGGGTGTCCATCTGAGGTCTGTCTAAAAAGAAAACATTTTGCTCTAGAGTCCAAAAGAAAATGGACATTCGAAAAATACTTAAGAGAACAAAAACAGAACACCAAATAAAAAAAAAAAATGTTCGATATATTTTTTACTAAACTTAACAATATTAAGAAAAATGCAGTTCTAAAACAAAAGTAGTTTAATATGTCAATAAATATATTGGTAAAAGACAACTTAACAATTATTTTATAAGTCTTTTAGTTCTAAATACGGATCACATTATTCATTAAGTTGCTTACTACGAAGCTTCCTATACAATATAATAACTCTTTTCTTCATCGATATCTTCATATTTTTATATTTTTTATTTTTTCTAGTGCTGCTTTTTTATCAAAAAATTTTTATAAAAATCTTGACTGCTGATTTCTCTACTAATTGTGAAGTGAATATAAGTGAATATTGAAAATTCCCAATAAATCGCGGCTATTATAAACCAAGCAATGAATAAAAGTGATAGTCGAAATTTTGAGTCTATTTCTTTCTTTGGTCCATTGACCCTCAATTAGAGAAAATATTTTCTCAATATTAAGATTCTGCCCTGGGATTACAAAAAAACCCAAACATTTTAGAAAGCTATGAAAAATGCTCTGGCTAATTCACACTCTCAAAAACTTTGTCCATTTTGAGCTTGACATTGCCTGTGATTTATTAAAATTTAAACTCTTTGAATTTGTCTTCAAAAACTTATTCAATTCGCAAGATTCATCAAAACATTTACTGTCGTTTATAGATATGTATGTACATATTTAGAAAGTGAATATCATAGTTTTTTCGACTTCTTCCGATTGTCGAATGAAAAAAATGAAAACTATTCAAATTGAATATTCCGTGTTTTTAGGTAGACAATCAAATGATTCTTGATAACATATAATGCAATCACATCACATTAAAAGCATTTTCTTCTTCTTCACGGCCTGTCCTCTCAGCCAATGTATTTGATTTTTTTTTATTTTTATTTCGTGAATGCTAAATAACTGTAAGATACAATATCTTATTTAATAGTAAGAATAGGTAGAATGTTTGTTGAGCCACCTGCAGATTGAAGAATAATTTCTGATTTTTTGTTTGGAGATGTTGCTCTTAGTTGTATTCCTTTTTATTTGAGAAAATTCACATTTACTTTGCAGACAATACACTACGCATACCATTTAAGATTTGAATCTTTTACGAAACATGTATAATAATTTTGCACCTCGTCGGAAAAATGCTTTTCCTTTTTGTGATCATCGCATTCGCATTAGTTCTACGGAATCGAAGTTTTTAGGTACATGAATACATTAATTCTTTTCAAAAGAATATTTATCTCTGGTTTCTCGTTAAATTATAACTTATTTTGAAAATGTCGCCGCAGTTCGCACAACGCACAATTTAAGACGAATAGAGACAGTAATCTTTTATACATATTTAACAACCACCACCGCATTTTCGATAAAAGAACCTAATGCCAAACTCTATCAATGCTTTAGAAATAAAAAGTGCAATAATCTTACTTTTTCCAAAACAATATAAAGATTGGTTCCACTTTTCGGTGAGATACGCCATCAAATCACCAGAGCTACGAAAGTCTCAGAACCTTTAGTTCTTCAAGACATTTCATAAGTTGACGGTTTATCAACGTTTCCATGACATTGGAAAGAAGGGACGTTAGTGCAATTGGGCGGTAATTGGAAGGGGAGGAAGATTCGCCGCTTTTAGGGACCGGCTGGAGAAAAGACGTATTCCATCTGCTCAGGAAAAGCCTAGCAGAATAGGAAAGATGGAAAAATTTATGCAGTGGTTATGCAAGCTTAGATGAACACCTCTTCAACAGAACGGAGGGAACACCATCTGGACCAGCGGATGTATATATATTAAGATCTTTGAGGACTCTCGCTACCGAGCGAGTTCGAAAAAATTCTGAATTTACTGTCTCAAGCTCAGGTGGGGCCAATGTGCTATCAGGAAGTGTCGAGTTAGCAGCAAATGGATCTGCCAGCAAATTAGCTTTCTCGATGGAGCTGACATACGGAGAGTCATTGTAAAAGAGCGTTGGGACCGATTACGTGGTCGAGTTCTTAACGCTTTTAACAAAAGACCAAAAATTTTTGCTTCCTTTTTGGACACAACAGTTTTTTTTTGCCTTACTTTTTGGTCATGCAAAAATTTGGCCTTCTGTATACTAGCTTTATAGATATTTCTGGACAGTTTGAACAAATCGGTTTTCTACAGGAGGGTTGTCTTTAAATTTTAGAAAACTACTTTCTCTATCCCTAATCGCCTCTTTACAGCTTGAGTCAAACTACGAATACTCTTTGGGGTTGATACTTTTTGTGCTGTGTGGAACAAAATTTCTCATGCCGTTGAGATATCAAATCAGCTGATGCATCAACTTTTCCGTCGAGAAAGCTCTGGTCATTGAGCTTTCTCAACTTGACTTAAAACTCCGAAAAAAATTATTCAGGCCGTCCAAATTGGCTTTCTCATATTGCCACACAGTTCCTTTAAGGACTTTATCTTTTTTTACCATGAGGGAAAACGAAAAATCTGCCGATATGACACAATGGTCCGATTTTAATATGGGAGATAATACTATCACTCTGTATTTTTCGGGATGAGAAGTGAAAAAAAGGTCAAGAGTGTTGGCCGCATGGCCTTCAATATCTGGAACCCGAGTGGGCTCTTCAACAAATTGAGTTAATTCGTCACACTCAGCGAAGATCTCAACAAGTTTTCCTTCGGGTGTTGTCTGGCCAGAATGTCGAAGCCAACCACAATTGTGTACATTAAAATCACCCGCAACTGCGATTTCAGTGTGAGGATAAAGGGAGGCAATTCTTATTATGGACTCAGATAGCGCATCAAGCTCGTTAGAGGTTGAATTGCTATCTAAATTGGGCTTTCTATAGATAAAATAATAGTGAATGATTTGCTTACGGACAGTGAATTTTTACCACATGAAATTGAAGTTAGTATAAGAACAGAGGCCGTATTATGGTAGAAGATGGTAAGCAATATCATTTCGGACATATACGGCGAGGCTATGTGAGGAAAAGAACAATTGCACTAAGCTATATCCATGCAGGTTGACTTCTGAGGGATCAGAATCAATACCTACCTGTGTTTCACTCAGTGCCAAAACAACTGGCCTGCATTTTGCACTTTGAGCGTACACTGTAAAGAAATTCGATCGCAACCCCCTAACCATGCTTAAATCGACCCTAAATTTACCCGACATTACAACGCACAAAACACATAAAACAAAATATCAATCGCAGACGCTCTCTAAACAGATTAATTATAGTAGACACTAGCGCGCTGCGTGCTATCACAGTTGATAGCAGATCGGCACTGCTGTACAATTGTACAGTTTTTTACAAAAATAATATTTGTTTCTCAAAAGGAAGACTCAAATTATAGAAATAATGCAAAAACAAGAAAAAAGATTTTTTTTTAATAATTTGATAAAACTAGTTTTTCGCTTAAGTCTTACTTTTTTTCCTGAAGTAAATAACAATATGTCTTAATCAAAAACTACTATCATCTTCACAAGCTTAAACTTCTTCAACGAGATCCTCGATTTATAACAGAAAGAAAACTTCTTTTGCTTTTGTCCTACTTATACGTATTCATTTTTGTACATATCGTAAGCTAGCAATATATGGATCCGATCTGACGATACCAACAACCAATTCAAAAAATTTGTGTTTGTGTTAATTCTCGAATTTTTCCTTGTGAATATCTCTCTTAACTTCCTCGTATCCTTATTCCTAGCCTCTTGCGGCTCTTCCGAGAGTTGAACTTTAAGAAGAATACAAGATTATATGATGTCTTTTCTTTGAAAGAGCACTTTACGAACACTCACAGTGCACCAAGAATATTCCCTTGAATAAAAATCTCTTGTTACTTTTGTATCGTTTTCAAACGCACTTTAACTTATAGCACATCCACTTCCATTCCTTTTCTAAAACTCCAAAGTTGTAAAATTATATGAAATCGTTCTATGAGTTCATGATTAACACCGGTTATTTCTGAAATCTTTTCAGCGGCTGGTCTGGCAGTATTGCCTGCTTGCTGTGTTGGCATATCTACAAGCGAACATAGCTCGCTTCGAAACCTGTTTTGGATTTTTTTTTTGCCTTAGCTTCTTTGGCCTAGTGATTCATCAACTACTAGCTATAGAGCTTTAAACTTGGTAAAATAAATCAAAAAACAAAATATCAATTACAGTAACCTTGTGACGTCAAGTGCACTATTTGAAAGCTTCGATTTTTACATTATGTTCAGCTAAAGAACTGACCCCTCAAAAGATTTTCAAATTCTTCCGATTTTTTCTTTTTAAATTTCCCTGTCCAGAAAACTCAAGCTTATCTAAAGTAATTGCTCTAACCACATCAAGCTTATTTTTTGAAGTGAAAACTCCTTTAGGCGCGTTTGGCACTTTTGTGATGGGGGTAAAGCAATGAATTCGCGACCGACACCATTTTTTTTTTTTGCATATTTTTCGGCTTCATTCCGAAATGGCTGGCCACACATACACGATACACCACTGAGCAGATCAGAGAGCAATGAATGCAGATTATTTAGTATTTGTAGTGTAGTGTGTAGGTAGTAGTCATTTGCAAAGCAAAGACTCGACCATTGAACCAAGAAATATCTTAATGAATGTAATAGCAACATTACCTAGTCATATTACCGACTCAGAGAAATTCAGAGAAGAAAGAAAGGAATTGAAGGACAGAGAAAAATTTATGCAACGCAGAAAAAATAAAAAGCACCAAATATTTTACTATCATTACAATGAAGTGGATGAGTGAAGCTGGAAATTTCATCATGGCAGAGTAGGAGACGCACTGGTCGATGATTCGAACTTTACAACAAATTAAGAGAGATCAACAACTCGTCGCGATGATTTATCGATGGAGTTGAAATGGTTGCATGAAAATAGTTTGAAAACCATTACTCAAATATTAATTAATTTCGTTTCTAAACTTAATGCATTCTGCATTGTCCTTTTTTTTCATTTCATTGTCAAAGTTTACGAGCGCAGTTACGAGATCTGTAGACACTATCGCTAAAAAATAGAATTTATTTATTGATTTTAACAGAATTTCACAAGGGTGACGAAGAAATATAGATATGATAGGTATTTCAGATTTCAATTTAGTTGCAAGTTTCAGAAGGCATGATCGTCCAGCAGCAGGAGTAGCTATCTATAAAAGGTTGTCTTATACAACTGCCATATTTTGCTCAAATCATATGGATTTGCATACGACGTAAACTAGTTTTTGATATCGGCGATTTGTGTGTTTGTCGTTGCCACTCTGGAAATGGACAGCAAGTTATAACAGTAGGCGTTTATAATTCACCGAATACATGTTCAAGTGTAATACGACAGTTTTTATATAAATATTTATTTATTTAGTCTGAAGACGCTTCTGCAATTAAAATATTTACTGAAAATTCAATTCTGTTTTCACTTCTGTCGGCACTCCCGGAGTGCTTCTTTTTTTTTATCAACTGCCGCCAAATTTGAAAAATTTGGTTTCGTGATATTAGGGAGACAAAACTAAACTAAACTTAACTAAACTAAACTATACTATACTATTTTATACTAAACTAAACTAAGCTAAGCTAAACTAAACTAAACTAACCTAAAAAAAACTAAACTTAACTAAACTAAACTAAGGTTCGAGGCGGAACTCAGCGGAACTCTATACTTTTGCTGCCATTGAAAATTCAATAAAAAAAAAATTTTCACGTTGAACTTAAAATGCTATAAGAAATTTTGAAATGAACCAATCAACTTTGAGAGTCGGTTTTTTACTACTCACAATCTATTCTATTCAAGAAACTATATATCCCAAAAGACGCACCTTAGCATTTTTAATAGCTGAACCAAATTGCACAAAAAACCTTTTATTTTTTGACGTTGAATAGCTTTTATGAACTACTTACTTCAAAGCTTAATATTTTCTTAACAGTGCAAAAGATCAAAAAACGAAATATGAACTATATTCACATACATTACAGCCGTATTTATAATCTCATAATTATCTCGGCACAACTTAAAAACATTCTTATTCATTGAATAAAACAAAAATCGTATTTATCACCATTTTTCGTCAGTGAATAAAGGCTAAATAGCTTAAACGCCGATATGCGTGTTTTAAGCGTGTTTGAGCGCATAAATGTCATTTGATTTTTAGTATTGAGTTGTCACTCAGTGATTTATTTGCAACTTTGAGAATTCTAAAAATAACTAAAATGGAAATGTACTCAAATTACATTTACTTTATACATAATTTGGATGTAGTAAATGTGTTTTCAATTGAAAGAAATTTGCACTGCTTTTCTTTTTTGAAAATTGGTTTGTTACAAGGGAAACGTTTTAGATTTTCCCTTTTTGGACACAACAACAAGATATTAAAGCCAAAGAATAAAATATTATATATTATATAGGTATATCGAATAACTTATATTGTGTGACCTACATTTCATATTCCATAGCTAAGAAAATATAAACAAAAACAAATTTCTGTTCTTAGTTTTAACCATTGAGAAACCAAACTAGAGAGTTTCTTTGTGATTTTGACATAAGGTTCGATCGCTGGATGTTTGTGACTTCACAATCATACAACTACTTCACTTTATTTAATATTAGTGCGGGGCAAAACCCCCATTTATTAGGCTTAATACAGCCTGGCAAAAATCCTCGATCGAACCCTCCAAGTGGGTGCTGGGCGGGCAATTTTCACTACATATACTTTATCAGTGTCTGTACGATGTCAGACGGTGACAGCCAAGGTTAGGTTCGATCGCTGGATGGTTGTGACTTCACAATCCTTAAAAATTCAATCTCACCATAGATACGAGGTTCCCAGTTTCAGTGGTGGTGTGAGCATTTATAATCCGTGCCGAAGAATTAAAGGTTGGGGGATAAACCAATCATTAACGAGCTCTTCTGGATGCTTGGCAGGGTCCAGAATAGACTAGCCTTACCCCGGTACACGGCTCTGCCGGGGCTGACGTTTTCCTTCCGTAGTTACTCGTGGGACTTTTAATGGAATTTTTAAAAACTAACAAACAAACAGACAAACAAACGAACAAAAAGAGAAAAAAAACCTGGGGGAGGCAACGAAAGTTGTACACATTCTCCGATTTGGCTGCAAAGTCGAAGCAGGAATGTGAGCCAACGGACAAGCCTTCCACCAGTGGAATACAAGGTTCGCACACAGGCTCTGAACCAGCTGCAAAGCTAGTTCAGATCTGTGCAGTGGGAACCAAGAATCCCGACTCTGGCGAGCAGCACAGCCCGCTGGAAACTGGTCAAGAGCAGGCTGCAAAGCTAGTTCTAGCCAGTGAATTGGAGGGCAAACGGACCGCCACTGCTATTAGAGGGGACGAGGTCCCCAATATTAGCTTTGAAAGCAATTCACCTGCTTTGGTGCTACCTTCAAGACAGGACGAGGTGAAACCTACAAAGAGGGGAAATAGAGGGGTGATCAACGACTACGTCTCCACCTCGAATGTCCTTAAAATGAAGGACACGGGGAGAGCCGTCCAGACTGGCAGTGTTAGAGAGGCGATTAGCAACCACATCCCTGCGGGTCGGTACGTGCCCCCGCCGAGTGCAATGAATCCTCCAATTGGTGAAGCGGGAGAGGTGATCAACTCGGCCAAGAGGGGAACTCAGAACAAAAAAACGCCCACTCAGATGCGTCGCCAAGCCAAAAGGGTAATCGAGACAGTGGGTGGTAGATCCGCAGCGGAGAGAACCCCGGGTGAGGTTGACAAATTGAAGTGGGCAAATAAAATTGTAAAAGAGACCAGCCAAGACTCATCGCCGAAGCGAGACAGGTCGTTTGAGGGTGAAAAACTTCAAATCAGAAGGCCAAGAGTCGGGGTTAGTGTCCCATCGACACTGGTGCCGGGGCAATCCTTTGGTGACGTGGTAAAGGGACACCTCGCTTTCAGGTTTATACCTGTTATCGAGGCGAATCCGGGACCCCTCCCAAGAATCAACGACGCTGGCTGCCATCAAAACCGCGTCAAGCTGATCGCCTACCAAGACCAGAGATCGCTTCATCTGTACAAACTTGCTGTCAGCAATGTATGTGAGATCTAGGCAGGTGCTAAGCTAGAGGGTGTGGCAAGGGAGGATATCCCAGGAAGATCGAGAGCTGGTGCCTTGAAACCGGCCTTTCATGAATTGCGGGAGATTGTTATCCAGTTGACCAAGTTCAGCAACCCGGATCTGCCCACCCACGATTGGACAGTTCCGGTGATTGAAAAAGAGTCGGTGGGTCGTTATCGGTCGGCTCTTGTCATTTTAAATAAGGAATCATTAGAACCCTTGGCGGCACGCAGGGGTGTTATTCAGTACGGCTTTGACAGCCTTGTGCTTAAAATATACAGGAACGATGCGGCCGAATCCGAAGCCAAGGATTCCACTGCGACCGTCGAATCTTACATCATGTTGCTCAAATTCTTTGGAACAGCCGTCTTGTTCGAAACTGGTCAAAAAGACAACAAAAATAGTGTCTGATCAAGACGCAATTGAAAACAAATCGTCCGATAAGGACTACAACAACAAAGGCAGAGTCTTAGACTCCGACGATGAAATGCTTGGGGTTCTCCTTTCTGAGGATGAGTTGCTAGACTCCGCCTCAGATATGGAGCACCTTAATGCTACAGTGTTGGAGATAAAGCTGGATGATTGTAGCAATGCTGCAGATACTCCAGATTAATCTCCAATACTCCATCAAAGCCTCGGCCGGACTCCTTCTCCGACTTAGCAAGTCAGGCGAGGATATAGTCCTAATCCAGGAACCATGGATTAATAAATCCGTGGTACAAGGACTCAGGACGAAAGATTATTCTCTGCTGTATGTGACGGACAAAGGTGAACCAAGATCCTGCATACTGGCAAAGAAATTTTTACTACCTAATTAACAGTGAAACTGCAGACCACCAGTGGGGCCTACTGGCTCACATACGCCTATCTAGGCCATGACCAACTGGGGCCGCTACCAGGAGAATTGCTGGAGCGCGTAATAAAAAGCGCAACAAAACTAAAAGTGGATCTCATAATAGGAAGTGATGTCAACGCACATCACGCAGTATGGGGAAGTACGGACGTACGGATATTCGAATCTTCTCGGACAGCCAAGCTGCCCTTAAATCTCTTGTCTCTGTTTCTACAAAATCCATCACGGTCCAAAATTGTCAGATGCCTCTGAGGAAGATGCCAAATCAGTTCAACATTCACCTTTCATGGGTGCCAGGGCACAGAGACATACCAGGCAACTGTATGGCAGACGAACTAGCCACGACCACTTTCCTACGCTCAGAATGGTACAACATAGGTGCACCTATCGCTACAAGTAAACTCTTACTTAGACAAGACGCTTCGAGGATAACAAACACTAGATGGACTGAGAGTAACAACTGCCTTGCAACCAAAAAAGTTTGGCCGTGTGTAGACTCAAAACGCTGAAAGAGTTTGCTAGCCCTGAACCGCTTGTATCTAGGTTCTATCATAGGTGTTCTCACGGAACACTGTCTAATAGGAAGACACGCCAAAAGACATGGTTTGTTTTCCAATGATTCCTGCAGGAGCTGCATGGACGAAGAGGAGGAGGAAACCGTTCAACACCTTCTTTGCTCATGCCCTGCACTACTTCATAAAAGGAAAACTCATCTCTTCTTCTTCGATGATACTAGCAATTTAGCTTACATAGACCCTAAAAGTCTTCGAAATACATTAAAAGTTCCGCGTGGTTCGACTAGCAGGTGATTAACCGGCTAGTCCCGTAATGGAAGATTAATAAGTGATCAACTCGTTAATCTTACATCGGGTTTCTGAGATCAGTAGGTGAATAACCTTATCTCTGTGGTATCACAATGGGCCCTTGCGGCCTAAGTGTGTCAGGCAATTTACTCATTGGCTGACAGCCACTTCCACCTAACCTTACCTAGGCTTAATACAAGCTATTGCTTAATCAAACTTACAAACTGAGAATTTGTTTTTATTTTTTGTCGTTAAATAGCTTTCATGATACTTACTTCAAAGCAATATTTTCTTATCAGTGCAAAAGATCAAAAAAACAAAATATGAACTAAAAGGTTTTCCAATAAAAATGATATGATTTCTTTTTCGAAAAAACACACTTTTTGTCAAGGAAATTCAAATATGTTTTAGTTAATGTGCAGGTCAATCAATACAATTAAATTAAAAATAAAACGTCATTCAAATGGCCACCACGTTTTCTTCTGCAGCAACAAATTCGATGCACCCAAATTTCGACCACTTTTTCCACTAAATCAAGTCGTAAATCATGAATCGCACTTTCAATATTGACTTGTAAAGCGTGATGAGAACCTAGTATATTTTAAAAGACCAATGACTTCAAATAACCCTACAAGAAATAGCTTATGGTGATAAATCGCGACTTTTTGGAGGCCGTTCAATATCACCATTTCTTGAAATAATCGAATCTCAAAATTTTTCTCGCAATAATTCAATTGTTGCATTTGCTGTGTGACACATAGCCCCGTCTTGTTGAAACCAAATGTTGTCAAATTCTATTTCTTCCAATTTCGCTCATAAAAGATTGGTTATCATCGATCTATACCGCTCTCCATTTATAGTAATGGTGTTACCAGCTTCATTTTGAAAGAAGTACGAACCGATGATTCCACCAGCCCAAAAACCACACCAAACTGTCAATTAAGGTGAATGTAACGGTTTTTCATGAATATTTAGTGGATTTTCATCGTCAGCTTTGCTTTTTTAGTGCACTAGTCAAATAAAAGTAAACCGCTTCGGAAAAGATGATTTTCTTAAAAAAATTGTTATCGTTTTCAAATGGTTCCAAGGCAAAATCAGAAAATTCGCGACGTTTAAATAAATAAAATAAATAAATAAATAGGGTGGCGCAACAGAGCGAGGGGCCCCTGGGCCTAGCGCATTTCTCACAACCATGCCTTCTGAGGGAATGGAAGGGACCTACAATTTTTCGCCGGTTCCGAATGGCTAATTGAGAATGCGCTTTTCATGGCAATGAATTTACTAACGGAGGACTTGCCAATTCCTCGCGAAAGGCGATACCCGTGGAAAAACATTTTTGCATTTTGCCTCTGCTGGGATTCGAACCTCCAACCTCTGGGTTAGCAGGTGGACATGCTAACCATTACGCCACGGGTACCACATTCGCGACGTTTACGGTGGTCCAATTGTGCAATTGTAAACACTTTTGAGTGCAGTAAAAAACAAATGAGAGATCATGACATACTACAAATGGCCGAACACCACTGCAAAATCATATCATACCTATTGGAAAACCCTTTATATTTACCTATGTAAATGTGTATTAAAAAATTAGCTACTTAATTTGGAAACGGTTGGCTTGACTTTGTAGTTTAACTTCCCGCTAGATTTTTGAATCCGACCGGTGAATGAAAAGAATGTCAAATATTTCTCTTAGATCTTTCAGCGAAGTTAGGTTGAGGAGTATGATTCTCCTTCTTTCGGGTATATGCGATAAGGTGGTAATATCAAAGGATTACTCCAATTAAGACCTTGAAGACCAAATCGGAGGAAACGGCGTTGTATGCCCTTAATTCTGGCAATGTGTATTTGTTGGAAATGCAACCAAACTTGACAATCAAGAAGCGCACGAAAAAATTAAATGTAAACGGATCGGGTTACGTAGGGGTCTGCATATTCTTAAGGATTATATCGTCGATATGCGCGAGGAAATTCAGCTCACGGTCGCAAGTAGTCCCAAGGTCACGGATCACCATAATGGGGGAAATGATTTAACTGTTTAGAAGATAAGAGACAGGGAGGAAATTTGACGCGTTTACGTGAGAAAGTAGTTTATTGGTACTTGGAAACATTTAGCCCTAAGCTGTTTTGGAAGCACCATATTGAAAAATTTTCGAGATCCTGTAAGAGGTGGGAAGAGTCTTCAGAAGAAGAAATGATCCGGTAGAACATAGTTTCGCCCGCATAGAGAGAGACAGACGTGTATTTGATTATCACTACAATGTCGTTAATACTAAGAATAAAGATGAAAGGCCTAAATGGCTGCCATGGAGAACTCCGGGTCAAGCTAAAAAGTGGCTGGATAAGGCGGATCTGAACCGAACGCTGTAAGAAAACACGACGGAGAAATGAGAGATTTGCAACGAAAACTTAAGTTTTAATACAAAAAGCTTTCGAAAATTTTAAGTATATGCGATAGTTTAGCGATGGGACTATAATTTTTTATGTCGCACTTAGGACCTTTTTGTGTATAGTGGTTATAAACACCGTTTTCCAAACTTGGGGGAAAACTCCTAGGGAAATGGACAGGTTAAAGATGTTTGAGAGGAGAAGGGAAAGAGTGGAGGAGCATATTTTTAGAAATATGGCAGGTATACCATCAGGGCCAGGATTATTCTCATCATTTAGATGATTCAACTTTTCTTCAATAAGATATGTAGGAGTCAAAGAAACGCGGAAGAAGTGGATCAATAGAAAAATTCGGTAAAAACGAGAAATAAGCTGAGTCAGGAACAAACCATCTTCCTTGAAGGATTTCGTTATTGAAGGAAAGGGAGGAAGTATACCCGTCAGATTTTCTTTTGTGGTTGACAAATTTATAAAAAGACTTATGGTCATTTATAATGTAAGATTTCATTTCGATTTAATAGCGTTGGTAAAGGGTGTTGAAAAGCTCACAGAAGTGTAGATAAGAGCCAAGGTAAGCTGAATAGTCAGTAGGAGATCGAGTACGAAGGAAGATTGTCCACAATTTATTCCATTTATTTCTTAGAGTAGGGAGCCTATGGTTATACCACGGAGGGGAAGTAAAAGAAGTTTTAAGTCTAGAAAGAGGAACGAAGAGGGATATAGCATTATGTATTTTGGATGTGTCATCTTCTACAGTTAGATTATCAAAATTAAAGTGAGTTTTATTGAGATAATCATTAATTTTGCGGAAGTTTGCTTTGTGAAAATCGTATGAAGCTGGAGGTACGGGAGGGTTAGATGGTTTTGAAGACTTGAGAAAAAATGAGAGAAGGAGAGGAGGGTGGAGGTTATCTATGGTTGAAAGAAGCAGGGGTGAAAGTGAGATTGAAGAATTATTGGGATCTGTTGTAAACACAAGGTCAAGTAGCCTACCCATGAAGTTAGAAATTCACTTACTTGGCAGAGGCAAGAGTCTGCAAGGCGATCAACGAATAGACATTTTTTAGAAGAGATGGGGCTACGAACAATGTAAGAGGATTGGTCGTCTAACAAAGTCCAGTTTAGATGATACGGCAGATGGAAATAACCCAAAGTAAGGATTTCATCATGGGGTTTGTACAGATCGTATGTGTCGTCAATCATTTTGATTGCAAATTCAAAAGATTCGAGAGGTTGCGATGGTAAAATGTAGAAGCAGATAATGTAAAGCTATTTATGGGGAAGTGTTATTTTGATTGCGACAAATTCAAAGCTTGGGGAGGAGGATGTTGAGAGAAGAGATGAGTCAATTGTATTGGTGACAGCTAGCAGAACACCACGACAAAGAGAGCCATCAGTGTCGCGGTCCTGATCGTCATGACGATAAGCATTGAAAGTAGATGGGAACAGTTCCTGGTTGTTAACGCTAGGGATAAGATTAGTTTCAGTCAGGGCATAGACTTCAAAAGGCAAAGCGTGGGATTGTTGAAGGACTACCTTTGTTTTTGAGCGAAGTCCTCTTACGTTTTGGTAGTAAAAGGTAAGAGGTAGATTCTTAGATGCTGAATTAGGAACGAAAAACTTTCCATGGTCTGCTCTGCTGCGTTCAAGGTGAAAAATTCGTTTAGAATGGATATGATGTCCAAAAGCACATAGACCGCTTTCAACTTTTTGAGAAGACCATTACACTAGTTCTAGTCTTACCTTCATAGCGAATTTAATCCGATTTGACGTGAAGATAAGACAAAAAGATGCGTATGTTCTCAAAAGTTTTTTTTGTCTCTAAGTTTCGAGAGAGCGTAACCCGATTCGGTTTACTCAGTGTTTTGCTGTGTTAGTTTGACTACGGGTGGTAAGGGGGGGGGTCAATGTAGGCGGAAGATTATTGAGGAGGCTGGAAAGAGTTTGAAAGTGGCGTCTTTGGGTTTGATTTTGGATTGAATTGATTTATGGGGCTCTGGATGTGGCTTGAGTTGTTGCTTGGGTTATGACTTGGGTTGTGGAGCTGGGACACGCTGAGGAGTATTGGGTATTTGGAAAGAGGGAACGAAACTTGGCATGATGTGGATTTTAAAAGACCAATAAGAATTGTAAAGTATTTTTACGGGCTTGGGAACAGTTATTGCTAATCTAAGCTCATTACTTTTGTTCTTACAGTGTGCAATTACCATCTTTCTAATTTTGATGGTATTTCCAAAAGGATTTGTAAACAGCCATTCGTAGGACGAGGGAATGCTAATCCGAAATGAAGTAGTGTCGAAGTAGAGATTTTCTGGATGTTAGAAATCCTTATTTTGTAGTTTTGAAGGAAAAAACTTTCTAGCCATACGGTATTAGGTGATTTTGATGTGTTCCTTACTGTGAATTCGAAGTGTTGTTGTTATTTAGCTTGGTGATCCTTGTGTTCTACTCAGAGAGAGTCCAAGAGGATCCCAAACGGTTTATGGTAGGCTCGGTGGGAGGGGAAATAGCAGGTTCCAATTCAGCTGCAGACCTGAGTCAGAACGACAAGTTGCGATAGCTGTGAGTTTGTTTGATTATTCAACTCGTCGGCATTCTCCAAAGCATCATCGTATCTGTTTATTATTTTTCGTTTCTTTTGTGTTGCACAAAGAACCGACGCAGGTTGGGAATTGTGTCATTGATGACAAGGTAAAATTTAATTGATTGCTAAGAAAAAGATCAGGAGTAGGAGCTGGGCAAAAACACGTCCGATCGGTTTGAAGGTTGAAAACGCAAAAAGAGGAGCCAGTGGAAGTCTACACTCTACAACTCCTCCCAGGTCAACGAGTTGTTACGCAAACAGCTACAAATAGTGAATTGAAACCAGTTACTATAGAGCGCCAAGCCTATTGACACTCTTTCATAATCAGAGACGACTACGACAACAAGTTTTGCCGCAACTCGTGTCATAAAAGCCATCATATAAACACCATCAAACGCTAATGCAAATTTGTTAAAAAGGTGTGCAACAGAGTAGGTTAAGAATTAGAATGAGTTTATTTGACAGAATTCATAGTACAATGTTTACATAGTTTAATGAATGCATTCAGTGATTTTTTTTTATTCTCAACACTTTCCCTGAAAAACTAATCACTTTATTTAAAAATTCTATTAATTCAAAGAGAAAATAACAATATGATTTGATTATTGTCAAATGTAAATTGATAAATTCAAATACTTTTAGAAATTCGTCTAGCTATAATTCATAATTAATTAAATACAAGATAGTATTTGTAATAGCAACAATGTAATGTAGGTGTAATTTGTTTGTAAATATATAGCAAAATCCAATAATAAAAAAATTATAAAGTACTCTACATATTATTTTAATCCAAATTTTTCTACTAAGGAAATTAGTTTCGTAGCAGGTACGCCTTTTGTTAGAATATCTGCCAACATCTGGTCAGTCGGAAGGTATTGCAGTTTAACTTCTGAACTCTTTAGCTTTTCGCGAATAAATTTTGCCTTTATGTCGACATGCTTAGTTCTCGGCGAGTAAGAGTTTTTGAAGCGATGTGAATAGCACTTTTATTGTCGCAATGAAGTATTGCCTTTTTTGATTCTGGATCTAGTTCACTTTCCAAACGCTTAAGCCAAACGGATTCTTGTATAGCAGCAACAACTGACATAACCTCGGCCTCGGTTGAAGAAAGCGCGACCGATTTTTGACGTTTTGTAGCCCAGGATATAGCACCCGATTGAAACGTAAACACATATCCGGTTGTAGAACGCCTCGAATCCATATCGCTACCCCAATCTTCATCACAGAATCCAGCGATGTTACATGCTTCCTTCTGATAAACAATGCCTTTGTTAATCGTACCTTTGAGGTACCTCATCACTCGTTTGACTGCTGTCCAGTGTGCCTTTCCTGGATTTATGCCAAATCTACTAAGTAGATTCACGGCGTAGGAGATGTCGGGACGTGTGATTTCAGCAGCAAAAAGTAAGCAACCAATTGCTTGCATGTAAGGTACATTCTCCATTTGTTGTTCCTCAATTTTGTCTTTTGGACACATATCTAAAGTCAGCTTCTGGTTAAGGTCTACCGGTGTGGAGGTAAGATTGCACTCGTCCATGTTAAACCGTCTCAAAATATCTGAAATATACTGAGTTTGATCAATTTTTAAAGACGACTTACTTCGCTTAATCCGTATGCCTAAAACAGATGTGGCTTCACCCATATCTTTCATTTTAAAGTTTCTAGCCAACTCAACTTTCAAATGATTCACCTGATCAAGTGAGTTTGAAAAAATCAAGACGTCATCGACATAAATTGCAATGATTAACATCTGCCTTTCAGAATGTTGAAAATATATGCACTGATCAACATCGCTGCGCTTTAAGCCCATTTCGATCAAAACATGGTTTAGCTTCTCATTGCACACTCTACTGGACTGCTTCAGTCCATATAAAGATTTACGCAGCTTACAGACTCGATCAGAGCCATCTTCGAAACAAGTTGGCTGAGACATATAAATATCTTCCTTCAACTCCCCGTTCAAGAAAGCTGTTACAGCATCCATCTGATGCACAAGGAGATCATGTCTAGCCGCTAATGCCAGCAAGTAACGGATTGATGTGTACCTCACTACAGGTGCAAAAGTTTCCGTATAGTCGATTCCTTTCTGTTGACAAAAACCTTTCACGACCAACCTTGCCTTCCGTCGAATAGGCTTTCCATCAGCATCAAACTTTGTTTTGAATACCCATTTGGAACTTATAGCCTTCTTACCAGCGGGCAAAGGAGTTATGGTCCAAGTTTCATTTAAAAGCAATGAATTAAATTCTTCTTGCATCGCGTTTTTCCACAAATCAGCTTCGCTACTCGAAAGAGCTTCTTTAGGGCTTACAGATCACTAATTATTTGATGTGTAGCGACAAGATTGTAGTTCGGTTTTGGCAGATTCATAATTCGTTCAGAACGCCGCATCATTTCTTCTTCCTGTAAGGTAGTAACATCATCCTCATCCGGAACAAACGTTTCGCCAGTATCATCATTACAGTCTGAGTAATCGCTCATAGTCGATTCAGGATTGGATGGAGATTCACTTGGTTCGGTTTTCAAGCTAGTCTTTGGCAATTCTAGTTACACTTCTTCCCTTGAATTGACAATGGTTGTTTTCTTCAACTTCCGATGTGTCAACTATGGGCAAAATAAAAGAATTAGCATTGTTATTGTCATATGTAGTTACCTTGCTGTCAGACTCTATGAATATAACATCTCGACTCGTTATTATTTTCTTTGTTGATGGGTTAAACAATCGATAACCTTTTGAATCTGTGCTGTACCCAAGTAGAATGCACTCCTGTGATTTGGCTTCTAATTTTGTTCGCTTTTCCTTTGGAATATGCGCCATGGCTTTGCAGCCAAAAATACGAAGGTGTTTTAAATCTGGCTTTCGTCCTGACCAAATTTGTTCTGGTGAACGATCGTGACCTCTGCAAGGTACTTGATTCACCAAGAAGGCTGCAGTAGTAGCCGCTTCTGCCCAAAATTTGTTGTCCAAACCGGAATCTAATAGCATACAACGTACTCTCTCAATTATGGTGCGGTTGATACGTTCTGCAACGCCATTCTGTTCGGGCGTATAAACTACAGTTCTTTGGTGCAAAATACCATTTTTTCTAAAAAATTTTGAAAAGCAGTTCCAGTATATTCAGTGCCATTATCAGTGAGGAACACTTTGATTTTCTTTGAGCACTGATTTTCAACAAAATTCTTGAACCTTACAAACTCAGAAACCACATCAGATTTGTGCTTGATTGGCACTGCAAACACCTTACGACTAAAGTCGTCCACGAAAGTGACTAAAAATCTTGCTCCATAAAATGATTTTGACTACAGCGGGCCAATGACGTCAGAATGCACTAGGTCAAGAACATTTTTTGCACGAGTTCCAATGTCTTTAAAAGGTGCACGCGTCTGTTTCCCCTTTATGCAAACAGTACATTTCTCATCACCTCCCATAGAGAAATTGACACCAGATGAAGAATTCATTACTTTTGTTAGGTTCCTAGAACAAATGTGGCCTAATCTACGATGCCACAAATTGTATGTATTAGACACACCTAATGCTTGTTCGAACTGTTCGGAAGATTTTATAGATTCGCAATCAAGGCGATACAGATCATTTATAGCATTTGCTGTTGCAACTAAATTGTTTTCATCATCATAGACTTTACAAGTGTCATGTTCAAAGACTACTTTATTGCCATTTTTTGTCATCTGACGAACAGAAAGAAGATTAGCACACAGTTCAGGCAAATATTCAACATTTTGTAACAGTGCATTATATTTTTTATCTCTCAAAGCTAATTTTACATCAACAGAACACTTCACACGCATCTTGTGATTATTTGCTACAATTACTTCTTTGTTTGCGATCGGTTTCTTTTTGTTGAATAGTAAATCGATGTCATTTGTCATGTGAGTGGTAGCTCCCGAATCGACAAACCAGTCTGAAGAGCTTTTATTATTTACAAGAAGAGAGGCAAATAAAACTCTATCTCTCCGATTCTTATCATGGCCAATGTTTGACATTTTATTTTTATTTGGGCAAGATTTACTAAAATGACCAACCTGCTTGCACGTGTGGCAGCGGTATTTCGTTGGAGTTGCTTTCTTTTTTGTGTAAAGTGCACTGTCAGCACTTTTATTGTCAAATTTAACATCTTGGAGCAGCAAATTTTTTACGATGTCTACGGTTAGTTCTTTTTTTAATTTTCTACTGCTAGAACAAGTGCTCTAAATTCATCAGGTAGCCCTGCAAGCATCAGAGATGCTGTTAATTCATCGTCAATGTTTAAACCCGCGTTTTTTACTTTGAGTGACGTCAAAACCATTGTGTTAATGTAATCCTGCATTGAATCGAAGTCGGATAACTTGAGTTGCACCAATTGTTGAAGCAATTCAACTTTTCGCGTTAGCCCACTGTGTCATCATATGCTGAAACAAGAGCATCCCATGCTTCTTTTGCTTCTGTGGATGTCGCAATATGTGCAAAGTTGTTCGGCTCTATTATTAACCTTATTTCGGCTAATGCGCGCTCATTCACTTCCAAATCTTTATCTGTCGAAACTGCAGACAATCCTGCTTCGATTATCTTCCAGCAATTCCTTATTACTAGGTATGACTTCGCATGTCGCTTCCATATGTCGAAGTTTTCACGACCACGCAGTTTCTCAAAGGGAAATAAGATCGTTGGCGGAGTCATTTCTTACCTATCAGTATTTTAATCGACTAACCACTAAAGAATCGCGTACTATTAACTTTTAAAATTTACTTTTCTTTACAGTTGTTTAAACCATACTTACGCTGGCAAATGTTTCAGTGTCCACACAGCTCCACAATGAATGTAAAACTCCCCTTTGTTCTTTTCTTTTCTTGTTTTTATTAGCACGTAGGATTGTTATTGTTATCTTTGATTTTGTTTAACTTTTGTTTGTTATTTTACAATATATAGAAAAAAAACGAGACCAGAAGGGTGAACAGTATGATTTTACAGACAAACTGATAATTAAAAAACTCTCAGCATCAGCACAAAGAAAATAAAATTGGCAGATGGCCCAAGAGACAATTTGATGTGTGCTGGATGGTGGTTGACAGTAGACAGTAGAATGCCGTGCCGTCGCTATGCGACGAAACACTTTTTAGGCAAATGTAGTAGAATTTTTACCTTAGATTAAATTATTTTAGAGGGCGAACTATCAGTTGCATATTTTGGAGTTAGGCACTGTTCACACTGATGTCGTATGAACATTACCGCCCCCCTTGGCGAAATACGCCAAAAAAAAATATTACTGAAAATAAAGCAAGTGAAATTTTGTTTAATTGGCAATTTAGTTAATAGGCAATAGGCACAGTTTTACTATGGGGCGGACTATTTCTCCGTTTTGGGTTTTTAATGTTGCAACTCTGACTCGACCATCGGAACCCGGGTGTATATTTATAACACGACCTAGACGCCATTCGGTGGATGGCAGATTTTCGTTTTTAATGACGACCAAATCATCAACTTTAATGTTGGTTTGAGGTGTTTTCCATTTGTGTCGTTGATGTAGTTCCTTGAGGTATTCATCTTTCCATCTGTGGCAGAACTGTTGTTGGAGGCATTTTACCTTTTCCCACCGATTGATTAGCGATAAATTTGCATCGGCCAGATTCGGTTCCGGAAAAGATAAAAGCGGGCCGCCGCGTAAAAAATGCCCCGGCGTCAATGCCAACAGATCAGAAGGATCTGTGGACAAGGACGATATTGGACGCGAGTTCAAACACGCTTCGATACGTGCTAAAAACGTTGCAAATTCTTCGAACGTAAACTTGGCCTTGGTCCCCAGCCCTCTTAAATGGTTTTTGAAACTTTTAACGCCGGCTTCCCATGAACCTCCCATGTGAGGTGTCCCTGGCGGAATAAAATTCCATTTCAAACCCTGAGATGTCATGAGACTTGTATTTGCTGGGTTGTTGTTTTGAGATAGACCCGAAGAAGCGAAAAACAAAGCACAATACGCGCATTGCGCGGGATAGAGTCGAAAAAAAAATCAAGAAAATCTTCCGGTTCTTGTTGAACTACCAATGAGTTGGTGTTTGTTCGGAGTTGTCGAGAGAAATGCCTGTTAGTCCCAATAGAGGACTCTGAAAAACGATTCGTTGAAATGGAGTGTCTCTAGGGTCGACCAAGATTTGGCGGTACAAGACAAATTTATAAGTCTCCAGCGGAGAATGCGAGATGGTATGGCGAGATTACCATTGATTCCGAAAATGGATGTATTCTTATTGGTTATGGGCAAGTTCAAAACGCTTTTGTCTTACCATTGAGATAAAGGATCTTTCGGAACCAGGGTCGATAAGAGCGCGAACTATGTGCAACGATGCAAACTAGTACCGTTGCAAGCAATATTTTCATAGAGGCACCGGCATGAAAGTTTTGAAACGACGCTTGAGGCACGAATGGATGTGACGACGACGACATTTGAGGAGCTTTAGTTGCACTAAGGAGATTAGTGGACTGTATTTTACTATTTCCGTCTTCGTTAACGTTTAGATGCAACAGTGAGCGATGTCGATTTTACAGTGGTTATAAGAATATTTACTCGGCTAAGCGACATTTGCATGACTCGTGCTTAGTGGTGGTTATAAGAATATTTACTCGGCTAAGCGACATTTGCATGACTCGTGCTTAAACAGTTGTTGCACAGTTTGTGCTGCCGTACCGTATAGAGTCTCGTTGGGATCGACTTGCCGAAAATTTGCTAAGATATGTGTTAAAAAAAAGAAACGCGATAGAAAACGCGGACTCCTTCGAAGAAGAAGGTAGTCGTTTAAATTTCAAAAGGGAAAATTGAAAAGGAATATGGAAAGTAATCGATTAAATTTCAAAAAAGTCAAAATTTAAAAACACGAGAATCTTCAAAAGGCTTGAAAGACTCTACTGGGGGCCAACCACCCCGGCTTGATACACCGTTACCAATGGTTTGTTTGGCACGAACGGGCACAAAAAACGCGATAAAAAACACGTCCGAATCTTCAAAAGGCTTGAAAGATTCTACTGGGGGGCCAACCACCCATGCGACCTAAACGAGGACAAAACGCGATAAAGAAAACGCGTAACGCAAAAAACGCAGACTCCTTCGAAGAAGAAGGAAGTCAATTAAATTTCAAAAAGAATCAAAATTTAAAGCACAAGAATCTTCAAAAGTTTGAAAGACTCTACTGGGGGCCAACCACCCCGGCTTGATACACCGTCACCAACGGTGTGTTTGGCACGAACGGGTACAAAAACGCGATAAGAAACGCGTCCGAATCTTCAAAAGGCTTGAAAGATTCTACTGGGGGGCCAAGCGCCCATGCGACCTAAACGAGGCCAAAACGAGATAAAGAAAACGCGATAAAGAAAACGCGATAAAGAAAACGCGATAAAGAAAACGCGATGAAGAAAACGCGATAAAGAAAAACGCGATGAAGAAAACGCGATAAAGAAAACGCGATAAAGAAAACGCGATAAAGAAAAACGCGATTAAAAGAACGCAGACTCCTTCGAAGCAGAAGGAAGTCGATTAAATTTCAAAAAGAATCAAAATTTAACGCACAAGAATCTCCAAAAGGCTTGAAAGACTCTACTGGGGGCCAACCACCCCGGCTTGATACACCGTTACCAACGGTGTGTTTGGCACGAACGGGTACAAAAACGCGCTAAAAAACGCGTCAGAATCTTCAAAAGGCTTGAAAGATTCTACTGGGGGGCCAACCACCCATGCCACATGACTGTGCGACATGAACGAGGACTAAAAACTCGATATAGAACGCAGACTCCTTCGAAGAAGAAGGCAGTTTATAAAATTTCACAAAACGAAAATTTAAAGCACTGGAATCTTCAAAAGGCTTGAAAGATTCCAAAATTTTCAAAAAAAAAGAGTTAAAGTTTTAAAGCGCACGAATCTTCACCAGGCTTGAAAGATTCTAAAATTTTCAAAAAAAGTTAAAATTTCAAAGCGCAAGAATCTTCAACAGACTTGAAAGATTCTAAAATTTTCAAAAAAAAAAGAGTTAAAGTTTTAAAGCGCACGAATCTTCAACAGGCTTGAAAGATTCTAAAATTTTCAAAAAAAGTTAAAATTTCAAAGCGCAAGAATCTTCAACAGACTTGAAAGATTCTAAAATTTTCAAAAAAAAGAGTTAAAGTTTTAAAGCGCACGAATCTTCAACAGGCTTGAAAGATTCTAAAATTTTCAAAAAAAAAGTTAAAATTTCAAAGCGCAAGAATCTTCAACAGACTTGAAAGATTCTAAAATTTAAAAAAAAAAGTTAAAGTTTTAAAGCGCAAGAATCTTCAACAGGCTTGAAAGATTCTAAAATTTTCAAAAAAAAGAGTTAAAGTTTTAAAGCGCACGAATCTTCACCAGGCTTGAAAGATTCTAAAATTTTCAAAAAAAGTTAAAATTTCAAAGCGCAAGAATCTTCAACAGACTTGACAGATTCTAAAATTTTCAAAAAAAAAGAGTTAAAGTTTTAAAGCGCACGAATCTTCAACAGGCTTGAAAGATTCTAAAATTTTCAAAAAAAGTTAAAATTTCAAAGCGCAAGAATATTCAACAGACTTGAAAGATTCTAAAATTTTCAAAAAAAAAGAGTTAAAGTTTTAAAGCGCACGAATCTTCAACAGGCTTGAAAGATTCTAAAATTTTCAAAAAAAAATAAAATTTTAAAGCGCAAGAATCTTCAACAGACTTGAAGTATTCTAAACTTTTCAAAAAAATGTTAAAATTTTAAAGCGCAAGAATCTTCAACAGACTTGAAAGATTCTAAAATTTTCAAAAAAAAAGTTAAAATTTTAAAGCGCAAGAATCTTCAACAGGCTTGAAAGATTCTAAAATTTTCAAAAAAAAGTAAAAATTGTAAAGCTCAAGAATCTTCAAAAGGCTTGATAGATTCTACTGGGGGCCAACCACCCCGGCTTGAATACACCATTACGAACGGTGTGTGCGGCACGACCGAGAGAAAAAATTTCAAAAGTAAAAATTTTAAAGTGCAAGAATCTTCAAAAGGCTTGAAGTATTCTAAAAATTTCAAAAAAAGTTAAAAATTTAAAGCTCGAGAATCTTCAACAGGCTTGAAAGATTCTACTGGGGGCCAACCACCCCGGCTTGGATACACCGTGAGAAAATATTTCAAAAGACAAAAAAATCGAAATTTAAAGCGCAAGAATCTTCAAAAGGCTTGATAGATTCTAAAATTTTCAAAAAAAGTTAAAATTTTAAAGCGCAAGAATCTTCAAAGGGCTTGATAGATTCTACTGGGGGCCAACCACCCCGGCTTGGATACACCGTAACGAACGGTGTGTGCGGCACGAACGAGAGAAAAAATTTCAAAAGTAAAAAATCGAAATTTAAAGCGCAAGAATCTTCAACAGGCTTGAAGTATTCTAAAATTTTCAAAAAGAAGTTAAAGTTTTAAAGCGCAAGAATCTTCAACAGGCTTGATAGATTCTACTGGGGGCCAACCACCCCGGCTTGAATACACCGTTATGAACGATGTGTGCTGCACGAAGGAATGAAAAAATTACCACGCGATAAAAAACGCAGACTCCTTCAAAGAGGAAGACAGTCTATTAAAATTTCCTATAAAACCAAAAAATAGGCGGGGAACAAGACCACTCGCCAATATCGAAGCTACAAAAAAAACTACCACTACCGCGATGGAAAGCGAATGCTCAAAAAAACCACTTCAACACAAAAGACTACCGATAATTCGTATATATATATATATATTTGCTTGTAACAAAAGGAAAAAATGACGCATTCGGCGGTCAGGGTGCAACACAAATTTTTTTATAGAATTCTTTAAAATTGCCAATTAATGAAATCTCACTTACCCTTTACAATAGCAGTTAGATTGCAAAAATAACAGGAACTCCGCTTCGGTCTGGTCCCACGACGACGATGGGCACACTTCCACGTGGCACGGATGGTCAAAGCAGCGTGATGTCGAGCAAGCAGCGTGGTGTGGCGCGCTATGCAGCGTGATGTGGCGCGCTATGCAGCGTGGTGTGACTTGCCAAGCAGCGTGGTGTGCCTCGTAAAGCAGTGGAGCGCAATGTGGAGCGCAATGTGGAGCGCAATGCGGAGCGCTAAGCAGCTTGGCGTGGCGCGCTACGCGGCGTGATGTGGCTCGCAAAGCAGTGGGGCGCAATGTGGAGCGCACTATGCAGCGTGGTGTGGCGTGCTATGCAGCGTGGTGTGGCGCGCTATGCAGCGTGGTGTGGCGCGCTATGCAGCGTGGTGCGGCTTGCCAAGCAGCGTGGTGTGCCTCGTAAAACAGTGGAGCGCAATGTGTGGCGCAATGTGAAGCGCAATGTGGAGCGCAATGCAGCGTGTATGGCGCGCTATGCAGCGTGGTGTGGCTTGCCAAGCAGCGTGGTGTGCCTCATAAAACAGTGGAGCGCGTGGCGCAATGTGGAGCGCAATGTGGAGCGCAAACAGCGTGGTGTGGCTCGTAATGCAGCGTGGTGTGGCTCGTAGTTATCCGGCTCGAAGGACCAAATGTTTAAACCATACTTACGCTGGCAAATGTTTCAGTGTCCACACAGCTCCACAATGAATGTAAAACTCCCCTTTGTTCTTTTCTTTTCTTGTTTTTATTAGCACGTAGGATTGTTATTGTTATCTTTGATTTTGTTTAACTTTTGTTTGTTATTTTACAATATATAGAAAAAAAACGAGACCAGAAGGGTGAACAGTATGATTTTACAGACAAACTGATAATTAAAAAACTCTCAGCATCAGCACAAAGAAAATAAAATTGGCAGATGGCCCAAGAGACAATTTGATGTGTGCTGGATGGTGGTTGACAGTAGACAGTAGAATGCCGTGCCGTCGCTATGCGACGAAACACTTTTTAGGCAAATGTAGTAGAATTTTTACCTTAGATTAAATTATTTTAGAGGGCGAACTATCAGTTGCCTATTTTGGAGTTAGGCACTGTTCACACTGATGTCGTATGAACAACAGTAAGATTTTTAAACTTTCTAGTTGAACATTTATTTTTATTAAAAGTGATAATTGAAACTAATTACTTAAATCGTGACTTTAGAGGCCCATAACCTGTTAAAAAGGTGTGCAACAGAGTAGGTTGAGAATTAGAATGAGTTTATTTGACAGAATTCATAGTACAATGTTTACATAGTTTAATGAATGCATTCAGTGATTGTTTTTTATTCTCAACAAAATTCCAATAATGTAGATTCAACAAGTAAACATCCGACTCCAGCAAGTAGCCCACAGAACTTCTCGAAAAAAACCCATGAATTAACAAACGTTTCTAACGTATTCACAGACACAAATAATATTCCTGATCTTACTACAAGTACAACTCCACTTTTAATGAAGCTTACTCCGTCGTGGTACCCGTGGTGTGATGGATAGCATGTCCGCCTGTTAATCCAGAGGTTCGAGTTCGGTCCCTTCCATTCCCTCACAAACTCATGGTTGTGAGAAATGTGCTAGGCCCAGGGGCTCCTCGCTCTGTTGCGCCACCCTATTTATTTATTTATTTTACTCCGTCAACCGTCACAACAAGATACGGCAGAGTCTCAAAACCATCAGATCGGTTGAACTATTAGAACAGGGAGAAGATTCCATGCTTGAAGAAGAGGATGCAAAGTTAACTGCGAGGAAAATCTATCTATGTAAGTCTCAAGAAAGAAGATGCAATGTAACCTGCCATGGAATGTCACTATTGAATATATTGACTACATAAAACATACTTTTTTTTATATTAAAAATTAAGTCATTGCTGTAATGATGTCTATTTTAAAATGAACGACTGTGCATTGAAACCATGGTGAAACTGCACTGCATTATTTTTGGGTAAAGAGCTTTATGTAATGCTAATGCGACTGATTAGATTTCAGATATTTTGTAAAGTAAGAAAAAATTTTCCCTCTAAAACCACACTAACCTGAGTCGATTCAGAAAAACGTCAGAGTAACAAGATTGTTTTATTTCTGGCTATTAAATTCAAATGTGTGTTATTCAGGTACCGCTGAAGGTAAGTATATGAAAGAATGAAGTTGAAAAACATTTAAGAAACTTGGTAATGTATAAAAGAACATTTATGTAATGTTTCTCTGAACTCATTTCGTTTTTCAGAATTTTTTTTTATTTATTTAAAAACTTACCCATATACCGCTTTTACATAGTCGGAATCACTATTAGATTGAGCGTTTATGCTTCGTCCCATTGCTGTTTCTGTATGAAAAAAAAAGCCATGCCAATAGAATACAACAAGTTTTTTTTTAGCATATGTTTCTTTACTTACCACAAACTATGTCTAACGTACACAAAGTAACATAAGGGAATATATTAAACGAATCCTTGTTTACTTCTTGGCTTAATTTTGAAACTAAAATATCACTCTGCTCATTGAAGACGTCAAGGAAGTCATCCAGAATTTTAAAATGAAATGCTGGTGTTAAGATCTGCGATAGTAAAAATGGGTAGTGAATATAATTCAAAAATTAAATTTGGCAATACTATTTCTGATTTGTATAAATATAAAATTATATGCTTACTTTCCTTCGCGAGTGCCATTTTTTTCCAAAACTTGTTAGTAGACCTGTTCCAAGCCAAGGCTGAAGATAATCATAGTCTTGGCTTTTGTCTATATATTTTGATGTGCTGAGAATTGGCTTTTATAATACATAGAAAAAATACAAGAAAATAAATAAATGTTCAAAATATTTCTGTTATTTTGCAACAATTTTGTTTTTCAATATAAGCCCATAACCGCAATGTACAAATGGTACAGTATATATATTTACCTCTACTGTCTCTGGATGAAATAAAATGACATAGGGATTGGTCCCCTGCCAAGCTTTATTAATACCAAAACGGGTGCCCCACAGTTTCTGAGCTCCTGTCATCCGCATAAAAAGTTCTGCTTCGTATTCCCCAAGCGTTGATGTGTAGTATTGGCGTATGCAATATAAAATTAAAGTCAAGAAAGACATTTAGTTTTACTCTAGTTTAATGTAAAGGAGAAATTGTATGAAATTGTAATGTAGTAGTATTACGCTGTCCTAGTTGCCAAATTGTGTGAAATGTGCCATACTTACAAAAACCCTGCCCACTAGTCCAAACATGCCGAGCTTCATAAAAGATGTGAATGGCGTCTGGTAATAATCGAACACTTGGACCACAATCCTTGAAGAACAAGAACACCTAAGACATGCATAGCTCTTATTTCCAAAAAGATAATCACGTGGACCCAAAACTACTTCGTCCCGTTGAAAGAACCTGGGCCGAATTGAATCATTTCCGCAGAACTTGAAAATGTCTCTGACTTGATCACTACGAACTAAGAGGTCATCTCGAAGAGTTGAATCAAGTTCTCCTACATCCCTTAAGGCTGCAGAGATGCTAGGGTGGTCTTTGTTTCAAAGACCGCCAAGTGCTTTCACGTAACCCCAAAGGGAAACAGCATTCTGTACACTCTGACATGCACCATTGTCAGTGTCTTCACTACAATCAGAACACTCTGGTCCCCTTCTTAGACATAAAAGGTGCTCTTCAATGACAGAAACTCAGCGATTGCGAGTGCTCTTGATAGGCCAAACGTAGAAAACCCCATCAAAAACCTGATTCATTCTATGCTGAGAAGCAGGATCATCAGGTCAAAGATGAGGTACTACGCATCTATTAAAACAACCAAAAGAGGGACCCATAAGGATGAGTACTCTTCCCCCTTCTCAGGAGCCTGGTCGTCAAAGAACTGCTATACGATCTAAAAGAAACAGGATTGAAGGTTGTTGCCTACTCAGATGATGTGGTAATTAAAGTTCGAGGACAGAATATCAACCATCTTCACGGAGCTTGTTCCTGTCTTCACGAGAAAATACATGATTCTGGATTTCAAACCTCCTGCCATCAAAGATGTAACAATGGGGCTAAATATCTAGGTGTAGTTTTAGATTCATTTAGACTCACACATCAAAGTTAAAGCAAACACCCACAATGAAATTCAAAAACGGCCTCTGGTACGCATTCAAAACGAAGGAGGAGCAATTGTGATAATTGTATTTGTAAAAATACATAAAAAACTACTAAAAGTGCCCATATTATTGTTTTAATCAAAAAAGGTAAACAAATTTTATATTTTTTTTTTTTTTTAATTTTACATGTTTTGTATTTTTTCAATTATCATAAAATGTATGAGTTTTTGAGTGCACTTATTACTGATTTTTTCAGTTCATCTGTAAAAAATATAGAAAGTCTTTGTTAACAAGGCATTTTTTGCAAAAAAATGACCTCAAAGTCAAAGCTTTTTTTCGGGAATAGAATTTCAACACCACCTTAAATTGGAAATCTGGCAAACTTATGCCTTTAGGAGCTCAACTTGAATACAGTTGTTTTAAGGACTATTATTTCTTCAAGAAATTAAGTTTAAGATTATCTACCATCAGCCTTTTTTTAAATTGTCAAAAAATGATGTCAAAGTTGAGAAACGGGCTTTACTGTAGTAAAGCCAAGAATCACATTGCAAAGTAAGAAACACGAATTACGGAACACCCTGCATTTCGGGATGAGAAGTTAGAAATTAGTCAAGAGTGTTGGCCGCTTGGCCTCATCAATAAGTTGAGTTGTACATTTATATGAAAACTAGCTGTGCCCGCGACCTCGTCCGCGTGGAATAGTGACTTTCAGCAGCATTCTGAATTTCTAAAGCTACTTATTTTGCAAATAATACAGATTCATGCGTTATAGTAAACTATTGTTATATTATTTTATTTAAGTATATGTTTGCACACGACGTTCTTATTTTTTCCATCTTTTGCCAAATGAAAAGGTTTTGTGGGATTGATACACGTGATTCTGCCACATAAAGTTTCAATGGGATTTTTTTCTAAACGAACACCTACAACTAAAAGCGTCTGAGCCTTATTTATAATGATCAGTGGGAATTAAAGGAAAACGGGGAATCAAAACGTTTTCTCCTTTTGTCGTTCCAGTCATTATTAAAATTTTAATAGTGCCGTTTCCCATATGTGTAATTTGTAGCTGTGCACTATTCTGGATTACTCATTATTGGATTACTGGAACACCAACTTGCTGCCACTGCTAATAATCCTATGAAATTGAGAAACTCTATAGGGTATGATGTGACTTGCTCAGTGTCCATAATATTGTCTATTGATAGACATTCGCCAACATTTTCCAATACATCAAACATAATTTATTAGTTTATATGGTTAACTATCTCATTAGTCGGTGCCGAAATCGACCTTTCACACAGCCATTCCCGATTGCCAATTTTTTTTTTTTAAGATCAAGATAGACATTTCTTCTCAGGTCAAATGTATTTTCGACAGTTTGACAGAAAGCATCCCGCAGTGAAAGAACTTTTATCGACCCAGCAGTTTTAAAGTTCCCGTTTACGGTGTCGATCCCGTAGAAATATAGGGATTACTTATTAAGCCCATGTCCTTCCTCAGGCTCTAGGCTATCTCTGAATAAAATTCCATTAAAAATGGATCATTGGTCTGGGCGGGACATGGTAACAAAGAAACACGAACAGACAGAGTTAATTTTGGATTTGTAATATTAGTAAGGATGTCCATCTTCGGGTTCTAGACTATCTTTGTACCAAAATTCATATACCGTGAGCGTCAAAAGAAAGTGTACAGCATTGAATTTTATTTTTACAACCCTGTTAAAGCAAGGGGATTAGATCTTTTAGTAAAATACTAATGCTATTTTTTAAAGTAGTTTATTTTCAATGAATGAATGAATAAAACTTAGCAAAAACACAATGAAGTAAGAATACAATAAAAAAAGAAAGAAAAATTCTTCAGTTTTATAGCGTCAAAAAGAAGTGTACATTATTCCATTAAAGTAAAAAACTCAAAGCTAGTACTTTGTCTGCTTCCCTTTTGCCTTTAAAACAGCATCGATGCGTCTGGGCATTGACTCTACAAGTTTCCTTGTCAATTCGGCTGGGATTTTTTGCCACTCTTCAACTAGAATTGACTTTAGTGACTCTCTGTTAAAAATATTTCTCTTTCGAATTTGCTTATCCAGATACTCCCACAAATGCTCGATGGGGTTTAAGTCTGGGGATTGCGGAGGGTGATCCAGTTGCTTAGGTGTGCGGTAAAGTAACCATTCCTTGACAAGTTTCGATGTGTGCTTGGGATCGTTGTCTTGTTGGAAGATCCATGAACCACTTAAGCCCAGTTTCGCAACACTACTTGGCAAATTGTCTATAAAAATACAAAGATAATCTTCTTTTCTCATGGTACTGTCGATAAAGACAAGGTTCCCAACTCCAGATGACGCCATACATCCCCAGACCATTACCGAACCGCCTCCGTGCTTTATTGTTGAATTTAAATTTTTTTGTTCAAATTCAGTGTTTTTTCTTCTCCATATTTTTGGTGGTTTTCTGGAACCGAAAATCTCAAATTTGCTCTTGTCACTGAAGAGAACATTTCCCCAGAACGAAGAACTTTCTTTTTGATACTTCTTGGCAAAAAGAAGTCTTCGTTTCTGATTTTTTTCAGAAATGTATGGCTTTTTGCGAGGAACTCTTCCATGTAGCCCGCTAATATGGAGGGTCCGCCGAATAGTGCTCGAGCTAACGTTGACTCTAGAAGATTGGGAAATATTTTCAGCAATCTTTACTGCACTAGACGCGGGATTTTTTCGCACTTCTCTGACAATAGCACGTTCATCACTTACGGACAGCCTTTTTGGTCTTCCGGAACGAGGTCGATCTCTTACATCCTTGAACTTTTGAAACTTGTCCAAAATTTTTTTCACTGTGTTATGGCATCTGCCCACTGTTTTGGCTATGTCGCGGTAAGATTTTCCTTCCTTTCTTAACTTTATAATAAGTTCCCGTGTTTCTACTGCACTTTGTTTACCCATTTTAAAATAATTTAAAAAAATAGTTCAAGCAACAAGCAACTTTCGATGGAAATGAACTCAATAACACTTTTAATCAATTAGTTATGTGTTGCAAAGAAAACAAAATAAATTTAACGGTTGTTTTCCCGATAAGCGGATAGTTACACAGTATGTGCGGCAAGTTGTACACTTTTTTTTTACGCTATAAAACTGAAGAATTTTTCTTTCTTTTTTTATTGTATTCTTACTTCATTGTGTTTTTGCTAAGTTTTATTCATTCATTCATTGAAAATAAACTACTTTAAAAAATAGCATTAGTATTTTACTAAAAGATCTAATCCCCTTGCTTTAACAGGGTTGTAAAAATAAAATTCAATGCTGTACACTTTCTTTTGACGCTCACGTAAATCGGTTCAATAAATTGGGCGATAAATAAAAACAAAGAAAAACAGACAGACAGAGTTAATTTCGGACTTATAATGTTACTAAAGTCTTCCATTCCCGTGGGAATATAAGGGCCGTTTCCGGAGAATGACTTAAAGTTTATATTTTTCGGGAATAGTGAAGTATTCTAACGGTGGACATTTTTTGAAATGGGTGCTGTAATTTCCAAGTTCCCGTTCCCATGGGAATATAGGGATAAAACATATTGCATAACATATATTATATGTCCATCCTCAGGTTTTAGACTGTCTCTTTAACAAAACTCATATTAATAGGTTCAATAGTTTGGGCGGTTAATGGTAACAAAGAGAAATAGACAGACAGATTTAACTTTGGACTTAAAATATTAGTAAAGACTCCCGTTCCCGTGGAAACATGGTGACCGTTCTCGTAAGGAATATGGGGATGAATAAAAGTTTATGTTGCTCGGGGATTATGGAGCATTCCAACGGTGGAAGAGTTTTTTAAATTGGTGCTGTATTGTTAAAGTTCCCGTATACGTTCCTTCTCCCGAGGGAAAATAGAGAAAAAATATACAGCCTATGTCCTTTCTCAGGTTCTGAACAATCTTCGTAAAAAAATTCATTTAATTCGGTTTATTAGTTTGGGCGGGAGATGGTAACATAGAACGACGGACAGACAGAGCTACTTTCTCACTTTATATATTAGAAAGGACTCCTGTTCCCGTAGGAATATGTGAATGAACTAAAGTTAATGTTACTCATGGATAGTGTAGCATTCTAACGGTGGAAATTTTTTTGAAATCGGTGCTGTAGTTTCTAAGTGTAAGTTCCCGTGGGAATATAGGGATAAAATATAAAGCCTATGTCCTTCCTCAGGTTCTGAACAATCTTTGTACAAAAATTAATTTTAATCTGTTCATTAGTTTGAGCGGGATATGGTAACATAGAAAGGTGAACAGACGAGCTACTTTTGCATTTATAATAATAGTGAGGACCGGTTCCCGTTGGAATATTCGAATGAAATATTGCCTATGTTCGTCTCTAAATTCAGAACAATCTTTGTACAAAATTTCATTTAAATCGGTTTATTAGTTTGGGCGGGAGATGGTAACATAGAACGACGGACAGACAGAGATTCTTTCGCACTTATTATATTAGTAAGGACTCCCGTTCCCGTAGGAATATGTGGATGAATTAAAGTTTATGTTACTCTGGGATAGTGAAGCATTCTATCGGTGGAAAAATTTTAGAAATCGGTGTTGTAGTTTCTAAAACCCCGTATACGTTCCCGTTCCCGTGGGAATATAGGGATGAAATATGTGACGAAGCGTCACAATTTCTCCAAAACACCGCACCAAAATACTGTACGTGTTTTTTTTTTAAATTGCCCACACGCAATTAAATCCCACACTAAAAGTTTACTCCAAGGCCAAATATTGCTTGCCTCTTAGTTTGTGTGCATTTCCTTATGGGGAAATGCATTGCCAATAGCCAGCCTATTTTTGTATGGAATATTATCATTGCCTTACAATTCACACTTACTTATAGTAGGAAAATCTATGAATAGGAGTGAATTAATTGCGATAATTCAGAAAAAGATTTACGGGCTTTTATGCCTTAACGTACATTACTTTTTCTCTTCCCCGATTTCGACTTTCATAGTCTACTTTCTAAGGGAATTACATTGAGGTGGTTTACTTGGCCGCTCGTGTAAGTTCTTCTTAATTTAATCTCCGTCTAAGGGAATTGCATTGAGGTGGTTTACTTGGCCGCTCGTGTAAGTTCTTCTTAATTTAATCTCCGTCTAAGGGAATTGCATTGAGGTGGTTTATTTGGCCGCTCGTGTAAGTTCTTCTTAATCTAATCTCCGTCTAAGGGAATAACATTGAGGTGGTTTATTTGGCCGCTCGTGTAAGTTCTTCCTGCTTCGATCTCCGTCTTAGGGAATTGCATTGAGGTGGTTTATTTGGCCGCTCGTGTAAGTTCTTCTTAATTTAATCTCCGTCTAAGGGAATTACATTGAGGTGGTTTGTTTGGCCGCTCGTGTAAGTTCTTCTTGCTTCGATCTCCGTCTAAGGGAATTACATTGAGGTGGTTTATGAATTTGGCCACTCGTGTAAGTTCTTCTTAATTTAATCTCCGTCTAAGGGAATTACATTGAGGTGGTTTATTTGGCCGCTCGTGTAAGTTCTTCTTGATTCTATCTCCGTCTAAGGGAATTACATTGAGGTGGTTTATGAATTTGGCCGCTCGTGTAAGTTCTTCTTGCTTATTGGGCGTCTTTAAGAACCGACCTATTCATTGCGGTTTCATTTGGCCGAGCGATTAGGTTTCCTTTACTACGACCGACATTATTCATTCAAAGAGGAAATCCCATCCCCACAACCGTAGACTATTACTACGAAATCCGCCGCCGCCGACAGAGTGTTTTGCCTCCGAGTAGACGCATACACTTCCTACGAAGTCCGCCAACGCCGATGAATTGTTCTGCCGTTCCCAGGAGTTGAAGTGAATCCAGAGAAGAAATCAACGCAGGCACTTCCCACGTAGTCCGCCGCCGCCGATATATTGTTCTGCCGACCACACTCCGCAGACTTTGGTTACGAAATCCGCCGCCGCCGACAGAGTGCCCTGCCTAAAGCAGACAGACGTTTACCATTGATAGATAGAAGTAACAGTTGCTGCAATCTATACACCTGAGGGATATAACATCGCTACCCCGAGAAGAAGAGGCGTCCCGGAGACCAGCGCCAGAACCGAGCCCTTAGCCAGACCGGGACAACCACTATTTTTGAATCAGAGTAAAAACTTGTATATAACATTGTAAACCAAATCCTGAGGGAACCGAGAAAAGTAGAAATAAATAAATATAGACTTATTTAAACTGTATCCGACCGTCTCCTCGTTTTCATTTAAGAAGTTGGACCGCCGAAGCCCAAGTTTTACGAAGCTTCCTTGGGTAGACCCTGGACACCCTGAGTATACCCCAGCCTAGGTAAAAGAAGCATCACAAATATAAAGCCTATGTCCTTCTTCAGGTTCTAGACTATCTTTGTACAAAATTTCATTTAAATCAATTCAGTAGTCTGAGCAGGAGACGGTAACATAGAAATCCGGACAGACAGAGTGACTTTCACATTTATAATATTAGTTAGGATTAACTTGTATTTCTTAAAAGAAATAAAATACGTATATCAATCACATTAAGGCAGTGAGTATCGATTAATTTCAACACCGCGATTGAATCCCAAAGGGACAAACTTTTTATTTCGCAATTTTGGAAGTTCCATTGTCGTGGGCTTAAATTGCGTTTGGATTGTCGAAATTTTGAGACTTCATTGCCGCACAAAGAGACTGGAGTCTCATAATCCCTTTGCCGCGGATTAACTGCACGATTGCTTCCCTTGTCGAGAAGCAAATAGGAGTTCTTTATAATCCCATTGCCGTGGATTAAACTGCGTGTATTTGCAATTTGGAAGTTCCATTACCGTGAACTTAAATTGCGTTGGATTGTCGCCATTTGGAGACCTCATTGCCGCAGAAAGAAACTGGAGTTTTTTCATAATCCCTTTGTCGTGGATTAACTGCACGATTGCTACCAGTCGAGAAGCAAATAGGAGTCTCATAATTCATTAGCCGTGGACTTAACTGCACGATTGCTTCCCTTGTCGAGAATCAAATAGGAGTTCTTTATAAATTGTTCTTGGATTTAATTGTTTTATGTGAAACCTAAGCCGTAAAATAAATTGCACATAGCCTTCATTTGCAAAGCACTAGGTAACAAATTTCTTGCTACTGTGGTGTTTCTTAGCTGCTATGCAACGTACACCACCGAGAAGAAGCCCTCGCCTAAATTTTTCGGAAGAAATGCCAGCTAATATAAACATGGAAGTGAGTGTCAATGCTTTAGATGTCCATGCCGCCGTATCAATTGGCGCTCCTTCACCAATAGTTCCCGCAGTCGATGCAAATTCTTACTGCCGCTGCATCAATTCCAAGTTCTTCACTAGTGGTTCCCGTGCTCAATGCTGAGGCATCGCCATTTGCCAGTGTTCCTATTCCAACAACAAGTTAGTGCAACAAGCTCGTCAATTGCTTCCATAGCCACAGCAACGCACTTTGAAGTCGTTTTAGAGGAATTACAGAGGAAATTCAATGCCTTTGAGACTGAACTGAAGAACACTCAAATAAGGTAAGGTGAACGGGATCTACAGTGTCAGTCCTTGAGAGAGGCTCTGCAGAACAGGCCAGTGCCAACGGTTCCCTCGACAGTTACACACTGGACACCACCGTTATCCACTTCTGTACCACATGTTGCGCCTGTAAGTTTGGGCAATATGTATAGTCAGTTTTCATCGCAGCCAACGGTACCCGTCCAGCCATCGGTATCGTTCACCAACCTGTTACTGCCGTCATACAATTTAACCAGTTCAATGCCAAGTACAACCAATCATCATGCCTTAGTTACACCCAATGTTAGAATATAATCACCATGGAATTCTCCACAACCTTTCACACCACATGCTGCTCCGAATTTTACGGGAGACTGTAATGGCACATCACAGCAACAATTTACTGCACTTCGAAAACTTCACGATTTACCTGAATTCAGTGGTGCACCAGAAGACTGGCCCATGTTTTCGAAAGCGTATGTCGAGTCTACTGCAGCTTACAATTATTCTAATTTGGAGAATAGTATGCGTCTACAAATGGCGTTGAAAGGCGATGCGTAAAATGTGGTAAGGTGCATGATGATTCATGCCGACAACGTCAACCTGGTGATGAAACAACTACATACTTGTTTTGGTCGCCCTGAACAGCTGATAGACACTCAGATTCAACTAGTTCAGCAAATAGCTCCGATTAACGAATCATCTTTGGAAAAGTTGATTCCGTTTGCGGTGAAGGCCAAAAATCTCGCAGTATTCTTGTCTTCTATTAATGGCCAACATTATCCAGCCAACCCCACTCTACTGAAGGAGCTCATATATTAGCTTCCCATGAGCCAAAGGATTAGGTGGGCTGGATATGCATCGCAGATACAGCTGTATCCCACTGTAGTCGATTTCAGTAACTGGTTGAGTGAAGCCGCAAGCTTGATTTCAGTGGCACAAGACACAAGGAGTACCGCGAGTCATAAGGTTCCAGAACCAAAACCCGTTCAGTTCTTCACGCAGCCGAGAGTCAACCAGTAGATGCATTTAAGTGTCCAAGCAGTCAGAGCCGTCATAAAATAGTTGAATGCAAACGATTCTTGGACTATAGTGTGAGTGAAAGGTGGACTCAAGTCAAACGTTGCCGATTACGTTTCACATGCTTGGAAGTGGGACATGCTCTTCGAAACTGCCGCTGACGTTGAAAATCTTGTGACCTTGACGGATGCCAAAGGAGTCACCACCAATTGTTGCACGAGTCAAGGCAGCCAGCCTTAACGGGTGCACCAGCACCGCCTGCACATTAACAACCAGTCAACGATACCAGAGAAGCAGTTCTAAGCTCTTCAGCCAGATCAGTTAAGAAAAGCAAGCTTCTTTTTCGAGTGCTGCCAGTCACTTTATATGGGCCTTTGAAGCGAATTGACACTTACGCTCTTCTGAACGAAGAATTTTCAATAACGATGATGGATAGCACCCTTATTGAAGAATTTGGATTGAGTGGCCACCAAAGCAGGTTAGATCTCCAATGGTTTGGAGGAAGAGCCGCCAAAGAACCTGCAACTGTTGTCAACATGCACATTAGTGGTGCAAACATAAATAGGAAACACGTTCTTCGCAACGTCTATCGTGTCTTCAACCTTCGTTTACCGATGCAAAGCCTGAACAAGAGTGACTTACGTGGGGACACGAGATGCTTTAAGTCACTGCCAGCCCTTCCATATACTGGCGTCACACCTCAGTTACTCATTGGCTAAGACCACTGCCACCTGGGTCTGCCAATCGATACAGTCCAGCTTCGAGAAGGAGGATCATATGCTGCCCATATGGAGCTTGGGTGGGTCGTATTTGGCCCAACTAAAGAATACATGCCACCGATGACGTCATGCCTGCTGATCGATTCAAATGATGCCCTTCACGAAGTAGTAGCCGATTACTTCAGCACGGAAAGCTTGGGGTGCGGCCAGAAACAGTGGTAGAAACCGAAGAAGAGATACGTGCTGGTAGCATATTGCAGTCAACTACAGTCAGGGTCGAAGGAAGATTCCAAACCGGACTTCTTTGGAAGCGTGATGACATCGAGCTTCCTGACTCTTATGCTATGGCAAAGAAGAGCCTCAGTAGTATTGAGCGCAAGATGAGGAGGGATGAAACATTAGCTGCCGCCTACAATGAGATCATCAACACATATGTCATCAAGGGTTACGCCCGCAAATTGGAACCAACAGAATCCGCCATAAGAAGGCCTAGGACGTGGTACTAAAACACTTTGCCGTGGTGAATCCCAACAAGCCAGGTAATTTTCGCCTGGTCTTTGATACCGCCGCTGCAGTTGATGGGATTTCACTTAATTCGTGTTTGTTAAAGGGACCACAGCAATACCAACCGATGCCATCAGTCCTGTCTAACTCCCGAGTGGGTGCCATTGCCGTGTGTGGAGACATACGTGAAATGTTCCACCAAGTGCTCATTCGACCAGAGGTTAGGGACTCACAGAGATTTCTTTGGCGCCACGGCACCGACAATTTCCAACGGACGTATACGAAATGCTAGTGATGACATTTGGGGCTGCTTGCTCGCCTTGCGCAGCTCAATACGTCAAGTCTATTGACACCCTGCAGCAGCGAGAAACCAAAGCCAGAGCTGTGAAGTCTATCTTGCAACACCATTACGTGGACGACTTTGTGGACAGCTTCGAGTCAATATATGAAGCCATCGGATTCTCTAAGCAAGTTCGTGAAATACTTAAGGAGACTGGATTCGAGCTAAGAAGCTTCAGATCTAGTTCACAAGAAGTACTGAGAGCCCTGGAGTGTGAATCTGAATCCAAGATGGTAGCAGTTGCGAACGTGCCGACGATTGAAGGGAGCCTGGCCACAGAAAAGGTACTTGGCATGTTTTGGCAGCCATTAAGTGACACCTTCAGATACCAGTTGAAGTTTCATTGAGTCGATCCAGAGACTACTGCCGGAAACAGACGTCTTAGTAAAAGAGAGCTCCTAAGTGTCATCATGTCGGTGTTTGATCCACTTGGATTTCTGGCGAACTTCTTGATTAGTGCGAAACTATTTATGCGTGAGGTTTGAAGTTACGATATGCTTTGGGATGAGCTATTACCCAGCAACATCAATGATGTCTGGAACAAGTGGTGTAAGATGTTGGGCCAAGCTGTCGAGATTCAGATCCCACGCTACTACTTCCTGCACGCTTTGCCAACGCAGCTCCAGCTTCACATCTTTGTCGATGCGAGTATTTGCCTTTGCCGCCGTTCTTGGAACTCGCTTGATGCAGACCATCATCGAAGAATACATCACCTAAAGTATCAGCCGTTGTGTTCTGTGGACTGATTCCAAAACAGTCATCAAGTGGATTGGCTCGCAAAACCGCCGCTACAAGCCGTTTGTAGCCCACAGGGTCGCTGAAATCCTTGACGCAACCGATGTGTCCAATTGGAGATGGATATTGACTCAGGAAAACGTCGCTGATGAAGCAACTCGATCGAACTGCCAGATTGACTTCAGCCCTTCATCAAGATGGTTGACTGGCCTAGGTTTTTGAAAACAAAATGAAAGCCTGTGGCCTGCTGACTATGCCAATGTCAGTCATAATGAGGATAAGGAAGACAAAGAACTACGCCCAAAGTTCGCTCTACTTACCGTAAGTAACGAATTTATCAAATTTTCCGACTTTTCCTCCCTTTTAAGGCTGAAAAAACGATCGCATATTGGATCCCACGCCTTCGACAAGTTTTGCGCAAGACCATTGCCAGATGTTGCTCGTGCAGATTGGAACGAGTTAAGCCCGTAGCACCATTAATGGGACCGCTGCCTGAAGATCGCTTGACGCCGTATGTGAGACCATTTACATTACCGGCCTGGATTATTTTGGGGCCACTCACAGTCGCTATTGGTCGTCGAGTAGAGAAGAGATGAGTGGCATTGTTTACATGTCTTACTGTTCGTGCGATACACCAAGAAGTCACTTGTGACTTGTCAACAGATGCGTTTATCCTAACAGTAACTTCATCAACCGACGAGGAGTGCCCAACCGTATCCGGAGCGATAATGGAAAGAATTTCGTCGGCGCAGACCAGTAAGCGAAACATTTCAATAAGGACCATTTTTGGTTTTTTTTGTCTAAGATTTGTGTTATATAATTTTATTTTACCATAAAAATTATTTAAAATGAAATTCGAAAAAACTTTTTTGGATTATAGGTATGTATACATATATTTGACTAATGATTTTCACAAATTATAAAAGTTTTAAATTATGGCGACGCGTTTCGGACTTAATCCATCTTCGGGCGCAAACTTGGTGTAATGTTGATGTTTGTTCTTTCTTCTATATGCCTTATGTTGTTGTTATGTTTTATCGTTGAGTTATTGGTGAACATGCAAGCTGTTTTTTGTTATTGTTGTTATTATTTCTATTGTTGTTTTCTTTCATCTGAATGTTTTTAATTGCTATTGTTTTTGGGTTATTGGTGTACATTATTTGTTGCTATTGTTATTTTTTCTATTGCTGTCTTGTTCTGTCTAGATATTTTTTAATTGCAGTTTCGTATAGCGGGTTGGTTTTTAATGTTAACTTGTCATTTAGAAGGTTGTCTTTTTCTAATTTATATGCTTTAAAAATTTCGAATTCTTCAGTAGCGTCTAATATTTTTCCTTTCCTGCATATGTGTTGGGGTCTCAGATTGTTATTTATATTGTTGCTATTATGATTGTAGTCAGTTAAATGTTGTGCGTATGTTGATCTTGTGTTCATTTTTGGTTTATGTTCTTTAATACTTTCGTTGAATGTTTTTCCAGTTTGTCCAATGTAAAATTTGTTACAGTCGTTGCATGTTAATTTATAAACTCCACAACATTTTTCAGTTTCTATGTTTGGTTTTTGTTATTAAAGTGTAACGGGTTTTCACTATCAACGCAATGCAAAGTGGAAAAATACCAATCTGTGCAATGCTTTTACTCACACTACTATTATTTTGACCGCAACTGTACGTCCTACAATTTGAATTTGAATTGGTATATTATAAAAAAGTGTTCGAGTCTACTTTTGTTTATTCGTCCTGGTAACAAAATCTTTAAAGGAATTAAAAGCGAAGCAAAATATAGAAGGCAAAATGATCTACCGTTCACAGAAAAAATTAGATTCCTGCAAAAAGACATTGAAAACGTTCCGTTTCATGTATTTTGACCTCCAAACACCAAATATAATCCACACTTTACAATCATAATGGTATGAGCATGTTTTTTCTACTACGGAGTTGGACCCATAATGCGGATTGAAGGCATTATGGATCAGCATCTCTATGTTAGGATAATGCAGGAAGTAATTTTGCCGTATACTGAAGTTGAATGCTACCGTAAATGAAGTTGTTTCTTGCTGAAATGGGTCTTTCAGCAAGAAGCAATGGTTCCAGGAAAGTAAAGTAGATGTGATGGAGTGGCCCGCACAGTCTTCGGACTTTAATCCCATTGCAAACCTATGGAGCGCTGTAAAAAAATTTGCTTCTAGATGTAAACCAAGCAACAACACAGTCCTTTCATGGAGTTCGATAAGCACAGGAAGGTGTGGAAACCTGATAAACTCTATTTAACGTCTTTGTACTGCTGTTATAGCTAACAAGGGACATGCAACTAAATAATAATTAAAGGTACGAACACTCAGCCACATATTGTAATAAAAAATTTGACCTAATTTTTCAATTTCGTAACATTTCAAGGTAGATTTTCCTATCACTACTATTTTTTTGACCGCTGAATTTCAACATCTGTTCAATAAACTTGCAACTATCGGATAGTAATATTAAACTAATGTTTTTTTTTCTGTAAATAAAAGCTTAAAACCCCACTTTGAAAATCACGTTATTGGTTTTTTACATTAGAATTGACGGATAAATTTTTTTCAATTTTGTTGTTTCTTAAGCTCTATACTACTATTATTTTGACCGCTTCTGTAGGTATCTAACGATCAGCACAACACTATTTACAGAAAATTACTCTGTTACTATCACTGTATGTATAGGTATCTATGTTATTTTAAATGCAAAAAAAGTTCCTTCTTTATAAGAAATAAAGAAGACACTGAATTGCAATTAATTGCCCATACACCTGCGCCACCCACACTATCCACCCTCAGCTTGCCTCCCCCATGCATAATATGAAACAAAAATAAAATAAATCAATATCTCCTGTATCTATCTATACATTTACCTATAGTAAAAACGTAACAGTTTGTTTGTTTGTGCACGCTGATCTCAGAAACGGCTTATCCTATTTAGATGGGGTTTTCAATAATATATTGTGGTAACCTTCACTTAACATTTAGTTTTTATTTCATGTCAATCGGTTGATAAATAAAAAAGTTATGCCAATTCTTGCGGACCAAGTCGCTGGCACACCTAGTAAGATATAAAAAAAAACCACCAACGAAAGACAAGTACCTACAACCAATAACTTTGAAACAAAGTAAAGAAAAATGTTTCGCATACACCTTACCCAAACGCATATCTTATTCCAAATAAGTTGAATCCTATGTAAGATACTGACCTATAACTATGTACATACATTTTCATGCCAACCGCGTTATGTCATCAACAAAACAATATAAGTTCTTAAATACAAAATAACTACCTACCTAGTCAAATACAAAATTTTTAGCTGAAGAAAAAAATGAAACACACTCTCATCAATCGATGATGGGCGATCTTGCCCAACTAGATGAGATAATAAAAAATTCGTACCCAGTAGAAACTGCAAACAGGACCTTGCAACAAGATTTTATCGCTCCTTGGTTTGATAAAGAGTGTATAAAGTTCCAGTGAAGGTTACTTCAAATATCAGTATTTGCAAGCAAACAGTGCTTATAAGACGTTGTGTAGGCGAAAAAAGGAAACGTTCTTTGAAGCAGAGTCTAGGCGACTGGCCCTTTGTAAGAATGCAAAATAATTTTGGTGCCTGGCACGGAACCTGAACGGAAAAAAATACACCATCCACGGTGATCTAAGTCCCAATCTTTTGGCCTCACATTTTAAAAATTTGTTGAATCCTGCCCAAGAAAGAGTTAACTTCCAATACGCTGCTCCTGGGTTTAACAACGCAATTTTGGATTCTGAGATAAGTCAACAGGAGGTAATTTCAGCGGTTAGAATGCTAAAAGACGGAAAAGCTGCTGGATCGAACGGTATATCAGCGGAATTTTACAAATATGGCACAGTTGAATTAATTAACAGGTTAACATGGATATACAACTATGTACTAGAAACCGGGGGTATACCGCAAGAATTCAAAGAATCTATTATTTTTCCTATTCATAAAAAAGGTGCCTTGGCTGAACAATCCAACTATAGAGGGATTTCATTCTTAAATGCTTCGTACAAAATCTTCACTTTAATTTTGCAAAGACGGCTTAGTAAATGGATCGATGATGCCAAGCTTTTGAAAGAATTCCAGGCAGGCTTTAGGGCAGGTTATTCAACAGTTGACCACATCTTTGTGCTTAAAAGTATTGCAAATTCATTTCTTACCAAAGGAAAGAAACTGTACACGTTTTTTGTTGACTTTAAGGCGGCTTTTGATACAGTTGATAGACAAGCCCTCATGTATAAACTTTATAGCATAGGAATGTCAATGAAGTTTGGAAGAGTTATCCGAAACCTTTATGAAAACACACTGGCCAAAGTATGGAATGGTGAAGAGTTGTCAGAGTGGTTTGAAACAGGATCAGGAGTCAGACAAGGTTGTACAATGAGTCCAAGCCTGTTTGCTTTATTTATTGAAGACCTAGTAGACTTTCTACCCTGTGGGATTGAATACGCAGGCCATAGAGTAAAGGGATTACTTTTCGCGGATGATATCGTACTTTTGGCACCATCACCTGAATCGTTGCAGCTAATGATAAACCGGCTATCACAATACTGTATCCTTTGGAATCTGGTTGTGAATTTGGATAAATCCAAAATTATGATCTTCAGGGAAGGAGGAGGACGATATTGCATGAACGAAAAATGGCAATATAATGGGGAGAGCATTGAAATTAAGGATTTTAAATACTTGGGAGTTTACTTCACGAGAAATTTAAGTATGGAGAAGCATTTAAAGGAAAAGCTCACAAAAGCAAAAGGTGCAATTAGCGCATCGTGAAATTGATGCTTCTACAACAAAAGTATTGCACATAGCAGTAAGTTCAGGATTTTCGAAGCTATATCGGAATCTATTTTGCTCTACGCAGCGCAAACTTGGGGGACAAAAAGGTATGAAACGGTGGAGAAACTCTTACGCTACTACATCAAGCGAGTTTTTAGACTGCCTTCCAATATGCCAAATTATATAATTGCATTGGAAACAGGCCTATCATCCCTTTTCATTCGAACTTTGAAAATGCAAGTGGATTATGTTCTGAAGGTTATGAAAATGGATAATCACCGGCTTCCAAAGATAGCAGCTCTACAAGACATACGAACCAGATCAAGTTGGTATGCAGATTGGATGGACCTTGCTAGAGACTGTGAGATAGTCCTAAATCTTAATAGTCCGGACTATGACTATTGGAAGAGGTCCCTTTACCAGCTAATATCAGTGTAGTAGTACCTAAGACTTTTGATATGTATTACTATGGCAACACTGACAACGCGGCAGGTTAATAAAGAAAAGAAGAAAGAGTAGTCAAGAAAAGAGCGGTCATCAGATAAGACCTAAATTTAAAGATTGTTCCTTTAACAAAATCTGAACAAGAAAATAATTTAAAAGTATTGTAAACTACGACTAAAATTGTAACTTATTTAAAGTGAATAAATAAAGATTATAAAAACATTGAGATTACCACATGGCGACCGTGACAGTGAAAAATAAAACACGATAGCGAAAAACACGTGCAACCATATCTTGATTAAAGCTTCACCGCATGTTTAATGATGATTATCAACTTGAAACTTTAATTGATCTAAATGAAATAAATGAATTTAAAATCTAAATCCAAAAGATCTAAATTATTAACGACAATCTACCAAAAGTACCACCGCAACTCCAGGATCAATAATGATAAAATAAAAACAGCTGAACATCACAGCATCATAAGTCAATGAGGCACAGCATGAAGCAATGTACGGAGCACTACCTATGGACGCAGCAGTAAATTCATTAGCTACATACAGAACTAACAACTTACTTCATAACTAACTTCGTAGTTAACTATACATTCAATCATAATTATCTGAAACTATTATAATCATTATTTGTGATGCTTTGATTTACAGTTTAGCAATTTCTATCTCTCTCTCTATTAATTTTTTTTTTCTTTTCTTATTTTTTTTCTGCTGAACTTTTTCTATAACTATATTTGAAATAGCTGGACTTATTTACTCTCTCTACAAAAAAAAAAAAAACCGTTTGATTATCGTAATATTTATTCAATGAGCCATCAAGAGATTGTATTAAAAGAATATCTCGTTCAACTGAGTTCATTTATTAATAAAGTAAAAAAAGGGGATGTCCAAAAGTATTCTGACTCATTAAAAGTAAACACAATTAAACGCTTGAAAACGTTACTTAATTCTTACATTAATTTTTTCAATGAAAATTTGGAAGAGTTTCCAGAATACAAAAGAAAACTTTACAAACGTCAAAAGGAATCCGCGGTTCGAAATTGCAAATCTTGTGTTGAATTTTTAGGATTTGAATTTGAAACTGATTTTCAATTTGCATTAGATTTATTTGAGGAGAGTTTTGTGACAGATTCTGACTTTAATAGAAGTAAGTCTAGTTTGAGTTTAGATGAGGTAAATAAAATTGCCACTGTAAATGAAAAAATTGAATTAGAAATAGAAAACTATTTGGAAGAGCAACTAAATATGGCTGCATTTGATCTAAAACTAGCGAATTCTTTAGTACCGGATTTTGACGGTAATCCCACAAACGTATCTGATTTTTTAGACAAATCTGAATTTTATAATGATACACTGAATGATGGTTCAAAAACTATTTTTTTACAATTCCTTTTAAAGGTTAAGTTACTGAAAGATGTAAAATGTAAATTTAAAACCGAGGTTACACCAGCAAATTTTGAATCGTTTAAAAAATCAATTCAGGATAGATTTTGTGACAAAATAACAAAAGAAGAAAAATTAAACCAGTTAGAAAAACTTACGCAGAATGAGCATTCAGTAGCAAGTTTTGCAACTCAAATTGAAAACATAACTGCTGAGTTAGTTGAACTTAAAATGCAGAGTAGGGACGAACAAGCACGTCCAATTATATTATCAGAGGTTGATGAAATGGCAGTAAGGGTTTTTTCAAGAGGTTTAGAAAGGGTTGAAATAAGACAAGCATTAATATATAAAGAACCTAAAAGTTTAAGTGAAGCCATCAAATTTGCATTAGAAGCAGATTCAAAATTTATCCGCTGTGCCAACGAAACTAGCGTCAACAATATAAGAGTCCAACAGTTTGGAAATGATAATGAGAATCCAAATCAAGTGGATAATCAGAACTGTTATTATCTTAGAAACTCAAGGTATTCTAGAAATAGCCCATTTACGCAGTTTCAGAACAACAACCCGCACAGATACCAAACAGCCAACAGAAATTTCGAAGGTTACCAAAATAACTCACATAATAATTTAAACTCAACATTCACAAATAGAAATTATTATAGAAATAATAATTATAGGAATAATAATAATAATAGCCAAGGAAATTATAGAAACAATCAAAATCAATATAACAGTAGAGTTTTCTTTAACCAAAACAGTAATAATAACAATAATCAAAATCAACAGAGTAACCGAAGTTATGGCCGAGACAGAAACCAAAATCAAAGACAGGGAAACTCCAGTGGCCCTCAACAGGGATGCCAAGTGGTAGCTCAGTTGAGGGATTGCCAAAACTAAATATTTATTCAATGCATGGTCTATCAGGGTCTGATTTCGTTAAAGTTAGAGTTAAGATGTTAAACAATAAGTGGTGCTACTTGATGATAGACAATGGGGCGTCAATTTCAATTTTCTCTGCGTCAAAAATAGATCCAAATCAAGAGGTAGTTTTAAATGAAAATTGCATAATAAAAGGCGTTACTCCAGGAAAAATTGTAACTATTGGAAAAACTTTTACAACTTTAACTTTTGAAAATGAATTTTCTGTTACACACGAGTTTCAAGTAGTGCCAAAAGAATTTCCGTTAGAAGTAGATGGTATTTTGGGCAGGGATTTCCTTAAAAAACTGAAAGCAACAATAAACTACTCAACTTACCTTTTAGAATTTAAATCTAAATCGGATGACCTAATTTCCATTCCACTTTGTGATAAAGTAGATGACTTAATATATGTGCCAGGTAGAACAGAAGTTATTAGACGTCTTAATTTTGAATTTGATGAACCCAGTTTAATACTATCCGAAGAAATAGAGCCAGGAGTTTTTATTTCAAACTCTATCGTGCATAAAACACCTTACCTTAAAATTGTAAATACGAATTTGGAAGACAAGAAAATCAAAAATTTTAGTCCTAAATATATACCCTTGACAGAATATCACCAGCTGGATCTTTCTAAAAATGAACAAAATGTTTTAAACATTGAAATTACAAACAAAAATTCAATATCAAGACAAAACGCAAGGTTGGAGGCTATTAAACAAACTCTCAACTTAGATTCAATCCCTAGTTATGGAAAAGATGCAATAGAAAATATTTGTCTGGAATATGAAGACATATTTTATTTAAAAAATGACTACTTAACCACCAACTCATTTTATAAACAAAAAATAGATCTCAATGATAATATACCAGTGTATACAAAAAATTACCGAATTCCACAAGCACATAAAGAAGAAATAAATAGACAAGTTAAAGAAATGCTAAATAATGATATAATTGAAAATTCCCTTTCTCCGTATAACTCACCCTTATTGCTAGTACCGAAGAAAAATAGTACAGACATAAAAGGCTGGAGAGTGATTGTTGATTTTAGAAACGTTAACAAGAAAGTTATTTCCGACACCTTTCCACTTCCACGAATTGACGAAATTCTAGACCAATTGGGAAGGGCAAAATTTTTCTCAATATTGGATCTGTATTCGGGATTTCATCAAATAGAGATTAACCCAGAATCAAGAGAATGTACAGGATTTTCTACAGGTTCAGGACATTATCAATTTAAAAGATTACCTTTCGGTCTTAAGATCTCACCTAATAGTTTTCAACGTATGATGACCATAGTATTATCAGGCCTCTCTCCAGAATCCTGTTTTCTTTATGTTGATGATGTAGTTATTTTTGGCTGCTCGCTAAGTCACCATAATAAAAACCTTATCAAGGTTTTTGACGCTTTGCGAAAACATAATTTAAAACTTAACCCTAATAAATGCCTCTTCCTACAAACTAGTGTTACATATTTAGGTCACAAAATTTCCGATAAAGGTATTCTACCGGACCCGTCAAAGTATTCGATTATACAAAACTACCCTATTCCTAAAAACTCAGATGAAGTAAGACGTTTCGTGGCGTTTTGCAATTACTATCGCAGATTTGTTCCGAATTTTGCCAAAATAACGCACTCTCTTAATAAGTTATTAAAAAAAAATGCTGAGTTTATCTGGACTCCAGATTGCCAAAGATCTTTCGAAACATTGAAAAATAAATTAATGGAACCCCCAATCTTACAGTACCCAGATTTTACCCAAGAATTTAGATTAACTACAGATGCCTCCGATGTAGCGTGTGGAGCTGTTTTGTCCCAAATCAAGGATGGCCATGATCTACCTATTTGTTTTGCTTCAAAAACATTTCAAAAGAACGAAAAACATAAGCATCCATCACTGAAAGAGTGTATTGCTATTCATTGGGCTATCGAATACTTTAAACCATACTTATTAGGACGAAAGTTCAAAATTTTTACAGATCACAGACCACTAACGTATTTATTTGGAATTAAAAATCCAACATCTAAATTGACCAGAATGCGGCTTGATCTGGAAATGTACGATTTCACAATTGAATATGTCAAAGGGAAACACAATGTTTGCGCTGATGCTTTATCAAGATTGCCAGTAGATAGTGAAGACTTAAAGCAATTATTTATCAATGGGATAACAACACGAAGTATGACAAAACAAAATATAAATTTTCCTCAAAAGAGCTTTAATTCTAGCGAAAACGTTGTTAACTTAAATATATATCCGGCTTTAACCGAAAACGAAACAAAGACCTATCATGAAATTACTTTCATTATTCAATCAAACTGTAGAAAAGATTTCCACACTCTTAAGTTCCACCCAAAAAATAAATCAGTAGTTTTAGAAATATTTTTAAGGGGCACCTTTTTGGAAGATGCAGCTCTTGAGCAAGCATTTACCAACTTGGAAATAGAGTCAGAGAAAAAAGATGTGCCCAATTTGAAAATTAGTCAGAAGGACGAGATATTTAATTTCATTGAACTTCGAGTATTTAAAGATATTGGAAATAAAACATTGAAAGTACTAAAAATAGCAATATTACCATTGAAAACTAGAATAGACAACAAAAATAAAATAAATGAATTGATCCGAAATTATCATGAGAGCCCTCTTGGGGGACATGTTGGCGTAACCCGTTTACTTAAAAAACTTTCAGAAAAATACACATTCGAAAATATGAAAAAACAAGTACAAGCATTCATTTCAAATTGTAAAACATGCAAAATAAATAAATACCACAAAAATAATACAGAACACACCCAAATAACAGACACGCCAAACACTAGCTTTGATATAATTTCAATAGATACTGTTGGACCATTAGTTAGAACAAACAAAGGTAATAGATATATTTTAACAATTATAGACGAGCTTACCAAATACATAACCCTTTGCCCTATTGTTAATAAAGAAAGTAGTACTGTAGCTAGATCTTTCATTGAGAACTATGTTTTAAATTTCGGGGCAGTAAGAAAAATAAAATCAGACATGGGAACAGAGTACCTGAATACACTTTTTAAAGAAATAACTCAAATCCTAAGAATTCAACACAGACACTCAACACCGTATCACCCTGAAACAATAGGATCATTGGAAAGAAACCAAAGACATTGTAATGTCAGACTGAGTAGACGTGTTTTGTTTTCGGCTCCTGGTGCTCACCAAATTTTACCAAATAAGAAGTTAAATTTTTCACCTGTGCATTTTGCAGTACAAACATAATTCTGTGGTGAATGTGTCCTGAAATTTATAAACATTTATAAACTAGAACATTAACTAAAACTAAATTAAATAAAAGTTAAAATTGTGCGCTATCTTGTCTAAAAGTAAAAAGCAAAAATTCTAATGTCAAACAAGACAAGATCGAACTCTCTTAAACACGACCCATCCTCCTCACCTCGTTCCCCTTTAGCCCTCGATACCTCAGACAAAAAGTTAAAAACCAAAAAAATGGTAGGCACAAAGGAGGAATGCACGAAACAAAGTGAGTTGATTGTTGATCTCTTGTCATCTAAGATTTCTGAATCCGAACAAAAAATATTAAACAAAATTGAAAGCATTGATGTTGAAATAACTTCAATAAAATCTGACATTGCTAAAATTGATGATAGAGTGATTAAAATTGAATCGAAAATTATTAATAATAATGCTCTTAAAAATCAAATTGAATCGACAGTTATAATCAAAAATGCTCTTAAAAGTCAGATCGAATCGGTAGTGATTGATAATAAAGCTCTTCAAACTCAAATATCTGAAATTAATTCAAAAATTGACTCTCAAGAGAACAAAGCTGTTGCTTCTGATGCTTTAATTCATAAGGTTCCCTACACCTCTGATGAAAACCTAAAAATCTTGTTTAACAATATTTGTGTATCAATTGACATTAAACCTCCAAGTTTGAACAATATTTATCGCATTCGCTCTAAAAACAATGCAGATTCACCTATAATTATCAAATTTAAATCTCCCTATGATAAAAACTTTTTCCTAAAGTCCATCTCGCTTTATTGCAAAAAAAATGAGTCACAACTCTGTTTACGTGATTGTAATTTAGACTCCAGTGCCCCTATATACATTCATGAATCTCTTACGAAAAAAAACCACTCAATAATGAAATACGCACTCGGTCTTAAGAAGAACAAAAAAATTGCATCAGCGTTCTCATATCGTGGAAATGTATACATCAGACAAGAGCAACAGTCAGAAGCTCAGAAAATCGACTCTATTCAATGTCTTAATGCCATTATGAATGGTAATGAAGTTTGCTCAAACAACATCGCACCGTATGATACACAACCACCCAGCAATATCCATTATCCAATGCTCTACAGCTGCAACCAACCTCGAACTGCATCATGCACTGGACCTGTATGAAAGCTCAATGCAGCACCAGCCCGAAGCCTAAATATGTTATCTGTCACCATCAACTGAAGGAACACCAACGTAACCAACCATCAAAGCATCATAACAACCTGATTAAAATTATATTATTTTTCTTTATCGTTTTTTGAAAAGTTTTCTTTATTTTCTTATTTTCTTAAATCAAACTAACTATTCAAACTTATATCTGTTTCAATTGCAAATACATACAATTATAAATAAGTGCGTACTTACTTTCTCTTTATCTTTCTTTTTTCTTTCTTTTCTTTTCTCCTTTTCATATACTCGTATTGTGAAGTTTTGTTCCTTTGCTAATAGCTTAATTAATTATGATCACGGCAGATAATTCTACTGGAAGTGTCGGCAATTTAGCTATTCATGCTGCTTTAAGGGTTCTATCCAATGCAAGTGAAGGGTTCAAAATGTGTTATATAAATGCGCGCAGTTTTAATGGACCTAAATTAGACTTTTTCAGACATATTATTAATAATACGACTGTGGATATTTTTTGCGTTGCAGAGTCATGGTTTCAGATTGACATACCTGACAGTTGTTATAGTATAAATGGCTTTAGTTTATTCCGTAACGATCGTATCACTGATACAGCTGGAGGTGGTATTGCTATCTACTGTAGAACTGGCATTGATTGTAAAGTCCTAAGAAAATCAGACTCTGTAGGTGGAATGATTGAGTATCTTATATTGGAGCTTTCAGAAGGAACCATAAAATGTCTTGTCTCTTGTGCTTACAATCCTAATAAACGTAATTCACATGAACCATATTTCTCTGAAATTTCTGAACTTAGTTCTTTGTATGAGCATATTTTGCTATGTGGTGATTTTAATACAGATCTTTTAATAAATTGTAGTAGGTCAGATAGATCACTGAATTTAATAACACTTTCTGGACTCTGTGTTAAGAACTGCTACCCTACCCGCTATGGTCCTAATTCTAGTCCAAGCTTGCTCGACCTTTTAATAGTATCGGATTACTCTAATGTTTTGCTTAATGATCAATTATCATTGGATGGTATTTCAGATCATGACCTCTTATTTATAACGTACAATATTGATTTCTCTCGTGTACCAAACTCTACGACTTTTGAGTACAGAGATTTTAATTCTATTAATGTTCCTGCGCTAGCTCTTGAAGCCAGCACTATTGGATGGGAGGGTTGTAGGTATTTATCCACTGCTAATGAAAAACTTAATTTTGTGCAATCAGTATTGTTAGACTTATACCAAAGACATGTTCCTCTGAAAACTGTCCGAGTGCGTGATGAAAAGTGCCCATGGTTTACAACTGAAGTAATCAATGCGATCAAATCCCGAAGGCAAAAATATTTAATATGGAAACGAGTTCGTTGTAACAGAAACTGGGAAATATATTGTCAGGCTCGCAATCATGCCACTTGGGTAACAAGGAGAGCTAAGAAGGACTATTATTCCTCAAAACTAAATCCAAGACTTGGTTCCAAGAAATTATGGAATAATTTACGTAGCATTGGAATTGGAAAATCAGGCAATTTTAACTGTGCGTTAGATCCTAATGTTCTTAATGAATTTTTCATCAATAATTTTGAAGTCGACTCAAATTTTACTCCTAACCCTGAACTCTGTAACGATTTTGAATTTGACTTTGAAACTGTTAGTGAAAATGACGTCGTAAAAACTATTTATTCCTTGAAGTCAAATGCTATTGGTGAGGATGGTTTGCCACTTCGTTTTCTAAAATTGATAATCCCATTTTTCCTGAGTGCTTTAACGCATGTAATAAATTTTTGTATAACTTCCTCGTCTTTCCCGAATAATTGGAAAGTGGCAAGAGTCTCACCTGTTGCTAAGAAACCACGAGCCTGCTTACCTGTCGACTTTCGCCCCATAAGCATCCTACCGTGCTTATCCAAGGTCTTTGAGAAGCTTATGGTTGAGCAGGTTGTCAACCATCTTGATCGAAGGAGCATAGTTTATCCCTATCAATCTGGTTTTAGAGCAAACCATAGTTGCTCTACTGCCATGATAAAAATTCTTGATGACATAAGGCTTAACTTTGACAAAGATGAGTTGACGATACTGTGCCTGCTTGACTTCTCTAAGGCTTTTGATAGAGTTGACCATCAAATATTATGCAGTAAGCTGCGTAATTATTTTGGTTTCAGTCAGAGAGCTGTTAATTTAATGAAAGATTACTTGAGTAATAGATGGCAAAGAGTGGTAGTTGGAGAAAATCGATCTGACCTTAAGAAACTGAACTCAGGAGTACCACAGGGATCTATTTTGGGCCCTATTCTTTTTTGCATTTACATAAATGACTTGCCAAGCGTATGTAAAAATGTGTCAATTCATCTCTACGCAGATGATGTACAGTTCTATCTCTCGAGGCCACCAGGCTTAGTTGAAGATTTAGTCTGTAGAGTTAATGAGGATCTTTCAGCTATTTATGACTGGTCAATTGCCAACAGACTAAATTTGAATCCGGCCAAAACTCAAATATTACCAATTTCTAGGAGTCGCTTCGATGTATCAATGATACCCCCATTATTCCTGTTCAATAACAGGTTATCTCTTGTAGATACCGTCACCAGTCTTGGGTTTAAGTTAAATAGTAATTTATCCTGCAGTAACCATATAAACTATGTGGTTGGTAGAATTTACGGCGGGCTTCGTAAGCTTTGGCTTTCAGCAACATTCACTCCACAAGAAACAAGATTGAAACTAGTGAAGACACTGATTTTTCCTTTAATTTGTTTTTCTGAAACAGTATATTGTAAACTTGACTCTGTGTCGCAAAACAAACTTCAAGTCGCGTTCAACAATTCTATTCGTTACGTGTATAATGTTCGCCGATATGATCATATAACACGTTTCAATTTACTTGCCTTGGGCTGTTCCTTGACACAGTTCTTAGATGCAAGAAAGTTAATTTTTCTACATAAGATACTGACTACAAAAGAACCTTTTTATTTATTTGAAAAAGTGCAGTTTTTGCAATCCCGAAGAACGCTTAACCTCATTGCACCAACTTGTAAATTCATAAACTCAGCACGGTTGTTTTTTGTCTGTACTATTAAACTTTGGAATGCTCTGCCAACTCGTTTAAAACAAATTTACGGGACTAAGGAATTTAAAAATAAAATATTACAGTTTGTATCGGAACAGCGTTAGTTTTACATACTGATGTATTTTTTTCTCAAATTTTCTCTTCTTCTATTTAATAATCTATCCTCTTTACTTTGCAACTCACTCTTCATTCCTACATTTATGTACTTCTATTTTTTCCTACCTTTTCTTTTTAATTTACTTTATCTACGCACTATATTGTTTTGGCTTTTAGTATTAAGATTTTTCAAATTAAACAAAGTATCACTTAATGTACTATAAAAGACTAGGTCTTACCTGTACATAGTAAATAAATAAATGAAATGAAATGAAAAATGAAAATGAGGTGTAGTAGTACCTAAGACTTTTGATATGTATTACTATGGCAACACTGACAACGCGGCAGGTTAATAAAGAAAAGAAGAAAGAGTAGTCAAGAAAAGAGCGGTCATCAGATAAGACCTTAATTTAAAGATTGTTCCTTTAACAAAATCTGAACAAGAAAATAATTTAAAAGTATTGTAAACTACGACTAAAATTGTAACTTATTTAAAGTGAATAAATAAAGATTATAAAAACATTGAGATTACCACATCAGCAGTGGATACAAAATATAGAGAAAAATGTTTAAGTGACGCGGCAGGATCTCTTTACAGACAATTTTACTGTAAGTTGAACCACAACCTGGGAGAGAAAAACTATTTTAAAGATTTCTATAGCATAGACGAAGTATCGATGATGATTAAGTTGCGGGGCGAACTTCTTCAGTTAAACTTTGTACCACATAGAGAGGACCTACCGATCATATGCTCTTTGTGCAACTTGAACGAACGAGAAGATATTTTGCACTTCATGGGAAAATGTCCGATTTTAACAGAAATTAGAAGACAAATTTTCGAAACCAATATTCTAACAGAAAACGAAATGATAACACTGCTTAATACTATGGATGTAAAAAAATTATACCAATACTGCAAACTAACTCTACTTTATAGAAATCAAATTATTAATGAAAGTTTTTAAGTAATTTAAACGAACGCTAATGATGGTTTTCAATTTAAAATTTATTAATTTTGCTCTACTGTAATAGTAACTATGATTAAATTGTTTGATGATTAATCTTATTTCAAAGTTAAATTTATTATGCTTTGTCAACGAGGCAGACGGCAGAAAAGCCATGCTTTTTGTTTTTTTGTAAACTATGTAATCATGAATTATAAATGTAATCAAATAAAAACAACTATCTATCTATCTATCTATCACTCTCATCAAGTTGCGTACACTTGACCAAGAAATTCCATTCTATTAGTGCAGTGGTGCTATTTTCTCACCCCTTTCCCTTTGTGCGTTTGCCTATGTCCGTTTCATTCAATCCTTCCTCATTTCAAACTTTTTTTTACAATGCAAGCTACTGCTACCAGCAAAAAAAAAAACAACAGGCACACAGTTTGTAATGAGAAATGAATAGCACAAAAGATCACAAAATAAGGTCATAGGTATAGAACATAGATAATATATATGAGGAGATGCATAACGCATAAGATCATCCTTTACAAAGATCACAAAATAAGGTCATAGGTATAGAACATAGATAATATATATGAGGAGATGCATAACGCATAAGATCATCCTTTACAAAATCACAGAGAACAGACAAAAAGAGAAAACGGCGCTAAAATTGGTGGCGGATTTGTTTCGAACTAAATGTGCGTATGTATATGTTTTTAAGCAAGATTTTCTAGAAAAAACCCAAAGTAGACAGTTTTTCTAGAATTAATATTTCAAATTCTGTGACCACAATAGTATATTTTTTAATTGAAACTGATTGAGATTATATCAAAGAAAAATACCAACAAAAAATTGAGGTTCTTTTGGCTTCTCGTTCCTCAGAAATCGTTTGCAAATATGACTTTATTGAAATTGAATTTTAGCGGTTTGGAGAAAAAAATATTGATTTTGGGCTCGGAGGTTAGTTCAGGAGCTTTATTACCTTCAAAAAAATGTATATATATATGTATTTGAAAACACCCACGCCGTGCCCCATGCTTTAAAAGCTAAAAAAAGGCAGTTTCATCAACTTCTCATCATAACACCTGTTTCAAAACACTTATAACTATTACCAATGATTTTAAAAGATGCGCCTTTATCTACTATTTCCTTTTTATTTCATGAAAAAATATTAATAAACGGCAAAGTTATTACCAAAAGAGTATGCTGAAAACCGAAAAATTTCAACAAATTGAGGAAGATTTTTTTCATATAAGGAGACAAAATTTGAAAAAAAAAAACGCTCGGAGGTTAGTTGCATATATATTTTCTAGTAATAAAACGAAAAAAAAAAAGAAAAAGTTCATAAATACGGATGCCCCGACCAAAATAGTGAACAAATCGAAATTTTCAATAAAAACAATGGCTTCCAGCCCCTATAAAAACCGTTACGGAATAACTTTCAGCGTTTGAATGATACACAAATATTTGTGTGTTTATGATCTTTACAATACATTTTGTTTCATCAAATTATCAAGAAAATTGCAAAAGTTATGAAGCAATAAGTCAACGCACCTTTCAAATTTTAACGAAAAATGCAAGGGACACCTAGCCTTAATTCCATTTTCATGACAGTACTCATTAAATAATTTCGAGGTGTACGACGTCCCCTTGTCCGAGATGATGCGAGATGGTACTCCAAAGAATTGTGTAAGATCTACCAATACCCGAATGACGGTCTTGGCAGTGGTGTCCTTTACAGCTCTTAGAATCAGGAATTTGCTGAAGGAGTCCACTTGACCTAAAACGTGTTGGTAACCTTTTAAGCTTTTAACATAAGATCCGAAATGATCAATGTGTACAGTGAAGAATGGAATCGGTTGCTTCTCGATTGGGTGGATTTGGTATCTGTTCTCATCTTTTGAGCGTTTGTTATAAAGGCATGGCACACAACTAGAAAGATATTTGCAAACGATTCGTCGCATTTTTGGAAACCAAACTGTTTTCGGATATGTTCTATTGTACGACCTATTCCACAGTGGCCAATATCGTCATGTGATGTTTTAAATATCCTCCAGCAGACGCCGTGAGGTACAACGAAGCGTGGTCCATCCGATTTAATCTTAAAGAGACGACCCTTCTTAAGACAATATTCTTTCTGCAAAGATTTCTTTTTCGCATCCTTGCTATTGTTGCTTTGTAAGATCTCTTTGATTTGATTCAGCTCCTGGTATTTGTATTGCAAAGTAGCAATCCAATCTGTTTCTTCCATTCCCACCACATTGATGTTTAGTCCGACTTCCTCTATATCCTTCGCTTCCCCGGTAAGATTACGGCTTAGAGCATCTGCATCTGATTGGCCCTTCGATGTTCTAAGTTGAAATCAAACTCCTGAATCTTCAGCCACCATCAGGCGATCCTTGCGTTTAAATCCTTTTTACTTTGGGTTTGTTTCAAAGAGTTGCAATCAGTAAATATAGTGAACCGCTTTCCCAATAAATAGTATCGAAAACGTTTTAGAGATTCCACCAACGTTTCTAGTTCATAACTATGGAATCGCTTTTCTGAATCTGTATTTGCTCGACTATAGTAAGAAACAGCTTGCTTTACACTTGACGAGTTTATTTGTGAATGTACCCCAGCAAGTCCTAGAGAAGATGCATCCGTGTGGAGCTCGTGGTCCAAACTTGATTTATTCATAGCCAGAATGGGTGATTCGCATAATTTAGACTTTAAAGCATCCAATGCATTTTGCTCAGACTCAGTCGTAATAAACTTCGAATCTTTTCTCAACAATCTGTGTAAAGGGGTTGCAATCTTTGCGTAATTAGGTACGAATCGGCGAAAATACCCAGATAGTCCCAAGAATTGTCTTACATGTCTAGTTTCGGTAGGGACAGGAAATGTCTTTACTGCTTCTACCTTGTAGCTTCCGGGTCTGATACCATCACCACTGATTTCATGGCACAGATAGAACATTTGTTTCAAAAAGAACTGACATTTCGAGAGATTAAGCGAGAGGTTGAATTCCTTTAAAACACATTAAAGTTTTTCAAGGGTGACAAGAATTGCATCAATGTCATTGCCAAACAGAGCAATATCATCCATATACACCAAAACATTCTCTGCCGCTACGCGACGCAAAACCAGATTTAGAAGTCTCATAAAAGTGGCTGGCGCATTAATCAGGCCAAAATATATTCGATTAAATTGATAATGGCCAAGAGGAGTGACAAAAGTTGTGAGGTGTATGGAGTTTTTATGGACCGGCACTTGATAGTATCCACTCATCATGTCAAGAACCACAAAAACCTTGCCGTCTGACATTTGGCTAATTGTTTCTTCAATATTTGGGGTTTGAGAATTCTCGCGTTCTGTAATTTCATTTATACGCCGATAGTCTACGCACATCCTGTAGCTTCCATGCTTTTTTTTATCAATAACGCTGGAGTTGCATATTCAGAGGAAGAGTCTTCTGTAATATCATTTTCAAGAGGTAATTTATGATATTTTTAAGTTCAGCTAATTCATTGCGCACGACGCGATATGGTTTATACCGAATAATGGTATTTCTCTTTAATTTAAGTTGCATATGAATTGCACTGGTTTTTTCGAGTTCCACGAAGTGGAAAAACAACTACGTTATTTATAAATGATTTTTAATAGTTTCACACCTGCTTCACTATCCATATTTTTTTCAAGTTCTAGGTAGTTTTAACTGGAATTTTGTTTTTGAGGGCAACTGGCGTTGATTCTAGTCACGGGGTTGAACATTTTCTATTAGAAGGGAACCAAATTCTTTAACAACACGAACACGAGGGGAATCTAGAAAATTTCTTCCCAAGATCATAGGCACGTCTTGCGTATTATTATCAACGATGTTAATGTCGATTGGCATTGACACCTCCATATCTGATTAGTTTTTGCCAAGGAGCTAGCAGTTCCTACTCCAAATCCATTCAGAGTTACATTGCAATATTCCCGCCTACAGTTATTGAAATCGGCTTCTTGTAGTCTCAATGTTGAGCAATCAGCTCCCAGATCTAGAAAAGCGCTGACGGTTAAATCACCAATTTTAATCTCTCTCATTAGTCCCCCATCATTACAATTGTGTCAAAGGCGTCGCATTTTGTTTGGAGGGAAATCTAATTTTGCTGAAGGGTGCCGTTTTACTGCACGGCAGTTGCGTGCAAAATGCCCCTGTTCTTTGCAAATAAAGCACAGCGCTGGGGAACCAGGATTTATTTGTGGTTTTGGCCGACGACTATCAACTTCAAAGTCCCGAGCGTAATGGCCTTTATTTTTACATTTATAGCAAGATATCTGATGCTAGTTTGCTTGCCTTTGCTTAGCTCTTGCTGGTCTTACATACTCTTTTTCGTTTTGCCTTAAGACTGTACCTTTCTGAATCGTTTTCTTGCCACCGTCAACAAATTTTTCCGGCTATCTGCTTGTACCCTTATTCTTGAAAGAGCATTTAAAAGCTCTAACAGTTCATTAATTGTAGAACATCTGGCCATCGTGACATTCTCTCTAAAAGCTCGGTCCCCCAACCCTGAAATAATTAAACTTATTAAAGCTTTAATGGCAAACTTACCCCTTCTACCTGAGGCCAGCATTTCAAACACATAGCTTTCAAAGCTCTCTTCCGGACGCTTCCGCCTCTCCATCAAACTAACCGTCTGACTAATCATACGACGAAGGGAAATCCATCACAGAATTGGTTTTAAATTGAGTCCAATTGGTAATTTGTCCTCTCTGCGCCGTCAACCACATTGCTGCTGCCTCTTCCAGCCCTAGCGACGCGTAAAAGAGGGTGGATTTATCGTCCCCTTCATGCACATGCCTTTGGGTTTCTACCATTATCACCCACTCATCTGCGCATAGGCTCACACTGCGTGAAGGATTGGAAGGTGGAATTATTTTTTTTATTTCTTCAATTCCTATGTGAACCGACGAGGAACTTAACACATTTTGTGACTTTTCGTTTGATGTTCCTGCACTTTGGCTTTTAAGAAAAGCAACCATTTCTTTTTCTAGTGCAGCATTTCTTTTTCTCAACTCGTCGAGTTCTTGTTTTAACTGATTCATTTTCTTTATATATGTAAGTTTTTCCTTACGAACTAACGCGCACGGTTTTGCAGTTATATATGGCAAGCAGACAACAGCAAAAAAACACGACACTCCAACACAGTCAGATAATGGTAACGCAACTACGCAGCCCAGGAGGAAATTTCCGAAAATTCACTACTGAAAATGCTGCCTTTTCCTCAGGGAAAAGTAGCTGCACTAGTGAATTTCCTACTGAATCCTTTGCTGAATCTTACATGGACTTGTCATTGGCAAGAAGCACCTGCACACTTTCTCGATGAATGAGATGTAAGGAAATCACCATACAAATGGCATCTTCTTTTTCATGGCCTCTCGTTCGTTTCTTTTCTTCTCCTGTTCATTTGAGATGTAAATTAAAGAATAATATGAATTTATTTCAAAACCATGAAAAAGAATCTAATGAATTTATTATTACTGAATTATTCTCATTGTCCTTTGTTGTTTATTTCATACATCTATTGTGAGTTATATGTACATATAAACTGCACAACTGTCTTGCTTGATCACAAAATTGAAACTAAATCCAAGGCCCCTGTTCTGTAACTATCACCTTGGCGATAAACGGTGGAAAATGGAACGAAATTCTATGAATTTAGTAGGATTTTGTTCCATTTTCCACCGTTTATCGCCTGCTTTTATCGAGGCGATAGTTACAGAACAGGGGCACAAGACCCATTGAAGCAACATGTGACACAAAAATAAAAATATTTTAAAGCCAATAAACGAAAGAAAGAGAAAAGAAAGGGTTGTTTTCTCATACTTTATTTCTTAGATGAATAAAGAACAAGATGGAAAACCATTACGTCTCCTTCCCCGCAACTTCCATTTGTTTACATTGTTGTTTTTGTTATCGCAGCCTCCATCTGTGAATACGTGTGAGCTGCAGAAAAAAGGCGCGAAAAAGTTGTGGAAGTATATGCGTGGTGAATTTATTTTTTTTTTTGCTTGGCAACTTGAAACCACCTTGAAACATAACCTGAAATTTAATTTTCACCATACTACTGAAAAATTCTTAAGGGCAGGGTTTGAACAACACCAAAGTTATAGTTTTTTAAAAACTCAATTTTTTTTTTTGTAAAGCTGGGCAAGATGTGAAAACTCATAAACATGCAACGATACTGATTCTATTGGGACTTATTATATTCTGATTCGCTCCCTCAGCTCGGTTATTTGTCTTAACTTTTTTTTAATACCAAAACCTAAATATCAAACTATGTAGACATTTTTTGAAAAACTTATCTCATTCAAAATATTGAAATGCAGCAATCTTGTAGATATTATGGAGAGCTCAGAAAGCCTTCATTCATCTCTGTAGCACAATTACTTAAAAAGCGCCAACACTTTAAGCTTTGATTTTTTGTTTTTACTAAAAGCTCGGTAGAAATTTTTTTAAAACTTGTCTCAATCAAAATCTTTAAATGTGGAATTTTTGTCCACGTTGTGTTGAGCTCAGAAAACCATCATTCATCTCTGTAGCACAATTATTAACAAAGATCCAACACATTAAGTTTTCAATTTTTCTTAACACAAAAAAAAATTAAAACTTAAAGTGTTGGTGCTTTGTAAGTAATTGTGCTACAGAGATGAGTGAAGGCTTTCTGAGCTCTCCATAATATCTACAAGATTTCTGCATTTCAATATTTTGATTGAGATAAGTTTTTAAAAAAATGTCTACATAGTTTGATATCCGCTTTCAATTCTTTTACTTTTGATTTTTTTTTTAATTCAATTAATTAACTGCTTAAATTTTCAACTCAGCTTCAAGAAGAGAATCGAAAGCTTAAGTTGGAATCACTTTCATCAAACAAATGCAAAATGAATTCATATTTATTGGTTACTGTTTTGCTTTAGTATATATTTTTTTAACAGTCATACTTTTCTGTCTATTTCTCTTAAGAAACGTTTTTTAAAAAGAAGAAATAGAAGGGAGGAGACTACTCAGAGAAATGTTTAACAAAAAAGAAAATATTTTAATATTTTGATGCTTAAATTTTTATTTCCAAATACTTTAAAAAGTATATAATCACAAATAAATTTTATTTACAAAACCCAAAAAAAAGGTTTAAATCCAAAAATTCTGCCAGACGTAGCCTTAAGGTGACTAAAAGTAAAAAAAAAAAAAACAAAAACCGGTTCCCAGACGAGAATACCAATACTACGGTACAATTTTGTGTAAGCCCTGTGTGTGGATCCGAATATAAAGTGGTGTTAGTGAAATTTTGTGTAAGCCCAGTGTTGAGATCCGAATATAAGGTGGTGCTATTGAAATTTTGTGAATGAGTGCGTGCAGCAGCTTGTGGGGTGGTATCAATGTGTTAGTGTGGTTTTCCATCTTGTTCTTTATTCATCTAAGCTTTATTTTGTCGCTACCTGATCAGCGTTTATGATGTCAAAAGCGGGGTTCAGACTATCAAATTTGTTTGTCAAATTTGTTGGATGGAAAGTTGGACGGAAAAAACCCATTGCGTTCACACTCATCAAACTTGTTGTCCAACTTCATTCTGGTCTGAATTTCAACCATGAAGGACATAGCAGTTGCAGCGCAATTTAGGGATGAATTTTTAGAAAAGCAAGAAAAACAAAAGACAGTGTGTAAGAACAAAAGAGAAAACTACCTGAAAACATCATAAATGTGCACAATACAAGAAAAAAATAATCTTTCCGTACGATGAACAAAGAAAAAAAAATTTTGCCTTGTGAGGTCCACTACCTGACACCATCATAAATCCCTCTTTCAATGTACCTACCGAACAAAGAAAACTATTCTTTCCGTGCGATGTGCACTACTTGAAATGAAATTTCTTCCAAGTTTGACGACTTGCGTTCACATTCATCCAACTTGTTGTCCAACTTGCAAAAATATCAAATAATTTTGAAAACCATCCAACAAATTTGACAAGCCTGTTGATGAGCGGCCACATTATCAAATTTTTTTGACAAACTCGATGCTTGACAAACAAATTGGATAGTCTGAACCCCGCTAAAGAGGATATGGCTATGAAACGTGTTTTCTTTTCTTTCCTACTAGGAAACCCAAGACCAAAACGTATACACATACACAGTTGATCGCAACAATTAAACTCAACCACTAACTTTACTCAGTCGTGCTGCGAATACCCATACAAATGTATTCTCTGCAGTATAACTATCCTATGTACCTAACCGAGGGATCGGGTTTTCATCCCTCTCTACAGTATGTACAATGGATGGTCAAATTATCAATTGAACGTTTACACAATGGTCAATACATTTTGCGACTTCCCATCAAAAGAACACCTCATGAAACATTTGGCAATACAATGGAAATGGCAAGAAAGCGTTTTTATTCCTTAGAAAGATAGCTTGAGAGGAATAGAGAATTGAAAGCAAGTTATGTAGGCTTCATAGATGATTGCACGAGTACGATAACTTTGGCGACAAGAAATAATAACGGTTTTTGGTGGAGGGGTTCAATACAAGCATTTTTTACTACAGGAAGGGGGGTTTATCTCCCCCCGTTTAGGCAGTAGAGGCAATTTTATAAGAATTGACTTCAAATCCAAAAAAAATTATTATAGAACAACGGGAAAACTTAAAGACACAAATTATACTTTTTATGAAAGCCAGAAATCTGTCTTATAGTTTTTAAGAAAATTGGAAAATAGTAAAACTATTGAAGTATGCAAAAAAAATTATGGAAATACGTACGAATTTACAATAGTATTAGGAAATAGACTAGTGAAAGTATAAAAATTCATCAGGCAGGTACTTATGTGCAATTAATTTCCGTATGCAACAACTTTCCGCATGGTCTCTTTCGCGGGGGCTCATTATTTTCTTCCGCAAGGTTAAGCTGCTCATGCTAGTTATGAAAATATTAAGTTGTTTTTCTAACTGCAAGTTATTTGATTGAACTGAAAAAAGTATATGTAAATGTATAAAAATTCATCAGACAGGTGCTTATGTGCAATTAATTTATTCATGGCCCTCTTCGCGGGGCTCTTTATTTTAATTTTTTTTTTCGCAGGGTTAACCTGCTCATGCTATATATGAAAAAAGCAATTGTTTTTGGTTCAATAATTCCATTTGATTCTTTAAAAATTAAACAAAAAACAAACAATTCCTAATAAAATCCCAAAAAAACCTTATTAGTGGAGGACCGTAAGCTTTTAACCTAGGAATCCAGGGCCAGTCCATGGACTTTCATGAAATTTTCGGAAACATGTTTTGAATGGCGTATAGAAAAAAGTAAAAAAAAATTTCACTGCTCTCAATTTTTTAAATATCTTTAAAATTAATTATTAACTTTTAGAATTTTCTTTTATTCATTTTGGGTGTTTAAGATACGGTTTTCCAAAGGCTCAGGATGGATAGGTTTGGTCAAGACAAAAAAGAGTTTAGGAGGGGGGTCTATATCCCTCTAGGCGCGAGGGGCAATTTTATATGAAATTCAATCAATTTTTTTAAAAATTATTAAAAATCAACCAAGCCACTTACTTTGTCATACTTTAGTGTTCTCAAAAGCTAATGCTTTGTTCTTCAATTAGAAATTTAGTTTAAGTTCATTTAACCAAAAAGGTTTTGAGATATCAAGCTTCAATGTCAAAATTTTGAAAAAAGAAAATATTTTTTTCTTAATTAATTTTTTCTTACATAATTTTGCCCCATTAAGGGCCATCTTTTCTTTCCATATTCAGTGCTTTTATTAATTTTTACTCCAAAGTGAAAAACCGAACAGAAAGTTTTTTCTTGGTCTAAGATAAATTAAAAAAAAACTAAAGGTACTTTTTCCAGAAAACTAAATTTCCCGCTAGTTGAACTTTATTCCCGCAAGTGAAATATGACGTGTGTTTTAAATAGCATATAAAAATAATTAAGAAAAAAAGTCTCATGGGATGTTAATTTTAATATAAATTATAAATAATTATTAAAACTTTAGAGTTATCTTTTAATTATATCAGTTTTAAGTTAGATTTTAAAACTAAGACCTATTACAAACTTGAACTTTGGTCTCAAAAGACAGCACGTATACTGATTCGTTGCTTAAATTCTGTTTCCGGTCAAACGAGTTGATGAAATGTAATACATGCTTTCTTATGGAAGAAAATAACCCGGTGTTCTAGCGTCATATTTTTTGGTAAATCTGTTTGTTATTTCTTATTCTCTGCGCTCTGAGCAGGTGAATATTGTGCAGAGCGCCAGCGCAGTAGCCCAGTGCTCATTTGCAGCATTGCTTCTGCACACTTCGGTGTTTGCATGATATTGGTTTTAAAAAATAAAAAAACGCTCTCCTTCGTATTTCTTCCCATGGACACATGCTCATAAACAAAAATGCATATGGCAGGTTTGCAGGTTGAGGTAGGTCTCTGCTTGAATAACAAGAAAATAACACGCTGGTCTCCGACTTATTTCATGAATTTGTATGTGCCTCTGCACTGGACTGATGTGTTAAAGGCTGCCACTTTGATAACAAATATGCGTGGATATTAGATCTCATAGCATAAAGCATATTTTTGGCAGAAAATGCAAAAAATAATTGGAATTTTTCTAAAGTGGCACAACTGGCCTAAATGAATTCAGTTCCAAATGAACCGTATTTAATTTGAAAAACGCAGTTTACCTGCAGAACACAGTGCAATACTTGTTTAAATTGATTTAGTGCTTTTCGTGATTTTTTTTAAATATTACAAATTTAGGGTTTAAAAATTGAAAAGCGCAAAAAGTCTGAAAAGTTTTCCGATAGTAAGTTTCAGTGGTTTGATTATGGCCTTAATATCTGTTGACTGTTGCTTAACTGATTTTCACTAAGAGGAAAAAAATAATTTTAAGTAGCCTAGTTTTATGAAAAAAAAATTATGACGCTCTACCTAATAGCTGGTTGGTTTGAAATACTTGACTTTTTGGCTTGATACGAAGACAAACATTGCACAAAAAAAAATTTTAAGTAAACTTTTTTTTGTTGGTGACAAAATTTCTTTCGAGTTACCTTTTGGCATCATTCACCCATCGCCACTGATGTGTTGGTAATCATTTGCTAATTTTACCGAAATTTCTTGTTGCTAAATAAGAGGCCATACGTAACTGTGTTTAGTTTGTATGTTTTCAACGTGTCTCTAGGATCTGACCTCCATAAAATAAGCCGATATGCTCTATCATTTGGATGAATCAGTATCTGTCGATACATTTTGCTAATATCGCCAGTGAATACATATTTATACAGCCTGAAATTGGCTATAACCGAGAATAAATCTGATTGGACTATTGGTCAAACAATGAGAGTATCATTAAGTTAATACCCAGATGCTGTCTTTGCAGAAGCATCGAAAACCACCCGAAGCTTTGTTGAAGAACTCTCGGGTTAAACTACGTAATGGTGTTAAAGATAATAGTTTGACACTGGTATGTTTTTCTCTGGAACTTGTGACATATGGCCCAAACGTTCATACTCATCCAGGGGAGAGTACGATAACTTTGGCGAAAAGAAATAATAACGGTTTTTGATGGAAAGGTTCAATTTAAGCATTTCTTACTACGGGGGTAGGGGGGGGGGGGGTCTATCTCCCCACGTTTATAAAAACTGACTTCAAATCTAAAAAAAAATATTGTAGAACAATGGGAAAACTAACAGATACAAATTATACTTTTTATGAAAGCCAGAAATCTGCACTTTACAATAAATTTTAAATGAAGTGGTTTCAATTTATAGTTTTTGAAATAACTGATTTCAAAATCAAAATTTACGAAAAAAAAAATCTAAAAAATCACTGAGTATTATATTTCTCATGACTACAAATGCCAAAAAAAAAAAAAATAATTGCTGTAGTTAGTTGCTTCAATAAATTTTAATCAAACGCTGTAAACTCCTTTTTTTCTTTGTCATATAAATTAATTCTTTGAAATAACTGAAAAATAGTAAAACTGTGTTTCTTATTTAAAGTCAAAAGATTTTCTATTTTTAAAAGAAACTTTTTATATAAAAAATTTGCACCTCAAAGCTAATGAGGAGCCGAAGCAGGGGGTTGCAGTATACATGTATACTTTTTTTTCACTGTAAAATGACAGAACAATGTTGGTTTCTCTCTGATGACATGTATTTCATGGCTGTATTTTGACATTTCCTTTTGTTTCAATAATACCATATAAGTGGAGGGCCGTAAGACTTCAAAAAGGCAAAACCTAGGAATCCAGGGCCAGTCCATGGATTTTCATGGAACTTTCGGAAATATGAGAATGGCGTATAGAAAAAAGTTTAAAAAAAATTTTTCACCGCTCTCAATTTTTTAATTATTTCTTAAATTAATTATTAACTTTAAAGATTTTCTTTTATTTATGTAGGGTGTTTTAGATACGGTTTTCCAAAGGCTCAGGATGGATAGGTTTGGTCAAGACAAAAAAAAAAATTTATGGAAGGGGGGGTCTATAACCTTGTGTATAGGCGCAAGGGGCAATTTTTTAAAAAATTTACTCAATTTTTAAAAAAATTATTAATATTCAACTAAGCTACTTACTTTCTCATACTTTAGTGTTCTTAAAAGCTATTGCTTTGTTCTTTAATAAAAATTTCAATTTGAGTTTACTAAACGAAAAGAATTTGAGAAATCAAGCTTCAAAGTCAAAATTTTTAAAAGAGAAAATATTTTTTCCATAATTAATTTTTTAAATAATTTTGCCCCATTAAGGGCCATTTTTTCTTTCCATATTCCATGCTTTTATTAGTTTTTACTCAAAAGTGAAAAACCTAACAAAAAATTTTTCTTGGTTTAAGAGAAATTTAAAAAAAAAAACAAAAGGTACTTTTTCCAGAAAACAAAATGTCGTTAATTTCCCGCTAATTGAATTTTATTCCCGGAAGTGAAAAATGACGTGTGTTTTTAAAAGCATAAAAAAAAGTTAAAAAAAATTTGAAGTGATCTTAATCCAAACTAATATTATAAATTTGAAAGTCACTCTGTCTGTCCGGCTTTCTATGTTACCGTCTCCTGCCCAAACTACGGAACTGATTTAAATGGAATTTTGTACAGAGATAGTCTAGAAACTGAAGAAGGACATAGGCTTTACATTTTATCCCTATATTCCCACGGGAATGGGAACGTATACGGGAACTTAGAAACTGCATCTTCGATTTCAAAAATTTTTCCTCCGATAGAAATGCTTCACTATCCCAGAGTAACATAAACTTTAATTCATCCACATATTCCTACGGGTACGGGAGTCCTTACTAATACAATAAGTGTGAAAGAAGCTCTGTCTGTCCGTCGTTCTATGTTACCATCTCCCGCCTGAACTAATAAACCGATTTAAGTGAAATTTTGTACAAGGATTGTTCTGAACTTAAAGACCGACATAGGCTGTATTTCATTCGAATATTCCAACGGGAACCGGTCCTCACTATTATTATAAATGCGAAAGTAGCTCGTCTGTTCACCTTTCTATGTTACCATCTCCCGCTCAAACTAATGAACCGATTAAAATAAATTTTTTTACAAAGATTGTTCAGAACCTGAGGAAGGACATAGGCTTTATATTTTATCCCTTTATTCCCACTGGAGCGGTAACGTATACGGGAACTTAGAAACTACAGCACCGATTTCAAACATTTTTCCACCTTTAGCATGCTACACTATCCCTGAGTAACATTAACTTTAATTCATTCACATATTCCTACGGGAACGGGAGTCCTTACTAATATATAAAGTGAGAAAGTAGCTCTGTCTGTCCGTCGTTCTATGTTACCATCTCCCACCCAAACTAATAAACCGAATTAAATGAAATTTTTTACAAAGACTGTTCAGAGCCTGAGGAAGGACATAGGCTTTATTTTTTTTCCCTATGTTCCCACGGGAGCAGGAACGTATACGGGAACTTTGACACTACAGCACCAATTTAAAAAACTCTTCCACCGTTGGAATGCTCCATAATCCCCGAGCAACATTAACTTTTACTCATCCCCATATTCCTTACGAGAACGGTCACTATGTTTCCACAGGAACGGGAGTCTTTACTAATATTATAAGTCCAAAGTTAAATATGTCTCTCTATTTCTCTTTGTTACCATTAACCGCCCAAACTATTGAACCTTTTTATATGAGTTTTGTTACAGAGACAGTCTAAAACCTGAGGATGGACATATAATAGATGTTATGCAATATGTTTTATCCCTATATTCCCATGGGAATGGGAACTTGGAAAATACAGCAACCATTTCAAAAAATGTCCACCGTTAGAATACTACACTATTCCCGAGTAATTTAAGCTTTAAGTCATCCTCCGGAAACAGCCCTCATATTCCCACGGGAATGGAAGACTGTTTTTCTATGTTTATATTTACCGCCCAAACTATTGAACCAATTTATATGAATTTTGGTACAGAGATAGTCTAGAACCCGAAGATGGACATCCTTACTAATATTACAAGTGCAAAATTAACTCTGTCTGTTCGTGTTTCTTTGTTACCATGTCCCGCCCAGACCACTGGACCAATTTTAATGGAATCTTATTCAAAGATAGTCTAGAGCCTGAGGAAGGACATGGGCTTAATAAGTAATCCCTATATTTCTACGGGATCGAAACCGTAAACGGGAACGTTAAAACTGCTGGGTCGATAAAAGTTCTTTCACTGCGGGGTGATTTCTGTCAAACTGTCGGAAATACATTTGACCTGAGAAGAAATGTTTATCTTGATCTTCAATTAAAAATTGTCAATCAGAAATGGCTGTGTGAAAGGTCGATTTCGGCGCCGGCTAATGAGATAGTTAACCATATAAACTAATAAATTATGTTTGATGTATTGGAAAATGTTGGCGAATGTCTATCAATAGACAATATTATGGACACTGAGCAAGTCACATCATACCCTTTAGAGTTTCTCTATTTCTTAGGATTATTAGGAGTGGCTGCAAGTTGGTTTTCCAGTAATCCAATAATGAGTAATCCAGAATAGCACACAGCTAAAAATTACACATCTGGGATGCGGCACTATAAAAGTTTTAATAATGACTGGAACGACAAATGGAGAAAACGTTTTGATTCCCTGTTTTCCTTTAATTCGCACTGATTGGTCATTATAAATAAGGCTCATACGCTTTTAGTTGCAGGTGTTTGTTTAGAAAAAAGTCCCATTGAAAATCTATGTTGCAGAATCATGTGTATCAATCCCACAAAACCTCTTCATTTGGCAAAAGATGGAAAAAATAAGAACGTCCTGTGCAAACATATACTTAAATAAAATAATATAACAATAGTTTACTAAAACGCATGAATGTGCCTTATTTGCAGAATAAGTAGCCTAAAAAATTCAGAATGCTGCCGAAAGCCACTATTCCACGCGGACGAAGTCGCGGGCACAGCTAGTTTGGGTATAAATTATAGATAAATTATTAACATTTTAGAGTTATTTTTTTAATTATACTAGTTTTAAGTAAAATGTTAAAACTAAGACCTATTACAAACTTGAACTTTGGTCTCAAGGGACAGCACGTATACTGATTTGTGCCCCAAATGCTGTTTCCGGCCAAACGAGTTGAAGAAACCGAAAAAATGTAATTTTTTGCCAAATTAATACTCGCAAATTCTTTTACGTGCAGTCAGTACTCAGTATGCAAACAAACAAATATCAAGAAAGGATGCACTAATTCTTATTTAAAAGAAAGAAGACTTAATCAGCATGCTCTCCACCTAAAAAAAAAACTTCGAGCCGCTAATTTAACTGATTTAGATTTCTTTGATTGGTTAAAAATTTTAAATTTGTTAAAAAAACATCATTTTTCGGATTCATCAACTCGTTTGACCGGAAACAGCATTTAAGGAACGAATCAGTATATGTGCTGTCTTTTGAGACCAAAGTTCAAGTTTGTAATAGGTCTTAGTATTAAAATTTAACTTAAAACTGATAAAATTAAAAGATAACTCTAAAGTTTTCAAGCAGAGACCTACCTCAACCTGCAAACCTGCCATATACATTTTTGTTTATAAGCATGTGTCCATGGGAAGAAATACGAAGGAGAGCGTTTTTTTTATTTTATAAAACCAATATCATGCAAACACCGAAGTGTGCAGAAGCAATGCTGCAAATGAGCACTGGGCTACTGCGCCGGCAATCTGCACAATATTCACCTGCTCAGAGCGCAAAGAATAAGAGATAACAAACAGATTTACCAAGAAATATGACGCTAGAATACCGGGTTATTTTCTTCCATAAGAAAGCATGTATTGAACAGAGAGATGCCTCTCTGTTCAGTAATATTTGGGGTTACCTTTTATGTTGGTAAAGTTTTGTGTTTGTTTATGGAGTGAGTTGAAGAGCCAACATGTGTGTAGAATAGGACGGAAAGAAGAGTGGTAGTTGTTAAACAAATGTTTGCAGCGAGTTCATGTGTATGATTGAGTTTGATTCATGTTGCCAGAAGTCTAAAATGTTTCGGATGTGAATTTCAAAAGGTAAGTCGGAAATAATCGACTTATATGGACGCTTCGCCACTGCAACACATATACCCTAATACTACGTTTTCATTAGGGCCATAATTAGGTAATTTTCAAAATTTCATGAAAAAGTGTTTTCATTAGATGATATAAATTTTGTTTGACAAGTGGTAGCACTTTGACAGGAATTTTTTTATTGACAACTCCAAGCCAAGTCAAATTATTTTATTTGCTTTTTCTAGGTTCTAGTCCACAACAACAGTAAAATTGGACTTTTCTTTTTGATTTTCAATTCAATTAATCCACGCTCTTGAAGAGGTTCAATAGTTTCACAATTTACATTCCAACATGCAGATAAAGCAGTACCTTCAAGAGACCAGAGATTCCCTCACTAGTATGATTCAACCCCCGAAGATAATGGACGGGTACAGGAGATCATTTGAATACATCCAGGATTACCTTAATATTCACCGATTAAAGATTTTGCAGCAGGAAATGTCGCGCACCTTCAACTACAACGTCGAACTGGAGTGTAATGCTTTTCTTCGGAACAAAGTTCTGGATTGGCAGTCATCCTATCAGCGCACGACTATTTCAATTCCTACGTATGCCCTCACCATAGGAGATACAAATTCGAATAACTATATAGGACGACTAGCAAGAGAAATCCTCTAGAGCAGTGTTTTTCAATCTTTTTCATTTCGCGACCCCTTTACCTTTTCAAATATTCTGTCGACCCCTCTCATCATAGAAAGCCAAAGAATAATAATTTAAGGAAAAGACTACATAGTACATACGCTAGGTAATGATTTTTTGCTACTTTGGTGCATTTATCTATTATTAACGCGGGATTAACTGCGTCGCCGATGGCGACGTTGAAACACCCTATTGTCGTAATGGCCGGCGGCAAAAAGCGCCACTCGCGTGCCACCCACTTACTTGAACAAGTTCAAATTTTCATGAACAGGCAATCTGTTCACGCAAAACAAGGCAAAGCTTTGCAAACCCGGCTATTCAGAATCGTTTGTGAAGATATGGGCTCGCTTCATTAAATTCTTTTTTATCACACAGAGGTCAGGTGGCTATCCAAAGGAAAGGTATTAACAAGAGTTCTGGAACTGAGAGCCGAATTGTTAATGTTCTTAAAAGATGTAAAATCTGAATATTCGTATCGTTTTCTGATCCTCTTTGGCTCTTGAAATTAGCATTTTTGGCAGACCTTTTAAGCCACCTTAACAATTTAAACAAGAACCTTCAAGGAAGGGAAGATAGCGTTTTAACTGCCAAATATAAAGTAAAAGCATTTCATGCAAAACTTCGTTTGCGGTCAACCTCTCTGCAAAACAATATTGTAACGTGCGCTTAGTTCGCAAAAATAAAACTCTACTTTTCAATTTAATTCTACCACTTTATTTACTTTCGATATACACTTTATTGAACTCAACTCGACTTTTGGACTATCACTTGTATTTACTCTTAACTTTATCACTCTATAAACAAAACTGACTCCTGGTTGCCTCGGGCGGGCTATTTATATCGAATGACACGCCATCTAGAACTCTCCAGTAACTTCTACATTGTCTCTTCATTTGCTGTCTACTCTCTGTCTGTCTGTCTCTCTACACTCACACACACTGGCTTACAAGCAGCGCCTGTCATTTATACCATTCCATTAAAGTGTTGCCAGTTGTGTTTTCGGTTGAACGTTTTTCGATTAGGAAATTGGTATAAAATGTTGGGTTCACGTTACACTGCCCCCTCCTTAGGATTGTTCGTCCCGAATAATTCCATCTGCAGCCTCGCCACTATATCGATGCAGCCTGTCACAATGAACTACTTTTAACTTGCCTCTTAGTCCTCTTTGGATGCGGTAAACCACGTCGTTAATCCTCGTGACTACAGTATAAGGACCTTCCCAGTTTTGCTGAAGTTTCGGTGACAATCCCTTTTGACGATGAGGATTATAAAGCCACACACGATCTCCTGCTTGGAATCCTGACGTTGTCGCTTTTGTGTCGTACCGTGTCTTCATCCGGTCGCTGTAGGCTTTCATCCGTTCCCTTGTTCTTTTATGGATGTCAGCGAGTCTCTCCTTGAGGTCGTCCACATACTCGTTTGTGTCCTGTGGCTCCTCTGTGGGGCATCCAAATTTAAGTTCGCTGGGCAGCCGCATGGTTTTCCCGAACAGGATGTCAGATGGTGTTTGTCCTGTCGAGCTATGTACTGCACTTCTATAGGCCATCAGGAATAGCGGTACGTGCCTATCCCAGTCTCTTTGGTAGTCGCCTACGACCTTGGTGAGGTGTTCTTTCAAGGTCCGGTTGAATCTTTCAACCATCCCATCAGATTGTGGATGAAGTGGTGTGGTTCTCGTCTTCTTAATGCCAAGTAGTCCGCACACTCCTTGGAAGATGTTTGACTCAAAGTTCCTCCCTTGGTCGGAATGGAGTTCCATAGGCACGCCAAACCTACTAACCCAGTTAAACACAATCTGGTCGACCACCGTTTTGGCTTCTTGATTTGGGATGGCATACGCCTCAGGCCACTTGCTAAAATAGTCCATTACAACCAGAATGTATTTGTTTCCAGCGTTGGTCTCTGGAAAAGGCCCAGCCACATCTACTGCAATCCTCTCAAAAGGCGATCCAACGTTGTACTGATGCATCTTACCTTGAATCTTCCTACCAGGTCCTTTGGTTGCAGCACACTTGTCACAAGTTCGGCACCACTTCTCCACGTCATCTCTAGCATGTAACCAGTAGAACCGATGTCGCACCTTCTCCAGTGTTTTGTTTACCCCCAGGTGGCCTCCAGAAGGTCCGTCGTGCATCTCCTGAAGAACTTCACTGACTTTCGATTGCGGTACGATCAGCTGCATCACATATGACTTACCGTCAGCGGATTCCCATCTTCGCCTGAGGACACCTTCTTGCACATATAGTGAGTCCCACTGTGCCCAATAGGCTTTGAGAACTGGACTCCTGTCAGAAATGTCTCCCCATTCCGGTTTCTCTTCATTTTCTTTCCATGCGAGAATGGGTTCGATATCTGGATCTTCCTGTTGAGCAGTCCTCACTTCCTCATTGCTCCATCCGCTTATGGGGTCAGCTCTTAGTCGCTGAGCGGTAATGATTTCTTTGTCTTCTTGCCGCTTGCAATGCTTGCAATCCACTTTGCATGGTCTTCGTGATAATGCATCGGCGTTTGAGTGCAGCTTTCCTCTGCGGTGTTGGATCTGGTAGTCATAGGTCTGCAATCTTTCTATCCACCTTGCGACTTGACCTTCTGGATTTTTGAAGTTCAACAGCCAGCTCAGAGCACCGTGGTCTGTCCGCAGAAGGAATTTCTGTCCATAGATGTACTTATGGAAGTGCTTTGTTGCCAAGATAAGAGCTAGCAGCTCCCTTCTGGTCACGCAGTAGTTCCTTTCGGGTTTCGATAGGACCTTGCTGTAGTATGCCACCACTTTCTCTTCGCCATCATGCACTTGGGATAGTACCGCCCCGATTCCAACGTTGCTTGCATCTGCGTCGACGATGAATGTTTTGCCAGGTGTTGGATGTGCCAGCACTGGAGCGTTACAGAGGCGGTATTTGAGTTCCTGGAAAGATTTCTCACACTCACCTGACCATTTAAACTGCTTCCCCTTTTCGGTGAGCTGATGCAAACTCTTTGCAACTCCAGCGAAGTTCTAAACGAAACGTCGGTAATATGTGGCAAGTCCCAGAAAGCTTCGGAGTTGATGTTTGTCCTGTGGTGTTGGCCAATTTTTGACGGAGTCAACTTTTTCAGGATCAGTCTTTACTCCTTGGGATGAGATGATGTGTCCCAAATACTTGACTTCGGTTTTGAAAAGTGCACATTTTTCTGGATTCAGTTTAAGGTTAGCCTCTCGAAGTCTCTGAAACACGGCTTTAAGGTTCTTACAATGTTGGTCAAATGTTTTCCCGTAAACAATGACATCGTCCAAGTAGACTAGGCAAGCTTTCCACGTCAGTCCTTGAAGAACACACTCCATCAAACGCTCGAATGTTGCCGGAGCGTTGCATAGCCCAAACGGCATAACTTTAAACTGCCAGAGCCCATTACCTGTAGAAAACGCCGTCTTTTCCCGATCATCAGGGTGGATGTCAACTTGCCAATATCCGCTCTTCAAGTCCAGCGTCGAGAACCACTGCGCTCCCTCCATGGCATCCAGGGTATCACTGATTCTCGGCAGGGGATAGCTGTCCTTCTTAGTTACATCATTCAGCCTTCGGTAGTCCACACAAAAACGAGTGCTTCCGTCTTTCTTTTTCACTAGCACCACTGGTGACGCCCAAGGACTTTTGGAATTTTCGATAAGACCGTCCTTTTTCATTGCTGTTATCATTTCCTCAACCTCACCTTGTTTGGCCAGTGGAAGACGTCTTGCAGGTTGACGAATCGGTCTTGCATCTCCTGTGTTGATGCGATGCTGCACCAACTGTGTCCTACCATATTGCCCCTTTTGCGATGCGAAGATATCAGTGTACTCTTGTAGGAGACTTTCAGCCATCCTTGTTTGTTGGTGATCAAGGTTGGATGAATTCAGTATTTTTGCTCTGATGGTTTCGAGCTCCTCCGGAGTTATAGGTTTTCTCGGAGCTTCGTCTGTGATCTTCGTAATTGCTGCAACCGATTCGCAACGTCCAACGACTTCTCCTTTCTTCAACCTTACATCGTACGGTCTGGTGTTTAGTAATCGTACGGGGACCATTTTGTTCTTCGGTGCTACCAGTGTTTTCCCAATGATGACGCTTTGGGAGGAACACTCTGGGTCTGGTTCCACCATGAGGTATCGAAGGCTTCCAAACTCACCTTCCAGTTTTGTCCAAACGAACACTTCAGAAGAAGGAGGCAGAATAAGATCTTCCCTGATGACAGTTCTCAGTGTCGACGTACTTTCGTTCGAATAAGTCATTGGAAGTTCCTTATTTTGGTACTTCAAAACCTGATTACCGATGTCCAAAATAACTCCGTGCTGTTTCATAAAGTCGATTCCAATGATGCACTCGTCACATATATCTGCCACCAGGAATTGATGAGTAAACACTAGGTCGGCCAGTCGGATCTTAAGACACACTTCTCCATATACTCTTGCTGCTTCTCCCGTTGCGGTTCTTAGACGGTAGCTATTGGTGTTATGGAGCCACGTCATCTTTACCAGGTCTCGACGTACTATGGATGCTGTGGCACCGGTGTCAATGGTAGCCACATGTTTGTTCCCGTTAATAGTAGTCTCCACAGTCAGACTTTTGTTGTCGCGTTTGGTCTGGGAGACCTGGATGGTGGTTTTGGGGCCATCGATACAAGAAACCAGCCTCTGCCCCTCGAAGTTGGTTCTTACTCGTTTCCCTGATGGGAAACGGGCTGATAGGCAACGCTGGTGTTGTTGTTACCTTGCTCTGGGTTGGATCTCTTGCTTCCACAATGTTGACAACTGGCTTTGTTTGGTGGTAGTCGGCATTGACGCTGTAAGTGCCCGGTCTTGTTGCAGTTCCAACATCTTGCTAGTCCGCTCCGGTTCTTTTGTATTTCAGCTCTTTGGCACGAGCATTCTTCGACTATGGCCTCTCTAAGTCGATGTACTCCCTGAGAAGCCTGTTCTGCTGCTTCAATTGTCAACGCGAATGCTAAAGTTTCGGAAAGAGTACGTGTTCTAGCAGTTCGCACAGACCTCTGAAGATGTATATCGGAAATGGCACGAACGAAGGACTCAACAGCAAGCTGGTTGATGATTTCTTCTCCAGCATCCGGATATGCCAGGTGAACCAGTCTTTCGACGTCTGCTTGGAGCTGCTGTAGACTTTCACCCCTTTTCTGGACTCTGTTATTGAGTTGGACTCGGAAGACTTCTTTCAAGTGGCTATCTCCAAAGCGTTTATCTATAGCTGCCACGAGAGAACTGAAATCGCCGCTCTTACCAGCTGGAACTGTTTGAAGTAATTCAGCTGCTGGTCCTCTAAGAGCAAGAGTCAGTGCAATGTACTTGTCTTCGTCATCCCAGCCATTTGTTGTCGCGGCTGCCTCAAATTGTCTCTTGTAGACTGGCCAAGAAGACTGTCCATCAAATGTTGGGGGTTTCATCTCCTTTTTCCTTGCAAATTCTCCAGCAGATTCTCGAATTTTTATTTTCCGGATCTGGTCCAATTCCTTGGACAGAACAGAGAACTGGTTATCGCATCGACTTTCCAAACGATTCTCTACAACAGAAAGCTGTTTTTCCACACCTTCAACTCGTTCGTCAAGGGCACATACATTTTTCTCAATGTTACCCAATTTTCCTTCTAGAATGTTTTTCTGACCTTCTAAAACATTCTGTTGCGCCTCAAGTCTTTCGAGAATATTCTGTTGTTCTTTCTTTTGCTCGTTTCGTTGCTCTTCCAGATTCTTTTGTTGTACTTCGAGTCGTTCAAGAACATTCTGCTGTTCCTTCTTTTGCTCATTTCGTTGTTCTTCCAGATTCTTTTGTTGTGCTTCGAGTCGTTCGAGAACATTCTGCTGTTCCTTCTTTTGATCGTTTCGTTGCTCTTCCAGACGTCCAAGAATATTCTGCTGTTGCTTGTTTTGTTCTAATAAAATCTTCATTATACTAGAAAAATCTACACTTTCATTTCCTTCCTCTTCTTCCACTTCTGCTTCAAATACAAAAGTGTTAACGTCTTCACCTTGCTGTTCCAAATAGTTACGCAAGCGCAGGACGAGCTCATTTTTCGATCCCGCTCTAGAAAGATTTCGCTTACCTAACTCACTTTTAAGCTCAATGCAGTTGAGCTCTTCTAACAACTTACCCATTTTCACTGTATATAATTATTATTTTTCTTTTTCCTTTTTTTTTTACACTTTACTAGTCAAATAAGTTTTATTTACACTTCTGACACCAATGTAACGTGCGCTTAGTTCGCAAAAATAAAACTCTACTTTTCAATTTAATTCTACCACTTTATTTAATTTCGATATACACTTTATTGAACTCAACTCGACTTTTGGACTATCACTTGTATTTACTCTTAACTTTATCACTCTATAAACAAAACTGACTCCTGGTTGCCTCGGGCGGGCTATTTATATCGAATGACACGCCATCTAGAACTCTCCAGTAACTTCTACATTGTCTCTTCATTTGCTGTCTACTCTCTGTCTGTCTGTCTCTCTACACTCACACACACTGGCTTACAAGCAGCGCCTGTCATTTATACCATTCCATTAAAGTGTTGCCAGTTGTGTTTTCGGTTGAACGTTTTTCGATTAGGAAATTGGTATAAAATGTTGGGTTCACGTTACAATATGTTTGAGCCTTATCTAAATATTCAGAAGTTTGTTGAAGATAATGCAACAGACCAATGTTTTGCAGTATCGGCTCACAATCCTTGTCTGATACAGAGCTTGCATAGTTGAATCGAAGCTTTTAACTTACTTTCCGGATTTCTGACAATGGGCGCCGATGGGTTTTAAATCCTTTTTTGGACAAATGAATAGATCTACCTAATGTCACCACAGAAACGAAAGAATGTCTTCTAGATTTGGCTGCAGATAGCATGCTTAAAATGGAATTTTGTTCGCAACTTATTGACTTATTTTGGATGAAAAGAAAACACGAATATCCAGACCTGGTAAGGGAAGCTCTTAAATTTTGGGTGCTATTCGCCACTTCATACCAGTGTGAACTGACATTTTCTTCAATGGTAGGCATTAAAACTAAGAAGAGTTGTATAGGCTGCAAATAGAAAATGATTTAAATTATTAACGTTTCAAAAATAGCACCACGTTTTGATAAACTCTTGAAAAATAAACAAGCGCATCCCTCTCACTAAAATTGTGTTTTTGTCGTGTAAGAACCTCTATACTTTTTCCTTTAGCCGGCGACCCCCCGAGTATGGCTTCGTGACCCCCAAGGGGCACTGTTCCGAAAACAACGATTTATCTTGACATGAAAGCCACCTGGTTTGACAAGACTAATCTAGATAAGTGCAAAAGAACCTTACAAACGACAAAATGTGGCTGGAGGCATTCAGTTATTTGACCAAAGAACTTGATGAGCAGATGATGGTTAAAAATCTGATCAAGTTTTATTAAAACTTCACGGTGGGATGGGTAAAAGTGTGACCGACTATCCTCGATTGGATACTTGGCCATAAGCAAATACTAAGACAGCAGATAGCCTACGAGTTGGAAAGTTGCAAGTTCAATTCCAAGAACCTAGAAACGTCTCTGGATTCTTTAAACAAGTATATATATGTATCTCTGATTGAAGTAATGTTTTCTTCAGCATTTATTCTCTTCTGTAGGTCACTTCTTATTGATCTTCATGAGTTTCAACAGATCAAGGGAAAACCGGGACCAGGAAACGACATTCTTCCGTATTGAATAGACCCTTTATCCTTTATCATCTTTTAATAAGTGTCATTTGTCGATTTACGCAAGAAAGCGTCATCTGAATTTCTATCAGCAGATATACGCAACACATTCCATCTTTAATTTTTAAGAGATATTCGCATTATCATTAGCCACCACCATTGGAAAGTCTAGCACAGTTCTCTGCAGCCGACATCAAAACTTTCAGGCGAGGATAATTTAGTAAAAAAGTTATTGATATTATAATGACCATTATTTAATAGATTTCTTTTCTTGAGGCTTGTGCAGTAAAAAGCAAAATTCTAAAGAAAACACATCTCCGAAGATGAGAGAAGAGTAAAGACTACAGCAAAAGCAAACAGTTTGAAATCTCTGGTAGAGAAATATTTAGCTTCATATTATATATTTAGACCTTACCGATGATGGACAAGGAAAATAAAGATGCGATAGCTAAGTTATGCATTATCGGATGACGAACGCACAGGAAACTCGAATGTTGCAGCATTCTCTTACAGCTCAAAAGGTTTAACATCTAACAAAAAAAAGTGGTGTTAGCCAACCATTAATGCTCAAACTTTTTTCAGGTGGATGGAACTGGGGCTGTTGATTCTAATACTCGATTAAAGGGCCAGACAAATTCAGCCGACTCTTAAGAAGCCGCTGCTGTTAAATCAAAAGGGCTGATGACGCAACGCAGGGTCAAATTTAATCACCCCTATTATGGAATCCGGCGAATGCTATTTAGCGTGAGTTTCAACCATTCGCGAAAATTTTGCTATTATGGAATTCCACGAAAGGAGTTGAATGAATGTCGGTAACAAAACCTGTACTACCGACTTTTCTGTTCAACTTATTTGGTATTAGTGAATTCGCAAACCATTATATTTTTCCATATAATTTTTTCCATTTTTCCATGGGACTTTATCGCCGCAACCATCAACATCATTTTTGACACAGTGACGTTCTTCTCGGCTGATAGTTCCTCCGTCATATCAAAAAAAATTTCAAAAACCTCTGCGGTTTTTTCTAGAAGCACCCACTCGCTTGTTGACAAGCAGCTCAACTCCGAGTTCTCTATAGCAAGAACTGCTAACACGGCGGACTTTACCAGCAAAATGCGTTTCAACATTAAATAAGTTGAATTCCAACGCGTGTCGCAGGACTGCTTCAACTTTAGCTCTGGAACATTGAGCTCTTTTTGCATGCTTGAAAGCTTAACGGTGGCTCTAGAACTTTGAAAAAAGCAACAATTGCCTTTGCTTTTCCAATTTGATTCGAAATCTTCTTCATGCCTTCACCAACAACCAGGTTCAAGGAATGGGCAAAGCAAGGGATATGGCTCCAGTGGTTTGCCTTCACTGCTCCCACTATATTGTGAGCATTATCCGTCACAACAACGGACACCTTGTCTCCCAGATTCCAGCTATTGAGCTCTGACCTCAGCAAACTGCCCAAGTTCTGTATGGTGTGGATTTCGTCATACGGAACACATCCTAGGAGGCACGACTTGAGGGCTAGTTGTTCATGCTCTTCCTTAACGAAGTGGGCAGTTATTCCGATGTAGCTCTGCTGGGTCAACGATGTCCAACCGTCTGTCGTGACGCATACTGCTTCAACGTTAGCTAGCATCGCCCGTACTCTTTCTTTCGTGTCCTCGTACATCCTGGGAATCAGCGAGTTTGACAAAGTTTTTCTAGTCGGCAATTGATAGTTTGGACAAAGTGTATGCAGAAAGTCCTTGAACTCTGTCTCTTCGACGATGGAAAACGGGTGATAGTTTTTCACCACAAACTTTGTCAGTTTTTCGTCCAATTTTTTTGCCATTGACATCGATACTGGCTTTTCGACGAAGCTTGTTATGGATTGCTGTTGGGGAATGTTGCGCACGGAGGATGAGGGATCTGACAAGGAACTTTGTGCAGGAATAGGAAGGGATGGACTAGGATCGATTGAGGGGTGGGTTGTTGTTGGTTCGGAAACATTGGAGGATGACGAAGGCCTATCAGTCGCAGCCTCTGGTCGAAATCGGGCACGTTCAATTTGGACGCCCGTATGCCGCGTGTTCAAGTGCCGTTTTAAGTTGCCCGTTGCTCCACCGGCGAAGCTCACAATTTTATGGCAATAGCCACACTTTGCTTTCCCATCAGCTGCTTGGGAGAAATGAGCCCACACATCACTTCGTTTTCTACCCATATTTACGCGTTCTGTCGTAGACATTTTTCTTCACAGGCTAATAATGTAAGTCATAAAATAACAAAAGAAAATAAAACGTGCAAAATGTGCTATATTTACCAGAAATCAATTTTGTTAAAAATTTACAATAAACTATCAATGAAAGCTGAAAGAAGATAGAAAAAAAAGCAAAAATTTCGTTTGGATGGACACAGTTTCACTCAAAGAACTTCAAACGAAACGTAAGACAATTTCAAAATGAGAAACGTTTGTTTCATATCAAGAAATTTCTCCAGTGGAATTGAACTAGGTACCGCTATTTTTTAAATTCAATGGGCTCGTCCAACGCAAGATGTGAAATTTTCCAATGGTGAAAAGAATCAAACCTATTGAGACTCATCCACAGCGACAAGTGGATTATCATAGAACCTCACAGAGGTTCAATATCTCTCATAATTGATATAACAACAAATTAATGATGACGCGGTGGTTTGCTTACTCTTTTCATACTAGAAATAGAAGTTTGAATATGGTTTTTAAATAAAAATTTAAAAAAATTATAAAGTACCCAATCAACTTTTTTATTAATTCTAATACATTTTTTAGTTACATCGTGCTTATTACTTTTTAACATTCGATGAGTTGTCTATTGTTAAAAAATTCTTATAGGAATATAGCGGGTTCCTGGCCCGCTCATGTTGATATTTTATCTTTTTCAGCTACTCCTTGGTCTATTTAATCTGACATTAAATTAAGGTAACCTCCAATTGAAAATTCAATAAGGTTTTAAATTCATTCTGAAAAAGAAAATTACGTTGAACGCGCTCAGAACATATTACGGGTTGCATATGTGTATTCATAGGTTTATAATTCAATGTGACAGAACGAATGGAAATGGAATAAATAAAATATTCCCCGCCGTGCTGCTTTATATGTAGATTTAACACACAATCACAATGCTCTGAACGAAGTTATAACGCGTGCAGAAAAATGCATATAAAGGTGTGATTGATTGAACGATTGATTGAAATAATTGACCGAATCATTTGAATGAACGATTGATGATTGATTCGGTCATTTTAAATGAACGATTTACCCAGCTCTATCCAGAGCTGACCTGCTAAACTAGTAAGTGCGAGTGTTGACGAAGGAATCCGGAACAAAAGAATTTTGAGCGATCAACACTATAATTGCTCTGCGAACAATGACTGACTGCACGAATCTCAGTGGTCTACGAGAGCTTTCGTGTAAATGCTCCAGTGGACGAATTCGAAGGACAGAATCAACGGTGGACTTCAGCAGCCATAAAAGCAGAAACCCCTGAAGGAGCTACTCCAACATATTTGGTTTAAAGGTATTTCAGGGTCTTTCAATACTAGGACAGGGTGTTGAAGTAGAGATGGTGGCGGATGAGCTCCAGGTGCGCCAACGGCAGCACTCACACCGCTGCAGCAGGGTACTGACACTGGATGTTCCAGCCCTTTGTGTCCGAAGGGATCCAAAAGGACCTGGCCCTCCAGGTTGGGGGTTGTGCGTAGGGTTAACTACCCAACCACGTAAAATAAGGACAGTTCCGAAACAACCAAAAGCCTCGGATAACGATAATGATTTTAAAGCAAACGAATAAAGGACAATGACCTCCGGATCTGCACGTGGAACGTTAGATCACTCAATGGATTACGTGCAGCTGGAGAATTAGCGGACGCCCTGGACTGCTGCAAAGCAGACATAACCGCCATCCAAGAAGTGAGATGGAGTGGACCGGGCATAAAGAAGATGAAAAACTGTGACATCTACTATGGCGACTGCTACAGACAACAGAAACAGCGCTTATTTGGGTACGGATTTGTCGTAAGAGGGAGACTCAGGGATAAGGTGATTAGCCAAAATTCGCCAACATTAGCCTGATATGCGCCCACGCCCCCACAGAAGAGAAAGACGACGATTCCAAAGACTGTTTCTACGAGCTCCTTGAAGAAACATATGAGCAGTGCCCTAGACACGACGTGAAAATCGTTCTTGGCGATTTCAACGCAAAACTAGGGAAGGAGGACATCTTTGGAAACACAATCGGTAAGCATAGCCTCCACGACAAAACCTCCGAAAACGGATTGAGGCTAATCGATTTTGCTGCGGGGCTAAATCTTGTTGTAAGTAGTACACGCTTCACGCATCTCAAAATTCATAAAGGTACATGGCGATCCCCAGATCAATTTACCGTCAACCAAATTGACCATGTTGCGATCGACGCAAGGCACTCTTCCAGTGTGCTAGATGTCCGAACTTTCCGAGGGGCCAACTTTGACTCGGACCACTACCTTGTTGTAGCCAAGGTACGAATGAGGATATCTTGTTCCCAACCAGCACGAACTAACGCTGTGAAGAGATATGACGTCGGAAAGCTACAATCGCAAGAGATTGCCAATGCCTTTTCCAATCGAGTGTCCCTTCAATTATCCTTGAATCCCATGCCGCCAGCAATAAACATTGAAGACCAGTGGCAGCAATGCCATGAAGCCATCAGAACCGCTGCTTCTGAGGTTCTGGGTTTCACTCGGCCTCCAAAACGAAACCCATGGTTCGATGAAGAATGCAGGCAGGCAAATGCAGCCAAGCAAAGAGCACGACAAATGCTTATGCAAACACGAACGAGGGCTGCTTACGATCGGTATAACGAGATCTACAAGGAGAGAAGAAGGGAAAAACACCGACTTCTCAAAAAGAAAAAGAAGCAGCATGAGAAGAGCTCGTTTGAGGAAATAGAGAGGTGCCATGACAGGAATGAGATTCGGAAGTTTTACCAAAAGGTAAATAGATCCTGCCAGGGTGGCAAGCCCCGAACTCAAGCCTGTAAAGACCAGCAGGGAAACATAGTTATAGAGTCACAGTCGCTACTGAGGATCTGGAAAGATCATTTCTGCAGACTGCTTAACGGCGATGAGGACACAAATTCCGCTGTCAGGCAGATTGCCCCATTCAGCTTGGACGATGATCAAGAATGCCGTCCTCCCGACCTAGAAGAGGTTAAGCTTGCCTTATGCAAATTTAAATCAAATAAGACTGCAGGTGCAGATGGCCTTGATGCCGAACAGCTGGAGATCAGTTGGAAAGGAGCATGCACCAGCTGATCTGCATGATATGGTCGGAAGAAAGCATGCCCGATGAATGGAACCTCAGTATCGCATGCCCGATCCTAAAGAAAGGAGACCCTCACAATTGCTCCAATTATAGAGGGATAAGCCTCCTTAACGTCGCCTATAAGATCTTGTCTGCTGTAATATGTGAACGTCTGAAACCCCACGTCAACAACTTGATAGGTCCTTATCAATGTGGTTTTAGACCAGAGAAGTCCACAATAGACCAAATTTTCACATTACGGCAGATCTTGGAAAAAACCCGAGAACATAATATCGATATTCACCATCTCTTTATCGATTTCAGGGCCGCGTATGACAGTATCTACAGAGACGAGCTGTACAGAGCCATGTCTAGTTTCGGCATCCCTGCAAAACTCGTACGACTATGCAGGATGACTTTGGAGAATTCACGCTGCTCCGTCAAGGTCGCTAACGAACTCACCAAAACCTTTGATGTCGAAAAAGGTTTTAGACAAGGCGAAAAACTGTCATGCGATTTATTCAACATCATACTTGAACAGATTGTAAGAAACTCAAACTCAACACCAGAGGAACAATCTTTCGAAAGTCTGTATAATTACTCGCTTATGCAGACGATATTGACGTAATGGGAAGAAAAAAGCGTGATGTCATAGGTGCTTTTGCGAGTATCGAAACAGAAGCAGCAAAAATGGGTTTGATGGTTAATGAGGGCAAAACGAAGTATATGTTGTCATCAAACAAGGACACAGAACATCGACGAATTGGACAAAACGTCACAATAGATAGACATAACTTCGGGGTAGTACAGGACTTCGTTTACCTAGGATCCGCTGTAGACACAACAACATCAGTGCGGAGATCATACGGAGAATAACTCTTGCCAACCGTTGCTTCTTTGGGTTAAGAAGGCAATTGAGAAACAAAACCCTCTCCAGAAAAACCAAGGTAACCTTATATAAGACCTTAATCATCCCAGTCCTGCTTTACGGCGCGGAGCATGGACCTTATCGAAAGCGGATGAGGAAACCCTTGGTCGTTTCGAAAGAAAAATTCTCCGAATGATCTTTGGTCCCGTATGCGAAGACAAAGTGTGGAGAAGAAGATACAACAACGAGCTGTATGAGCTGTACCGTGACATGGGCATAGCCAGAAGAGTACGCATCGCGAGGCTACGATGGTTGGGCCATGTAGAGCGGATGGACACAAACGCTCCGGCTCGTCGGGTGTTCGAAAGCACATTGCAGGGAAATCGTGGAAGGGGAAGACCTCGTCTTAGGTGGCGCAATCAAGTGGATGAAGACCTCAACCGACTTGGAGTGCGAAACTGGAGAGAGCTCGCCCGAAATCGAAGTCGTTATAGAAGGATGTTGGTTGAGGCCCAAACTGTAATGCCCTCCTAAGTAAGTAAGTATTGCTTGGATTCATCATATTCTACTTCTTAAAAAAAAAGTAAAACCCAAACCCCTTCCCAGAAAAAGAGCTTCTCGCTTCGAGGAAGATACCAAGTTTTAGAGTTTTTTGAGTGATTAAATCCCTCAAAGAGGGGGATTATGTTAAGCAACCCGATCAACAATGCATTCACACGAACCCTTATTTTTAATGCTGACACGGTGGGAAATGATGGCTTAATCATTTTCCAAATTCATTATTTATTCCAATTACCACACCTTCTTTATAACCTACAACTCCTATTACCACCCAACTTCCCCAGCAGCGTGAGGTCAGACTATAAATGTGATCTTCCGTAGAAGTTCAATGCTTTGCCTCACGCGCTGACATTCGATTTCATTTATGTTGACTAGCCACCTTTTGGATTTCGCCTTTGCGATCTTTGGCTAGTCAATCACTCACTGTTCTACCTTTATAATAACAAGAACGTCCGTTCTAATTTGTATCATTTGTGTAAAATAAATATATTTTATTAATTACATTTTTTTGTCAAGTTATTTAATCGAACACCATTTATCATTGAACCGCTTTTTGAAGATGTCGAACAAGTCCGTGCTCTGGCAGATGAACGTATCAAATGTCGTTTTCCAAAAACAAATGCACTCTTTCACTCCTTTTTCGTTTTATTTTGGAAATCGTTTTAACCGAAGTGACAGATTTGCATTGGTAGTGGTTAGCTTGCTAAATTTTATCTTTCATGTTAAAGCAGAAAACAAGACTAAAAATCGTTCACTTTAATTTTTAAAATTATTTAATGGTCTTCTGAAGATAATTTATTAAACTATCGCGTGCTTTGTGAGCTGACAAAAAATAAATAGAAACTGCGGCCCGCTTTGACAAGCAGTCAGATGACAGTTTGTTTATGTGTTGGTGTTCACTCCCTTGCACCTAAACAGAAACGGGAGTGAAAAAATCACTCCAAAATGTGTCTCCAAACCGCATTTTGGAAAACGTTTGGGAATGATTTGGAGACTTTATCTGTCAGATCTGACAGATAAAGTCTCCAAATCACTCCCGATTTGGTTTTTGGAAAACGACAAAAGAAAACGCGTGTATAATGCAAAGAAAGTTTGAGAAGAGAAAATGCACTATAACTCGGTTGGAGATCGTGTCAAAGGTAGTATACAAAAGACCTCAGATTCGAAAATCCAAACTCGAAGTACATTTTAGCGGACCCTTTGAAGTTGTGGGGATACTTCAGAACGATCGTTAAAAACTCAAGAGGAAAGGAGGTAGAGCTGTCATAGCCGCAGCCAGGGAAGCTATTCGTTTGATTAACGAAGAGGGTGATGTTGCTGAAAACACAGTAGAAGGTTAGTATGTGTGGTAAATAACAAAAAAAAAAAAACAAAAGAGATTCTCATAAACATGCTCAAAATTGCCTTTGAGTATTGATGTTGATATGTTTTTACTAAGTTTGTCTAGAGATTCTCATAAACAAGCTCAATATTGCCTCTGAGTTATGATGTTGATTTGTTTTTACTAAGTTTGTCTAGAGATTCTCATACACAAACACAAGCTCAATATCGCGTCTGAGTTATGATGTTGATTTGTTTTTACTAAGTTTGTATAGAGATTCTCACAAACAAGTTGAAGATCGCCTCTGAGCTATGAAGTCTAAATGTTATTGAATTAAAACTAAGCCTTTGAATTTTCATTTTCTTTTCCAAAAGTATTTGCTTTGTCAAAATTGGCCTGGTGTGTATTTACAGTGCTCACAGGTTCAGAGGATTAGCGAAAGAAATCACTGATTCGATGATACCAACTGAGAGTCAGAAGATGAACGATTTAGGGTTTGAAGATAATTTTATGCATTGACGTAATAGCAGAAAAGATAAAAGTCGATTCCATACGGTAAGATAGAATGTATATAAATATGAGCTAGTATCTTATTGATAACTATGAAAATAAACTATAATCTTTAATTTCAGTACTTTTTGAATGCAGTTTAAATTTATGGGAAGGTGGAAAAGATCATGGCAATACATCCTGATCTACTCGTGTGTAACGAGTACCTGTTGAATTTTCCCAATCTTTAGGATGGAAATCGTTGTCTAATGGCGTTGTACATATGGGAATGCAGGAAGCCTTCATTGAGCATGGCATAACCGTGACTGTGTGATATATTCAAACTTGAGAATACAGAAGGTTTGAAATATGGGCAAAAGGATTGAGCCTTTTTGCCCGCAAACTTTGGAACAGCGTATTTTTGTAAATAACGAGGCACTTAGTTAATATTATAAACTTTTATTGAATAAAAATAAGTTCTAACGACCATTTTGTTGAAAATTCATTAAAAAGAAGGGCTCTCGATTTTGAAATCTGTTAAATTTGAATAAAAGCCATTATAGGTTTTGGCCGTATCGGTAACGACTCTGAATGACCTATACAATAACAGAAAAACTGTGAGAAACTTAAGTTAAACAAATTAACGGTCAAAAAACCACATATCTGTGTCGTAATGGTTGGCATATCTGTAGTTAGAATATCAGTATTGAATATCTATGAATATATTAATGCAAATTAATTTAATGCTAATCTATAATATCGTAAATACACTACTATTTAAATATAATATACTAAATGGCAACACTTAAACTTACTATAATTTGCTTAACTATGTATACCTATAATAAAACTTAATCCATTCCTGAATTATACGCTGAACTAGAAACTCGTGTCTTTCACTTCATAAACTAGAAAATTCCCAACAGAGGTTATGGGCCATCATTTTTCCGCATGTTGCTAATCTCAATTTTTTTTTCATTAATTACAGCAATATGTCAAATTCAATTTACCAAATCGAGAAACTAAGCGATCAAAATTATGACTCGTGGAAAATTCTAGTAAGAAGTGTGCTTATACACAACGACTTGTGGAGCTATGTCTCTGGGCGTTCTGTGAAGCCAGAACCAGAAAAAGTCGAGGAATCTACATTATGGTGCACGAAAGACGAAAAAGCCCTTGCTACAATACTTTTGTGTGTGAAACCATCGCAAATTAATTATATAAAGAACTGTAAGACATCGGCAGAAGCTTGGGAGAGTTTGGAAAAAATCCATCAACCTACTGGACCGGCCAGGAAAGTCACACTTTTCAAACAACTTCTACAATTAAAAATGGAAGGTAATAATGTTCAGCAGCATATTAATTCTTTCTTTGATTTGGCAGAAAAAATCAAGGAACTAAACATCGAGCTACAAGACGAACTTTTGGCGATTATATTATTGTCCAGTTTACCCAGCGCCTACGAAAATATCATCATCGCAATTCAATCACGAGATGAGTTACCATCGGTCGAAGTCTTAAAAGTTAAACTCCTAGAGGAAGGACAGCGTCGTGGAGATAATGAGCCAGCCGAACATTCGTCTGAAAGAGCATTATATTTGCATAATAAGCAAAAGAAAAATAAATATGCCCACAAAAATTCTGTAAACCAACAGTATGCTCAAACGAATAGATCGTCAGACCAACAGTCTTTCAAAGGTAGGTGTTATCGATGCAAACGGCAGGGGCACGTGGCATCAAATTGTCACGAAAAGCAAAAATACTCATCAAATGTTAAAGCCAGTTCAGCGTTTGCATTATTAAATTCTATGTGTACCAAAGAATTTGATAAAAGCACATGGATTATAGACAGTGGGTCCACCAGTCACTTATGCTGTGACAAGAAAAAGTTTTCGTTCTGTAACGATCACGTAGAGAGAATCGAACTAGCTGCTGGGCAATTTATTAATTCAGTGGGGATCGGCGAAATAGATTTATTCGCGAATGAAAAGATCACACTAAAGAACGTCTTATTTGTACCCGATCTACAAATGAATTTTATTTCAGTTAGCAGAGCTACTAGCGTTGTCTTTTTAGACAAGAGTGCAGAAATAATTGATGTCTCATCTGTTAAGTTGCTATGTGCAACTAAGGTCAACAACATTTATGTTTTTAAAGAAAAACAATTAAAGCACTGGCTGCTTGCTCAGATAAGAGAATTAGAGATGCTACAGGTGCTGGTTTAAGCTGCGATACTGGAGATGTTGTTGGTGCTGCTAAGAGTAGTTGTGTTGCTGGAACTGGTAGGCTTGTTGTTGTTGATGCATGGAATAAAGTGTTTGCACTGTGGCATCAAAGGTATGGCCATTTAAATGGACAAAGCTTACATACGTTGTTCAATAATAACATGGTTCGAGGTGTGAGCTCTCAAAAAATCAAAAAGGCTGCAATGAAATGTGAGGTTTGTCTGCAGGGGAAAATGTCATCTCTACCGTATGCATTATCAGAAAATAGGAGTAAGTCTGTACTTTCAATTATACACACCGATATTTGCGGGCCTATGAGGAATGTATCAAATGGAGGTGCCAAGTATTTTCTGACTTTTATTGATGATCACTCCCGTATGATTTTTGTTTACTTTTTACGTCAAAAAAGTGAGGCTCTGTACTTTTTTAAGTCGTTTAAGGCGATGGCAGAGAAACAAACTGGTAACAAAATTAAAATTTTAAGAAGGGATAATGGGAAAGAATACGTTAATAAAGATTTTGACAATTTTTTAAAACATCATGGTATCAAACATCAATTAACTTCTCCTTATACCCCACAGCAGAACGGGTGCGCTGAGAGAGCAAACAGAACCCTTGTCGAGATGGCGCGTTGTATGCTAATCACAGCTGAGATGAAGCAAGGTTTTTGGGCTGAGGCAATAAACACATCTGTTTATCTCAGAAACAGATCACCAACGAAATTATTGGAATTTCAAACACCATTCGAAGTTTGGTTTGGATTTACACCAAATGTATCTCATTTAAGGATTTTCGGCTGTAAGGCATACATGCTGAATAAAAAACCAGGTAATTCCAAGTTCAGCCCAAAGGGCATTGAATGTTTCATGGTTGGTTATTCTGAGGAGGCTAAAGCCTATAGGTTATATGAACGCAAAACTGGTAAGATTCATATAAGTAGAGACGTTAAATTTATTGAGAACCCATCTAAAATATGTCTTTCGGATTCTGATTATGTTCTTATCGAGTCATCGAAAGACGACGAATGGACACAAATCAATTCATTCAAAGAAGAAGATGATGAAACCGAATTCGAAGATGCTTTTGAAAAGGATCATGATGCACGAGAACTATGTGAAATTGAAATACCGGTTATAGCTAAAGCTAAACAACTTAATGTTGCTGTTGATTCTCCACAAAATGCTGCTGTTGTTGGTGTCCCACAAGATATTGTTGCTGTTCAGGTTGTAGACGATGATGTTGATATTGTTGAGCGGGAGCCTGATGATGAATATGAGATTTCTGATGATTACATTCCTGTTGGAGGTGATGATGAGTTCAAGGACTGTGAGGATGATGAATTGCAAATGTGTTCCAATGCAACGAATAAAGATGCACCTACTTAGAACCGAAAACAGGTTAGTCCTAGCATTTTAAGAACTGGTAGAGTTAGAAACCTAGAAAGTAAAACTATAAAAAACAAGAATTTAAGACGAAGATCAAATTCTTTAAATTTTATGATGAATGTTGTGCAAAATTGTGAGAAAGTACCGAATACCGTGAAAGAAGCCCTAAGTGGTGAAGACTCACAATTGTGGCAGAATTCTATGAATGCTGAATGCTATTCATTATTAAATAATAAAACCTGGGTTTTAGTAGATTTACCAGCATCCCGAAAGGCTATAAAATCCAAGTGGGTTTTTAATGTCAAAAGAGATAAATCTGGGAAAATTGAGCGCTACAAGGCTAGGCTAGTAGCGAAGGGCTGTGGTCAAAAGTATGGCCAGGATTTTACTGAAACTTTCTCACCAGTAACGAGGTATTCTACTATAAGACTGGTAGTTGCCTTGGCCGTAGAGTTAGAATTGCTTGTACATCAAATTGACATTACTTCAGCATATCTCAACAGTGAGCTAGACCAATCCATATACATGGAGCAGCCTGAACATTTTGTGAGCAAAGCACATCCGACAAAAGTATGTAAGCTGGTGAAAGCATTATACGGGCTGAAGCAGTCCGGAAGGCAATGGAATCAGAAACTAAATAGCGTCCTGTTGAAAATTGGTTTTATGAGATCATGCTACGACAATTGCGTTTATACATACTCTAATCAACATGGAATTCTTAATATTTTGGTCGTCTATGTAGACGATATTATTCTCGCTTTTAAGGACGAAGAAGACCTTAATAATATCAAGTTGAAACTTGTGCGGAGTTTAAACTCGAAGACAAAGGACCCCTCAACTATTTTTTGGGGATGGAGTTTGAAAGAGAAGGTGATAGAGGGCAAATTACACTGGGTCAGTCAAAACTGATTACAGAGATTTTAGCCGACTTTCAAATGCAAGATTGCAAGCCAGTTAGCACACCGTTGGATCCGGGATCGAAATTGGAGAAATGCACTAAGTGTCCAAACTGTGCACAGGTTTACAGCTGCAAAGCATTTGCTCAGATACTTGAACAAAACTATAAATTTAAAACTTATTTTCAGAAAGTCTTCTACTGAATTGGTTGGATACGCTGATGCTGACTGGGGTGGAGATTCTAACGATAGACGATCTTTTACTGGTTTCGTGTTCATTCTCGCTGGGTGCGCGGTTTCATGGGAGTCCCGAAAACAACCTACTGTGGCTCTCAGCAGTACTGAAGCGGAGTATATGGCACTTTCTTCGGCATCTAAGGAACTCATCTACTTGCGCAACCTTCTTGATGACATTGGTTTTGGATATTTTGCCACAAATCCTATTGTATTGTATGGAGATAACTTAAGCTCTCAACAGCTGGTCCGGAATCCAGTTTACCATGCAAGGAGTAAACATATAGATATCAAAGTACATTTTGTAAGAGACATTTTTGAAAAAGGTTTTATCAATTTAAAATATATATCAACAAATAATATGATTGCCGATATTTTAACAAAAAAACTTAAGAAAAGTAAAACATTGGTATTTTGTCAATAAGCTTGGATTTAATACAGAAATTTAATTTGAGAAGGTGTATTGAATATCTATGAATATATTAATGCAAATTAAATTAATACTAATCTATAATATCGTAAATACACTACTATTTAAATATAATATACTAAATGGCAACACTTAAACTATCTTACTATAATTTGCTTAACTATGTATACCTATAATAAAACTTAATCCATTCCTGAATTATACGCTGAACTAGAAACTCGTGTCTTTCACTTCATAAACTAGAAAATTCCCAACAATCAGAAAGATCAAATTTTTTACCATGACCTTTTGAGAGGAATAAAGATGATCTCCGAGAGTATATACTTTAACTTAGCCGTTTGAAATCGTCGGAAACTTACCCACAAGGTACGATTGAGAAAAATCCGCAAGCCCAATCATTCTCCGAGACCTGTATTAAGACGCTATTTGTTTGATTTTATATTTAAGAAAGTCTTATAGTTATGAAAGGTATCAACTCTTCAAATCAGTCTCGACTTTTATTTTTCAAACTCAAAACATGAAGATATTTGAACTGCATTTAGTGAATGCAAAGCAGAAGTAAACAATCTCATTTCAAGTTTTGGTTTTAATTCATAAAATTGAATAACTAATACATACATCTGTGTATTTTTGTCTTTCAAACTTTATTTTTGGCTTAGTTTTGTAAACTCAATCTTATGTCTACTATTTACAGTACACTATTCTAAAGAATATAAAATAGCCTATAAATTAACTAAACTATCTTACTGCCCTGAATCGGGTACTCTAAGCTTAGCCATACTTAACTATTCTTAATTTAAAAACACCTTTCGAACTTGCCAGGGGTTACACGAAACATGTGAAAGACTCCCTAGCAAAAAGTTTACTGCTTTTAAAATCATAATCCAGGTAGGTGTTGCTTTCGTAAACCATGTACGCAATGCCTGTTCGTTGATAAAAAGAACAGATTTGTTAATTTTTCTTTATTGAATTAAAGCCTTTCGACTTGTCAAGCGGAAAGTTGTTCAAACACACTCAAATCAAGTTGGGAAAGAGTTTCAAATTGTTTTTCTTTCTTAAGTGAAATGATTTGATATTTCTTACCTGTGCAAAGAAATGCGGTCCATAGAAGGAAAATTCGAACATCCAAATATGCAGCAATTCATAATTTATATAAAGAATATATACCAAGTATAATCACAATCAAAAAAAGGTTTTTTTCTCTACTTCTAACTTTTAAATTGAAATCGCACTTTATAAAGAAACACGAAGAGAGAATAACATTAGATATGAATCATGACGTTAACTGTCAAATTGGTAGCTTCATAAAAATACCACCCAAAACTAAAGCGCTGCTCTTAAATGGACCCCTCGTAAAGTTGGTTACTAGCAGTCCATATCTATTACGTCAATGATTTTATGTTTTATTTTGGAATCAAACTGACAGTTTTACCTGCTTTTATTTTACAAATAAAATGATTATCAACGGTTAAGTTAAGAGTTGATGCTTTCATTTATTTCATCAAGAGCGATGAATAAGCAGGATAGCCGTGTTTGAAATCAAATCATGCAACGATAGAGCTGGTTTGTTGGAAGTCAAATTATCTATCGTAAAGAGTATTTGAATATAAGAACGATCGTGGAACTCTTTCTTTCTCCACCTTAAAAAGTGGCGTGCGTGATCAAAGAAGCGCGGATATCGAGAATACGGATCTGTGTGTACTGAGGGAATAGAGTAAGATCCCAGAGCGATATGACATAACCTATCTTCACACGAATAAAACTTGAAGTTTTCAGTAGCGCAGCGTGTACCTTGAATACCTACGCGCTTGTGGAACTTGAACAAGTGACACCTGAGCAGGTACCAGGTGAGAAAGGTAACTAAAAATGAGAGTTATCTTACTTAAATTCACATGGCAGATTTTTATATATATTGTAACGTGCGCTTGGTTCGCAAAAATAAAACTCTACCTTTCAATTTAATTCTACCACTTTATTCAGTATCTACTTTCGATATACACTTTATTCGAACTCAACTGAATTACGTTTATTCAATATTCACACTATCACTTTCTAAATAAAACTGACTTCTGGTTGCGTCAGCTCCCTCTTTATATAGTAGTGTGAAACATCGAGAGATTTCTAGTAGTTTTTCTATGAACCATGATGTCTAGACAAGTTCCCCTCCCGGTATTTTTCTGCACACACACACACTCACTCACAAACAACGTCTGCCATTATAGCACTCCATTATAGCGTTGCCAGCACTTGTGTTTTCGGTTTAACGTTTTCAATTAGGAAATCAGCATGAAATGTTGGGTGCACATTACACTGCCCCCTCCTTAAGATTGTTCGTCCCGAATAATTCCATTTGCAGCCTTCCCACTATATCGATGCAGCCGGTCACAATGTACTACTTTTAACTTGCCTCTTAGTCCTCTTTGGATGCGGTAGACCACGTCGTTAATCCTCGTGACAACAGTATAAGGACCTTCCCAGTTCTGCTGAAGTTTCGGTGACAATCCCTTTTGACGATGAGGATTATAAAGCCACACACGATCTCCTGCTTGGAATCCTGACGTTGTCGCTTTTGTGTCGTACCGTGTCTTCATCCGGTCGCTGTAGGTTTTTATCCGTTCCCGTGTTCTTTTATGGATGTCAGTGAGTCTCTCCTTGAGGTCGTCCACATACTCGTTTGTGTCCTGTGGCTCCTCGGTGGGGCATCCAAATTTAAGTTCGCTGGGCAGCCGCATGGTTTTCCCGAACAGGATGTCAGATAGTGTTTGTCCTGTCGAGCTATGTACTGCACTTCTATAGGCCATCAGGAATAGCGGTACGTGCCTATCCCAGTCTCTTTGGTAGTCGCCTACGACCTTGGTGAGGTGTTCTTTCAAGGTCCGGTTGAATCTTTCAACCATCCCATCAGATTGTGGATGAAGCGGTGTGGTTCTAGTCTTCTTAATGCCAAGTAGTCCGCACACTCCTTGGAAGATGTTTGACTCAAAGTTCCTCCCTTGGTCGGAATGGAGTTCCATAGGCACGCCAAACCTACTCACCCAGTTAAACACAATCTGGTCGACCACCGTTTTGGCCTCTTGATTTGGGATGGCATACGCCTCAGGCCACTTGCTAAAATAGCCCATTACAACCAGAATGTACTTGTTTCCAGCGTTGGTCTCTGGAAAAGGCCCAGCCACATCTACTGCAATCCTCTCAAAAGGCGATCCAACGTTGAACTGATGCATCTTACCTTGAATCTTCCTACCAGGTCCTTTGGTTGCAGCACACTTGTCACATGCTCGGCACCACATCTCCACGTCATCTCTAGCATGTAACCAGTAGAACCGATGTCGCACCTTCTCCAGTGTTCTGTTTACTCCGAGGTAGCCTCCAGAAGGTCCGTCGTGCATCTCCCGAAGAACTTCACTGACTTTCGATTGCGGTACGATCAGCTGCATCACATGTGACTTACCGTCAGCGGATTCCCATCTTCGCCTGAGGACACCTTCTTGCACATAAAGTGAGTCCCACTGTGCTCAATAGGCTTTGAGAACTGGACTCCTGTCAGAAATGTCTCCCCATTCCGGTTTCTCTTCATTTTCTTTCCATGCGAGAATGGGTTCGATATCTGGATCTCCCTGTTGAGCAGTCCTCACTTCCTCATTGCTCCATCCGCATATTGGATCAGCTCTTAGTCGCTGAGCGGTAATGATTTCTTTGTCTTCTTGCCGCCTGCAATGCTTGCAATCCACTTTGCAAGGTCTTCGGGATAATGCATCGGCGTTTGAGTGCAGCTTTCCTCTGCGGTGTTGGATCTGGTAGTCATAGATCTGCAATCTTTCTATCCACCTTGCGACTTGACCTTCTGGATTTTTGAAGTTCAAAAGCCAGCTCAGAGCACCGTGGTCTGTCCGCAGAAGGAATTTCTGTCCATAGATGTACTTATGGAAGTGCTTTGTTGCCAAGATAAGAGCTAGTAGTTCCCTTCTGGTCACGCAGTAGTTTCTTTCGGGCTTCGAGAGGACCTGGCTGTAGTATGCCACCACTTTCTCCTCGCCATCATGCACTTGGGATAGTACCGCCCCGATTCCAACGTTGCTTGCATCTGCGTCGACGATGAATGTTTTGCCAGGTGTTGGATGTGCCAGCACTGGAGCGTTACAGAGGCGGTATTTGAGTTCCTGGAAAGATTTCTCACACTCACCTGACCATTTAAACTGCTTCCCCTTTTCGGTGAGCTGATGCAAACTCTGGTTGCACTTGTGTTTTCGGTTTAACGTTTTCAATTAGGAAATCAGCATGAAATGTTGGGTGTACATTACACTGCCCCCTCCTTAAGATTGTTCGTCCCGAATAATTCCATTTGCAGCCTCCCCACTATATCGATGCAGCCGGTCACAATGTACTACTTTTAACTTGCCTCTTAGCCCTCTTTGGATGCGGTAGACCACGTCGTTAATCCTCGTGACAACAGTATAAGGACCTTCCCAGTTCTGCTGAAGTTTCGGTGACAATCCCTTTTGACGATGAGGATTATAAAGCCACACACGATCTCCTGCTTGGAATCCTGACGTTGTCGCTTTTGTGTCGTACCGTGTCTTCATCCGGTCGCTGTAGGTTTTTATCCGTTCCCGTGTTCTTTTATGGATGTCAGCGAGTCTCTCCTTGAGGTCGTCCACATACTCGTTTGTGTCCTGTGGCTCCTCGGTGGGGCATCCAAATTTAAGTTCGCTGGGCAGCCGCATGGTTTTCCCGAACAGGATGTCAGATGGTGTTTGTCCTGTCGAGCTATGTACTGCACTTCTATAGGCCATCAGGAATAGCGGTACGTGCCTATCCCAGTCTCTTTGGTAGTCGCCTACGACCTTGGTGAGGTGTTCTTTCAAGGTCCGGTTGAATCTTTCAACCATCCCATCAGATTGTGGATGAAGCGGTGTGGTTCTATTCTTCTTAATGCCAAGTAGTCCGCACACTCCTTGGAAGATGTTTGACTCAAAGTTCCTCCCTTGTTCGGAATGGAGTTCCATAGGCACGCCAAACCTACTCACCCAGTTAAACACAATCTGGTCGACCACCGTTTTGGCCTCTTGATTTGGGATGGCATACGCCTCAGGCCACTTGCTAAAATAGTCCATTACAACCAGAATGTACTTGTTTCCAGCGTTGGTCTCTGGAAAAGGCTCAGCCACATCTACTGCAATCCTCTCAAAAGGCGATCCAACGTTGTACTGATGCATCTTACCTTGAATCTTCCTACCAGGTCCTTTGGTTGCAGCACACTTGTCACATGCTCGGCACCACTTCTCCACGTCATCTCTAGCATGTAACCAGTAGAGCCGATGTCGCACCTTCTCCAGTGTTTTGTTTACTCCGAGGTGGCCTCCAGAAGGTCCGTCGTGCATCTTCCGAAGAACTTCACTGACTTTCGATTGCGGTACGATCAGCTGCATCACATGTGACTTACCGTCAGCGGATTCCCATCTTCGCCTGAGGACACCTTCTTGCACATATAGTGAGTCCCACTGTGCCCAATAGGCTTTGAGAACTGGACTCCTGTCAGAAATGTCTCCCCATTCCGGTTTCTCTTCATTTTCTTTCCATGCGAGAATGGGTTCGATATCTGGATCTCCCTGTTGAGCAGTCCTCACTTCCTCATTGCTCCATCCGCATATTGGATCAGCTCTTAGTCGCTGAGCGGTAATGATTTCTTTGTCTTCTTGCCGCCTGCAATGCTTGCAATCCACTTTGCAAGGTCTTCGGGATAATGCATCGGCGTTTGAGTGCAGCTTTCCTCTGCGGTGTTGGATCTGGTAGTCATAGATCTGCAATCTTTCTATCCACCTTGCGACTTGACCTTCTGGATTTTTGAAGTTCAAAAGCCAGCTCAGAGCACCGTGGTCTGTCCGCAGAAGGAATTTCTGTCCATAGATGTACTTATGGAAGTGCTTTGTTGCCAAGATAAGAGCTAGTAGTTCCCTTCTGGTCACGCAGTAGTTTCTTTCGGGCTTCGAGAGGACCTTGCTGTAGTATGCCACCACTTTCTCCTCGCCATCATGCACTTGGGATAGTACCGCCCCGATTCCAACGTTGCTTGCATCTGCGTCGACGATGAATGTTTTGCCAGGTGTTGGGTGTGCCAGCACTGGAGCGTTACAGAGGCGGTATTTGAGTTCCTGGAAAGATTTCTCACACTCACCTGACCATTTAAACTGCTTCCCCTTTTCGGTGAGCTGATGCAAACTCTTTGCAGCTCCAGCAAAGTTCTTAACAAAACGTCGGTAATATGTGGCAAGTCCCAGAAAACTTCGGAGTTGATGTTTGTCCTGTGGTGTTGGCCAATTTTTGACGGAGTCAACTTTTTCAGGATCAGTCTTTACTCCTTGGGATGAGATGATGTGTCCCAAATACTTGACTTCGGTTTTGAAAAGTGCACATTTTTCTGGATTCAGTTTAAGGTTAGCCTCTCGAAGTCTCTGAAACACGGCTTTTAGGTTCTTGCAATGTTGGTCAAATGTTTTCCCGTAAACAATGACATCGTCCAAGTAGACTAGGCACGCTTTCCACGTCAGTCCTTGAAGAACGCACTCCATCAAACGCTTGAATGTTGCCGGAGCGTTACATAACCCAAACGGCATAACTTTAAACTGCCAGAGCCCATTACCTGTAGAAAACGCCGTCTTTTCCCGATCATCAGGGTGGATGTCAACTTGCCAATATCCGCTCTTCAAGTCCAGCGTCGAGAACCACTGCGCTCCCTCCATGGCATCCAGGGTATCACTGATTCTCGGCAGGGGATAGCTGTCCTTCTTAGTTACATCATTCAGCCTTCGGTAGTCCACACAAAAACGAGTGCTTCCGTCTTTCTTTTTCACTAGCACCACTGGTGACGCCCAAGGCCTTTGGGAATTTTCGATAAGACCGTCCTTTTTCATTGCTGTTATCATTTCCTCAACCTCACCTTGTTTGGCCAGTGGAAGACGTCTTGCGGGTTGACGAATCGGTCTTGCATCTCCTGTGTTGATGCGATGCTGCACCAACTGTGTCCTACCATATTGCCCCTTTTGCGATGCGAAGATATCAGTGTACTCTTGTAGGAGACTTTCAGCCATCCTTGTTTGTTGGTGATCAAGGTTGGATGAATTCAGTATTTTAGCTCTGATGGTTTCGAGCTCCTCCGGAGTTATAGTTTTTCTCGGAGCTTCGTCTGTGATCTTCGTAATTGCTGCAACCGATTCGCAACGTCCAACGACTTCTCCTTTCTTCAACTTTACATCGTACGGTCTGGTGTTTAGTAATCGTACGGGGACCATTTTGTTTTTCGGTGTTACCAGTGTTTTCCCAATGATGACGCTTTCGGAGGAACACTCTGGGTCTGGTTCCACCATGAGGTATCGAAGGCTTCCAAACTCACCCTCCAGTTTCGTCCAAACGAACATTTCAGAAGAAGGAGGCAGAATAAGATCTTCCCTGATGACAGTTCTCAGTGTCGACGTACTTTCGTTCGAATAGGTCATTGGAAGTTCCTTATTTTGGTACTTCAAAACCTGATTACCGATGTCCAAAATAACTCCGTGCTGTTTCATAAAGTCGATTCCAATGATGCACTCGTCACATATATCTGCCACCAGGAATTGATGAGTAAACACTAGGTCGGCCAGTCGGATCTTAAGACACACTTCTCCATATACTCTTGCTGCTTCTCCCGTTGCGGTTCTTAGACGGTAGCTATTGGTGTTATGAAGCCACGTCGTCTTTACCAGGTCTCGACGTACTATGGAGGCTGTGGCACCGGTGTCGATGGTAGCCACATGTTTGTTCCCGTTAATAGTAGTCTCCACAGTCAGACTTTTGTTGTCTCGTTTGGTCTGAGAGACCTGGATGGTGGTTCTGGGGCCATCGATACAAGAAACCAGCCTCTGCCCCTCGAAGTTGGTTCTTACTCGTTTCCCTGATGGGAAACGCTGGTGTTGTTGTTACCTTGCTCTGGGTTGGATCTCTTGCTTCCGCAATGTTGACAACTGGCTTTGTTTGGTGGTAGTCGGCATTGACGCTGTAAGTGCCCGGTCTTGTTGCAGTTCCAACATCTTGCTAGTCCGCTCCGGTTCTTTTGTATTTCAGCTCTTTGGCACGAGCATTCTTTCGACTATGGCCTCTCTAAGTCGATGTACTCCCTGAGAAGCCTGTTCTGCTGCTTCAATTGTCAATGCGAATGCTAAAGTTTCAGAAAGAGTACGTGTTCTAGCAGTTCGCACAGACCTCTGAAGATGTATATCGGAAATGGCACGAACGAAGGACTCAACAGCAAGCTGGTTGATGATTTCTTCTCCAGCATCCGGGTATGCCAGGTGAACCAGTCTTTCGACGTCTGCTTGGAGCTGCTGTAGACTTTCACCCCTTTTCTGGACTCTGTTATTGAGTTGGACTCGGAAGACTTCTTTCAAGTGGCTATCTCCAAAGCGTTTATCTATAGCTGCCACGAGAGAACTGAAATCGCCGCTCTTACCAGCTGGAACTGTTTGAAGCAATTCAGCTGCTGGTCCTCTAAGAGCAAGAGTCAATGCAATGTACTTGTCTTCGTCATCCCAGCCATTTGTTGTCGCGGCTGCCTCAAATTGTCTCTTGTAGACTGGCCAAGAAGACTGTCCATCAAATGTTGGGGGGTTTCATCTCCTTTTTCCTTGCAAACTCTCCAGCAGATTCTCGAATTTTTATATTTCGGATCTGGTCTAATTCCTTGGACAAAACAGAGAACTGGTTATCGCATCGGCTTTCCAAACGATTCTCTACAACAGAAAGCTGTTTTTCCACACCTTCAACTCGTTCGTCAAGGGCACATAAATTTTTCTCAATATTACCCAATTTCCCTTCTAGAATGTTTTTCTGACCTTCTAAAACATTCTGTTGCGCCTCAAGTCTTTCGAGAATATTTTGTTGTTCCTTCTTTTGTTCGCTTCGTTGTTCTTCAATCAGCTTCTTTTGCTCGTTTCGTTGCTCTTCCAGATTCTTTTGTTGTACTTCGAGTTGTTCGAGAACATTCTGCTGTTCCTTCTTTTGCTCGTTTCGTTGTGTTTCAAGTTGTTTGAGAACATTCAGCTGTTCCTTCTTTTGATCGTTTCGTTGCTCTTCCAGACGTCCGAGAATATTCTGCTGTTGCTCTTCAATCAGCTTCTTTTGTTGTTCTAATAAAAGCTTCATCATACTAGAAAAATCTACACTTTCACTTACTTCCTCTTTTTCCACTTCTGTTTCAAAAACAAAAGTGCTTACGTCTTCCCCTTGCTGTTCCAAATAGTTGCGCAAGCGCAGGACGAGCTCATTTTTCGATCCCGCTCTAGAAAGATTTCGCTTACCTAACTCACTTTTAAGCTCAATGCAGTTTAGCTCTTCCAACAACTTACACATTTTCACTGTATATAATTATTATTTTCTTTTTACTTTTTTTTTTTTTTACACTTTACTAGTCAAATAAGTTTTATTTACACTTCTGACACCAATGTAACTTTCGCTTAGTTCGCAAAAATAAAACTCTACCTTTCAATTTAATTCTACCACTTTATTCAGTATCTACTTTCGATATACACTTTATTCGAACTCAACTCAATTACGTTTATTCAATATTCACACTATCACTTTCTAAATAAAACTGACTTCTGGTTGCGTCAGCTCCCTCTTTATATAGTAGTGTGAAACATCGAGAGATTTCTAGTAGTTTTTCTATGAACCATGATGTCTAGACAAGTTCCCCTCCCGGTATTTTTCTGCACACACACACACTCACTCACAAACAACGTCTGCCATTATAGAACTCCATTATAGCGTTGCCAGCACTTGTGTTTTCGGTTTAACGTTTTCAATTAGGAAATCAGCATGAAATGTTGGGTGCACATTACAATATCATGTAGAATATTATTTTAAAGTAATGGGGTTAATATTAGAGAAAAAAGAGAAAGTGCTATTAAATAAGAGGGTGCGATTCGGAGATATGGGTTCTAAACCATCTTCATTCGTTTTTTCAATATATATCGAGAACGCAGCAAAATTTTGATGCAATTCCCAGGACGTTTTTTGTAGAAATCAAATTTTTCCATCGAAATGTATCTTTTAAGCAATTATACAATTTTTTATCCAAAAAAATAAAATTTCAAAAAAAAAACAGTCAATTTTTTCCAGTTTTTGAGTTTTGTCAGTTTTTTAATGGCATTTCTCTCTGGTTGCAGATAGGTATAGGCAATGCTTCATAAAAAAGAAAGTAAATAAAATTTTCTTTAAAATGCTTTATCAGAAAACTTTCTATAATTGAAATTCACCGAAATATTGTCACTTGAACATAGACGTTGATCGTTGTTTTTCATCATTTTTATCCTGACAGCATTTATTTTTATTTTGTTAAAAAAAAAGCGTTTTTTAGTCAATGGAAAGTTATTTGTTATAGAAAAAGTGATTTATATACTTATTTTTGGATTTTTTTTTACTAAACAATGTAAGTGTATAATGCTGGTAGTACAAATTATAATTCTTCAATAACATTTTGAAGGTCTATATCGACATCAACATTATAAGCATCTTCAAAAATGTCCTCTTCTGCAATATCGGCTACTTGCAAACTATCCCAATGAACTCCCATACATTCCTTACATACAAAATATTGAGGAAGCTATTTGTAATTTTCTGCAACCAAAGCTTCCATGGCATATCTCTGGTGCAGGAGGTGCAATTGGGCGAATCGGAATCAATCCACAACCTCAGTTCAGAGAATTTACATTATGGTTTCCGTGCCACTGTTGGATTTGGTCGAAATGCTGTATTTTAAAATACGGTAAGGTCAAAATAATGTATTATGCTGTATGATACTGCATGCTCGTAATGCTGTATGGTTAATATTCTATATTTCAAAATACTGTATTTCAAAACACTGTATGTGCAAAATATAACATTTATCGGCTCCTAATGTTCAAATTTCGTTACGGGACGGAAAAATGTGGCATGAGTAAGACAAAAAAGTAAAAGAGAAGTAATAATATCATTTTAAAAATTCAAGAACTTTATTGACTATAAACGAACGACTTGCTATTGATACACAGAAAGAAAAAACCTTGGTTGATTCAAACATGTTTCATTGTTAATCAACAATTCATCTAAAGTTGTGAAATTAACCAAGTTCCGTGATGAATACAAATAAGAACGCATTTTCAAATCAAGTATGCTGCCGTGATCAATTTTTTTTCAGGTAAGTATCTTAAAAATCTTTAAATTAAGTATGTTCGTAGTTGATTTGAATATTTTCTAATTTTTAACCAACTTGATTTCATACTTGATCAACAACAAACATATTTAACTAACAATTAAGGCTGAAATTACAAAAAATATCACGTTTGTGATTGAAATACCAAATACACTGTTGAACTATTACCAATATGTTTGATCAACAATGTTCATACCTCTTTAATCAATAAAGAATAGTTAAAGTATCAGTAACATTTTGAATTCCAATATTTTCCATACTTAAGCCCACAGAAAACGTGAAGTCGCATAACGGAACTTCAATTCATTATGATAAGTTTCGTGACTATTTTATCTTAAGGGATAATTAATTATTCTTTATTGATGATCAAGTATGTTCGTGAGAGTTCAGCCACGTTTTTATTTGCTCAACAGTTTTAATGTAAAATTTCTATGATAAATGCTTGAATTGAAGTTTGACCTATCAAATGTATAGGTCAATTCAGGCATTTATCATAGAAATCTTACATTAAAACTGTTGAGCAAATAAAAACGTGACTGAATTCTCACGAACATACTGGATCAACAATGTTCATATTTTACCAACAATTCAGAATTGTTGACGAAACAAAAACGTTGTTAAAGTATCATGGACATGTATGTTTTTAGTATCACAGTTAACAATGAAATTGAAAATGACGTTGTTGATTTGAGCAATGAAAATTGTAGCATTTAAATAAATAAAATTAAAATGCCAGCTTGTTCAATTTAAGTATGTTCGTGCTTGACGCAAAAACAAACAAGCTTCATGTTTGATTTTACCAAGGTTTTTCTTTCGGTGTTACCTGAAAAATATCGTCAGATTGATGTTTACATATGTGACTCGATCCGATAAAAGGACTTACTAAGCAAAAATCGGTTGTTGGAACCAGGGGTGTTGCAGATATTCGCATCCGCATCCGCAATCGCGGATTATTCGCATTGATTTCAACATCTGCATCCGCATTCGCATCCGCATCAATTTATGCGGAGTTTATGCGGATGTGATTCAAAGTTTTTTTTACTTACTATCTGCATCTGCACACAGTTAAAAAGCAAAGACAAACTATTCGGTTTTTTCATTTTTTCCAATGTCAGAGGAGTGGAAAGTAATCGAAAACTGTCTTGAATTATTAAAACCTTTTGAAGAAGCCACTCGTGAAATGAGCAGTTCTCAGGCACTTTTACCATCTGTGATTCCAATTATTCAAATGCTTATGAAAAAACTTGATGAATACCTATCAAAACCATCGGCAATTGATCCCATTCGGCTTGCAGTCTTAAATCTAAAAACACAATTTTCCTCAAAATTTTCTTCTTTGGAAGATAACAATTTGTAGGCGATTTCAACATAGTTAGACCCTCGCTATAAACATAAATTTTTCAAACCTGTCCCAGAGGAAAGAATAAGAGATGAAATATTAAAAATGACAAACATTCCTTTAACCTCTGACTCTCCCACGAAGCCACCAAATTCAAAAAAATAAAAAAAACAGAAAAAAGATTCAGACCCAGGAACTTCCGGGTTGTGTGACAAGGCTTGCTTTAAAAGCGATATGGCGATGATGCTAAATTCTTCGAGTGAAGATGATGGTGAAGCAGAATCTGACAACGCAAGTCCCGAAACGCTTCTTCGAAGAGAGATAGCTACTTATCGCAATAAAAAAAGACTGGATTTGGATAATAATCCCCTCGATTGGTGGAAAACTAATGAAACAGATCTTAAAACACTCTCCAAAATTGCACGCAGGTATTTGTCACCTCCACCTGCTAATGTTTCCAGCGAACAGCTGTTTAGTGGAGCTGGTTTAATCTACGATCCATTAAGAAACAGATTGGAGTCTGAGAAGGCTGCAATATTATTATTTATCAAATATAATTCACTTTTTTTTAATTTTAATTACTAAACCATTTGCTTATTCAGTAACACAATGAAGTACAATACATTTTTATCTTTATTTTTAAATAAAAAAAATTTTAAATTGATAAATTTTCATTCATTTATGTATTTAAAATGATATATATTTCGCAAATTCTAAGATCCGCATCCGCATCCGCATCCGCGGATATTAGTTTAGGATATTTAGTGTCAAAATTTGCACATCCGTAACAACCTTGGTTGGAACATGATTGATTACACAAGTTCTTTCACTGGATATTCATGAAGCGCAATCAGGTATTGTAACATCGCTATTATTTCACTAAATATAAATTCAGAGACGGTTTTTTAGATGGGTTTGAACGGTACATCAGCGCCTTTCAGAGCGTGCTGTGCACGCTTTCACTTTTGCCTTAAAGGTGCCATTTCTCGATTCGCGTCACATATAAACTTTTTAACATGTACATTTTTGATCGAAAGATACTAACCAGTAAAGCATCAAGTGCATTTTGGATTTTCTGGCCGTGGATTCGTTGTCTCCACATCTTGACTTCTGATAGAAAATTTTCTTTCAAAAATGTTAGAGGTTTATCTTCGTAAAATAAGTAGAGGTCAGCGTATTTCTTTTCGTTAAATTAGAAAACCGCCGTAAGATGCTCGCTATAAATTTTATGAATGATATTTCATTATACCATACAGATTATCGCTAATAGATCTATACGCTCCTTCACGAGAACTAAGAATTCGTACCCTATTCCGAGAAAATACTCATAGAGTAAATTATGCTTCTAATGAACCTATTACTCGCAGTGTAAGGGAGATTAATATAATATTTCAAATAACATTGATTTCAATTTTCATTTAAGTAGAAACTCTTTTAAAAATATGTTAAGTTTGTACTTTTTAACAAATTGAATTTTATAATGCCTTTATTTTAACATTTATTTTAGTTTTTCGTTATCTATTAGAGATTTTTAACTCTAATTGATTTTAAATAAACAAATAAATAAATAAATAAATTAAATTCTTGTTTAGGAAACAGTTGCCCGAAACTTTGGAAAATGGATTGGTGTTCCGAGAACTGACTTTTGAGTTGAGAAATGAACGTATCAAGAAACGGAATGTAGAAAGAAACTCTGTAGTAGTCTTCAATACTTTGTGCTTGAACGTTGCAACGATTTTTTTGTTGATTGCAACGGAGGCGGCGACGCGGTGCGGCAGCGTGGCAATTTCATTGTGATTTCGTATTCAATAACAGCCGGTTGCAATTCAACGTAAGTTCCAACTGCTTCATGATACTGAGCCCACCTGGTAGGACAAACAGACTTCAACTTTTGTTTTTTCTCTCATTTTTGTTTGTCAATTTTGAAATTTCTTGGTGTAGAACGTCTTGTCTTTTAGGCCAGTGAAAAAATGCTTCAATCGCTCCGATAGCTCCTAACGCATTTTTGATTCCTGAAACTTCGCGTGCTGCATTAACTGCCAAACTAAATCGATGTGCAGCGCAATGTACATAAATTGCCAGGGGAAAATACGATCTCAGATGCGCCTGTGCACCAAGGAATTGGACACTCATTACCGGAGCTCCGTCGAATCCTTGGCCACACATACATATATGAGCAATTGACGCCAACATCATAAATAATTTAATTTCTGATTGAATCTGCCAAACCTCGCATATATAAATAAAGTTTTGAGTAATAGACACCCAAAAATTTGAGAAAACCAAAAATTACAAAAACGACTTTTTTCAATATTTTTTTTTAAGTTTTTTTTTCGTTATTTGATTCTTAAGTGATTCTTAAGTGAAAAAAAAGTAATGAGAAAATTCATCCTTTATTTCGTAAATTCACTTAAGAATCAAATAACGAAAAAAAAAACTTTAAAAAAAAATATTGAAAAAAGTCGTTTTTGTAATTTTTGGTTTTCTCAAAAACTACAAGTTATTTTGACATCCGGTTTCTTGTGTTTGATCAAAAATAAATAAGAGCATTGAAAATAAGCCAGAAAAATACTACTTAATAACGTAAAATTTGGAAAAAAATGGTTTGAAAAAAAAAAGTTTTTTTTTCAAAATTTTGACTTTGAAAATTATTATTTCCAAAACTATTCATTTGAACAATTTATTTTAAAATTTAAATAAATGTATAAGTTTTTGGCTTTTCAAAATGCTATAGCACAGGTCTGTTGGTATTACCGTTGTTTTAAAATAATTTTTTTCCCATTTTAAGTGATTTTTTTCTTAAATTGCCCCTCCCGCCTTAACGGGGGAAAATGGACCCCCCCTCCCATACGATTTTTTGCTTGTCTTAGTCCAACCTACACACCCTATCTTTTTGTAATACCTTATGCAAATCACCCTGTATATTGAAAAAACGAATGAAGATGGTTTAGAACCCATATCTCCGAATCACACCCTCTAATTTAATAGCACTTTCTCTTTTTTCTCTAATATAAAAACCATTTATCGATTCATGCAATAAAAGTCCATTCAATTTAGAGTTCCTTAAGAAATGACATAATCAATAGACTACATAGTGATCTCGCCCTCATACTTCTAGCTGAATAACTTTTATCTCACGGGATGTTTGGTCACTCTGATTTGTCTGACTGATTGAATGTAACTTTTAAACAAATACGTCAATAACATATTCAAAAACCAGTCATGTAAAAATAAGTAAAGTTTAATAATTTTTTGGGTAGCTTTAAAGCGTCTGACAAAAGCTCTTGTCAATCAAAAGTGTCTGACACTTATAATATTACTTCAAAATAATATTCTTTATGATGTATACCAAAATCATCCATGTGAATTTAAGTAAGATAACTCTCATTTTTAGTTACCTTTCTCACCTGGTACCTTCTCAGGTGTCACTTATTCAAGTTCCACAAGCGCGTAGGTATTCAAGGCATACGATACGCTACTGAAAACTTAAGGTTTAATTCGTGTGAAAATAAGTTATGTCATATCGCTCTGGGATCTTGGAATAGAAGAGCAGAAACCTTTCATAAAGGTAAAAAATAACAGCATGTCTGTAGGATACCATGTTTCAAAGCTACTACCAAACTAAGTTGTAATACCCTATGAAGCCAGATCAAAGTGGAATCGAAACATTATCAGACCGAAGACGAAAGACGAGAGAATGTAAACGGGAGAAAAAAGTAGGCAGTCAACCGAACAAGACGTCACCGAAGACAGCTATTGTATTTTATTTTTAATAAAGAGAGAAATAAGTAGAGTTTAACTAGCGGAATCAGTTTTGAGTTTTTTTTCCCACAAATTTTGGTGTCAGAAGTGGGATCAGGTGAAATAGACTTCAAGTAAAGTATATTTGATTTCTAAAAAAAAAAAAAAAACTGATTTCCACTCGTCGAGCGGTAAAGAGATCCCGCTATAGGATTGCGGTGAGACCTGTAGCTGCTGCTGCAAAAAAAAAAAACACCCCGCTAGATTAACATCGATTAACGCCGATCGGGAGTAGAATTTATTGCTTCAAGGGAAAATAAGTATAAATCTCCAAACCTGTGAGTACATTAAATTACTACTAACCAAGAAGTAGAGTAGAGTTAAATTAAAGCCTAAAATTTAACCAATTTGCTGCGCAAATTGTTCGATTGAACAAAGCTTGTTTTATTGCGCCTTGCAAAGTCAATTTCATATTGCTCAATAAAGTAAAGCTAGCTATGTCCGAAGGAGAAGCAAAAAAGAACAAAAACCCGAATAGCACAGGTATAAATGACGATAGTGAAGATGACATCTCACATGCTATTAGGCAGATGGAGTTGGACCTTTTTGCCAGAGAGTCCTGGTTGGAGAACAAAAAGGCTCCGCTTCACATTTCTTGGAAAGAATTGGAGAAACTGGATGAACTGCGAACCAAACAAAAGGCTAGTAATCCTTTGGCAACCACAGGTAGTTCGCTTAATTACTTATTAGGGCAAGAAAACAATGCGAATGAATTGAGGTTAGGTGCACCCACAAGTGACAATCAAGGTACACGTGACTTAGAAATAGGCAATGAGGAGACAGGTAGTTTGGCGGCTGGTTTAGTATTGGATACACCGACGAGAGGGAATAAAGAGTCAGGAAATCAGGCAGCAGACGATGTAAGAGGTGATAGCGTTAACAAAATGTCGTGGCAGCACAGTCACAGTTAAACTGATGTAATAAGCAAACTAGAGTACTTAAAAATAAGAGAGTCACTACTGTCAGCTAGGGAGGAAAATTTCCGAAGAGAGCTTGAGATATCAGCACTTAAAACTGAAGTAGACGTTTTGGCAAGTAGATCTCGATCTTCGGTAACATTCACACACTTTAAACATTGTCCCAGAGTTTTCTGGAAGTGACTCTTATGAGGTAAGAAGTTGGTTAGAGGATGTTGAATCGGCAGCTGTGTCTCTCAATTGGTCGGAGCTAGAAAAATTAATTTTAACTAAACGTTTACTGACAGGATCCGCAAAGTTGGCGTTAAGGGCTAGAACAGACTTATATTCGTTCCCAGAGCTGAAAAAGTTTCTGACAGAAGAGTTTGGCATAGAACTCACGTCGGTAGATATTCACCAGAAAATGATCAAAAGGAGACAAAAGAAGAACGAAAGTGCGCAAGACTATCTTTTGAAGATGAGAGAGTTAGGGGCATTAGGGCGCTTCGATGATAAGGCGATCATCCAGTATGTCATAAAGGGTATCGAAGATATCCCAAGCAACAAGGTAATCCTTTATGGAGCTAACCCGATGAGCGAGTTTAAGGCAAAGTTAAAACTCTATTCAACTTTTAAAGAAGACCTTTTGGTAGCTCGATTAAAAGATGGCACTAAGCAATCAGTTAAGACAGATTCCGTGAACAACAACGAGACTAGCTTATCCCAAACCAGGTGTTATAATTGTGGTAAAAGGGGTCACAGAAGCTCGAAGTGTTCAAAAGGTATTAAGTGCTTCCGGTGTAATGAATTTGGGCACAAGTCAACTTCCTGTACTAAGCCTAAGACTACCAATTGTGCTAGAGTTGGTGAAACCAATGCTAGGAAGCTGGTTAAGTTAAATGGTCGGGAAATATTAAGCCTTATCGACTCAGGCAGTAATCTTACTATCATTACATGCGAAGAATTTATAAAGCTTGGTTCACCAAGGTTAGAACCAAACAAAATCGAGGTTCAAGGGTTGTCAAAAGCACCTGTAGAAGCCTTAGGATCATTTGAAGGTCACCTACAGATTGATGAATATGACTCGAACGCAACTATTTTTGTTATGTCCGAAACCTTTTTGAAAGTTCCAATGATAGTTGGAAGGAATGTACTCAATGGTACAAACAGCAATATTTCGAGATACGGCAAAGTTTTCGTCACAGAGTCAAGGGATGACGCATCTTGTTATCTGAGTATAAATCCTCCTACGACAGAAGATGACTTTACCATTTACGCTGTTAGGAATTTGGTTTTCAACTAAAACCCTATACGGGAAAAGTCTACTAAAGTACAAATGAACATTGTTCTCAAAGACGAAACACCGATTTACCAAAACCCAAGACGATTAGCACCTCTAGAAAAGGAAATTGTAGACGATCAGATTACAGAATGGCTCAGAGCTGGTGTAGTAAGGCCAAGTGATTCAGAGTTCGCAAGCCCAATTGTCCTTGCCAACAAAAAGGATGGATCAAAAAGACTCTGTATCGACTATCGTCGTATTAAAATAGTTATAATCCGTGATCGCTATCCTCTTCCCCTTATAGAGGACCAGGTTGATTCTCTTAGCAAGTCAAAAATATTTTCTACACTCGACTTAGAGAATGGATTTTTCCACGTGGATATATTCGAAGATAGTCGTAAGTACACTTCATTTGTAACAGCGGGCAATATGAGTTCAACAAAGTGCCTTTTGGCCCTAGCACGTCACCGGCAGTGTTTCAGAAACACATCAAACAAGTTTTCAGACCCTTAATATCGGAAGGTATTGTACTTTTGTACATGGACGACGTCATTGTCCTTTCATCATCGTATGACGAAGCGATTGAGAACCTGAGAAAAGTATTCGACTTTGCCTCTGCTTATGGCCTTAAGATCAAATGGAAAAAATGCCAGTTCCTTTGCGAAAAGATTGTTTATTTGGGCTATGAAATAGAATTTGGTTTTGTAAAACCTTCCCAGGACAAGACGGCTGCAGTTATGAGGTTTCCAGAGCCAAATTCCATCAAAAAGATTCAGAGTTTCTTGGGACTAACGGGGTATTTCCGAAAATTTATTCCTGAATATTCCTTAATCGCTAAGCCCCTAACAGCTCTTCTCAAGAAAGATAGTGCTTTAATGTTTGGTTCGGCCGAAAGAGCAGCTTTCCAAAAATTAAAAAACATTTTGGCTGCTAGCCCAGTTTTGAAGCTGTACCAACAAGAAGCAGAATCGGAAGTCCACACCGACGCCTGCAAGTTCGGATACGGTGCAGTTCTGCTTCAAAAAGCCGATGACGGGCTGCTGCACCCTGTATACTAATACAGCAAGAAAACAAAAAAGTCGTAAGAGAGCTGTTGCAGTTACGAGCTGGAGGTTCTGGCTATTGTAAGGGCGTTGAAAAAATTCAGGGCGTATCTTCTTGGCCTTCATTTTAAGATCGTAACGGACTGCCTGGCGTTTAAGGGTACCATGGAACGGAAAGAGATATCCTCAAGGATTGCAGGTTGGGCGCTAACATTACAAGAGTTTGACTACACACTAGAGCACCGACCTGGTACCAGCATGAAGCACGCAGACGCACTTAGCAGGAATCCTATCGTCATGGTTGTAAATTCCGAATTCCTTGCGAGGTTGAGAAGCGCGCAGGAAAAAGACGAATACCTTTTGGCCGTAAAGGCAGCTTTGAAGAGCGGACCTTATGAGAAATTCTTTATGGAACAAGATATCGTCTACAAAACCAACTATGAAGGCAACAAACTACTGTCCGTACCAAAGAAGATGCAGGACGAAATAATCAAATCCGTTCACTCGGAAGGTCATTTTGGTACCCGCAAGATGGAAGAAGTAATCAGACGTTACTATTTTATTCCAAATCTAAAGCAAAAGCTGGAAACGTGTAGGCGAAACTGTGTACAATGCATAGTCAGCGAACGAAAGAGTGGCAAGCAAGAGGGATCCCTTAATCCAATCTACAAAGAAGAGGAGCCTTTACATACCTACCACGTAAACCATTTGGGTCCTCTCTCGGTTACAACCAAGCAGTATTCTTTTATTTTTTGTGTAGTCGACGCATTCACAGTTTGTCTGGTTGTACCCTGTGAAGTCGACCGGAACGGCTGAAGTGATCGCAAAATTAGAACTGCAAAGAACCGTTTTTGGTACCCAAGCCGCATAATTTCGGACAGAGGTGTCGCGTTTACATCTAACGCTTTCCAAGATTACTGCGAGAAACAAAAAATTCAACATTCTTTGATCACTACAGGGGTTCCCAGAGGCAACGGTCAGGTTGAAAGGGTAAACCGAGTGATTGTTTCCGTTTTGGCCCAGTTGTCAGCGGATGACCCTACAAAGTGGTTCAGGTTTACTTATCAACTACAAGAGTGTCTGAACTCAACATGGCATAGGAGTATTAAAAGAACTCCATTCGAATTACTTTTCGGAGTTAGGATGGGTAGGGTACAAGATATTGATCTCGCTGAAGCTGTGAACGAGGAGATTCGGCAAGCCTTCGAAGAAGCACGTGAAAGCTCACGTGAAAATGCTAAATATTCTATTAAGGCAGTACAAGAAGAAAATCGTAAAACTTTTAACAAGAAGCGAAAGTTAGCTACTAAATACAAACTTAATGATGTAGTTGCAATTAAAAAAACCCAGTTTGGTACTAATCAAAAAATTTCTCGCAAATTTCTAGGTCCTTATGTGGCCACGAAGATCTCCCCACACGATCGGTACGAAATACAGAAAGTCGGTTGCCACGACGGACCACGCACAACCACATCTAGTGCAGACAACATGAAGCCTTGGAGTGATCCTGGTCCTTACGATTCCATGACCGAAGATGAATATGAAGACGATGACGAAGACCTTATGGTGTCTAACGAAGACCCATAAACTGTTTACGAGCAACCTGTAGGATGACCGCTTCAACAGCCGATGACGAAACGACGAAAAATTAAAAGTTTACTTCTCATGATGATATTCCGGTCCCTACTCAACAACATGTGAAGATGATAACTATGACGAGGTGCTGAGGAACAAATACTATCCAAGGACGAATAACAGTGTACTTTCCAAGACGTAAGATGATTTTCCGAGGACGTAAAATATACAGGATGGCCGATTGTAGGATACCATGTTTCAAAGCTACTACCAAACTAAGTTGTAATACCCTATGAAGCCAGATCAAAGTGGAATCGAAACATTATCAGACCGAAGACAAAAGCCGAGAGAATGTAAACGGGAGAAGAAAGTAGGCAGTCAACCGAACAAAACGTCACCGAAGACAACTATTGTATTTTATCTTTAATAAAGAGAGAAATAAGTAGAGTTTAACTAGCGGAATCAGTTTTGATTTTATTTCCCACATGTCTATGTTTTAACATAAACATCAACATAAACATAAACAATAAAAAAATAAAAACAAAATAATACATATTTAATAAAAAAAATTCAAAAATTTACAAAATTTAAAAAACAAAAAATTTTATTCAGAATGTAGTTTAAGCAACAAAATGTTGACATGCAAAAAGCTGGAAAGAGGAATGTTTATTGAAGGAGTCTTTTGCTTGCTCTAAGATAAGAAAATCATTGATTATATCTACAAAATCGATACCTCTAAAAAAATCGCTTTCGATTGACATCAGCTACAAACTTGTCAATCTTTCCTGAACCATTGCAGTTCATAGTTCGTTTTTTTATTCTTTTTAACTTAGAGAAGGAACGTTTACCAATGCAGTTGGTCACTGTCGTTCTAAGTTCAATTTCAACATTTGGAAATTAATCTTCAATTTTATTTGTTTTTAAAATATTATAAAGTTCTAAAATATTGCCAGTTTTTTCATTTTCGTGTCGATTAGTTTTCCAGTATTCTTTTGAGTTCAGTCATTCAGCATAGCATGTAGTTCATCTCCGTTTACATCTTCAGTGTAAAATTAAGCAATAGATTTGCAGTTTTCTTCAGGTAGTCGTTGTTTCAAATCGACGCTTAGAGTGTCAACAATGGGAACAATGGTTTTAAACCTTTCTTTCCCAGTCAAAATTACTGAGGGTTCAGAGCCGTCAGAAAAAGTCTTTTCTACACCCAGTCCTTTCAGAAAGGTTCTTTTATTCGGAATCCGGGTTCTTTTTTTGTCTGGATGATGAATCAAAGTTATCAAAATTGTCCTTGAGCCCAATTATAAATTCACCGATTGCACTCAGCAAATTTTACATTTTTTTCCAAAGACTAAGAGCTTCCTGTCTGGCCTCTCGTGTCTGTCTTAAACTGTTGGTGATAGACATCAAAGCTTCTTCAATTTCTTGATGATCATTATACAAGGCGCTTAATGCATCACCTCGCGCTGACCATCTTGCTTGAGAAAGACTTTTTACAACTTTTTTTGAACCTAAATAAGCAAGCATTCAACACACTTTATTGGATTTCTAAAAGTGCCCTGAAACGAACACAAGGGAGTGAATGGTTTCATTGTCCTGATCATTACTTGAGTGACCTCATTTTTTTTAATCTGAATATAATTTTGTTACAAAAAAAATGTATCGAAATATTTTTTTTTTTTCTTGAAAACAGATCACGCCTAGGCCCAGTGGGCCCAGTAGTAAAAAGGGGTCTGTATATTCCTGCCCGTTCCCTTCGGCCAAGAGAAAACATCGTCATGTACCTACTTACCTAGCACCTAGGCATGTAATAAGATATGGTCAGAATGAGCCTTTTAACGTTTTAACCAATGCAATGTACACATTATTTTAATAAATTTACAGGCCTGATTGATTTTAATTTAAGTAGAAATACATGCAAGAACTTGATACTAAAGTCTGTGTTTATATTTGGTAATCTATCATTCTACAATAGTCTGAAAGAAAATCTGAAATGGTTATACGAAGGCCTCCAAAAAAAATTTACTTGCTTTTGACGGACGCAAATCCTTTAAAAGCACGGACTCTAAAGAAATCTCCATAATTATTTCTACGAAGCTTAGCATATAATTATATTATCTTTAAAAGTTTACTTCGGTCGTGTAAAAAATATCTTGCGCACTGAAAATTAATGATTTAAGTAAGAGCTTCTATGTATGTATACATACATATATGTACGAAAAGAGAATCTGTAAGTAGGGGAGAGTACGATAACTATGGCGACAAAAAATAATAACGGTTTCTGATAGAGGGGTTCAATACAAGCATTTTTTACTATAGGAGGGGGGGTCTATCTCCCCCCGTTTAGGCGGTAGGGGCAATTTTATAAAAATTGACTTAAAATCTAAAAAAAAATATTGTAGAACAACGGAAAAACTTACAGATACAATTTATACTTTTTATGAAAGCCAGAAACTTGCACTTTATAATAAAATTTAAATGAAGTGGTTTCAATTTATAGTTTTTGAAATAACTGACTTCAAAGTCAAAATTAATGAAAAAAAATTTTAAAAAATCACTTTGAGTACTATGTTTCTCGTGATTACAAATGCCAATAAAAAAAAATTAGAGACAGTTAGTTGCTTCAATAAATTTTTTATCAAACGATAAAAATTACTTTTTTCTATGTCTTATAGTTTTTGAGATAATTGAAAAATAGTAAAACTATATTTCTTTTTTAAAATCAAAAAATTTTCTAATTTTAAAAGAAACTTTTCATATAAAAAATTTGCACCCCAAAGCTTATGAGCAGCTTAACCCTGCGGAAAAAGGGTTAAAATAATGAGCCCCGCGAAGCGGGCCATGCGGAAAGCTGTTGCATACGGAAATTAATTGCTACTTTCATATTTAGCATGAGCAGCTTAACCCTGCGGAAAAAAGGGTTAAAATAATGATTCCCCGCGAAGCGGGCCATGCGGAAAGCTGTTGCATACGGAAATTAATTGCTATTTTCATATTTAGCATGAGCAGCTTAACCCTGCGGAAAAAAGCGTTAAAATAATGAGTCCCCGCGAAGCGGGCCATGCGGAAAGCTGTTGCATACGGAAATTAATTGCTATTTTCATATTTAGCATGAGCAGCTTAACCCTGCGGAAAAAGGGTTAAAATAATGAGCCCCGCGAAGCGGGCCATGCGGAAAGCTGTTGCATACGGAAATTAATTGCTACTTTCATATTTAGCATGAGCAGCTTAACCCTGCGGAAAAAGGGTTAAAATAATGAGCCCCGCGAAGCGGGCCATGCGGAAAGCTGTTGCATACGGAAATTAATTGCTACTTTCATATTTAGCATGAGCAGCTTAACCCTGCGGAAAAAAGGGTTAAAATAATGATTCCCCGCGAAGCGGGCCATGCGGAAAGCTGTTGCATACGGAAATTAATTGCTATTTTCATATTTAGCATGAGCAGCTTAGCCCTGCGGAAAAAAAGGTTAAAATAATGAGTCCCCGCGAAGCGGGCCATGCGGAAAGCTGTTGCATACGGAAATTAATTGCTATTTTCATATTTAGCATGAGCAGCTTAACCCTGCGGAAAAAGGGTTAAAATAATGAGCCCCGCGAAGCGGGCCATGCGGAAAGCTGTTGCATACGGAAATTAATTGCTACTTTCATATTTAGCATGAGCAGCTTAACCCTGCGGAAAAAGGGTTAAAATAATGAGCCCCGCGAAGCGGGCCATGCGGAAAGCTGTTGCATACGGAAATTAATTGCTATTTTCATATTTAGCATGAGCAGCTTAACCTTGCGGAAAAAGGGTTAAAATAATGAGTCCCCGCGAAGCTTGCCATGCGGAAAGCTGTTGCATACGGAAATTAATTGCTATTTTCATATTTAGCATGAGCAGCTTAACCCTGCGGAAAAAGGGTTAAAATAATGAGCCCCGCGAAGCGGCCCATGCGGAAAGCTGTTGCATACGGAAATTAATTGCTATTTTCATATTTAGCATGAGCAGCTTAACCTTGCGGAAAAAAGGGTTAAAATAATGAGTCCCCGCGAAGCGTGCCATGCGGAAAGCTGTTGCATACGGAAATTAATTGCTATTTTCATATTTAGCATGAGCAGCTTAACCCTGCGGAAAAAAGGGTTAAAATAATGATTCCCCGCGAAGCGGGCCATGCGGAAAGCTGTTGCATACGGAAATTAATTGCTATTTTCATATTTAGCATGAGCAGCTTAACCCTGCGGAAAAAAGCGTTAAAATAATGAGTCCCCGCGAAGCGGGCCATGCGGAAAGCTGTTGCATACGGAAATTAATTGCTATTTTCATATTTAGCATGAGCAGCTTAACCCTGCGGAAAAAGGGTTAAAATAATGAGCCCCGCGAAGCGGGCCATGCGGAAAGCTGTTGCATACGGAAATTAATTGCTACTTTCATATTTAGCATGAGCAGCTTAACCCTGCGGAAAAAGGGTTAAAATAATGAGCCCCGCGAAGCGGGCCATGCGGAAAGCTGTTGCATACGGAAATTAATTGCTACTTTCATATTTAGCATGAGCAGCTTAACCCTGCGGACAAAAGGGTTAAAATAATGATTCCCCGCGAAGCGGGCCATGCGGAAAGCTGTTGCATACGGAAATTAATTGCTATTTTCATATTTAGCATGAGCAGCTTAGCCCTGCGGAAAAAAAGGTTAAAATAATGAGTCCCCGCGAAGCGGGCCATGCGGAAAGCTGTTGCATACGGAAATTAATTGCTATTTTCATATTAAGCATGAGCAGCTTAACCCTGCGGAAAAAGGGTTGAAATAATGAGCCCCGCGAAGCGGGCCATGCGGAAAGCTGTTGCATACGGAAATTAATTGCTACTTTCATATTTAGCATGAGTAGCTTAACCCTGCGGAAAAAGGGTTAAAATAATGAGCCCCGCGAAGCGGGCCATGCGGAAAGCTGTTGCATACGGAAATTAATTGCTATTTTCATATTTAGCATGAGCAGCTTAACCCTGCGGAAAAAGGGTTTAAATAATGAGCCCCGCGAAGCGGTCCATGCGGAAAGCTGTTGCATACGGAAATTAATTGCACATAAGTACCTGTCTTATGAATTTTTATACTTTCACTAGTCTATTTCCTAACATTATTGTAAATTCGTAGGTATTTCCATAATTTTTTGAAAATAATGCATACTTCAATAGTTTTACTATTTTTCAATTATCTCAAAAACTATAAAACATATAAAAAAGTAATTTATATCGTTTGATAAAAAATTTATTGAAGCAACTAACTACATCTAATTTTTTTTTATTGGCATTTGTAATCACGAGAAACATAGTACTCAAAGTGATTTTTTAAAATTTTTTTTCGTAAATTTTGACTTTGAAGTCAGTTATTTTAAAAACTATAAATTGAAACCACTTCATTTAAAATTTGTTATAAAGTGCAAGTTTCTGGCTTTCATAAAAAGTATAAATTGTATCTGTAAGTTTTCCCGTTGTTCTACAATATTTTTTTTTAGATTTTAAGTCAATTTTTATAAAATTGCCCCTACCGCCTAAACGGGGGGAGATAGACCCCCCCTCCTATAGTAAAAAATGCTTGTATTGAACCCCTCCACCAAAAACCGTTATTATTTTTTGTCGCCATAGTTATCGTACTCGTGCCTGTAAGTACATTAAGAAATCAAATTTTCCGTAACAAACTAGTTTTGATTACAAATACTAACACAGTTTTGAATCAGACTAGATGTGTATTCATTATTTTGCAAAGGTCAGAGCTCAATGACTTTCAAGAGACTACGCCAGCGAAAGTTGAATTGAGGTCAGACTACAATCAATCACTAAAAGCTTTATCTGAAGTTGGAATTGAAATAAAATCTTACATAATTGCATCGAACATGTGATTAAAGTAGAACGAAAGGCAATTTACTAACATTTATTGTATCAAATACCTATAATTTTTACTTACCGTCGTGGTCTACATTCATCTCAATTGCGTTTCCAATAACAGGAAGTGAAGCTGGACCAGGTATCTTTTCAATTAATTTAATCATTCGTCCTCTTTTTTTTTTTGCCATGAACAGAAACATTGAAACTATAATTATTAAAACCAAAGTGGAAGGCGATATAACGGAAGAGAGCTGAACAATTTTCACTAACATGATAGTAATTACGTATGATATCGCTATTTAACTATGTTTATATTAAGACAACGCACTTTTGAAAATTAGTATTATATAATACGGAAAAAAGAAAGACAAACAGCTATAACCAGCCAATTCACCGGACTAATGGCAACAGTCAACTAAAGGTATGCTCACCTGCTTAACTCTAAAAGACAACCTATCAAGCATGACTTGATCAAACAAGAATATGCTCATGGTCGTTGAATCTGTTGCATGCCTTGGCATTTGTTTCTTATTGTTTATCAGACCTACTTCGCACTGAATGATATTCCATTATGAAACACGAGAGCTGGTATTAGCTTGGACAAAAAATAAAAAACTGTTGTTACTGAGCCACAATTTTGCTCAAAGTGCGAATAGATATATGAAACTACACCTGGTCAAATTATGTCATATCATAATTTTTGTGAATGTTTTTAGGACCCTTCGTAAAAACAACAGCAGTGTTAAGCATTTAAAATGGAATTTAAATTAGCAGCTTGTTTCATTGTGGACTTTGAGTGGGGAAATCGTTTAGAGACTTGTAATATTCATTCCAATTGTGTGAGATTCATCCGCACTAAAACTAACCTGGAATGGTGTAGGTACGATTTAGATGACAATTAACTTTTATTTTTAATTTCTTATTTCCTCAGCAATATTCAAAGTTTTTCATATTCCTAACTTATAAGGCTTAGCTATATTTAGTTGTTTTGAGCCAGCAGTCGCTGATAGTGTACTTGTTTTCATCATTTTCAATAACAACTTCTGTTTTAAAGTGGCAATGTTAATCGCTATTTTGTTTTTTTTGGGGGTTCTATGCCGGGTTTTATACCTGGGCGGCAGCTGCACGGCGCGCTATTGTGGTTTTCGACCCCGAACAAATTCCTTCACAAACTTGCCTGTTCCGATCTTGTTATTTATATTTGAGGCATTATGAATATTAGTATACAGATACACGTTAGTCTGTACATCAGTTGACGACCAAAATCTTCTGCATTTTTCAAACAGTTCTTTTGAGACTTATCATATTTATGCACTATAACTCAAAATCGACTGAGCCAATCGCTTTATAATTGTGCACAAAAACTTGTGTTTTAACAACAGATTAGCCAGTTTTTTTTTAACGAAAATCGGTTTTGGCTCCCAAGAACTCGAAAATCATCAAAAAATCACTCCGCGAGTGCCAACAAAAGTAAAAACAGAATTGAATTTTCAGTAAAATGTACAGGAAAATCTTTAAATTTTTTTAGTTTATTCTTATTGTTTTTTATAAAAATAGAAAAATAATGTTAACATTTTATTCAACGTTTTATAATACAGTCAATCTTCTTTATAACGAACTTCTTTATAGCGTTATTCTCCCTATAGCGAGTTTTATTTTGTTCCCCTTCCCCTTAAAAAATATCCCATACGAATTAGGTTCTTTATAACGAAGTTCCCTATAACGAAATTTTCTTTATAAGGAACTAATTTTTTTGACCCAAAAGCAAATTTGTTTCTTTATAACGAAATGTCAATTTTCAAATTTGAAAACAAAGCTTACTAAGATTTTTATTCCTAGATTTAATAGGGAACTCCCCGTTTTGGCAAGAATTTTCTTAAAGTTAATGCATGTAATGTATGTAACGTATGTATGGATGGATGCATGAAAAAGGGTAGGTACATGTGTTGTAGAATTTTTACGCATATAGACAGGTGAATCGTTTAAGTTTACATTTCAAATTCGCGAATCGATTATACAAAAATGTCGAAGCGCAAGGCTATTTCGTTTTCAGAGAAATTGACGATTATTAAAAAAGTTAAAAGTAGAGACAAGATAAAAGATGTGGCTGGTGTGTCGTTTAGTACACTATCAACAATTTTAAAGAATGAATTTAAAAATTTTAAATTTTGCCGAAGCAAGTTCAAACAGAAGCGAAAAAAGATTAAGAAAAACAAAATACGGTGATGTGGATAAAGCAATGTTCAATTCAATGCATATTCTCTTTCTAAATTGGAAGATTTTTATAATAAAACAAAACCCAAAAATGTTCATGTTCAATCAAAAATTTATATGTTTTTAACTAAAAAATAAAAAATTATAAATTTACTTGAAATTAGTTCTTTTTTGTACCACTGTTTTTTTTTTAATATGAAAGAATACTTGCAGTGTTAAAAAAATAAATTTTCTATATAACGAATTTTTTATAAAACTTCTTTATAACGAAGCAATTTTTTGTTCCCTTGAAGGTTCGTTATAAAGAAGTTTGACTGTATAGGGTGTCGGGTAATTCGTTTTACATACCTACTTTGGGATGTTGATGATTAGTCATATTATAAGAAAAAAATTATTTTACAAATAAAAAAAAGGCTAACTTTGGTGTACCCTGCCCTGTGTTAAATTAAATTCGATATCTCTGTCAATTCTGATGATATAGACCTAATCTTAGACTTAATTTTTTGTAGAAATAACAAACTTTAACAGCCGTATTCATAAAAAACGCTTATTCCACTCTTATTCTACAGACCTACTAGACCATAGAATAAGAGTTAGTCCATTGGTTAAAATTTCTCATTAATAAAAATAAATTGTTCCCGGAATAGTAAAGTGACGTTTACCAGAGATTTCCCTTAGGGAAATTTAGTTTTGCTGCTTATTGACAAGCAAGTTGAAATATTTATTTACAGCCGTATTAATAAACGTGGAGTAGCGAAGGGTTAAGCCTTATTCCATGGACTAAGTGGAAATCGCTATTAATAAATGAAAATTTTTGTTAACTGACATCTACTAAGTTATTCCACCGATGAGGGTGGTTTAGCGACGGAATAACCAAGAAATGTGTCAAATTACAAAACGAAAGAAATTTCTGAGTTAAAATACATGTTCCTGCAAAAAATAATGAATTTAGTGGTGGACCTCTCAACTCGTGACGAAAAGTGAACAATTTATTGGATATCATAGGATACCTTTAGCAATGTTTAACACGCAAGCAACCAGTTTTGTCGTGCATTCTCACATCAGTGGAAGATGGGTCAAAAGTAAGCAAAACACGTTATTAATGAACTAAATCAAATTATGTGTTACTCTCAGTTCCAGGACGCTCGAGCTCCTAGAGGCTTGCCTGCCGATCACGTTGGCTTAGTTCGAGTGGTCTGCATTGAGGGAATTGGAAGTAACATGTGCTGTGGTACTCATGTATTTTTGAATTTGAATTTATGAATTTATTTGGCTCGATGGCCATTAATTTAGAAAAAAAATTTACATTTTAAATTACATTACATTCTAAAAATTTAGTTTTCTAGGAATTTCAATAAATATAGATTTTGCATAGGTACTCATTTGAGTTTTAAATTGATTTATGTTATTAATGCTTCTGATGTTGGATGGAAGGTTGTTGTAAGCCTGTAATCCCATGTATAGTATGTTCGCTTGTGCTCTCGTTGTTCTAGTTCGGATGATGTTGAACTCTTCCTCGTTTCGCAGGTTATATTGCACTATTCTTCTTGCTGGTAAGGAAGTTGTGAGGTATTCGGGGCACATATTGTGTTTAATTTTGAAAACAAATAGCATTGCCATCATAAAAAGTCTTTGATTAATGTTTAACCATCTAAGTGCCTCTAGCATGGATGATATTGTAGTATAGCGATCAGATTTCAATATAATTCTCATGGCTTTATTTTGGAGTTTTTGTAGTCTATTTTTTTGCGAGTTATTACAGACATAAAGAAGACTTGCACAATATTCAAAATGGGGCTTGACGGTTACATTAAACACTTTTATTGCACTGTTTTTTGAAATGTTATTACGAGTTCTTCTAAGAACCCCCAATTTTTTCGACACTTTTTTACATATATGATCAATGTGTTCATTTAAGGACAACTTGTTATCAAGTACTATGCCAAGGTATTTCATCGACGACACTTCTTCTAAACATGTATTGTTGATTTGTATAGTTATTTGTTGTTGATTTAAAGGTTTGTTCACTATCATATATTTTGTTTTATTTGTATTTAATATTAGTTTATTCATATTTAACCAAGAATTAATTGCATTAAGGTCTTTTTGTATGTTATCTACTGTAGTATTTAGATCTTTTCCTGCTATATATAATAAAGCATCATCTGCAAACAGTACAAGCTTTGAAAATTTAACCACTTTTTCCATATCGTTTATATATAGCAAAAATAGAAGGACTCCTAAGATGGTTCCTTGAGGAACTCCAGTAGAAACTGTTATTGGGTTAGACAGGTGGTTATTCACTGATGTTATTTGGGTTCTGTTGCACAAAAAAGTTTTAAACCACTTTAGCTCGGTATTTTTTACTCCATATTTTTCTAATTTATTTATTAATATCACATGATTAACAGTTTCAAAAGCTCGTTTTAGATCTAAGAAAACAGCTATAACAAAGTTTTTACTATCAATTTCCTTTTTCCAATCACTAAACACATAATTAACACAAGTTTCACATGAATGGTTTGAGCGAAAGCCTGATTGATAAGTGCTTAAGACATTGTTATTGTTAAGATGCTGTTGTAGCTGATTCGACGCAATTTTTTTAATAATTTTTTTCATACAGGGGGAGCATATTTATAGGACGATAATCACTACATTTAATCGAATTTGCTACTTTCTTTTTGGGAAGTACCAGTGATTCTTTCCAAGATTCGGGAAAAAAGCCTGAACTAAATGAACTATTTATTACACGAATAAGGACAGGACCAATAATTTCTATGGCATCTTTTAACATTTTCGTATTCATATAGTTAAAGTCACTTTTATGGTTTATCACAGTAAGGGTATTGCTAATTTCTTCAATGTTAGTCAGGTTAAATTTAAAATCTATATTGCACTCATCTATCAAATTTACATAATCGGAAAATATCACAGAATCACTTAGATCATTTATACTTTTAACAAAGAAATTTTTAAGTTTTTCAGCTATTATTGCACTTTTGTCTTCCTTATCACAGTCATCAAATTGCACTTCAGTAATTTCATCTTTGTTTGTTTTTAGCACATATTTTTTTAACTGTCTCCACATATCTTTTTGATTACTAGCATTTTGTATTTTGTTAGTTATAAAAGCCGACTTAGCATTTTGAATTTGTCTTTTATACAGATTTCTGTGTTGGTGGTACGCTTGCCAGTCATTAAAATTATTAGTTAAAACAGCTTTCTTGTAAAGATTTATTTTTTGGGCTTTGGAAAGTCCTAGCTCACTGTTAAACCATTCACTATTTTGATAGGGAACTGCTTTTTTAACTACCATCGTGCTTACAGCGCTTTTAAGCTCACGTGCAAATGTTTCACTTAAAATATGTACATTATGTGGATATTCAGAGTCAAAATTCGAAAAAATTTGTTTGTGCAAAAGTTCATTTAATAAGTGTTCTTTATTGTACTTACAATAGCTGATGGTTTTCTTGTTCCGTTTATTTTCTTTTGTGCAATGAATCAACACTTGAAGCACTTCATGATCACTAATTTTTAGGGCATGTTCAACTTCAGCACTACATATATTTTTGTTATTAGTCAAAACATAGTCAATTAATGTTCGCGATGACGGTGTTATTCTTGTTGGTTTTGTGTTTATCATGGTGAGGTTATTATCAGTTATTATTTGTTTTAAACGTTTCGTGTATGTATTATTTATGTCAAGCCAATCTATATTAAAGTCTCCCATTATTATATAGTTACTATTGCACTGTTGAAGAAAGTCTATCCATTGTTCCAAATCATTACAGAAAGCATTTTTTGTCGACATATGAGATCGATATATTGCACAAAGATGTATCACAGCTCTATTTTCGTATTGCACTTTAATAATAAGACACCAATAGTTCATTACGACATAGAATTTTTTGACAAAAGAACACTTAAATAATTTTTTCACATAAAACACTAATCCACCAGTGTGACTGGATTCGCTTTCACATTTAAACATATAATAACCCTCTAGTTGCACTTCAGCCATATCACGATTTTTGGTCACATGTGTTTCAGTAAAAACTACTATATCACAGTCGAATTGGCTAACATTTATTTGAACACTTGCAAAATTATTAAGAAGGCCTTCAATGTTCGAGAAGAAGCACTTGATAGTTTCTAGTTGCTAGTGACTATCACGTTCTTCTGCAGCTTTTAGCTTCCGCAGAAACACAGGGCAGTTATTGTCAGATGCCGCATGATGAGTGTTAAGATTTTCATTGGTTTGTCCATTTAGCAAGACACAATTTGCACATTTATACAGGTCACTTTTACAATCTTTGATGTCATGATTACCAGCACATTTAATACACACTTTTTGTTTATTGCAATATTTTGAAATGTGATTGTATCCACAACAGTTATAACATTTAAGCACTTTGATATATTGATAAACACGACACCTATCCCATCCAATATTTAACTTTCCAGTATGCAAAATATTGGTATTGGTAACTCTGTTTACTTCAACTATTGCATTATATTTTTTTGTTTTGTGCGATAAATATATCTTGACACATTTCATATCACTATCCTCTATTTGGTTTTGACATTTAATAGCTTCAATCAGTTGATCTTCACTAACTGTCTCACTCATACCCACTATATTAATGCGAGGGTTACGATGTTGTTGTATTTTTGCATCGTACTCACTCATTTTTGTTTTGATTTCAGACTCTATGGCTTTGACTGATTTCTTGTCACACTTTATTAAAATTCCACCGTTTTGTACATTTTTAACTTCTTCTATTTTGAGTTTCAAACTAGTTGGATTAATTAAATTTTTAATATCATCTCTTGTCTTTTCATTGTTTTGATCACTTTTTGGTTTAATAACTATAACTTCATTGTTTTCTTTTAATGTTTGTGCATACGTTAACGTTGGTTGTGTTGGTGTTGGTGCATTTATGTTTGACATTTTGTCTACACTTTTTTTAAGTTCACTATTATTTTTTGCGATTTCAGCTATTTGTTTACTAAGCACAGCTAAAATGTTGGGACAATCTATGCACATAAATTTGATTCTTGAATTATTTTTTAGCAAGCCTAAATCAAATTTACTCAAATTAACACATTTAGTATGGAATTTTTTTCCACACATTCCGCTACACAACACAAAATCATCGTTTCGGTTAATTCTTTTTTCACAGTTTTCACCACTACATTTGTCTTCCATTTTCACTCAAAGTAAATCAATTTGAAAGTTTTTATACAAAATTTATATTTATTAATTCGTTTCTTTTACTGATGCACTTATAAACTTTAATAATCAAATAAGTGCTTATGGTTTAGAAAGCACTGTCCTATCTGATGTATTAAATTTTATTATTTAGTATGCAGAAAATAACGAAATATTCGCGAAATTCCCAGGAGTAAATATTCGAACGTCCACTCTATGACGATTTCACTCACACTCATGTTAGCAACTTATCCCAACTGCAAGCCATCAAACTGCTCCATGCAGAAAAATCCAAGGGAAAAGTTTATGTGCATTTTGTGGTGGGTAACCGGGTTGTAAAAAGCTAGGTGAATGTTACGACCGCGAATTGGCAATGATAACACTCTCAAGTAAGGACATTCATTTGCTGTTTGTTGCTTGTTTGTTCCTTGAGATACTCGATAGGAAAAGCTCCGGCAAGGGCAACAACCTGCAGGTCAAAGTGAACAACGTAAACAAAGTCAAAGAGTGTGAGGCCAAGCTAAAAGAACACTTTGATAAACAATAAACTAACAAATTCGCTATGAATGATAAAACTTTGTTTTTATTTCACATTCATGTTTTATAAGAAAAAGTCTCCGCGCACAGCTTTTACATATGTATGTACAGCAACCTAGTTTGACGATGTAAGGTCATATCAGCTGAAAATACAACAAACAAAAATAAAAGAAAGTTTCATTTGCAGAGGCAAGTTTTACAAACCATTTTAATGATTAAAAAACAACTCATCGAAGATCGAAGTCTTATGGCTTCCCTTTCGGATTCAAGGAGGGTGAGAATGTCGCCTTCACGCACGGGTCCCTTAACATTGCGAATGATTTGATGGTTTTGTTCACCGAGGAAGTCTACCATAACTTGGGTACATTGTCCCTGGGAACCGGTACGACCGAGAACTTTAGTAAAGCGAGCCCAAAAAACTGGTTTATCCATACTTTATTCTAAATAAATATTTCAATTTGCTTGTCAATAAGTAGCAAAATTAAATTTCCCTAAGGGAAATCTCTGGTAAACGTCACTTTACTATTCCGGGAACAATTTATTTTTATTAATGAGAAATTTTAACCCATGGACTAACTCTTATTCTATAGCTTAGTAGGTCTGTAGAATAAGAGTGGAATAAGCGTTTTTTATTAATACGGCTGTAACAAAAAATATGTATGGATAAACCATCACCCTCCTTGAATCCGAAAGGGAAGCCAGAAGACTTCGATGAGTTGTTTTATCCTATGTATCCTATGATATCCAATAAATTGTTCACTTTTCGTCACGAGTTGAGAGGTCCACCTCCAAATTCATTATTTTTTGCAGGAACATGTATTTTAACTCAGAAATTTCTTTCGTTTTGTAATTTGACACATTTCTTGGTTATTCCGTCGCTAAACCACCCTCATCGGTGGAATAACTTAGTAGACGTCAGTTAACAAAAATTTTCATTTATTAATAGCGATTTCCACTTAGTCCATGGAATAAGGCTTTACCCTTCGCTACTTCACGTTTATTAATACGGCTGTAAGACTGTATTTAAGAGGAGCTTCCAAAGGTTTAGGGTTGTCAGATTTTCAATTTTAAATGTTGTTAAAATCTTCTTTCCCAAAGAAAGTTTTGATTTTAAGGTAATTTTTTTTTCAGAAAATGCCTGTTAAACATAGAAGTGTCTTTATTTTTTACAGATGAACAAAACAACAATAAAAAAAGACTCATAAACAAGTGCACTCAAAAACCCATACATTTTATGATACTTGGAAAAATACAAAATGGGTAAATTATAAAAAAAAATAGAATTAGCTTTGAGGTTTATTTGAATAAAAGCAATAGTAGCTTTTTTTATGTATTTTATACAAACACAATTTTAAAAGTGCTCAAATGGCCCTCCATCGTTTTGAATGTATGCCAGAGCCCGTTTTCGGGTTTTATTGTGGGTGTTTGCTTAAAGTTAATGTTGAATAGGTAAATAAGTCGTATAAAAGAATAAGACAACATTTGTTCATCAGTTAATCAAAATAAGTCACAATTGCAGTTTGATCAGAGAGCTTTTTGAAATGCCTTCATTTAGTAAAGAAGAATACGCAGTCATTTTTTTCTTATCAAGTTGAGGTGACCGTTGAATTGTGCGGACGTGTTTTGAAAGTGTCGTGGGGTGCGCACTTTACATTTAATACAACCGTATCTCATCTAACATACCTTGTGTGCTTCAACAATGCATTGTATGATTTGCAATAATTTAATCGCGCGCAATTGTGCCGACAAAATATCATGTAATCAATGTAAAATATTCGCTCATGCCTCTTGTACAAATATTCACCCCTATTATGGAATCCGGCGAATGCTATTGAGCGTGAGTTTCAACCATTCGCGAAAATTTCGCTATTATGGAATTCGACGAAAGGAGTTGAATGAATGTCGGTAACAAAACCTGCACTACCGACTTTTCTGTTCAACTTATTTGGTATTAGTGAATTCGCAAACCATTCGCACTCCATATAATTTTTTCCATTTCACATTCGCGACATTTTTGTAGCGAATCGGAATTCGTAAAGACAAGAACTTACTAGAAAACAACAAACAAAACATGAAAAGTGCAAATATGTTAGTTGAAATTTATGATATGGAATGTTCAAGTATTTATTTTACTTCTTTTTAAGAAAGCGGACCACAAATAGTGAAAAATTTCGTTAAATAGTTGAGCTGAAGAAAACTGAGCCCGATGTTGCAAAAAACTTAACAAAAAAGTATTCGGAGCAGCAACAATTTTGGAAAGGCTGCAAACATCACTTATCTAATATCATGGGTCCACCATTTATGGAGATTTTCAAATGGAAAAAAGTATATAGAAAAATTATGATGTGTATGCAATCTAAAGAGTTTTTTATTTTAATGTAGGCTCTCATTCGAAACATCCAAAACACTCTTAATTTGGTATCGAAATTCTATTCGAGTATATCTCGATGAGTTTTTTCTTACATCAAAATAATATGCAATTGAATCCACTATAAATAAATCTCAACTACAAAACTCATATAAATATCACTTTTAACGTAAAACTGAAACTTGCTTTATTTTAATTTCAAAATTGTTTGCGTATCAAGTCAAATGAATTTTTTCGTTTTGTCGACATTAATGACAGCAGCACAGAGTAGAACCACAGAGGACAGCAGCAGTGAAAAGCAATAAGGTAGTTCTGGTATTGATAATACAGCTTATTCGTCGAATTCACTAATACCAAATAAGGAGAATACGAATCTACCGCGAATCCTGTCAACTCCCCGGGAGTAAAATCCTGCGAATTCCATAATAGGCATGATTAATTTATCCAGCGGTTTATCTTCCGATCAAAAAAAAACATTTTCGCTGTGACAAGTGCGCCAATCTCCTACAACAAAAAAACAATAACACATTACCAACAGTGTCGGGAGTCTCTTTGTCCCCCTTCGCCGCACCTCAAAATTGTTCTTCTTTTGAAACTTGTGCTCCAGTTGATAAGCGCAACCATATGCATCCTCCACCAAAACAACAAAAAAGAGCTAGAATAGGTTCTGAAGAGGATAGCTGTGTTTCTCCTATCAATAGCATCACGCTGCAGACTCTCTATGAAGAAATACTGCTTTTGAAAAAAATCAATTGTGATTTTCTCTCCACCGTTGAACAACTCAAAGAAGAAAACCATACATTGAAAAAGAAAATAGTAAGTCTAGAGAGTCGATTAAACTGGAGAGAGCAGAAGCTCTTAGAGAATGAGATTGAAATTACTGGTGTTCATGACGTCAACGATGATAACATGCATAAGTAATCAGGGTTGGGACTTTACTGCAATTGCAGTAGATCTACTGCACTTTTCTCGAAAAATAAATCTACTGCCTTTAAATCAAATCTACTGCACTTTTGTTCTTACTCAGCCGTATTTATTAGATTTCGCTATAACACGCTTAAAACGCAAAATAGTTATGCAGTGAATTAGAACTTATTAAAACTTTATTCAGTGAATAAAAATCCTAATGTATAATCCTTTTCATCACCCATTATAGTTATTCATACCTTATGTCAAAATCATAAAGAAATTCTCTAATTTGGTTTCTCAATGGTTAAAACTGACAACAGAAATTTGTTTTTGTTAATATTTTCTTAGCTATGGAAGATGAAATGTAGGTCACACAATGTACGTTATTCTATATATTTATGTACTTCTATATTATTCTTTGGCTTTAATTTCTAGTTGTTTTGTTAACGTTTCGCAACTGGAAAACTTGTAAGAAACCAATTTACAAAAAAGGAAAACAATGCATATTTCTTTCAATTGAAACACAATTACTACATCCAAATTATTTATAAAGTTAATGTAATTTGAGTACATTTCCATTTTAGTTATAGTAAAATTCTCCAAGTTGTAAATAAACCACTGAATGAACACACAATACTCAAAATCAAGGGAAATTTATGCGCTAAAACACGCATATCGGCGTTTAAGCTATTCAGTTCTTATTCACTGACAAAAATTGATTATAAATACGATTTTTGTTTTATTCAATGATTAAGTGTGTTTTAAAGTTGTGCGGAGTTTATTATGCGATTATAGATACGGTTGACTATGTATAACTAAACAGGTCCTTACATTGAAATTTTTAGATATTATATTAGTATGGATTCAGTCAGTACCAATGCAGGATTAGAAAGTACCTTACATTTATCTTTCCTATACGGATATGAATTCTGGGATCGAGTTCTAGCGATATATTGCTTCTCACAATTTTGAGGAAAGCAAAATTTTTGAAATAAAAAAATTTTTGGTTCAATTTTATGTAGAAATTTGTGATTAAATAAAAAAGCGTTTTAATTTTAATAATACACAATTAAAACTTCTTAAGTATTTAGATGCAAAGGTAGTGATATATTCTCTATACAATGACCTCGTTTTGGCCATTGTAGCGTCTTTTCCTTTCTTTAATTTGATTTGATTGAAAATTTTGAAGATCTTAACATTGTTTGGAGGTCTTTGTTGGGAAACCAATATCTTTTAGATAAATATTATGATGCTGTTGACATAACAGCTTTTAGGGTCACACTTAAAAATGAAGAAAAAACTTTTGGGAAAATAATTTAATAGTTTATGTACATATATGTTAAGTTTATGATCACTGCCACATAGTAGTACCGCAGCAGATCGGAAATTTTCGACAGTTAGTTAAGTGAAGGATAAACTTCGCAACAAATTGAATATAACCATACTTTAGAAAATGCTATACCCTGTAAGGAAATGGACGATCTAAACAAAGATTGTTGGGAACCTTCTGATTCCGTGGGCCTTAAAGAGTATTTTAATAAGTTTTTATTTGTCGACGGACAATAAAAAAAAAGCAATAAATAGTTAGCAATTATGACAGTACTTTTTTAATTCAAAGCTGATAATCATATGAGTATGTGAATTTTTAAGTGAATTTGCTTTGAAGAAAAATGTTTATTTTTTTATCTTAAGTTATTTATGTATGTGAATCTATGTTTAAAGTTGTTCATGTTTTGAAAATGAAAAATCTACTGAACAGTTGAATCTACTGCATTTTTATTTCAAATCTACTTCGGACATTTTTCCAAAAAGTCCCATCACTGATTAGTATGTGCAAACAATATTTGACAATGCGCTGAATGTGTCTCTTAAAAAGATGATATTCAGCAAATCTACATTAAAGACATTTCTTCGAAGAGTGCTCATGGTAATTACTCTGGCTCCGGTGCAACCTGCAACAAACCGAACAACAAGACAATCTGTGTCAAATTTTCGTCGCAAGATGCAAAGAAAAAAGTTATGATGAGTAAGCGATCAGCTGTTAAAAATCTTTATTCGTCATTATTTATTTCTGGTGGTGATAGTAAAATCTATATAAATAATTGTTTCACTAATGTCACTTTCCATTGGACGAAAAGAACCGTCCAGGAGCGTCCAGAAGCATTCTCAAACCGTTCCATTGGTGCAAAAAGATCGCTTCTCATGATTCTGAGGAGTGACAGCCGCTTCTCGATTTGAAGTGAGAATCGACTCAGAAGCACTAGCACATGTTACTCAAATGTCAAAATGAAAAATTTCTTCAAGGAATATTTTTTAAGAGCCATAGGTGTTTCACTCACACAAAGGAAATTAGGTTAAACTGAATAAAAACAATTTTGGGTGTTCCATTGGTTTTTAAAATGAGTGCTTCCCCGAGTGAAACCAATGGAAAGCGCCATAATTATACAAAAGCTCTGTACATGGAAGCAAAAAAAAAGAAAATCGAGTTAAAATATAAATATTTATGGTTCAAAAACTGTCGCATTTTAATGCGAAAAGTAGATAAAGGAAGAGTAGTTGTTATCAAGTCGTTCAATGATTTAGTTTCATTGAATGTTTAAGTTTATGTGCTATTATCTTAAGATCCATGTTCTCTAATAACTTTATTCCTCAATCTTGCAACTACCTTCCCGATACTATTCGCAGAACTGATGACTGTATTTTCAATTCATCTGGCGTTGATCTTCAATCGTTTTTTGTAGTTCATCAGAACATTCGGAGTCTGAGACACAATTTTGATTTGCTTGTGACCAATATAGAAGCACTGGCATGCCTACTTACCACATCTTATATTTGTTTCAGAGATTTGGATTTATGACTATGAAAGTGATTTTTATTCTATATCAGGTTATAATTTTTATTCGTGTACTAACAACTCGTATTCAGCGGGTGGTGTTGGTGTTTTTGTCCATGATTCTATTGAGTTCGATGCTTGTTGTCTTAACTGGTCGTCCGCTGATGTCTTACAACTGTCAGTGAATATACGTGATGAAGTTTTTAAGTTTGTTTACTAATTAACCATGATTGTAACTTATTTTTGCAAATGCTTGAGACTTACTTATCAAACGAAAATATTCAAAATTTAGTCCTTCTAGGCGATATGAACATCGATATCCTGAGTTCAAATGTAACCTCTGATTTTTATATAACTTTGGCAGCTCAGAATAGACTTATTTCTATTATTAACTAGCTGACCCGCCCGGCGTTGCTCAGGCCCTACGTCAATCGAATTAAGTAAGTTTAGTTAAGTAGTTTCCAAGTTTCCATTCTAGTGGGATAATAGGGATGAAATATAGTTTATGTAACTCAGGAACAGTTAAGCACTCTAACGATGACATAGTTTTTGGAATCGGCCCAGTACTGTAAAAGTGAAATATGCATTGAAATCGGTAGTAGGTGGTTTTTTCAATCCCGTTCCTGTTCCTGTGGGAAGATGGCGATGAAATATTGTTTAGATTACTCAGGGACAATGAACCACTCTAACGGTGAAAGAATTTTTGTAGTACTTTCCAGTTTCTTGGTTATTTCGCCATTACTGTTTCCGTTCCCGAAAGAATATGGGAAGGAAATAGTCTTTAATACTTAGGAGCAATGAATCATTCAAACATTGAAAAATTTTCGGGATTTGGTCCAATATTTTCCAAGTTCCCGCTAATGTTGTTGTTCCCGTTCCGATGCTGAAGCTTGTGACACTTGTTGAGTACATCAAAGTGTTAGCATCTGCACCACTCAACATGGTCACAGAGACCACCAAGTGGTTTTGCAATACCCTCATTTGGTCAAAATTAAAATTTTCTTCGAGTCCTTATTACTTTACTCATTTCTTCTTAACAACAAAATAACCAAAAAACTTCGACTTCATTTCGAACCCTATATCCATTCAAGATAATTATCTCTACCAAAGGCCTAGAAGACGCTGTCATTGCTTAGGTCAAAGTGTAGGGGAAGATGGCGATGAAATATTGTTTAGATTACTCAGGGACAATGAACCACTCTAACGGTGAAAGAATTTTTGTAGTACTTTCCAGTTTCTTGGTTATTTCGCCATTACTGTTTCCGTTCCCGAAAGAATATGGGAAGGAAATAGTCTTTAATACTCAGGAGCAATGAATCATTCAAACATTGAAAAATTTTCGGGATTTGGTCCAATATTTTCCAAGTTCCCGCTAATGTTGTTGTTCCCGTTCCGATGCTGAAGCTTGTGACACTTGTTGAGTACATCAAAGTGTTAGCATCTGCACCACTCAACATGGTCACAGAGACCACCAAGTGGTTTTGCAATACCCTCATTTGGTCAAAATTAAAATTTTCTTCGAGTCCTTATTACTTTACTCATTTCTTCTTAACAACAAAATAACCAAAAAACTTCGACTTCATTTCGAACCCTATATCCATTCAAGATCCTTATCTCTACCAAAGGCCTAGAAGACGCTGTCATTGCTTAGGTCAAAGTGTATAGTATCACTTTAAATCAGTTCGTTTTGTTTAGCGAATGTAAATAAAGTTCAATATGCGGTCATTTCATATGAAAAAATAGTTTGGATTATTGTAAAAGTAACACTTTTAACTAAAAAAAAGTTTAAATCTTTATTCCTACCAAATGAAAATCAAAAGAGTTCTCAAAAACAAACAATCCAATAATCTAACTATATATTTGTTATTTCATTAGCTGAGCCGCCTGGCGTTGCTCGGGCCTGTAGTTTTAAGGCTCCCGTGCTCATTCCTGTTTCTGTTGCCGTGGGATTATAGGGATGAAATCTACGCTAAGTTACTGAGGGATTATGTGGCATCCCAGTGCCGAAAGAATTTCTGAAATCTAGTTTTTAGGTTTCCGTTCCCAGACCCGTTCCTGTCGGAATCTTCCGTTACCGTGGAAATATGTGAAATATAAGCCTAATTCACTGATGGATAATATAACATCCTAGAACCTAGAGTTGAAAGAATTTTTGAAATCGGTCAAGTTACTTTAAGGTTCCCGTACTTGTTCCCGTTTCTGTTCCGGTGGGATTAAAGGGATGAAATAAAATCTAAATTACTAATTGAGGGGGATAATGTAGCAATCCTAATGCAGGAAGTGGAACGGTTATAGAAATCTGTCAAGTAGTTTCTAAGTTTCCTTTCCCAAACCCGTTCCTGTTGGAATATCCGCGAAATTTTTTGTAATTCCGTTCCTGAGGGAATATGGGGAACAAAACTTGACAGGAACCATTTATAAGTCATTGTGACTGAGGGATAATGTAACATCCCAGAATTGAAAGAATTTTTGAAATCGGTCAAGTAAGCATAAGCTTCGGTTCTCATTCCCGTTTCTGTTCCCGTGGGATTATAGGGATAAAATATAGTCTAGGTTACTCATGGAGGGGGATAATGTAGCACTCCTAGTGCCGAAAGAATTTTAGAAATCTGTTTCGTAGTTTCTAAGTTTCCGTTTCCAACACCGTTCCTGTGGGAATATGGGGATCAAGCCTTGACAGGGACCATTTATAAGTCATTGTCACTGAGGGATAATGTAACATCCTAGAGTTGAAAGAATTTTAAAAATCGGTCAAATAACTTTAAGGTTCCCGTTCTCGTTCCCGTTTCTGTTATCGTGGGATTATAGGGATGAAATACAGTCTAAATTACTAATGAAGGGGGATAATGTAGCTATCCTAATGCAGGAAATGTTATAGAAATCTGTCCAGTAGTTTCTAAGTCTCCATTCCCCAACCCGTTCCTGTCGGAATATGGGGATCAGCCATAAGCCATAAGGAATCATTCATAAGTCTATGTCACTGAGGTATGAATGTAACATCCAAGAATTGAAAGAATTTTTTAAATCGGTCAAGTAACTTAAAGGTTTCGATAATCGTTCCCGTTTCTGTTCCCGTGGGTTTATAGGGATGAAATATAATCGAAATTACTGATGGAGGGGGATAATGTAGCTCGCCTAATGCTCGAATCTTTTTAGAAACCTGCCTAGTAGTTTCTAGGTTTCCGTTCCCAAACCCGTTCCTGTGGGAATATCAATTTTTAAATTTTTTATGTCATAAAAACCTTCTCCTGACAATAACAAACACAACAAAAAAAGAATTGGCCAAATTGGTCCAGGCGTTGTTGAGTTATGCGCTTACCAACACATTTTGCGATTCATTTTTATATATAAGATGAGCCAACTCGGCCTTGTTCGAAAACTTGTTTGGATCATGTCCTCATTAGAATGAATAATATTTCTAATGATAAATACAAAAGTCTTAATTTTGATTTAAGTATTACAGATCATTGCATGACTGGAATTTTATTTCACAATCTGAAAACCAAAAGATACACACAACCGGTCCCTCAATCTAGCTTGATAGATATCAGATTTGATCATCTCAACAATGCATTACGTTTTCAAACTTGGGACTCCGTTTACTCTGTCGATAATGCTTCATGTGCTCATATGCACATTCTTGCATATATTTCAAAGCCACCTTGATAATTGTACAAAGCGATCAGTGAAAAAAGAGTCTGATAATAAACTAAAACCATGGATGAATTCTCACCTTTTAAAAAAAATTAAAACAAAAAACAAACTTTGTTCAAAGTGCTCAAGACATCCAAATAATATCAGCTTAAAGAGTTTAGTTTTAGTTTAGTTTAGTTTATTTTTAGATTTGCTATACACATTAAGATACAAACAATATCTTATATAAATTGTGATAGCTTTATAAAGTTCAGTTTTGGTATAAAAGCTAACATTAGGCGTGTTTTTTTTAACCTAGTATATAGTACAGCATTCGAGTTAAAAAAAAACGATCCGTCCACAGTATTTTCAGTACTATTTTCAGCAACAAGATGGAGCTCAACGTCAAAGCTTGCTGCTACTTTTCAAAGCTCTCTGTGAAATTCAAGATGAAACAAAATCAAATTCATACTAGGTTTGTTTCGTTAATTGTTCTATCAAATGAATAACGATACCAAGCCTGGTATGAATTTGTATTTTTTTTTCTTATTTTCCATACATCAGATTCTCTCTTACAGCTCTTTTTTGCTATTTTTGGAGGCATCGTCCAGCAGTGAAGAAAGCTCTATGTCAAAGTCAGCTGTTTTGTTGAAAAAACTTTCGGGTATGTTCGGGGAGTATGTAAAAAGATATTAAAAACTAATCTTTGATGAGATTTTCTATTGGCAAACAGAATCAATTTATTTCTTATCCAAACCTGTGGTAAAGCAATTTTACACTATTGACCAGTCTTTTCGATAGGTTTAGAAAGAAAATAAGTTGATTCTATTTACAAAACCGTGAAATTGAACTATAATATTCCGCACAAATAAACACAACCCATATTAAATTAAGTTGAAACACGTACTAGCAAGACTTGAATTTCTATTGAAGAATGTTTAATTTTCATACATATATCTTTCCCTTTTGACCATTTTTTACTGCTTTGTTTGTTTGTTTGATTTGTTTTTTTCTTGCATTGGGCTATATTTTTTATTCAAATAATTCCATGAGTAAAGCTATTAGCTTCAGCAAAAAAGAACTAGTGCAAAATCCTGTATTATATACACCACCAGGTAAGAAACAGGGCAAAAATTCAATATGAATATAGTTTTTATTTCTTTAATTTTTAATCGAGAGAAAAAATTTCTTTGCGAATACCACATTTTTTTTGAACACGTCCTTTCGAAAAAGCTTTGATGAACTGAAATCATTGGTGGCGCCATCATATTTTCAAAGCTGGAAACTATCAATCCACAGCAATGCCATCCCTGTTTTCACTGTGGAAAATTACGACAGTAAAATGATTTGTTGTTGTTCCCCAAGGGAAATTTTTACTGTACTATATACTAGCATAAAAAAAAACACGCCTATTATGAAAATAATAAATAGCATAGCGAGAAATTAATAAAATATTTTACAATAAGCAAACAAAACTCAAAATTGTAATGGGAGAATGGAAAACTGAGTAGTTAACAATCTATTATTAATTGCTTCTTTAATTTATTAATTTTATAAATTTTAAGGTTTTTTATTAAAGGTAAAAGTAGTTACTGAAGAGATGATAAGTAAAGCGTTAGTTTTTGTTGAAAAGTGTGAGCATCAACAATTCTTCTTATATCATTTGGCAGAGAATTCCAGAGGCGTACGGCGTTGACAAAAAACTGTCGTTCTGATGTTTGGCAGGTATGTCGCGGGATAATAAATTGGTTTAATCTTTTAGAGGTAGGAAATTGAAGTCGAAAAAATAGGTACTGAGGTTGATGTGTCTGTTTGATTCTGAAGAATAAAAGGAGTGTTCGATATTGAATAACCTGTACAAACTGCATGTTGTATAAAGTTCGGACGTAGCCAGAGATGTGGTCATATCTCTTAAGACCATAAATGTATCTAATAATGCTGTTAAAGGCGACTGTAAGTTTTCTTCTACTCACGGAATCACAATTACAATAAATTTCACAACCGAACATAAGAATAGGCATTATCAGAGTTTTTATATATATGTAAGGATGGATGGTAATTCATTTACATAGAGAGAGAACAAAATCGGGCCCAAAATCGATCCTTGAGGAACACCTTTTGAGACAGGCAAAAAAGTCGAGAGTTTATCAGCAAAAGATACAGCCTGTTTTCGTTCACTTAAATAAGATGAGACCAGATTAGCTGCAGATAACGAAAAATTGAATTGTTGTAGAAGCTTACAAATGAGATTTGTGTGATCAATTGTGTCGAAAGCTTTCGAAAAATCTAGCAAGACCAAGAAATTCACCTTGTCGTCATCAATTGCTTGCCTTATATCTTCAGTCACATTCAAAAGGGCTGTGATACAGCTATGTTTTGGACGAAAGCCAGATTGAAAAGGTGTAAGGATATTAGATCTGTTAAGATAAGTATTTATTTGTCTTTGAATTATTCTTTCAAAGACCTTTCCCAAAAAGGGTAATATTGAAATTGGACGAAAATCTGTGCCATTTGAATTTTTAGGTACTGGAACTATCTTGGCTTGCTTCCACTGTCTCGGGAAAATGCTAGTTGTAAGTATTGAATTAAATATAAATGTGAAATAAGTCAAAATGAGTGGAAGTAAGGCTTTTACAAAATTAGGGTGTATGTCATCAACTCCAACCGCACTTGACTGCACCAACATAAAAGCTTCAGCTACATCAGTACAGTTGATTCCAGAAAACTCAAAGTCGAATTCAGAGGCAGAAGAACGATCTATCTCTCTATTGCGTAATCCATAGGGATTAGGTGAATGTGAAGATGCAGAGGAGAATGTTAAAAATTGTTTATTCAACTCATTTACGTTAATGTTATGCAGCTCAGACTTTTTTTTGCTTACCAATGCCAATATCACGAAGATTGTTCCAAAGTTTTCGACCATTAACATTAAGGTTGATTCGATTTTTAAAAATGTTTGCGATTTATTCCAACACTGTTTCAAGGCTATTTAAATCAATATGTATATCTATTGGGTCTGTACACTGTGCCAAGTAATAATTTTTCATCTCCACAAAATAAATTTACAAAGACATATTCTATTGCACTGCCTGGATTGGATATACAATTTAACTTACAAGTAATGCCATCTCGAACATAAATTGCGGCACCCCCTCCTCTACCACTTCGATCGCCTCTAAATAGCTTATACCCATTTAAGTGAAGCATTTTACTAGAAAAGTTGGTAGGAAACCAGGTTTCAGAAACACAGATTGCATCAACTCCAGAGCCCTCAAACACGAATCTGAACAATTTTTATTCGTAGGCTTTGCGCGTTTATGTGACAAACTTTAAGTCCCGTACATTGATTGCAAAACACCCTAATCATTGAACGCAGCACTAGTCTATTGCCATCGCCTACACCATCAAGGATTCATATTTTAAGTTTTAACGTTTTACCAGTAATTTACAAAGAGTATATAAAAAGTAATTAGAGATTAAGTATAAAATATAGAAAAAATAAAATATTTCAAAATAAAGCGTAATTAAGAAAAAAGAAAAAAGATAGAGAAAATTGAAATTTAATACTACTGAAATTTAATACTACTGAAATTGAAATTTAATGCTACTACTCAGATAAAGAATGAAATTAGAAAAGAGAAAATAAGAAGAAAAACTACTAAAAAAAATACTAAAACAAAAGATACGTTTTTTAAAACTAAGTAAAGAAGTTAATAAAGAGGTTAAGAAACAACGAAATTTGTTCTTCTCTTCTAAAGTTCAAACTTCGTTAGGTAACCCTAAAAAAGAATGGAAAGCTATCAATAGCATAATTTTTTTTTTTTTTAATTTACACTTGGAAATTTTAATTATTTAACATTTGGTTTGTACATTAAGACATGATCTTTTATAGTACATGGTGTTTTCATATCAGTTATAATTTATAATTTCAACTTAAATCTAATAACAATATTTATCTTAATCTAAGGAGTTAGAGATAGGATAGAGGAAAGAAAAGAAGTGGGTAATGAGGGAAATAATTTAAATGGATGAGGAGGAGAAATGTTGGAAAATTGCACTTTTAAAATTGTTTGGATTTGAAATATTCTTCAATAGAAAGGGCAAAGAGTTCCAAAGTCTTACAGTATGGATAAAAAATAAGCGTGATGAGTTAAGGTAATTGTAACGGTAGGGAATGAAGTTGATGGTTCTTGAGGAGCGAGTAAAATTTAGTCTGTTATATAAGTAAGGCGGGTTTCGAGTTATAATTATTTTGTGCAAAAACATACAATTCCTAGCGTTGATATAATGTTTCAGAGTACATCCAAGCAAACCCGTAGAAAACACAGAAATATGATCATATCTACGAATACCATAAATATAACGCACAGCATCATTGAACGCAACTTGCAGTTTTCGCTGGGCAGAGGAGTCAAGACTGCTGTAGACCACCTCAGCATATGTTATGAGGGGTAAGACTAGAGACAGTACCAGCTTTCGTCTTGTTTCTTGAGGTGTGAAATAAGCACTAATCCACAATTTACGAAGACATCCGTAAATACGACCCACGACAACGATTGTGTGATTGTAACCAGACAAATTACGGTTGATTACATAACCTAGACTAGTGACTTTACTTTCCACTGCTTTAATTTTATTATTGTTAAGGTAAACATCAGGAAGGAGACAAAGGTCAAAACTGTTTTTTGAGATGGGTATTATCTGGGATTTTGATGGATTGAGAAGAAGCCCATTATTTTCAGACCATGTTGTAATATGTTTTAAGTCTTCATTCATGAGGAAAACTAGTTCATTAAGGTTACCTGAAGCTTTTGCTAGATGTAGTTGGACATCGCCTGCATAAAGATGTACTGAAGTATATTTGCAAACTGTAGGGAGGTCATTAATAAACATGCAGAATAGTATCGGGCCTAATATGGAACCTTGAGGGACTCCCTGCTTTATTTCTTTCAACTGTGAAAAACGTTCACCAGAATTAACCCTTTGCGATCTGCAAGAGAGGAAGCTACTGATCAATTTCAGAGTTCTCTCACTGAAACCAAAGTTATTCTTCAGCTTCCAACATAAAATTTTGTGATTGACTTTATCAAAAGCCTTAGAAAAGTCCAGCAAACATAGCAGCGAAACGTGACCCCTGTCATAATCTTGTCTCAATTCTTCGAAAAGGTTAACCATAGCTGTAGAGCAACTGTGGTTAGCTCTAAAACCAGATTGTTGAGCAAACAGCAGTTTGTTCAGGGACAAGTGTTTCGTTATCTGCTTCGCTACAACCTTTTCAAAAACCTTTGATAGACATGGCAGAATGCTCACCGGCCTGAAATCAGCAGGTGTAGATGCATTTGTTTTCTTTGCTATTGGCAAAACTCTTGCAAATTTCCAGTGCAGAGGAAAAGTTGACGTAATTATGCACCAGTTAATTATATGAGTGAGATGCGAGACAATTTCAGGTAAGATAAGCTTAACAAATCGAATTGGAAAGCCATCCTCACCTATCGAATCAGACCTTATGGCCGCAACACATTGAGCAATTTCGACTTCCGTGGCTACTTCAAAACTTTCGAAAATTGGTGCAGAGGCTACACAATCTACTGTTCGATTAGAAGTTGAGCTGCCTGCAGTAGGGTCATCACCCAAGAAAAAATTGTTCAAGTCATCTGGATCCAAAGCACACATAGAGTTGGTCTTTTTAGCAGATATTCCGATCGTCCTTAGGTTGCTCCAAAGTTTTTTTGTAGGAAGGGAAGAGTTTAGCTTAGACGCATAAAAGTTTTTCTTTGAGGTACGGAGGACTGTGGCTGAGTAATTACGAGCCACTTTGTATGTGGACCAATTTACCTCACATGGTCTACGCTTCCATTTGCTATATAGCTTGTTCCTCTTCTTAATAGAGCGGACCACCTCCGGAGTGAACCAAGGACATGCTTTGTTCTGAACTTTTACTGTTTTCAAAGGCACGCATTCTTCGTACAAGTTTAAAAGTATTGATTGAAACAGTCTTACTTTCTCATTTGGATCACTAGCCAATCGGCATTGCTCCCAGGGAGCACAAATTGTCGCAGCTTGGAGGACACTAACATCAATAGAGTTAAAGTCTTTGAAGGTAAAGGTGTCAGGAATGACAGCTCTCGAAAAATTAATGTCATAACAACAAAAAAAGTAGATCATGGTCAGAAATATCAAATGAAAGTTGGTCGAATAATTTAACAAGCGACGAACACGAAACAGTTATAAGATCAAGGAGACTAGGCACTTTATTTTTCGCAAAACGTGTAGGGTAGGTTGTATTTACTAGTTCCATTCCTACTGAAGAAACTGAGTCTTTCAATTGAAAGGCCAGCGAATCACATTTCAGTAAATCTACGTTAAAGTCACCACAAATGATAAAATGTTCGTAGAGGGCGCAGTATTCTGAAATAGCTGAGAAAAATGGCATGACGGAGCTACTTCTTTTATTTTTATAAACACAAGCAACTACACATTTGGTATAACAGTCACGTAATTCGACGACAATAAACTCGATTCCACTGCCGGTGGACTTAGTAATAATATTACATTTAATATTTGATTTGCAATATATAGCCACGCCACCACCTGTGGTGTCAGTAACTCGATCGTTACGGAAAAGATCATAGTTGGGAATCTTAAGAAGCACATCATTCATATCTGACTTGAACCAGGTTTCACATACACAAATGACATCAACACAGGAATTGGAAAACAAATATTTTAAATAATCTAGTTTTTGATTGCTTAAGCTCCGCGCATTTCAATAACAAATCTTAAGTCCATCGCAAAATTTAGAAAGAATATTAACCATAGTGTACGTTGATTTTTCATCCATACTGTTATTGTGTCGCAGCATAATGGTATTAGTTATAATAATTTAAAACAACAAAAAGAAAAGTGCAATAAAACTAACGAAGGTGTGGAGAGGCAAGAGAGAAAGGCAAAAACAAAGGAAAAGACAACAGAACTACAATATCTTAAGCTTACGTGATGATGATGAATAGCAGGTCCAAGAACAATACTTTCATTTACTATGACGACGCAGCAGCAAGTAGATCTTCAGTGCTTTCGATGAGAAAGCTTTTCCCATTCGCCAATTTCCTTACATAAACTAGTCCATGCATCGTGTAGACTGAAAAAAAGTTGTTTCTTTCGTCTGAGGCTGAGAGCACTGTTTAAGAGAAAGCGCGATTGTTTTGTTAAGCTCTCGTTGAGATAACAGCTTTTTTCCGATGCAATGCCCACATGTTGCAGGCGAAGCTCAGTTGCATTTTTCTTTCGGTAGTTGAAAGCTGATGAGAGAACGGCATTTCGCTCTAGAGTGCTGTTGAATTTTATTATGATGGGAGATGCAGCGGTGTTGTTGTTGTTATTTCGTTTTTTGGTACGAAAAATATTTTGTAAGGTAGGCGGCTTACATTCAATAGTGTGACAGAGTTCAACAAATAATTTTTCGAGGATCTCATTTCGATGTGTAGCGTGTAGGTACTCCAAAGAGCACTGCATCACAAGCAACTTCTCTCCTTTCCAAAGCATTGCAACGTCGTTGAAGAGCAATAATTTCAGCATTTTGCGCCTGTATTGCTGTGTTGGTGTCATTTTTAAGAATATCAATTCGCTCTATGATATTTTTTTTAATTTCATCGAAGCGTTGATTCCAGAGTGCATTCACTTCTTCTATTTTGTGTAGAAATTCATTCTGCATTTTGGAGATTTCGTTTTTGAACCCATTTTGCAATGTATCAGCCTGTCTTTTGAGATGTTCCTCCAGAGTTTTGGCAGTGAGGGGAGCATTACAGTCACTCAGCTGTTTAGATGTTGATTGAGCTGATTGTATAGGTTGAGTGGGCGTTGATGGCAGGCCTTTTGAAGAGTTCGTTCTTGTTCGTAGGTTGGGAGCCGACATGATTTAAGAGACTTTCGGTTAGTTGACGGTGGTAGTGGTAGGCAATGACAAAGACGGTAAAATTAAAATGTTTTTCCGAACTGATTTTAACTTAAAATGTCAAGAAATCAAGGAAATGGCAGATTTGAGGCCTTACAACACAGTAACCGAAAGAGTAACTTTAAACCAATAGTCCCAAGACTTTGATAGAACTTATTTGTTAACTTTAAACACTATTTAGCAGAGTTTCGCTGGACAATCATAAAATCGCGTCTATTCGTGATTACTCATAAGAGAAGACTATGAACTGCTCAGATGCTCCAAAGCCTAATATTTTAAACATTGATGGTGAAGATCTGTATGATCATACAATGATTGCAAATGTGTTCAACAACTATTTTATGCAGCCGCTGTATTAATTCTGCTTTAAATCAAGATGAATCTCAATGTAATAGCTTCGTTTTCAATCCGATTTCAGGTTTTGAAATTATTCAAATTATTAATAAATTGGATAATTCTAATTCACAGGTTGAAGCAGTGATGGATTAACGCTAGGGATTGCAATCCCGGGATCCCGAGTATTTTTTCAGTCCCGAAAATCCCGGGATTAGAATCGTAGAATCCCGGGATTTTCGGGATTGATTTGTTGATTATTATGATATTATTTTTATCTACTTGAAACTTTTCAGATAAAAAAATTTTTTTATTGGTTTTGAATTAATAATAATAGTTGATAACAATTTTGTTCACTGTCAATGCATCCTTTGGGTGTATTCCAAAACAAAGTTAAAAAGTTTGTTGTTCCTGTGTGTACAGCTCTTTCTATCGTAATAATATTCTCAAGTAAATAATAATAATAAGAGAAGTAATAATAATGATGGCAATACGTTATGAATAGAACGCATGAAGATAGTATTCAAATATTCAAAATGAAAATAATATTTAAAGGAAAAGAGAAACACACAATCAGTGTAGGGTGAAGTATTCAAAATGAAAAGATTAATTTAAAAATAAGCGAAAGTCTGCAATTCTTTCAAAAATCGACTCAACATTCACTTTTCTGTGGAGATCTAGGGCTAAAGTGTACCAAAGGAGATTTAACTTTTTTTTTTCAAAACTTTATTTTGTGATAATTGTAATTTCTTTTTATTTCATAAAGCCACTTTAGCCCATATTGGACATCCATATTGCATAAGAATAGCTTTGTGAATAAATATCTTGTTTTCATTTGGGAGAGCAGATTTTCGATTTATAAAAGGCTAAAGCATCCTAATTGCAAGAACATATTTTGAGTATCTACTAGACCTTTATCATTGGCTTAAAAATGGTTGAAAACTAGATTGTGTTTTGAGAACTTTCAAACTAGTTTGTATGTTTCGTCGTATGTTTTTCGAGACTTCCATTCTTTTCATTGTTTTTGATCTATTTGACTATTCTAAGAAGGAAAAAAATAGTAAACTAGTTTTTGGGGTATCCCTTATCGTTTTCTAAACCCCTTTGTAGCTACATTGGTTTTTCTTTTGTATTTTTGAGTGCTAATATCGCTGTTTTCAAGGATGGTCTAAATTTAAACTTATTTACAAAACAAAAAACCACTTAGTTTATGTGCATTTCCTTCATAATGTTTTACGTTTCTTAGTGAGGCCCGGGCCTAGGGCGGCACGATTTGGGTGGGCGGCACAATTTTCAGAACGTTAAGATTTAAGAGCCGTAGAAATATACCAAAAATTAATTTATAAATTTGCTGTTTTTTTTTTTGAATTTATTAAAAATTTTCTATAGACTATAATATAATTTATTTTTTCATTGACTTTTCAATTTGAGGGTGCCTCATTAATATTTTGATGGAATAAATTATAGTCTAATTATCAAATAAAGAAACAATCAAATTGATAAGCTTTCTTGCGAATAACTAAATATTTTCTCACTTCTGTATCTTTGGTGAGATTACTCTTACATATATAAAGCCTTTGAAATTAATTCCTGGATTTTAACTTATTCCCGCTTTTTCTTTGAACATTTCAAAATCGAGTTCTTATCGGATTTTCACATTTTGAGGTCTTAGGAAGCTATTCTGAGTAGTTTCACGGTGACGTCCCGCCGTGTATGTGTGTGTAAGCTATAATTTTGTTGAGCTAAGATCTTATATCTTGTCGATCTTTATATTTTCTATAATTTTACCTTCCCAATGCTCCGTACTCAAAACGTTGGCTATTACGCCGTCGTCGTTTACCTCTATAAGTGCGAACGCTATATCATAGAGCGAGTAGAGCCCAAGATTGTTCCAGTCCAAGCGAATTGCTTTTTAAAAAGGAACAATCTTCAAGTTGAAGTACAATTGGAGTCGAGCGAGTTGCTCTTAGAAATCAAATGCACTGGTTGATAGTTTGAGAAAGACAACGTTTATTTTCATTTTTCCTTCGTCTTTTATACACAATAATTTTCCTAAATTCCCGACCTTTGATAATTGAACCTCAATCACTTCACACCTCACGCCAGCATATCGCCATATCAGCATTATCGCTTCAACGTTCGAATGCATGGCTATTAATAAATGCAGAGCACACAGTATGTATCCAGAGTACATTTGTTGGGAACATGAACCCTTAGTCGGCTATTACATGGCGCATGTTTTTAATGCGCATTAATCGCTTTTTTCGTTTTGAACTTGTATTCGGTTATGCTCTCATTATTACACGCTGCATTTTTCGAGTTGCGCATGTTTTTGCCAATTTTCTTTCACATTGATTTCTACGCTCAGTCTTGCAGTTTTAAAGATTCATTGAAACAGTTGTTAAGCCGTTGTAAAAATGAATAAAGAAGAAATTAATGATATGTTGAACATGGACACCTGGTCTTGCAGTAGTTTCTTAAAAACATTAACTGGTCAAAGCACCAGAGTTTCGCACCAGTTCTACTTTTTTCGATTTTCCCATTTCACGAAACTCTTTAGAAAACTGAGTTCGCAAAATATTTATTTTTTTTTTTATAGAGTTTATATTAATCAATGGGTCATTCAATTTCAATGGATCTTAAATAACTTGAAAAGCATCTGCTTTCTCAACCCGATTTATATACATAGTCAGGGTGGCAGCGATCGTATAATATTGAATTTAGTTCGTAGTGAACTATCAAAACACAAGTCAATTCCATTGATCACTTGAATTCTTCCGCCATAATACAAAGTGATTTCCCAACTAAGTTCAAATCAAGAATAAAGCAACTACGAAAAACAACGAATAGAGATAAAGAGAAACATGAAAAAATGCACGACAAATGCTACCCGTGCATGTCCGGGCAGCTGTATTTCTATCTCGATTTTTTTCTCGCTTGCACTTCATTCATGTACGAGAGAAATGCGCCGTGGAATAGTGGACTTAGTCAGGAATTACACGAGGTATCGTGGGACAAGTCTCACATGAGTGCGAAAAAGAAAGGAGATGTGAGGAAATGAGATGCGAAAAAACTTTTCGGTGAGTACCGGGCCGATTTTTAGCAGGCTCATTTGCGTTTTTCTTTTCTCATTTTCTCTTTTTGCTATGTTGCTTTATGCGTTTTTCCGTGTTGGTGAGATGAACGTCTTATGTATCATAGAGGAAAAGATAACTTTGAACGTTATAAAAGCGAACGAGAATAAGTATTCAAAGCGAAATGAAGAATTGTCAAATTTGAGACGTGAGCCTGCGAAATTGAACGTGTAATTGCGATTGTCTCACGGGATGGAAATTTAAAAGGAACGTCAAAAAAGAGACATGTCTCACGATACATCGTGTAATTCCTGATTTAGCGACATCATTTTCTGTGTGTCGCTTGCCTTCGGTCATTAGCTCAGTGCAAAGTGTATTCACGCATGTACATACTTTGTTGGCGCTTGCCTTAGTTCATTAGCTCTTTTAAAGAATATGTATGTGTGTGCATATGAGGCATGTTGGGAGTGTTCAATTATCAAAGCACGAGATGAGAAATGATCACTAGTGCGATCCCTTCACACCACCCTCCTGGGGAAAAAGATGAAATCTCGTAGCGCGAGGTTTCCTCTTTTCCGTGTCATTTTTACAATTTAGGATCATTTGTTATGTTCATTTTTATATCATGTGTTACGTAATTAAATATGTTTGCTTTTTCAAATTTTCTTATTGTTTGCTATAAATGTAGTAAGCTCAATATAATTTTCTTTATTAATTTTACAGCTATGGGTGTTATATTTTTGGGTTTTAATATTACAAATCTTCTTACTGTACTAACTGATATATATATAATATTTAAAATTTTTCTTAGTATATAATAGTGTAATATAATTTGTGACGTGTTTTTAATTTCCCAGCCGAGGTAATACTCAGGGCTAGCCAAGGTTTAAGTGAAGAAAACGCCAAAACTTCACAAAGGTCAAGAAACTCTCTCTTTATTACGAACTCAGTAGCTTTTGAATTATAATTAACAATATTTCGAGAAATGTATGTCTGGTATTGCTTCTGCTGCTAACTTGTCGGCTGGTGCTTCCGAGGATCGCAATCGGCTTATAATCTCCCAGGCTGGTGGTAACTTTGTCGGTCGGTATGCCTCAATTACGGCTGCGAGGATTGTGATCGGTTTCTAATTTCCCAGGCTGGTGGCAACTTTGTCGGTCGGTTTGCTTCAATTACGGCGGCGAGGATTGTGATCGGTTTCTAATTTCACAGGCTGGTGGCAACCCTAGTCGAGTTGGCCCGGTGACTGGTAGGCTCTAAGGAATAGAACGGATTAGTAATTGTTGGTTTTTATGGTTAATGCCCTTAGTGGCACGATCCCGTACGGCGCATCCACCCTATAGGTAGCCGTAGGTAATGTCGAAGCGCGTAGGCGTCTAGAGACCCTAGCAGGTAAGAAACACAGGCGGCCGAAGCCCCCGGTAGGTAAGAAACACAGGCGGCTGAAGCCCCCGGTAGGTAAGAAACACAGGCGGCCGAAGCCCCTGGTAGGTAAGAAACACAGGCGGTCGAAACCCCCGGTAGGTAAGAAACACAGGCGGCCGAAGCCCCCGGTAGGTAAGAAATACAGGCGGCCGAAGCCCCCGGTAGGTAAGAAACACAGGCGGCCGAAGCCCCTGGTAGGTAAGAAACACAGGCGGCCGAAGCCCCCGGTAGGTAAGAAACACAGGTGGCCGAAGCCCCCGGTAGGTAAGAAACACAGGCGGCCGAAGCCCCTGGTAGGTAAGAAACACAGGCGGCCGAAGCCCCTGGTAGGTAAGAAACACAGGCGGTCGAAACCCCCGGTAGGTAAGAAACACGGGCGGTCGAAACCCCCGGTAGGTAAGAAATACAGACGGCCGAAGCCCCCGGTAGGTAAGAAACACAGGCGGTCGAAACCCCCGGTAGGTAAGAAACACAGGCGGCCGAAACCCCTGGTAGGTAAGATCACAGGCAATAGCTCTGGGGGATCACAGGTACTATTCTTTGCCCCTGGTGGCACAATACTTAAGAAATTTAATTTTAAAACAACAAACTTACTCAACCCAACGACCTACTGTTTATTATTTCCTTCTAGGGAATTGTTTCTAGTGAACTGCACCTCTTGGCCGGTGCCGGCGAACTGATTTTTCCTGTGTCGAGCTGCTCCTTTTATACTTGTAGATTACCATGGCCTCATATGGGAATCCATATGAACAATGGGATATCCCCACTCCCATGCACATTTTACCATGTCTCCTTATGGTTGACAATACCTCACCATTATATTTGGCTATACCCCACAGCCATACCATACACCGTATTTATCATTTATCCATGGTATTTGACTATACGCCATAGCCATATCCCACACTATATTTATTAGTTTCCCATTATGTCGTACCTGAAACCTACCATCAAGCTCTGCCGACGGTCGTCTTGCTCGCTGCTTGTGCATGGGGAGTTCGGTATTTTGGTCGATGTGTATTATATTTCCCCCCACGCATGGTAGAATACGATCTTTGGTGCATGAGCTTTCCCCCTATTACAGCTTTGGGTTTGGGTGTCTTTGATGTATAAGTGGCTCCGGTTCGTGCATTGTATAGGCACGGGAAATGTTCCAGTTTGTGCACTAGGTAAGCGAGGAATAGTTCCGGTTCGTGCGTTGGCTAAATTTCTCTTTTATCCGCTGGATGGCGGTGGCGGTGTGCTGGGGAGATAAATGGAAAAGCATGTAACGAGCTTCCTAAATGCATCGTTACATATCCTCCCCCTTTCGGAGACGAGGACTTCCTCGTCTAACCATTGGGCCTGGAATGACAACGAATGACTTCCCTCTTAACCTCTGCTCCTGAAGCATACGCAACTAGGAATTTTTTTGGAATTTTTTTATTGTAAATTATTTCCATTTTTTTTTTTTTTTTTTTTGTAACAAAGTAACTTAGTAATAAAAACAAGGTAATTCAAAAATAACACAGTAATTAACGAGAACAAAATAACTTAAAAAGAAAATAACTCAGGATACCTTCGTGGTAATGTCAAGAATAGTGGGGTGGGGTTCTCCTTTTATGGATCGAACACAAGTTGCTTGAAGCGCCCGGATTGACGGTGTGTGAGGGTGGCTACCCCTCGGTTCTTGATCCGGCACTCTACTATGCCACTCCTTCGTTTGAATATTAAATATTGGCGGCGCCGAGCTGGGTTATAAAAATCATGTCGACGGATGTCGATTCCTTGAAACGGATCTTGGTCCTTTTTATCCCCGGGTTTAGACTGTGTTGGCTTGTTGCCCGCTATTGTTGCCACTGCGACTGGTGTGCGACCTTTATCGGCTACTGTCGGGTTGAAATGGGCAAACAGAGCTCCATTGCTGCGGGTGCGCTGGTTGTCGGTGCCCGGATTGACGGTGTGGTTGTCGGTGCATTCGCCTTTTTTGGAGCCGCTGAGTGTTGCTTCCGCATTCCCGATCCGCCTGCTTGCACGGATCTTTTCGGTGGTACAGCCGCCTTGCCTCCGGTTTTCGGTATCTTTGCTGCATGGCTTGGGCCCGCTGCTGCTGTCGGTGCTCCCCGGGAGGTTGACTTGGGTTTCGGCGTTGGTGTCTGGCCACTTGTGCTTGGTTGTTGTTGGCCTATGTCGTGGCTTGGACCGGCTGCTGCGGATGGCGTTCCCCTTGCGGTTGGCTTGGGTCGCGGTGGTTGTGGGCCGACCGTTTTTGGCGCCGTAATGGGAACTCTGGATACCTTTCGCTTGGTACTTTCCTTGGCTGCTGGGGTGCCCCTCGGTCCTGGATGCGTGCTACTGGTGACGGGTAAGTAGGGCAACAGGATGGCAGTACGACTGGGAGCGGTCATTTTCATCGGCCTGGTAAGTATTCGATCCCAAGGTTGTGTAGCGTCCATTATGCCTTCTGCGCCTCCTGCCTGCTGCATTGACTCTGTTTGACTACCGATCGACGACTGAATTACGTTTTCTGTGCCTCCTGTCTTCTGCATTGTCTCTGGTTGAATACCGATCGACGACTGAATAAAATTTACTCGATCTGCTACCCTTATATCGTCTACGTCGTCAGCTGCGAAACCTCGTACATCCTTTATATGTGCGCGAAAGAGATTTCCTTTCCCTTTTGCACTCCTTAACACGACAATGACCGGAGAGTCGAATCGAACCACTTCAAACGGTCCCTTATATCTCGGTGCTAACTTTTCGGTGAAATGGTTGATGGCAGAGGAGATTACTCTAACTCTCTTATATACCTGCTCGCCAATACTGGGACGCCACGCCCTTCTCCTTAGATTGTAATGCCGTGTTTGTTTTTGTGCCGCTACCTGCAAATTATTTACTACCAGCTGGTAAAGCATTTTCATTCTCTCTTGTCTAACCGATGGTGTTTCGTTGTGGTCGTTGGTAGATACATTCCGTTGGTGCGGGGCGGTGAGTTCTCTGCCAAAATTTAGGAAAGCAGGAGAGAAACCGGTTGACTCTTGTTTACTTGTATTTATCGCGAAAGTCAGTTCAGGTATATGTTCATCCCATGTGCGGTGGTTGTTGTGTACGTATTGTGCTATCATTGTTTTTAGCACACGGTTGACACGTTCCGTTGGGTTTTCTTGCGGAGAGTAAGGGGCGGTGAAACGTTGTTGTATTCCTAAGTCGCCTAGGAATTCGGTAAGGATGGTGCTGGTAAATTGGCTGCCGTTGTCGGAGAGTAGAATGCGGGGAACTCCGAAACGTGTTATGATGCGTTCTCTTAGTGCTTTGACTACGGCCTGACTGGATGCCGATCTCAAAGGCACCGCCTCCACCCATTTAGTAAAGCGGTCTACCATTACCAACATCATGGTATGACCTTTCATGGAACGTGGAAGGGGACCAACGAAATCTACACATACCGTATCCCACGGAGTGTTAGGTATGTTGGTATGCATTAGCCCGCCAGGTTTTTGTTGCGGTGCCTTATAGGCTAGACATACTGCACATTTCTGTATATAGCGCGTAATATCTCGATACATCCCCGGCCAGTAATATGTCTTCATAATGCGATCTGCTGTAATAGCAATACCAAGATGCCCAGCTGTCGTGGCGTCATGATTTTCAAACATTATCTTTTTTCGTTCGGTGAATGGTACGCATAGCTTCCAATCTTCTTCTTGACTCGAGAGTGGATGAGCGGAAAATTTACGGTATAATTTATTGTCGGTGATGCGGTACTCGGGATATTGCGAAGGGTTACGTTCTATCTGCCTGACGCGTCGCTCAGTCCAATCGTCGGTAACACTACAGATGATTGACAGGTCGCTTGGATTAAATGGCAAGGGGTCTCTCGATAGAGCATCAGCAACGACATTCATGGCGCCTTTCCGATATTTGATGTCGAAATCATATTGCTGTAGTTCTATTGCCCATCGTGCCAGTCGGCCGGATGGATTATCAAGCGAGTGTAACCATTTCAAGGAATGGTGATCGGTGACGACTGTTGTGCCCCACACGTAGTTACTCAACTTACACCAAAAACCCAATTCTTAGGAATTGCCCCGTCGCTTCTTTAACATAGTTCCGATTTCGATAAGTGTGTCATGGCATTGGTTATGTGTTATGTCACAACAATAACAATGCATGTCATGCGAACCGAAATACGTTATCAAAGAAAGCGACGAGGAACATACTGTGTAGTGTCACATTGCAGACCAAGCAATTGTGAGAAATAGCACACACATATGGTTGGCACATGGTGGTTGCAGTCTGTGTGGCCCAGATTGCGTGGTTGACCTGGAACGAATAGTGACGATCGTGGGTTATATAAGTACGGAGTGCGAAAGAATGACGAACACTCTCACTCTGATCTTAAACGTTAAACAGACACGTTGTTTTTGTTCACTTACGTTCTCCAAACTAACATTGGTGGCAGCAGTGGGATTTGAAGGATAAAGCATCTGCCTTCATTTCCAAAGAAAATTTCTAAGTAAAAAGTGTTCAAAAAGTGTAAAAAGGGTCGAAAAAAAAAAAAACAAAAAAAAAAATTAATCAGAGAATAGTTCCAAGTCAATTTTTCTAATAAAACGAATTTTAATCAATGAACGAGTCACACCTAATCATAAATACGTACGAACAGTAACCCAATCAAGTGAAAGTGTAAAAAAAAAAAAGAAAGTGAACATAAAATAAAAAAAAAAAGTGAACAATATCCCACAGAGGTAAGCCAATTCCTGTGGTCGAGAAGAAAGAAGGAAGGAAGAAATTGCCACGCCGAGGCAATCGACAAGAAAACAACAACAACTTTTACTACAACTACACATTCAACTAGCACATTCAATACCCAAGGAAAAAAAGATGATGATTATGTAACCCAGATATAATTCTTTTTTGTATTCATATTGTAGTGTTTTTTTTTTTTTTTTTAAAAAAAATTTATATATATTTTTGATTTCTTCACACTAAGTCATTCCTAAGCTAAGCTATTTATCAAAACAAGTGTAACCAGTTTTTTTTATATATATATGCCTAAAACAAATACCGTATCCTACTATTATTCCTAATCCGAGATTTAATTTTAACTCTTATGTCCGACCCTCGTCTAAATCTGCACATTTCACTCAGAAGTAGAAAAGTCCCTCGCTCGCGCAGATCCTCAGATAGCGATATTTCAGAATCCAAACTTCCATTGGATAAACTGCTCGCATCACCTGTTTCAAGTGAAAAGTGTAGCAACACGGTTTCAGCTCTTTCTCTCCCAGAACCCACTATGTCGACATTCAATGCTTCACAAGCCATCAAACTCATACCTGAGTTTGATGGAAGTTCAAGAAACTTAGACAGGTTTATTCAATTAATAGACCTTCAAGCAAAAAAAACATCTACCGATCCCGAAAAAGCCGACCTTGTTGACATTGTTAAGTCCAAATTAACTAACCGGGCATATAATGTTATACTCAAATATAACGATTACGATGCCTGGAAAGAGTTAAAAGAGGCTTTGATCAAAAACTTTAGGAAAACTAGGTCTTTGCAAGTGATACAGACAGAAATTTTCCAATTTAAGCAAGGTTTTAAGGAATCTGTTAGTACATACGCGGAAAGGGCTAATGCCCTTTTCGATGAACTAAATAACGCGAACGTTAGCTCCGAAGACAACGCGGCAAACTTGGCTATTAGGAATTTAAATAGCAAAGCTATTCTAAATAGTTTTTGCAACGGTCTGATACCCCAGTTAAAAACTTTGGTGAAAAGCGCCAGGTGTAGTGATTAAGACGAAGCTCTAGATATTGCAATGGAAGAAGAAAAACTTCTTACCACTGTTAATGCTGAAAACAAATACTGTCATCACTGCCGAACGAAGACACACAATACAACAGAGTGTCGTCTTCAGCCAAGAGATAATAACACTAACAGACCTTCAAACTTTAATAGGGGTCACAGACAATATTCAAATTCTAGCACATGGGTCAATAACGTACGAAATGCAACCGCATGTAGTTATTGTAAAAACCTGGGTCATACGATAGACCAGTGTAGGAAAAGACAATATAATAACAGCAGACATGACAATGCACCACAAAATGGGGCAATACAAAATTCGGGAAACTACCAAAGACCTGGCCCGTCCAACACCCGGAGTCAGGTAAAGCACATGCATTAAGGTGTGAAGACGATAATAATTTACTAAATCTGCAAAATCCACTGAATCAGAACAAAAATTGTTCAAATATATATTCAAATAATTTACTAAATCTACAAAATCCACTGAATCAGAACAAAAATTGTTCAAACATATATTCAAATTCACTAAATCCACTGTATCAAAACAAGAAAACTATTCCACTGAATCCACTGTCTCGAAACAAAGAAACTATTTCACTGAATCCGCTGTCTCAAAACAGAAAAACTATTCCACTGAATCCACTGTCTCGAAATAAAGAAACTTTTTCACTGAATCCACTGTAGCAGAACAAAAAAGGTTCAAATATAAATTCAACTCCACTAAATCCACTGAGTCAAATCAAAAACAATTCTCATACAAACACAACTAAGGAAAGCTCAACTCCAAAACCACATTCAAATTCAAATCCATTTAGAAACAAAGACGTCGAGTTACCAAATTTTAATAAAAAGCGTGATAACGCATCTAGAAATCCCAAATATAACAAAGATTTCACTCATACAATCAACACAAATAGTTTACTAAATCAAAATCACCGACAAAATAGAAGCGACGCGACAGACAAATAAATAACTTACAAGACTTCCTAAACGGGCAGTTGAGCTCCGATATGAATAATTTTCAAAAAACACATTCTCAAGATCCTAAAAATATACAATACCAAAATGAAAAACCAAAAAGCAATGCTCATATAGGCTGTTTAAGTAATGCTTCCAGTTTCAAGAGTGAAATTAAAATAATTTCTAAAGACACTATCACTAATCATAGCATTATGCTTCTAGATACAGGCGCAAGCCTGAGTTTAATTAAAATAAATAAATTAAAAGAAGACCTTTGGATCCATACAAATACTGTGACTGAGTTAAAAGGCATTGGTAGTACTCCAACGTCGACACTGGGTACAATTCTTTTAAATATTGAAATAACACCAGGCGTAAGAATCAAACACCTACTTCACGTAGTCCCTGCCAACTTCCCTATAACACAAGACGGAATTTTGGGTGAAGACCTATTCCGAAATTTTAATGCCATTCTAAATTACAAAGACAATACCCTCACATACCACTATAAAGATAAGAAATACACCACAGACTTTATAAATAAAAGAAAGCCTATAACAATACCTGCTAGATCCGAAAAAATTATTAAGTATGGACCCATTTACGAACCCTCAAATCAAATATATTTTTCTCAAGAGATCCTTCCTCAAGTTTATACTTCCTCAGCTTTGATTGAACCAACTAACGGTTACATATATAAATCGGTATTAAACGCCAATGATAAAGATGTAGTTTTAGAAGATCTAAATTTAGAATTCGAAAATACCAACGACTACAACATTTACAACCTAAATTCATTTGACACTCAAAATGTTATCAACGACAGATTGAGTATAATTCAAAATCAACTCCAACTGGATCATCTTAATAGAGAAGAAAAGAAATCAATTATAGAGATTTGCCGAAATTTTAACCATTTATTTTTCCTGGACGGTGATACTCTGTCGAGTACGTCCGGAATCACACATCAAATAAAGACAACCCCAAATATACCTCCAGTCAACATTCGACCATATCGTTTAGCACAAATTCACACACATCAACCAAAACACTCATAGCACAAAGTAGCTAAAAGAAAAACATTGTTGATGTTTTCTTTTTCTCACTTCCAGTAAAGTCATTATCATCATATTCGCCATCTTCTTAAATACAATTTAATTTTTAATTTTAATTTTGGTGGGGCTACCGCCCCATTTATTAGCTTAATACAAGCTTAAAATAACTTAAACATACTAAATCAATTTCTTAAATACAATGATGACAGAGATAATAGTACAGCCATTAAATAGAACTGGAGTGTACCTGGAGCCAATCGGAATCCTGGAGAAATCGATTACCAAATGGACATTCCTGTTTGACATTAACAACATAAAAATTAAGAAAAATACAAAATCATTGGAACAAAACCTTAACATCCTGTCGGAGCTATGTACGCTTAGTATTAAGGAGTATCCTCTAGACCACTGCAAAATTACCCTACACATTTTACAAAATTCCCTCAAAGAAATTAATCAAAACAACGAAATCCTTGACAATATACTAATTAGAAACAAACGCTCGAAAAGGAGCATAGTAGAAGGTGGTCTATTCAATGGAATAGGAATCGCTGAGAAATTTTTGTTCGGAACTATGGATTCGGAAGATGCGGTGAAAATAGATGACGCTTTGCATACAATTCAGGAAAATCAAAATAACTTTCATCACATAACGGAAAACCAAATGACAATTATTTCGAACGTGGTAGACGCTTTGAACAAGACAACAGAACACATAAATAACAATTTTGATTCTATTTCCGAAGACATTAGACGAAACACAGAAAAATTAACAAACCTGACGTACGTCGAAAAAGTCCTAGACAATTTCGACGAGATAGCGAATTTAGCATCATCATATTCTACACAGATTCTTACAAAACAATCTCAAATACTTGACATCCTACAGAACGCCAAAGTTAATAATTTAGATAGCAAATTTCTTAACTCCGAAGTCTTTATTTCAACCCTAAAACAAATTCAGCTAGAACTCCCATTCAACGTCAGATTCCCAATGAAAATCTCAAGAATGAACTTGCCCATTATAAATAAAATAACTACAACAACCCCCATTTACGTTAATGAAAATCTCATGTTACAAGTGAGCATCCCATTAGTAGACGAAGAATTCGATTTAGTAAAACTAACACCATTGCCATCCAAATTTAAACAGAACTCATACAGCTACGTCTCTATCAAGAGTGAATTTGTAGCTATAAACGAAAACTATAGGCGATACATATTTTTGAATAGCGAAGATTTAGATAAATGTACCAAAACTGACTACAATCACTTCATATGTGAGAAAAACTTTGTAGTTCACAACCATAATACTAACAACTGCATTATACAATTAATATCAGGGACGCAAAACTATGATAATTGCGAAACAAAAATATTTGCGCTTAAGCAAGAAGTCTGGTTCAATCTAATGAGCAAGAATTCATGGCTGTATGTCATGCCAAAGCCAACGAACGTCAGGATTTTGTGCGGAGACGTACCAAAAACAATCACCATATCTGACAGTGGAATTCTGAGCATAGACCCATTTTGCAAAGCAATTACAAAGGAGGTCTACCTCCAAGCATCAAACACAATATATAATAAAACTCCTATTTCCTACTTTTTACAAGATTCAACCATACTGAAAGACATAACAATCCCAACCAATTTATCCCAAATGTCCCCCCATACCACTCATATAGAAAAACTGGATTTAGATAGTTATAGTATAAATGTTAAAGACCTATTAAAGAAAAACAATTCGTTATTCCATGTTACACATGAACATGCTCACATTTCTATTTCTATTATTTTCTTTCTTTGTGTAGCTCTAGCTTTCTATGTAATATTTAAAAAATGTATCAAAATAAAATGTACAATAAATAATAAGCCAACAGAAAATGTAAACGACCTCGAAGTAAATGTAACACCTGGCGTTGATGAAACAACCCATGTATAAAAAAAAAAAAATTTTTTAAATGTAAACAATATTTATTTTTTCACTGTCAATAAACGAAGAAACCAAAACAAAAAAGAAAATGTAAAAAGAAAAAAAATTGTTACCCATAAGCATGTATTGTATAGATACCTACTCATTAAGCATTTAAAACGAAAAAAAAAAAATTTTATTACTTTTGAACAAATAAACATTTAGATTGTCTGAATTCATGTTGCACACCCGTACCTATATGCCGAAAGATCTCACTCGTTGCCTCGTACGCCTTTCGTAATTTAAGGGCGGAGGACTGTTGTGCCCCACACGTAGTTACTCAACTTACACCAAAAACCCAATTCTTAGGAATTGCCCCGTCGCTTCTTTAACATAGTTCCGATTTCGATAAGTGTGTCATGGCATTGGTTATGTGTTATGTCACAACAATAACAATGCATGTCATGCGAACCGAAATACGTTATCAAAGAAAGCGACGAGGAACATACTGTGTAGTGTCACATTGCAGACCAAGCAATTGTGAGAAATAGCACACACATATGGTTGGCACATGGTGGTTGCAGTCTGTGTGGCCCAGATTGCGTGGTTGACCTGGAACGAATAGTGACGATCGTGGGTTATATAAGTACGGAGTGCGAAAGAATGACGAACACTCTCACTCTGATCTTAAACGTGAAACAGACACGTTGTTTTTGTTCACTTACGTTCTCCAAACTAACACGACGGTGAAATGGTAACCTTCGAGGTACGGTCGCATTTTGCGTATTCCAAACAGTATGGCCAGGCACTCTTTTTCGGTTACGGAATATTTTTTTTCTAGGTCGGTGAGCGGGCGACTGGCGTAAGCAATTACCCTTTCCTGTTTTTCGGTCTGCTGCGACAGAACCACCCCTAATCCGTACTGACTAGCGTCTGTTTGCAACGTAAACGGCAAATCGAAATTCGGACACATCAGGACAGGTGCCTCGGTCAAACGTTTCTTTAATTCAGAGAAAGCGTGCTCTTGTTCTACTCCCCATGTCCATTCTTGGCTCTTCTTGAGTAACTTGGTCAAGGGTGTTGCCACTTGAGAAAAATTTTTTATAAATCGGCGATACCAGGAAGTTATTCCCATAACTCGTCTTAACTCCTTCACATTTCGGGGGGCGTTCAGATCTTGTACGGCAGCGATCTTATCGGGGTCGGTACTAATACCTTGTTCGCTCACCACGTGACCCAGGTATTTTAACTGGCTCTTGCAGAACTCACACTTTTCACGGTTGATGCGTAAGTTTGCCGCTTGCAATTTAGAGAAAACTTCCCGCAGGTGCTTTAAATGCTCTTCGAACGTGCCACTCACAACGATGATATCATCCAGGTAAGCGAACGCATACTCGTCCATATCTGGGCCAATGATGCTGTCTAGCATCCGCTGGAATGTGGCGGCGGCAGAATTCAATCCGCACGGCATGACTTTCCACTGGTATAATCCACGTCCTGGTACAGTGAATGCGGTGTAAGCTCGTGACTCTGGGTGTAAAGGGATCTGCCAGTATCCTTGCTTGAGATCAATGGTCGATATAAAATTGGCTCGTTTCAATTTGTCTAATATAGCTACAATCTGGGGAAGAGGGTACGCGTCCATGATTGTTATACTGTTCAACTGGCGGTAATCGACGCACACTCTCCATGAACCAGTTTTCTTCTTTACGAGTACGATGGGCGAGCTGTACGGACTTTTGGACGGTTCTATTTTGTCATCTTGGAGTAGTTCGTTAATCTCATCATCAATCACCTTCTGCATAGCGGGGTTCTTGGGGTAATATCTTTGCTTAAACGGCTGGCTGGTTTTTAGTTTGATATAATGCACGGCGGTATCCGTTACTTTCGGCAGAGATTCAAATTTAGGCAGTTCCTCGTCTAACAACAACTGCAGTTCCTGTTCTTGTGAATCGGTCAATGGTTTACCTCCCAAAGCACATAAGTGCTCTCGCTGTTCAGTCACGACTGTCTTCGTCGCGTCCTGTGCAGGCAGCCATGGTATTTCCATACCACTAAGACTCATACGAAAGTCAGCGTCTCTCAATATATCAACCCCGATCACCATCTCCTCGGTTAGTTGGTTCATATATGTTACGGTTCCGTGGATGGTTCGTTCTTTGATAGTCATTGCTACCGGATAATGTTCCCGACTGACCACTACTTCGCCATTGGCTAAATGCGTCTGGTGCGGTTGATATCGAACGGGAACGTTAAGACGGCGTAACAAACGTCTGGTACTCCCATTAATGAACGATTTCGTTGCCCCGGTGTCTAGTAGTGCTTTGATGGCCTGACCGCCCACTCGTATAGTCACGAAACATCTGGGGTCAGTACTCTCTTCCGTAACCACTGGTTGAGCGAAACCTTGCGTCGTCTCGATTAGCGCTACAGTCTGGTTATGTAGCGGACCTTGTCGTTGCGTTTCAGGCTGCTGACTGGACATAATGGCAGCCCTATTCGGATGGCAACCGCAGTCCTTTGTTAGCCGTCCGTCCTCTCCGCAATATGAGCAAAAGAGACGGAACGGCCTCCGGCAGTTATTTTTACTATGACCTCGCTGCTTACAATTCCAGCAGTGCGTCTCTCTGTCGTATTGACCGAAGTGCGGTGCTGGTGGCGGTGGATCGGAACGGTGGAAGTTTGGGCGTGGTGGAGGTAACGCTCGGCTATCGGGAAGCGGTCGGTTTGCGGCGAATGGGTTGTGAATGTTTCGGGGAGGTACGGGACGAGGTGCAGGAGCAACGTGGTGCTGTGCTTGACGAGGAGCACGGTCTTCTCCGCGTATATATTCATACTCCTCGGCTAGTTTCATCAGCTCGTCGAGGGTATTGAAATCGCGTCTTTTAATATACAAGTGATATTCTGGTCGTAAACTATCGTATATACGATCAATGCTATCCTCGATATTTATACGCGGGTGACGGTCAATCAGGTACTGTGTGGCCTGTATAAAATCCTTGGCCTTTTCGCGCAGCCCTTGCTTTTTCCTCATTATTTCTTCCTCTAACTTGCAGAGGTACCAAGCCGGTAAATAATGGTCTAGGAACGCGGTGTGGAACTGGGTCCATGTCTTTAGGCGCTCTTTATTTATGCGGAACCACTCTAAAGCGGTACCGCGTAAGATCTCTGGCAAAGCTTTGATGATGTCGTCGGGGCGTATGTCGTAACATGCGGTTAATTCTTCTAGTCTGTCTAGGAATTCTACCGCATTTCCTGAGGAGTCAAACCTTAGTCCCCACCTACGAACGTTATTCATTAACTCAGCTTCGTAGCTGAGTATGAATCAACCGGTCGGTCGGAAAGGTGCCCTAGTTGGCGCCGGTTCGTTGAGGCGTGAGGCCCGGAGTTCATCGGAGAACACGACATTGGACGTTGCTGGGTTATTTGACGGTTCAGTTTGTCGCGGTAAAATTTACCGCTACAAAAAGTATCCTTAGGATCCTTTCTAGTATCCCTTCCTCTTCTTCGTTTTTTGGTGTGGCTGCATAATTCTGGGAGAGTTAGGGGCAACCAAGGTTCCATCAGCCTATGGTTTACTCACCCAGCATTATGCAAAAACATCCCACGTAGGGTGATGAGGCAAAATCGGTCAAAGCTAGACCAGAAAAGGGACAGGCGGTCCCCAACGAACATTGATGAACGTGCAGACGGGCGGTCTCACGAAAAACACAAAAAAACTGCCTAATGGAACCTGGCAAAACACCCAAGGCAACACAACGACACTCAATACAAACATCAATGGTAGATGATCAATTCCTACCCAACGTTTTACGTCACTTTGACAACACTAGCATGGCCTTCTGCCCAACCTAACTTCAATAAGGTACCCAAAGGTTGAAAAGTTAAAGATCTTCCCTCCTCCCCCAAATCTGCAAAAGAGGCCACTAGTGTAGGATAGGGATTTTCGGTTAGTTGAGATTTCCTCCTTCTAGAGTTCTCCCGAAATAAAATGCTAAAAATGTTTATTAGGAAATGGATTTCTTTACTTACTCGATTCACTCTCCACGCGATTAATGGTAACTGAGAGAATGCTCAGCGAGGACTTATTTTCGATTTCAGAGTAGTTCGATTCTTTTTCACGAAGGTTGTGAGATTAGGTGTTGTAGGGGTCTGGACTCACCCATCAAGATCGGCAAGTGTTGGACGACACCAACCACTTGTCGAACTTTCGAATTTGGTGAATGGCGAGAGAGAGGGCAAGTTTCGGACGACACCAACAACTTGTCGAACTCTATGTGTGTAGTGGTTGAGCATGCGCACTTTCGTTGGAATTCGACAGCGATGGCACAGCACACCAACGGTGGCTGATGTCGTGATACTGAATCCACGAAAGTGATTGGTTGAACGTATGAATGTGTGTGTGTCTGAGAGCGGGGTTGAGGCCAGACAAAGAGCTAGGCTTGAAGTGGTGGACACTTTTTGGCTAGCCAGCAATGAGATAAGAGATTGAGATATAAAAAGTGAAAGATTATCGAAAGAGAAAAAAAATTGGAAATTGAAAATAAGTTTTTTTTTAGATTGAAAAATTTCACGTCATTTTCTGTATAAGCGTTTTTCTAGTCTTTTTTTTTGTAGTTTGAAGAGAAAGGAGAGTGAAACGAGGAAGTGAGGAAAATTTACAAACAGAGAAGGATATTGGTGCAGACCAAAGTGTGAAGACGATATTTAGCAGGGAGACATAGGAGCAGGAAATCTGATTTCAAAGATAAGTATAGTGAGATTTTGCGAATCGAGTCATTTGTTATTTGTGAAAGAAATTTGTGAGTGAAGACTGTGTGGCCCCTTTTTATTTTACGATTTATCCAGGAAATTGCCTGGCTCGTGACCCCCTTAACCTTCAACCCACCTTGGGAATTTTCGGGAAATTCCGTTAACCGATCAACCTTCGGTACCCTCTCTACTATTCTTCATTGCAACGGTCTAGCTGACCTACTTGTTAATTTACACTACTTCATTTATTCCATCTAATTTTCATAATTCATTACCTATCAACTTTTATACTTTCTTTCATATCGAAAAGACTTGGGTTTTTAATCCCGTCTTCGACAAGGTTTTCCCAACACAAAAAATTATTCAAACTTCCCTTTGGGAATTCACCTACATTTCTTCTTTCATTATCTACCTACTCATCATCGTTCTTATTTTCTGGTCGATATTTCCTCTTCATTACTTTTCAGCATAAAGGTTTGGAAATTTACCTAATCAAAAATTTTCTGGCGCCCACTTTTATTTTTGTTAGCCACTGTACTAACAAAAATTTTATTAACACCCACCCACCTACTTAATACCTCAATTAAACAATTTCCATTACACTAATCAATCAATAAATAAACATTTCCACCGAACGCACCCCCAGCTGAGCAGCCGTGGAAACAGCATAATAGTTGCTGGACGCGCTTTTCCTTTCCAGACAACAAACATACCTTTTTTTTCCCATCAAACGTCATTCCATCGAATTTTCTCCCCGCGGGCACATCGGGCGTGCAATTTACTTTTCTTATTGTAATTTGTTTGGAATCGTATATTCCTTTTTACTTTGTTCGCGGTTTTTAAGTACTTACGTGATCATCCTAAATTAGTAACTCAACCTAAAATCATATTAAGAAAAGAATCCCTGTGGAAGGAAAAAGTGCTACAAGTTTCGGCGGGTGGAACGGCAGGAGGTGGTACGTAAGATGGTACCTGAAATGAGATCTCTGTATACATCGGTGATTTCGGTTCGGTTTCATTTTCGGGTGTGGCCACTTGCCTGTACTCCCTTTCGGTTACAGCCTTCTCTAAATCTGCACACAGATCTTGTGTGGACTTACGGAGCCTAGCCTCTTTAATATAACCGCTGAAACGGGCTCGTAGCACGGACAAGGTGCCTTCGGTGTCAAGTCCTAGTTGACTCATGCGTGTCACTAGCTCTGGCTTGCTGAGCAAGTATATTGCCCCTATGCTAGCGAACACGTCGAAGTTTTCCTCGGGGTTGGACATATTTAACTTTTTTCTCGGTTTGCTTTACATTTCGAAGAGAGTTTCATTATCACGGAGTGGACCTTAATAGTCCCTGCTCGGGCACCAAATTGTGACGTGTTTTTAATTTCCCAGCCGAGGTAATACTCAGGGCTAGCCAAGGTTTAAGTGAGGAAAACGCCAAAATTTCACAAAGGTCAAGAAACTCTCTCTTTATTACGAACTCAGTAGCTTTTGAATTATAATTAACAATATTTCGAGAAATGTATGTCTGGTATTGCTTCTGCTGCTAACTTGTCGGCTGGTGCTTCCGAGGATCGCAATCGGCTTATAATCTCCAAGGCTGGTGGTAACTTTGTCGGTCGGTATGCCTCAATTACGGCTGCGAGGATTGTGATCGGTTTCTAATTTCCCAGGCTGGTGGCAACTTTGTCGGTCGGTTTGCTTCAATTACGGCGGTGAGGATTGTGATCGGTTTCTAATTTCACAGGCTGGTGGCAACCCTAGTCTAGTTGGCCCGGTGACTGGTAGGCTCTAAGGAATAGAACGGATTAGTAATTGTTGGGTTTTATGGTTAATGCCCTTAGTGGCACGATCCCGTACGGCGCATCCACCCTATAGGTAGCCGTAGGTAATGTCGAAGCGCGTAGGCGTCTAGAGACCCTAGCAGGTAAGAAACACAGGCGGCCGAAGCCCCCGGTAGGTAAGAAACACAGGCGGCTGAAGCCCCCGGTAGGTAAGAAACACAGGCGGCCGAAGCCCCTGGTAGGTAAGAAACACAGGCGGTCGAAACCCCCGGTAGGGAAGAAACACAGGCGGCCGAAGCCCCCGGTAGGTAAGAAACACAGGCAGCCGAAGCCCCTGGTAGGTAAGAAACACAGGCGGCCGAAGCCCCCGGTAGGTAAGAAACACAGGCGGCCGAAGCCCCCGGTAGGTAAGAAACACAGGCGGCCGAAGCCCCTGGTAGGTAAGAAACACAGGCGGCCGAAGCCCCTGGTAGGTAAGAAACACAGGCGGTCGAAACCCCCGCTAGGTAAGAAACACGGGCGGTCGAAACCCCCGGTAGGTAAGAAACACAGACGGCCGAAGCCCCCGGTAGGTAAGAAACACAGGCGGTCGAAACCCCCAGTAGGTAAGAAACACAGGCGGCCGAAACCCCTGGTAGGTAAGATCACAGGCAATAGCTCTGGGGGATCACAGGTACTATTCTTTGCCCCTGGTGGCACAATACTTAAGAAATTTAATTTTAAAGCAACAAACTTACTCAACCCAACGACCTACTGTTTATTATTTCCTTCTAGGGAATTGTTTCTGGTGAACTGCACCTCTTGGCCGGTGCCGGCGAACTGATTTTTCCTGTGTCGAGCTGCTCCTTTTATACTTGTAGATTACCATGGCCTCATATGGGAATCCATATGAACAATGGGATATCCCCACTCCCATGCACATTTTACCATGTCTCCTTATGGTTGACAATACCTCACCATTATATTTGGCTATACCCCACAGCCATACCATACACCGTATTTATCATTTATCCATGGTATTTGACTATACGCCATAGCCATATCCCACACTATATTTATTAGTTTCCCATTATGTCGTATCTGAAACCTACCATCAAGCTCTGCCGACGGTCGTCTTGCTCGCTGCTTGTGCATGGGGAGTTCGGTATTTTGGTCGATGTGTATTATATTTCCCCCCACGCATGGTAGAATACGATCTTTGGTGCATGAGCTTTCCCCCTATTACAGCTTTGGGTTTGGGTGTCTTTGATGTATAAGTGGCTCCGGTTCGTGCATTGTATAGGCACGGGAAATGTTCCGGTTTGTGCACTAGGTAAGCGAGGAATAGTTCCGGTTCGTGCGTTGGCTAAATATCTCTTTTATCCGCTGGAGGGCGGTGGCGGTGTGCTGGGGAGATAAATGGAAAAGCATGTAACGAGCTTCCTAAATGCATCGTTACAAATTATCAATAGCTTTGTATGTAACATTTTGGATTTTACGTATTAAAAATGGTTCTTAATATATGATAGTGTAGTACAATTATCAATAGCTTTATGTGTTACATTTTGGATTTGCCGTATTTAAAATGTTCTTAATGCTACATTTTCTTAAACTTTACTTAAAGATTTACTGTATTTATATTTTCTTACGGCTATATTTATTTAAAACTAGCTGACCCGCCTGGCGTAGCTCAAGCCCTACGTTAATCGAATTAGGTAAGTTTAGTTAAGTAGTTTCCAAGTTTCCATTTTAGTGGGAGAATGGGGATGAAATATAGTTTATGTTACTTAGGAACAGCAAGCACTCTAACGATGACATAGTTTTTGGAATCAGCCCAGTACTGTTAAATTGAAATACGCATTGAAATCGGTAGAGTGGTTTTTTTTTGGATTTCCGTTCCCGTTCCTGTGGAACAATGGTGATGAAATATATTCTCAGGGACAATGAAGCATTCTAACAGTGAAAGAATTTTTGTAATCGCTTAAATACTTTCCAGTTTCTTGGTTATTTCGGCATTACCGTTTCCGTTCCGGAAAGAATATGGGAATGAAATATTGTCTTTAATACTCTGGAGCAATGAAGCATTCAATCATTGAAAACTTTTTGGGAATTGGTTCAATATTTTCCATGTTCCCGCTAATGTTGTTGTTCCCGTCCCGTTGACGAAGCTCGTGACACTTGTTGAGTACATCAAAGTGTCAGCATCTGCACCGTTCAACATGGTCACAGAGACCACCAAGCGATTTTACAATACCGTTATTGGGTCTGAGCCAAAATTAAAATTTTCTTCGAGCCTTTATTGCTTTACTCATTTCTTCTTGACTACATAATAACTAAAGAACTTCGACTCCATTTCGAACCCTACATCCCTTCGAGATCCTTATTATCCCTACCAAAGGCCTAGAAGACGCTGTCATTGCTTATGTCAAAGTGTATAGTATCACTTTAAATCAATTCGTTTTGTTTTGCGAATGTAAATAAAGTTCAATGTGTTCATATGAAAAAATAGTTTGGATTATATTGTAAAAGTAACACTTTTAACTAAAAAAAGTTTCAATCTTTCTTCTTACCAGGCGAAAGTCAAAAGAGTTCTTAAAAACAAACAATCCAATAATCTTACTGTTTGCTCAGGTCTGTAGTTTTAAGGCTCCCGTGCTCATTCCTGTTTCTGTTTCCGTGGTTACTGAGGCATTATGTGCCGAAAGAATTTTTAAAATCTGCCCAGTTGTTTCTAAGTTTCTATTTAAAACCCCGTTCTGGAGGGATAATGTAGCATCCTAGAGTTGAAAAATTTTTTGAAATCGGTCAAGTGACTTTAAGGTTCCCGTTCTCTGTTCCTGAGGGAATCTTCCCTTCCCGTAGAAATATGTGAATCAAATATAAGTCACTGAGGGATAAATTAACATCCTAGAGTTGAAAGAACTTTTGGAATCTGTCAAATAACTTTGAGGTTCCCTTTCCCGTTCCTGTTTCTGTTCCCGTGGGATTATAGGGATGAAATAAAAGCTTTTAAACCTTCCCTAGACCTACACGAACATTTTAAGATCAAGATAAGATAAATCCATTCAGCCGTTTTCGAGTTTTAGCCAGACTAACGAACAGCAATTCATTTTTCTATATATAGATAGATAGCTGAGCCACCCGGCGTTGCTTGGGTCTGTAGTTTTTAGTTTCCCGTTCTCGTTTTTCCGCTTAAGTAGGAACTTGGGGATGAAATATAATCGTTTTTACTTTGGGATTATGTGGCATCCCAATGACGAAAGAATTTTTGAAATCTGTTCAGTAGTTTCTAGGTTTCCGTTCCCAGCCCCGGTCCTGTGGGAATCTTCCGTTACTGTGGAAATATGTGAAATATAAGCCTTATTCTCTGAGGGATAATGTAACATCCTAGAGTTGAAAGCATATTGGAAATCGGTCAAATAATTTTATGGTTCCCGTTCTCGTTCCCGTTTCTGTTATCGTGGGATTATAGGGATGAAATATAGTCTAAATTACTAATGAAGGGGGATAATGTAGCAATCCTAGTGCAGGAAGGGATATAGAAAGCTGTCCAGTAAGTTTCTAAGTTTCCATTCCCCAACCCGTTCCTTTCGGAATATGGGGATCAACCCTTGACAGGAGTCATTCATAAGTCTATGTCACTGAGGTATGAATGTAACATCCAAGAGTTGAATGAATTTTTGAAATCGGTCAAGTAACTTTAAGATTTCGGTTCTCGTTCCCGTTTCTGTGCCCGTGGGACTATATAGATGAAATATAATCTTAATTAGTGATGGAGGGGGATAATGTAGCACCCCTTATGCTCGAATCGTTTAAGAAACCTGTCTAGTATTTTCTAAGTTTTCGTTCCCAAACCCGTTCCTGTGGGAATATCCGCAATTTTTTTTTAAATTTTTTAGGTCATAAAAACCTTCTCCTTAGAATAACAAACACAACAGAAAAAGAATTGGCCAAATTGGTCCAGGCGTTGTTGAGTTATGCGCTTACCAACACATTTTGTGATTCATTTTTATATATAAGATTTTCTTACTGTATGGATTTTCTTAAGGCTATATTTATTTAAAATTTTTTTACTGTATCCATATTTTCTTAAGCCTATATTTATTTAAATACATTTTCTTTACTGTATTTATATTTTCTTACTGTATGAATTCGCAAGGGTCTCTCTCCCTCCTTTTTTTTTAAGAAAAAACATTAACTCAATGCAAATAAGCATTGCTTTAGTATGTAGATATAGAATTTTTTTAAACGATTTTTGTGTACCTTTACTCTCTTTCCATCGTAATTGATATCACAATTTACACCGTCTTCGGGCAATACTTCGTATGGCCCTACGAAGATAGGGTCCAATTTCCTTCTATTTTCATTCCTTAAAAGGACTAAGCTTCCTTTTTCAAAACTAGTTGCTTTACTTCTTGCTTTTCTATTGTAACTGTCTTTTCTTGCATTCTTCTTCTCTAACAGCGCATCTCTCGTATCTCTGTGAGCAATTTGTAGTTTTTCTCGTAGTTCAATTACATAATCTTCATAATTATACCTGGGATCTACTTGTTTCGTCAAATTTGAAGGTAACATACATTGTCGTCCAAACACTAATTCAAATGGTGAGTACCCTGTTTCTGAATGTACTGCTGTGTTATAGGAAAACACATAGTATGGTAACCATGTACACCAGTCTGTGTGTTTTTCGGAAACGTAACTTTTAAGGTATGCTCCTAGGACCTTATGTGAGTTTTCCAATGCTCCTATACTTTCGTGATGGTATGCTGTAGATTGTATTTGTTCTTTTTTTAGTAGTTTACACATATCCTTAAAAACTCGGTTGATAAATTCTGTGCCTTGATCAGAGGCTTTTATCTTTGGAACTCCGTATTTAAGAATAAACAGCCGTATTTATTAGATTTTGCTATTACACGCTTAAAACGCATAATAGTTATTCAGTGAATAAGAACCTATTCAGACTTTATTCAGTGAATAAAAAATCCTTATTTATAATCTTTTTCATCACCCATTATAGTTATTCATCGCTTATGTCAAAATCATAAAGAAACTCTCTATTTTTGTTACTCAATGGTTGAACTGACAACAGAATTTTGTTTTGTTTTTATTTTCGTTCGGTGTTCGGTGTAAGTGACTCCAAGTACAAATAAAATATCTAAAGCTAACTTAATAAGCTAAAACTAAATAACTAAAGGAAAATCTTTTTTTGTATACTTTCTGCGCTCTACTTCTTTCAGTGGATAACACATTTACACCATCCAGATTATGCATAAAGTTAATGTAATTTGAGTACATTTCCATTTTGATTTTAGTTGCTTTTAAAATTCTCAAAGTTGTAAATAAACCACTGAATGACAACTCAATACTCAAAATCAAATGACATTTATACGCTAAAATACGCCTAAAACACGCCTAAAACACACATTTCTGCGTTTAAGCTATTCAGCCCCTATTCACTGACGAAAAATGATTATAAATACGATTTCTGATTTATTCAATGAATAAGCGTGTTATAAAGTTGTTCGGAGTTTATTATGCGATTATAAATACGGCTGAAAGTGTTCTACCAATCCTTTAGCAACTGTGCTAGCTTCTTTGTTTTCGATTGGAATTGCTTCAGTGAATTTCGTTAATTCGTCTTGTAATTTAAGTATGTACTTGTGTCCATTTACTGATTCATCCAAAGGACCTACTAAGTCTAGGTAAATTTTATCAAAGCTTGATTCAGCGGTTGACGTTATTTCCATAGGCTGTTTTTTGGGTGAAATATATTTGTTTTTCTGACAAACTGGGCAATGTTAAACATAGGTAGCTATATCATTTTGCATTCCAGTCCAGAAATATTTTTGTTTAATCGTTTTAAGCATGCGGTTTATTCCTGCATGTCCACTTGTTGGTAATATGTGGTAATCATTGAGTATTAGTTTCTTCTTGTGAGGATCTGTTATTTCAATACATTTGTTTATGAGGTGCACCTTTACATTACTATTTTTAAACATTTCTCCTAAGACTTTCTGTAACTCGTGAATTGTGTATTCTCGACGGCCGTCTGTGAGTTTCTTAATTTCTTCTTTTGTAATGTATAATTTATTAATTGATAATAGTCCGCAGATTTTATGCACGTCCCTCGACAACAAATCGTAAAGTGATGTCGATCGGGCGGTAGTGCTATCCTTGGGCTTTCTTAGAAGTATACAATTCATCTCTGGGATGTATGCCAACACTTTGTTTGGTCCCAGGATTATATCTATATCTTTTTGATATTCGTCGTCCTCGAAACTGTTACATATTTTAAGCTCAATTATTTTATGCTCATTCTCTGGTGGCTTAAGCAATTCAGTGATTATACGATTATTTTCTTCCGTTTCTGTTTCTTGTCTCTTATTTTCTTGAACCGATTTTTCTGCCTGTGTTTGTGATCTTGTGACCACGCATATTTGGAGTTGTTTTAGGTTGTCGGAGTCTAATTGTATTCGACTTAAGGCGTCAGCTACGCAATTATCTTTTCCTGGTTTATATTCAACATAAGAATTGTATTCTTCAAGTAGTAATCTGAATTTGGTTAGTCTACTAACTAGAAGGTTCTTTTAGGGAAAAAAGGTATACAAGGGGTCTGTTATCAGTTATTATTTTAAATTTTCTTCCAAAGAGGTATGGTCGAAAATGCTTTACTGCCCATACTATGGCTAGCAACTCTTTTTCAATTAAACTATAATTTTTTTCGGCTTTATTTACAGTCTTGCTAGCATAAGCTATAGGTTTTTCATTGGAATTTGAAAGTACCGCCCCTAAGGCAAAGCCTGAGGCATCTGTATGTAATATGAATTCTTCTTTGAAATTTGGGAACTGTAGAATTCGCGGGCTAGTAAGTATTGTTTTTAAAAGTTGGAAGGATTTTTCACAGTTTTGGTCGAAATTGAAATCTACATTTTTTCTAAGATAGTAATAGATTATTGAGAGGAATGGCTATTGTAGCAAAGTTGGGTATAAATTTTCTATAATCTGGATGTATTCCCTTGCTGGAAATTACATGTCCTAGATAAAGAACTTCTTTTCTCAGAAAAGCACACTTACCGGGCTGTATTTTTAAATTTACTTTTACTTCCCTTAGTCGGTTAAATACATCGATCAGATTTTTGTTGTGATCGGTAAGGCTTTTGCCAAAAACTATTAGGTCATCTAGGTAGACAAAGCAGCGTGAGTAAGTGAGTCCAGCCATGGCAATAGACATCATTCTCGAAAATTTACTGGGAGATATTTTAAGTCCCATCGGAAGTCGTTTCAACTGAAAATGACCATCTTCCGTTGAAAATGCTGTCATAGGTCTACTTTAAGGTTCAAGTTCCATTTGGTAATAACCTTGGCTTAAATCAATACACGAAAAATAGATTGCTTCTCCTACCATGTCATAGATGTCACTTATATTAGTTAATGGAAACTTATCGTCCTCTATTCGTTCATTAACGTTTCGGTAATCAATTACCTTGCGGAACTTTTGTAAACCAGTAATAGGATCTTTTTCTTTGGCACAATGAGAATCGGAGAGTTCCATGCAGAGACAGATGGTTTGATTATGTCGTTTTCTATCATTTTGTCTATTTCTGTTTTTATGTCTTGTTTTTGTGTATGCGGAAGTCGGTACGGTTTGGTATATTTTGGCGTAGCTCCTTCCTTTAAGGTAATATCCGCTTGTCCTAAATGGCTGTGCGTAAGTTTGTCACCTTCTAGGTGGAAGATATCTTGGTATTTAGTGACTATCGCTTTAATTTCGGCTTTTTCTTCGTTGTTTAGGGTGTCGAAATTTATTTCGCTCAATATTTTCTTAGCTCTGGTATGTGATACGGTATTTTTCAAGTTGTCTGGTGAGACGAGTTCGTATGTCGAGGCGGATTGTGATATTGGTTCCGCCCACTTAAGGCTTACGCTTGTTTCGCGGGTGTTAAGAATTCGGATGGGTATTTTCCCTTCTTTGGCCTGTGATATTGATCCGGCCATGAAAACAAATTCACACAACTCTTGGGGGTGAAATATTCTAGATTCAGTGTGTTTTGTTTCTAACCAGTAGGTTGCTTCGTATCTTGGAGAAATGGTTACGGTGTTCAAGCTATGGTGTGACAGTATTGGTATGGATATTTGTCTATGGTGTATATTTAATTTCAAAAAAAAATTTTCAAGATCGATTATTGCTCCGAATTCAGATAAAAAGTTTGCTCCGAGGATTCCGTCAACGTGTATTGGAAATGAATCAGGTACTATATGAAATTTGTACTTAATGCTGTTACCTTCGAGGTTTAATGTGTTAATACATGAGCCTTTTGATGTTAGGTCTCCGGATATGCCTATGATGGTGGTAATGTTTTTCTTGTCTATTGAAATGTTTCCCTTAATTACAGAGTTTTTTACTACGCAGATAGATGCACCTTTATCTGTTAAGCATCGTACGGGTTTGTTATTGTTGAGTAATATTTGTACATAAATGCCGTTTTCTATCTCCGCTGTGTATATGGCGTTTGGTAAGGGATATTTTATAGGTTCCCCTCCGACGGACGGGTCGGCTATCCCCTCGGTGGGTTGCTCGTTTCCCAATGCTCGTACCCTGGGATAGTTTGTTTGTTGTCCATGGTCTTGGTTATTACGTGGCTGGTAATTTGTTATTGGACGGCTGTTGTTTGGTACATTGTTTCTGTTGTTTCGGTTGGTTAGATTTTGTTGTTCATTTTGATTGTAGCTGACTCGGTAACCTTGTCTGAAATTGTTATTTGGTGGCCTGGGCGATAATTAGTACGAAACTGGTTATTTTGGCTATATTGTGAGCTGGTTCTGTATTGGTTTTGTGTAGGTTGAGAACCAAATCTAAAATTACTATTTGGGTTGGGGTGGTTGTTTTGGTAGCCTGATTGGTTGTTTTGGTAACCTGATTGGTAGTTGTAATTATTAGGCTGGTTGTCTTTTCCTCTAGAGTTCGATCCTCTAAAAGGTGGTCCTCTGGGATTCGGTCGCCGTTCTTCAAAATATTTTAAAGATGCTGGTTGTGTTCCTTGGTCTATTTCGAGTAGGTGCTTTGGAGAGTTGTATGTCTAGCGCTGTCTAGTACGAATCGGAACCGGTCGTTAACTCCTTTTTTTAGAAAGGCTAGTCCTCTACGATCGTTAGCTGTGGTTAAGGTTTCTCTGGTTTCTTCGCCGTGGCATGCTACTTCAAGTTCCGTCATTTTGTTTACCAGTGTTTCTATTTCCGTTATGAATTCTCTTGTGGTTCGATTACCTTGAGTCGCTCGGTTCAGCTTTGACTGAATTAGTTCGATGGTTTCCTTGGGTCCACATTTCTCAGTTAAGTTTTTCTTAAGTTCAGTACAGTCCCTAGGGCTGGCATTTCCCAGTTCGGTTAATGCCATTCCCTGAATTTTGCATTTCAGGACAAACTTAATTAGTGTACTTTTAGCTGATGTTGATAGTGTGTCGTAATAGAATTCGATGCTGTTCAGGAAGTCTCTTAGATTCTCTGATCGGGTGTTTTCCTCGTACGATGGAGTAGGCAGCTTTTGGGCTGTACTGAATTTGAACTCTTCACCACTCATCGTGACGGTTTTATATAGTGTTTGGGTAGTTTGTGTAGTTTGTGTAATTTGTTTTTCGTCTTTTTCTTCTTTGCGTTCGGGAGAAACGCTTCTTATGCTCTGATTCACGATATCTTCGCAATCGTTTTTATATTTGTGTGCTTCTGCACTAAATCGCTTTAATTGAACTCTTTCTTATTCAGAAATCTCGATCTGGTTAATTTCTTTGAAATGTTCCGAGAAGGCTTCGAAAAGACCACTGATTTGCTGAAGCTTTTCTTCCGCTTTAGAAGGAGTTCTTGTCCGATTAGGCGATTTTTTTAGGTTAACATAAATTTGATGGAGTTGGCTCAAGGTTAGTTCTAGCTTGGCTAAATTCATTGGATTTCTTTTCTAGCAACAAAACGAAATTAAGGGAGAGAGAGCCGTTAGCAAGACGTAATGATCAAAAGGATTAATATTTTAAAGGGTACATTTATTGTTATATTAAAAATTTTTTTTTTTTTTCAAATATATTTTTTTTTTCTTTACAAATTCTCTTTTTTTTCAGTTTTTAATTTTCATGTTTGATAATAATAAAAATTTTTCTTTGTTACTTCGCAAGGTATTATACCTTGGCGTTCCTGTTCTCCAGGTGGTTGATAACGTCGGCGATCACTTTTCGCCTGAAGTATTGGAGTCCCAAATATGCCAATCCAACTAACACTGCGGTCACGAACATTAGTCCAAGAACAATGGCAGTGTGGTCTATGCGTGTTGATTGTAGGTTGGATGCGTTCACTATTTGAGGACCCGTGTTGATTATCTCTTCCTTACTTTCTTGGCCCCCCATGCTGGGCTAGACGATAGGCTGTTGAATTGAACAGATTGTGAAACTGTTCCTCCTCCTTTCGTCTGGACTCTTTCTTTGTCTTTCGATTTTCCTTTAGAGACTTTTGGATCGCCTTGATCTCGGCGTGGTACTTACGGAGACTCTCCGAATTGGTACCAGGGATGTTGGCAAGGCGGTGAAGCTCCCGGATCTTTGACTTGAGTGTGGCAGTTCTACCTCCTCTTCTGGAAATAGTTGCAGGGGGAGCTATCCTTGTGAACACGGCCTCTTGGCGTTTAGATTGACGCTGCCTGTACTCTTCTATGGTAAGAGGGTTAGGTCCTGCGGCTGGACTAGGTGTCGTGGCTGGCTGTGTGGGCCTGACGTCTTCAGTAATCGTTCGGCCTTGGCAATTTTGCTTGCAGCTTGGTTAAGGATCCTCTGTTGCGGTCCTGTCACGGTCGCCATGCAAAGATCTTATATCTTGTCGATCTTTATATTTTCTCTAATTTTACCTTCTTAATGCTCCGTACTCAAAACGTTGGCTATTACGCTGTCGTTTACCGCTATATGTTGGTTGCCGCGACTTTCCGTAAAAAAAACTAAAAGTTACTTTACACAAGTTGACTTTATTATTCAGACTCAAATTTTGAATTACAATTGACAAGCTTTTATAGGTAAATGAAATGTAAAAGGAAATACAAAAAATGATAAAGGTTCAATGAAGGGTGTTGAGTTGCATTGCTGCTGGTTGATGGGAATGTGCTGACGGTCGTAGTTGATGGCTCGGGTCAGTGGGACTCGTGTGTAGACTCGTGTGTAGTTGATGGGAAAATGCTGACAGGTAACTGGGGTTAAGTCGATGACCGGAGTCCATTGCACTCGTGTGTTGGCTATTGGATATTGTTTGTGTGGCTATGGCTACATAACTCCTCCCCCCCCCCCCCTGGAGTTAGCTTACGGGTGAAGAGGCTTTAAGTGTCTTTTGCCGGGGCTAACATTATGTTGACTGCAGGAGCTGGTATTTGCTGATCGCTAGTATTGATATTGTAGGATGATGACGTCTTCGATTGGTTGGTGGTTTTCATATGGTATAAATTATCATAACAAGTACTCCAATCACAGTTATAGTTGAAAGGATGGTGTAAATGATGACGATTTTCTGTTGGGTACTTCTTTGGAGATAGTGGATTGCTTCTTTGTTCTCGAAGTGATAATTAATTAGCGTCTGTAGATTAATATTCTGCATCGGTGACGTATAGACATTGTTAAATGAAGTTGGGTAAATGTGCGCTTCCTCGTAGAAGAGGTTGTTCGTATTTTCGTACGTTATTTGGTTGACTTCAATGCTGCAGTTCAGGAAATTGATCAGAAATGTACCTTGAAGATATTGTTTTTCAGGGCCACATGTTGATTTGATCTCTGTCTCGGGACTGTTCAGGAACAAAATGTAGTTTGGTTCTGGTTGGAAAATTTGGTGTTCATCTTCTACATCTAGGGTCTTGCAGTGTGCTGGTCTGTTTGCGATCAGGTTGGCAATGCAGCTGGTTTCGATGCTGACATCCTGGGTTGTGGTTGCTTTACATTAGAATACATTTTCTATCTTTTCGCATTTTTCATCAAAGTATTGAATTTCATTGTTGTTGAGGATGCAAAAGGGTTTAGTGGAAAGTAGTTTGTTTTTTATTGGAATAGGTATCAGGTGGAAAAAGGAGTATGTTTCATTCTCAAGGATGAGAATTTGGATGTTAAAGATTATGTTTGAGTGATTATAATATGCCTGGAGTTCCAACAACTCATAGATATGTTCATCTGATTTAATATCAACTGATTGATTTCGTAAAGAATGGTATATAAAAGTTAATTCATCATTGCTAAGAATATGTTTTGAAATAATGTTTAGTTTAGCAAGGATTATGGATTCTGCAATATTAGCCAAATGGTTGCTCAATAGTTCTATGTTAAAATTAATCTGATTTAGATATTGAATATATCTGATTGAGTTTTCTTCTGTTCTGATTTTGTTTCCTAGCATTTTTTGGGTTTTAACTAAGTAGTTTTCTATAAGTTTTTGCTGGTCATTTAAATGGTTTGTAATATTTTCAAACCTGTTGATCATTTCTTTATTGAGCCTATCTTGATGACTTTCTTGTTCTTCAACATGATCCTGTCTTTGAGTTAGTTCTTCAATTTTCCTATTAATATTTAGAGCATCGTCGGCGTCCATGTTTCCAGTTATGCTTTTCACAACTGTTCCTAGACCATTTATTAGTCCTCTCTTTCGTCTTAAGCTGGGTGTCAAAGTTTGAAGTTTGTTTTGTAGTTGTCTGTATTTAATTTGTATTACCTTGAGAGTGTCGCTAAACCCGTCAATGGTTTTGAAGACCTCTAATGAGTTGCCTATTGCTTTAATGTTTTCCTCGTATTTCTGAAGCTGAACTATATGTATTAAGTTTTTGTATGTCTGTATTGTCCTTGCAGTTTCTTGTTTTATTGTTAAAAGTCCGTGGTTGTTAGTCAGGTCTTGTATTTCCATTTTCTGTCCTGTTGTTGTCTGTATTAGGATTGTTACTGCTAACCTGAAATTTACGTTTTCTTTTAATTTTAGATTTGTGTAGTTTCTGATTGTTAGTTGTAAGAACTGTAACTAGTGTATTATTTTTGGTTCTGTGTTTACTAAATCTTGGAGTGAGTTTGTTTCTTCTGTTTTCTTTCCTATATATGAATGATCCTGACTTAATAATTTTTGGTTTTTCCCTATTTTGGTTTAATTTAGCTATATTCTGTATTACCTGCTCTCCAGATTTATTTTTGATGGAGGGGAATAATTCTACCTGAAATTCGTTAAGTTTATTGAGGTAGTCGTGAACGTTATTGTATTTTATGTTTTTAAATTTTTTCCATAAAATAGTTCATAGGGGGTTAATTTAGTTGCAGAGTGAATTGAGTTGTTGTATGTTATAAGAGTTTCGTTAAGTATGTCGTCATGGTGTCTTTCTCTGTGTTTTGCATAAATGATTCTATATATTTCTGTCAATGAGGAATGAAGTCTTTCAACTGGGGAGTTGCTACTTGGCTGTTGTTATGATGTAATGTGTTGATCTATGTTGTATTGATCAACAAAATCTTTAAAAACTGTAGAAGTAAATTCGGCTCCTTGGTCTGAAATTAATTTTGATGGGATGCCGTGTAGGCTCATAAAATGAAGAAGAGATTTTATTATTGTTAAGCTATTTCTGGCTGGAATTGTGAAAGCAGCTGCGAATTTAGAGAATTTATCTATGATGGTGAGAATTTTTTGATTATTGATACTGTAAATGTCAATGTGAACAATATCTGAAAATAAAATTCGATCAATAAAACCCAAAGTTCAATTTTGTTCAAGATTTATTATAAAGAGAGGTAACTTGTTCGAATGGAGGTTAAATCGTAAGTGAGGTTTTAATAGAAAATTTAAAAGTACTTTACAATTAGACTGAACAATATGCTTAGTAAGAAAGAGAAAAATATATAGTTATTAAGTAATAGATTTATGGAAGTTTTCGTTAAGTTACACTGCAAGAAATAATAATTCAAATAATAGAAATTCAACATCCTCCGCACCACAAAATAAAGTTATAAAATTTCAAAAATAAAGTTATACAATTTCAAGGTTATATAATAATTGCACTGGACGTCGTAGCCTTGTTCCATCGGCTAATCTGATAATACAAGCACGAATTTTTCCATCGCGACCAGGATACACCTCTTCTACTACTGCTAGTTTCCAAAACAGCTTGGATACGGATGAATCATGTAAAATGACGACATCATTTGTTTGTATCTTCGTGGAACCTCCAATCTTATATTGGTGAAGAGATCGAAGTTGTTGAAGATATTCAAGCTTCCAACGTTTCCAAAAAGCTTTCAACGTTTTCAGTCTAGCGTCCCATTTAACTCGAAGATTATGGCTGGTTTCCCCCTCATCGAACCGTGGCACATCTAAGGAAAAATGAAAACCAGTTAAAAAATGAGAAGGTGTAAGAGGACTAATGTCCTTAGGATCATCAGAAATATAAGTTAAAGGTCTGGCATTAATAACACTTTCAACTTCGACCAGAAGTGTTCGAAGCTCTTCAAAGTTAAGTACTGCTCGTCCAATAGCTAGCTTCAGCACTACCTTTACGCTACGAACAAGGCGTTCCCAGAAACCTCCCCACCAGGCTGCTCTTTCAGCTATGAACTTCCATCGGATGCCTTCGTTATTCGCAAAACCTTGTACCAGCTCGGATCCCGTTCAAAACCTTTAATTCCTTTGACGCGCACTTAAAGGTCTTGGCGTTGTCGGAATAAATTATTCTAGGTTTGCCTCTCCTAGCAAAAAAATGCCTTAGAGCCAGCACACAGCATTCTGTCGTTAAGTCCGTCACCAGCTCTAAGTGCACAGCTCTGATAGCACCACAAGTCAACAGCAGTATGTACGTTTTCGATGATGAACCATTGTCAGCAGGATTTTTGATATACAAGGGGCCAGCGTAATCTATACCCGTCATCTCGAATGGCTTTGAGGTCAGCATCCGCTCTCTTGGAAGAGGAGCTATCGGTTCCGATCCAGGTGAAGCTAGAAGTCTTTTGCAAACCTCGCATTTCTGAATAACTGATTTAACCAGCTGTCTGCCTCTAACGATCCAAAATTTCCTCCTTAACTCTGCAAACGTAGTACCTGTACCACTGTGCAACATTTGCTTATGAGCATGCAACACAATAAGCTTAGTGATATGAGACTTTTTTGGTAAGATAATTGGAAAAGCTGTAATATCTTCTTCGTTACAGTCTCCAAGTCGGCTATGAACTCGAAGTACACCATTTTCAAACATAGGATTAAGAGTATGTATATCAGAAGAATTATTAACTTTCCTACCTTTTTTTATCGCCTCAATTTCTTCAAGAAATTCATAATGCTGGGCGTATGTAATCCAATAATCCTCAGCCCTTTGTAACTCAACTGCAGTTATCACATGGCCTCTTGCTTCAAGTCTCAGTTCATCGTTAGGTGTTAGTTGAAATTTCGATCCAAAAAACCTTTTTCTCAAACGAGGTATGGCACGAGCTACTAATGACGTCACTCTGAGAAGTTTAATCCAAGTGCTATAGTTCTCAGCTGGTAAAAGCGCTTCCAAAGGTTCAACAGGTAAGGTTTCGTTTGCCTTCGGATTATCAGTTGTTACATGAAGAGAAAGCAATGAGTTAGAAATATTGTAATGAAGAACATTTTCCATGGGCCAAGATTTGGATTCGCTACGCAACCAAGTAGGTCCTAGCAGCCAAGATTCAGAACTTGCTTAGATTGATGAAGTCACACCTCGAGTAAGCAAATCCGCGGGATTATCCTTTCCTGGACAATGGCTCCACTGAAATCCAGCTGTTAGTGTTTTAATTTCAGCCACCCTATGTTCGACATAGGGCTTCCACTTCTTATTGGACACATTTGCAATCCAAAACAGAGTGATCTTGGAATCACTCCAAAGCCAAACGTTATTAAAAGATACCCTGAGATTATTCAAAAGATATGAGCAAAGCCTTGCTGCGATGAGTGCTGCAGTAAGTTCCAGTTTTGGAAGCGATAATTCTGAGGATTTATCGATTTCTTTCAAAGGTGAAACCCTATTTTTAGCACAAAGAAACCGTACAGTTGTCTCACTCTTATTGTTTGAAGCTCTTACATAAGCTACTGCTCCGTAGCCGCTCTTACTTGCGTCTGCAAAAATGTGAAGGTCTCGGCTCTGGATATCTTTGCCTTGGAAAACACATCTCGGAATAGAAATTCCCTTAAGAACAGCAATACCGTCATAAAAAGAATAAAAAGCTTTTAAAATGTCATCCGGGAGCACTTCATCCCAAGCAATTTTTCGTTTCCAAATCATTTGAAATAATATTTTAAAATTAATAAGAAATGGGCTTAAAAGGCCCAAGGGATCATAAAAACGAGATATTACCTGCAATATTATCCGCTTCGTTGGTTGCGTTTTCAAAAAAAGGTTTGAATTTAACACCGTCTCGATGTCCACACATAGCTCATCTGTGTGAATGTACCACATGATTCCCAGAATCTTCTGCCGATCTGGTGGTATTTCGTTGAACGATTCTCTAAGCGACTTGTGGCTGCTATTCCATTTGCGCAATTTCATCGAAGCTCGGTTCAAAATGCTTATCGATTGATTGTAGACCTTGTAGGCGAAATCTTCATCATCAACACTCATCACAAAATCGTCGACGTAGTAGCTTGACTCCAAGACTTGACAAATCTCGCTATGATTTTGTGATTCCGACTTAAAATGTTTTCTGAGAGTAGCTGCTAGTATGAAAGGGCTCGATGTTACGCCGAACGTTACACGTTTCATTCTGAAAACTGCTGGTTTAGGAAGATAGCTGGTGTCATCAATTTTGCTTCTAAACCAAAAGAACCGATGAGAATCGCGATCCTTTTCAGCCAAAGAAACTTGATGAAAGGCCTTTTCAATGTCTGCAACCAAAGCAATCAAACCTGTTCTGAAATTAAGAACAATCATTAGTAAATCAGGCAGTAAATTAGAACCAGATTTTAGGCAGTCATTGAGCGATACACAATCTTCTGCATGTGCTGAGGCGTCGTAGACAACTCGAAGCTTCGTTGTCTCCTTGTCTTCACGATAAACACCTCGATGGGGTAGGTAGTAAGTACGAAGTTGTTCTGCTGCAGACTCGTCTTCCACAATCTCAGCCACACCGCTTAAAATGAGTTCTCTTATCGCACTGTCATACCGTAGTAGATCTGCGGGTGATCTAGAGAGACGTTTAACTAAAGATTGGAAGCGCGAAAAAGCACCGGCGCGGTTACTGTTCAAAACACTGTACTCGTCTTTCCACGGCAAACTAGCCTCGTATCGAGTGGCTTTTTTTACGATGCATTTTTCGATATAATCTTCAGTAAAGGAATTCTGTTCGTTTTGAATTGGTTTAATGCCTATCGATTCGAGGTCCCATAACGTTTTTTGGTCAAACGAGCTAATTAGTAAACTATTCGCGTACGATGACTGACAACTAGTAAACATATTTTGCGCTGGACCTTGCAGCGTCCACCCAAACAATGTATCAATCGCCATTAGACTGTCATTAATGCGGATTGTACTTTCTGAAACAACGCGCCAATAATTATCCGTTCCGATTAAAACAGAAATGCCTTCATCTGGATGACAATCAAAGGGACGACCATCAGCAAGGACTAGGTTATAATTTTCGACACACCTTTCCGATGGAATGCTTAAGACATCGACACATATTGAAGGGACAACAACCGCGTTTATTTTTATCATTTTTTCACCGTATTGACTTTTTAAGTATAATTCCACAATTTTATAATTTTTCTCCGACGTTGATTGTTTGTTATCAGTTCCGAAAGGAATAACATTAATATTTCGCGAGCCAACAACAGGTAAACAGAGTTTTTCCACGAGTGATTCTTTAATAAAAGTGATTTGACTACCACCATCAATGATTAATCTTACGTAAATGCTCAGCTCTTTATTTTTATTTAACGCGAATACCGATGCCGTTTGTAAAAAAACATTTGATGGATTAGCTTTATTCATCGACGCATATAAACTTAATGATTTTCGGCTACTCGCACTATCGACATTACCGTTTGTTTTCGACACCTGTTTTCGATAATCTGGATCGCACATCGACTTTGCATGTCTTCCTCCGCAAGCACCGCACTTAAGGTTTTTAACAAAACACCGTTTTGAAGAATGCCCTTTTAAAGTGCAACGATAGCATCGATTGTCTCGTTTAAGTAAATTTTTTCGTTGTGCTACAGTCAACTGGTTATCACATTCTTTTGTATGATGTGCGACCGACTTACAAAAAAAGCATGATGCGGGAGTGTTAGACGTTGTAAGTAAGCCAGCAGCAGTGGACAAATACTTCGTTTGCTTTCTCTGATTATTGGCTTCTTCTTTTTCATCAACCGAATTTTCAAGAGCTATAATTTCTCTTTTGATGAATTTAAGAATTTAACTGTTTGTCACCATCAAACACAAAAGAGCATTCACTTTCTGACGACATATTATTACCGTTTTCTTGATTTAAGTCATTTGATTCATCGGTAGAACTATGACCCTGAGTCCGAAAATAATTTGCACGAAGGTCGTTAGGTAAACTACTCAGTAATTTGGTCTTAAGCATTATAGAATAATTACTCGAAGGAATACCGAGAGCCGTCAATGATCGTATTGACGAGGTTACCGTATTATAAATGTTTCTTAGACCACGAATATCAGTTTTTGATTTTAGCAATGAAATAGACATTAGAGCGTGCATATTTTTATCGATTAATTTATCTGCATTCCCGAATTCCTCTTGTAAAAGAGCTAAAGCACCGTCATAGCAATTACCACTCGGTGTAAAACCGGCAATTACATCAGCGGCTTTGCCTTTCAACACTGACTGGAGATAATTAAATTTATCTGTCCCAGATAGAAGTTCACTATCATGTACCGTAGTTTTGAATTGCTCCCAAAAGGGAAGCCATTCCTTAAAATCCCCAGAAAATGATTTTAAAGGGAGCTTGGGTAACTTTACTCCGTTAATACGATCGCGTGATAGAGAAGTGTTTGTAACGTTAACGTTAGCTGTTTCCGAACCGTTAGGATTTCTTAACCGATTTAACCGTTCGAGCCGTTGATTCAACCGCGTGATAAGGGAGGTGGCTTTATCCTCATACTCGACAACTTGTTCCATTTCTCTAGTTGCAGTTTCGAGATTGCTCCCAAAAGGGAAGCCATTCCTTAAAATCCCCAAAAAATGATTTTAAAGGGAGCTTGGGTAACTTTACTCCGTTAATACGATCGCGTGATAGAGAAGTGTTTGTAACGTTAACGTTAGCTGTTTCCGAACCGTTAGGATTTCTTAACCGATTTAACCGTTCGAGCCGTTGATTCAACCGCGTGATAAGGGAGGTGGCTTTATCCTCATACTCGACAACTTGTTCCATTTCTCTAGTTGCAGTTTCGAGATTAGAACTAGGAACAAACTCGTTATTAGCCTTTATAAGCCCTTCATGAGCTACTTTTACGCGATTAAGATACACTAGGAGTTCTTCTTCAACGTTCTCTAAATTTTCTTCGTTCGTGGACAAAGGATTCGAGTCAAGAGCTCGCAAATATTCGGTTGCACTATTAACCACACGAGTTACTTGTCCCCTATACGCTGCACGACTTGCGTTCTCCATATCGTTATAAAGAATATATTCTTACACAACAATTATTGTTTCTCACGTCTTGACTCCCGGGTTTCGGCACCATGAAAATAAAATTCGATCAATAAAACCCAAAGTTCAATTTTGTTCAAGATTTATTATAAAGAGAGGTAACTTGTTCGAATGGAGGTTAAATCGTAAGTGAGGTTTTAATAGAAAATTGAAAAGTACTTTACAATTAGACTGAACAATATGCTTAGTAAGAAAGAGAAAAATATATAGTTATTAAGTAATAGATTTATGGAAGTTTTCGTTAAGTTACACTGCAAGAAATAATAATTCAAATAATAGAAATTCAACAATATCTAAGGGTTTTTCGGGGTTTTCTGGTATTTGATATTCTACTTTTTGGGGTTTCCTTTCGTATTTTAGATTTTGGCAAAGCTCACAGTTGTTGATAATTTTGGTCATTTTGTTTTTCATAAATGGAAAGAAAAATTCGCGCTTGAGGTGTGCATTGGTTTCGTTTATGCCCCTGTGGTTATTTTTTATGTGGTAATCATTAATTAATTTGTCTTGATTGTCGTCTTCGAGTATGTCTTTTAGTATTTCTGTGCAACGTATTATTTTAAAGGCTTTGTTGTTGGAGAAATATTTTGAGTATACACTTTGGACGAGTTTAAATATTTCGTCTTCTGTGTATATAGCACAATATTTATTTGGAGGCATAAAATTTTCAAAATATTAATTATATCGTTTTCGCTAAAGTGTTGTTTTGTAACGGTTCGTCTTTGTTTGTTTTTAAATCTTCATCTTTAAGTCTATTGGTCTGTCGTGTTCGTTTCTTTTTAGTATAAGCTGTATGTTAAATTCGTTTAGTGGGCGTTCTGAAATGTATATGTGGTCATCTAAATTTTCAATGGCTGAGTGAATTGTTGAACCGCTAGAACCGGGGTCAAGATTATTTCTTTCGTTAACGTTTATCTCTATTTTGTTATTTGTATCCTTGGTTTTTATTCTACTTAGGGCATCAGCGTTTAGTTGGCCTTGTTTTATAGACGATTTCATAATCAAATTTCTAGTTTTAAACGCCATCTTACTAGTTTGGAGTTAGGATCTTTAAGATTCATCATCCATTGTAGTGGTTTATGATCAGTAATTATCTTAAATTTATGACCAAACAAGTAATGTCGAAAATACTTTGTCGCCCAAACAATCGCCAAAAGTTCCTTCTCTATTGTCGAGTAGTTTACTTCTGTGTCCGTTAATGTCCTGCTAGCAAAACATTTTGGCTTTTCACTTCCTATAGTGCCTTGGGATAGGACTGCACCTATCGCGAAATCGCTGGCATCGGTGGTGAGGACAAAGGGGCGAGAAAAGTCGGGATATTGTAGTATAGGATCATTGATCAATAGGTCTTTACACATTTCAAAAGCCATAACGTACCTTTGGTTAAGGTCTATTGTTTTACCTTTTTTGAGACATTCTGTAAGAGGTTTCGTGATCTTCGCAAAATCTTTAAGGCTAGGTGTCCCTTGCATTTTTCATTAAAATTTAAAAGGTGCGTTGACTTATTGATTCATAACTTTTGCAATTTTCTTGATAATTTTATGAAACAAAATGTATTGTAAAGATAATAAACACACAAACATTTGTGTATCATTCAAATGCTGACAGTTATTCCCTAACGGTTTTTATAGGGATCGGAAGCCGTTTTTTTTTTTTATTGAAAATTTCGATTTGTTCACTATTTTGGTCGGGGCATCCGTATTTATGAACTTTTTCTTTTTTTCTTTTTCGTTTTATAGCTAGAAAATATTTTTAAATTTTGTCTCCTTATATGAAAAAAACCTTCCTCAATTTGTTGTAATTTTTCGGTTTTCAGCATACTCTTTTGGCAATAACTTTGCCGTTTATTAATATTTTTTCGTGAAATAAAAAGTAAATAGTAGATAGATATCAGGCGCATCTTATAAAATCATTAGTCATAGTTTTGAGTGTTTTGAAACAGGTGTTATGATGAGAAGTTTGTGAAACTGCCTTTTTTTAGCTTATAAAGCATGGGGCAAGGCGTGGGTGTTTTCAAGTACATATATATATACATTTTTTTGAAGGTAATAAAGCTCCTCAACTAACCATCGAGCCCAAAATCAATATTTTCTTCTCCAAACCGCTAAAATTCAATTTCCATAAAGTCATATTTGCAAACGATTTCTGACGAACGAGAGGCCAAAAGAACCTCAATTTTTTGTTGGTATTTTTCTTTGATATAATTTCAATCAGTTTCAATTAAAAAATATACTCTTGTGGTCACAGAATTTGAAATATTAATTCTAGAAAAACTGTCTACTTTGGGTTTTTTACTAGAAAATCTTGCTTAAAAACATATACATACGCATTTTAGTTCCAAGCAAATCCGCCACCAAGTTTAGCGCCGTTTTCTCTTTTTGACTGTTCTCTGTTCTCTATGATTTGAAAAAGGAGTATCGCTCAGATCATTGACCTAATAGATATGGACTGCTAGTAACCAACTTTACGAGGGGCCATTTAAGAGCAGCGCTTTAGTTTTGGGTGGTATTTTTATGAAGCTACCACTATAGCAACAGAATAACCATTGAAGTACTGCAATGAGAAGAACTTTTTGCTTTTCACTGGTTTCAGTAGAACTGGTATTATATTTTTTTGGCACAACAAACTAAAGCAGCACCGTCGCTGTCGACAAAAGTTCTGCAAGGTTTGTATTGAAATGACATTTAACTAGCAGTCCATATCTATTATGTCAATGATAGCAACAGAATAACCATTGAAGTACTGCAATGAGAAGAACTTTTTGCTTTTCACTGGTTTCAGTAGAACTGGTATTATATTTTTTTGGCACAACAAACTAAAGCAGCACCGTCGCTGTCGACAAAAGTTCTGCAAGGTTTGTATTGAAATGACATTTAACTAGCAGTCCATATCTATTATGTCAATGGCTCAGATGATCTTATGCGTTATGCATGCATACATATCATCTATATTCTATACCTATGACCTTATTTTGTGATTTTTTGTGCTATTCATTTCTCATTACAAACTGTGTGCCAGGTGTTTTTTTTTTTTTGCTGGTAGCAGTAGCTTGCATTGTAAAAAAAAGTTTGAAATGAGGAAGGATTGAGTGAAACGGACATAGGCAAACGCACAAAGGGAAAGGGGTGAGAAAATAGCACCACTGCACTAATAGAATGGAATTTCTTGGTCAAGTGTACGCAACTTGATGAGAGTGTGTTTCATTTTTTTCTTCAGCTAAAAATTTTGTATTTGCAAGCTGAGGGTGGATAGTGTGGGTGGCGCAGGTTTATGGGCAAAATTCAGTGTATTCTTTATTTCTTATAAGGAAGGAACTTTTTTGCATTTAAAATAACATAGATACCTATACAGTTATACAGTGATAGTTACAGAGTAATTTTCTGTAAATAGTGTTGTGCTGATCGTTAGATACCTACGTCCTACAATTTGAATTTGAATTGGTATACCTATATTTTAAAAAAGTGTTCGTGTCTACTTTTGTTTATTCGTCCTGGTAACAAAATCTTTAAATAAATTAAAAGCGAAGCAAAATATGGAAGGCAAAGTGATCTACCGTTCACAGAAAAAATTAGATTCCTGCAAAAAGACATTGAAAACGTTCCGTTTCATGTATTTGGACGTCACAAAAATTGGGCCCGATATTTTTGGGCCGGTAATGATATTGAAGGCACAGATTAAATTGAAAACATGGTAAAAATGGTATTTTTGAAAGCGTAAGTTCGATATTTTAACGAATGGTTCGAAATTCCGAGAGTTTGATTCATGGGTATTACTCCAGCATATGCGAACAATTTAAGGGTGTTGTATGTCTATATAACGGTGGAAAAAGAACTAATTTTTCTCTTCGAAAATCTTGATAATGTGCTGCAGCCGTCGTCGAATTCAACACCAAACGGGCATTCACCGAGTACACAAAAGTGCACAGCAAAGTTGTAAATACTCCAAAAACAAACTTTTGATGAGAAAAAAAGAAAAAAAAAATTGTAATGAATAAAAAGAATCTTTTTTCAATCGAGCAGACCACAAAATATATAGCTCATTTTCTTCTTCTAATAAGCTATGGGGTCTTCAAAACAAGAAAAATGTTATCCAAGAACTAGAAGAAATCGGAAGCCTCAAAGTAATTAAATGTGGTCTTTTTACAGATAAAGAATACCATTTTTGTCGCAACTCCAGACGGATTGATCGGTAGAAATGTAATATTTGAAGTGAAATGTAAATCTGTAAGTCTGTAAAAAAAAATTACATTAGACGAAGCTGTTAGTCAAAAGAAATTGCCTTATCTTGAAAAACAAGGGAGCGCAAGGAGACTTAAAAAACCCATGACTATTTCTATCAAGTTCAAGGACAACTTCCCATAACTAATAGGCAAATTTGCTTTTTTGGTGTTTGGACTTCCTGCGATTTTATATTCTTCAGAGTTGAGAAAGTTGACGAGTTCTGGCAAACAAAAATGGAAGAAAAGTTAATCTCGTTCTATTAAATCATTAGCTTCTGGAATTGTGTCAGAATTCCAAGAAAAATGAGAGTCTGGAATACTTAAAAAAATGATATGATGTTCCTTTTTAATTGGAATAAAGTCTGCAGTTAGGTATTACTTTTTTAAAAGAATTTATTGCAACAACGACGGATAAGCTGAGACTTTCATGCATTTGGTTAAACGCATCGCTGGAAGAAGTGTAAGGCAACTTTGTTAGAGAAGAAACATACTCTCAAAATCGTTATTTTTTTTGTTTTTAATAATTATAGTTTTTTCCTTTTTCATCTTCCTTAATACCTACCATGACGTGGTGAAGATGCTCAGTATGCTCTTTTACTAGAGGTACGGTTAAAGAAAAGAATCTAAAAAGTAATTGTCCAGATTATTATCAATATTACCGAAATATTATTTTTTTTTTTTGTATTTGCTCTCTGAATATAAGTAAAGTACTTAGTATCCAATCCAATCCAATACAGAAAATGTTTTTTAGAGGATGTATTTGAAAATATCTCTTCACATTTTAAAAGGTTATTCCCACATTATCTATGGAAGTCTTTCCTAACCGAAAAACAGCACAAAAACAATTTATTTTTTTTCCTCTGGGAAAAACGAGTGTTATCTAAGTTCCAAGTTATCCCCTTTTCATTAATTTTGCTGATCAAACTAAGCTAAGAAACTGACCTACACAAATAATATCAAATTTTCCACATACGCAAAAACACAAGTTAAGAAATATCGACCCTACAACATCTTCATTTGTAATTATCTGTATTTATCTCAGCAAGCAAACTGACAAAAAAAGTAACCGGTTTTCTTTTTTTCCTGACTTGATACAATATTTCTATTCTCAATCTCAACCCATCAAAAAACAAGAAATCGTAAAAAAGTGTTCCTTCGGACATATTGTGTACATACAAAAATATCTTCTTCAGTGTGCCTTATGATATCTGTTTTTTTATATGCATATGCCTACTTGCATGCTCGTATAATGGTCGGTCACCCCTTTGTTCTGCTTATGCAAGTGCGTAATTCTTTTCTAGTTTCTGGCTGTTGCCGAGACCAAAGAGAGAGAGAGCAAATAGGGAGAATTTGAAGTCACACGCGACGATGGCAAGAGGGATTACTTTTAAGAGAATAAAACGATTTACTAATACAAGCAAACACTTTTACATGAGTTCTGAGTTCGCTAAAAATGTCCACCTAGCCTTAATGAACTTACGGTAAAAGCCTAAGAGCCCTAGAAACGACTTGATCTCTTTTTGGGTTCTTGGTATTGGGAAATTTTTTACTGCCGCTTTTTTATCCGGATTGGGTTTTACCCCGTCCCTTCCAATAATATGACCAAGAAACGCTGTTTCTTTATGAAGAAATTCTGTTTTTTCTAATTGGATTTTAAAGTTAAATTCTCGAAGTTGTGAGAATACTTTGTTTATGTTTTTGATATGTTCCTGGAGGGAAGTGGAAAAGATGACTATATCGTCTAAATACACCAAACATATTTTGTCAATTAGGCCATTAAGTACGTGGTCCATCACGCGCTGAAACGTAGATGGGGCATATTTTAGGCCAAAAGGCATTCAAACGAACTCAAAGTGTCCGCCTTCAATGGTAAATGCAGTTTTAGGTATACCTTTTGGATTCATCTCTATCTGGTGAAAACCACTTGCTAAGTTCAAGGTAGAAAAATACATGCATTTTCCTAACTTGTCTAGAATCTCCGTAATATTTGGAAGTGGGTACTTGTCACTTATAGTTTTTTCGTTGAGACGACGAAAGTCAATGACGAGACGCCACTTTTTTGTTGGTATGTCTTTTGCTTTTGGGACTACCCATACTGTGGAGCTCCAAGGTGAATGACTTGGTCGGATTATTCCTTGTTTTAGCAAATCTTGAATTTGCTTATGTACTTCCATCTTGTGTATAAACGGGTATCTGTATGATTTTGTGTAACCGCGTTAGTAAATGTAAGTGACTGCCCTTGTTGGAAAAAAATATCTTCGAATTGTCTGCAAAGTGTATTGGGAAACTTTTATGGGTTGTTCAAGAAAAATGGTTTGTTCTTCGTTTGTTGTATTTGTAATTTCAAGAATAGTGTACCAATCATTTGCTTTATAAATTCCTTCCGAAATGTAAACCTTTGGTCTTATCTTGGTTTGTTTTATGAGGATGTCACCATTTTGGGTGTCGACGGGAAGGCGACACACCATTTTTGAAAGTGGAGGGATAGAATATCGAGAAGATGTAAAGTTAGGCTTGAAAAGGAGAGGTACGACAGAATTTCTTGCAATAAGTTGATGTTTTTCTAGATCTATTTTGGCTTTAAGTTGTGTAAGGACATCGAGTCCAATGAGACCATCAAAATATCCATGGAACTTGAATACTAGGAATTTAAATGTTTCGTGTGTTTTGAATTCTGTGAAGGATGGGAAAGTTATATTTTTAATGACAATGTGATCTTTAAAAATGGTTCTTATAACAGTACGTTCGATGGGAGATTGTTTTTTAGGATCGGCGAATTCGGGGTTTATAAAGGATGATGATGCACCCGTATCGATTAAGATCTTTAGTGGGCTTCCGAATGGGGATGCAATGTTTATATAGGGTAGAATATTACCATGTTTGTTGATATCTATGTACCCGATGGGTTCGCAGAGGCGAGTTCCCGAAAATTCATAGTGTCTTCGAAGCTGTCACTTGTATTTTGTTCTTATTCGTTATCAAAATATGCATCTAGATTCTGGTATGGATTTCCTAAGTGATGTTATGAAGTTCTCTATTATTTGATTGTTCAAGAAAATAAGTAGGAATTCTGTTATCCTGATGTTGTGTTGGGGATCTAAAGTTTGTATACGTTGTACCGATTTCCATTGGTTCAGGAGGAGGTAATCTCTGCCCATTGGAGAATTGTCCGGAACCATTCTTAAAATAATTATTATTTTGTTTCTGATTCTGTCTGTTTTGAGAGTTGAAATTATCAAATCTGTTAAAAACTTGGGGGTTTTGTCTAGCATGAGGGTTTTGTGTTATATGAGGATTTTGTCTAAGTTGATGAGGGTTTTTCCTAAATTGAGTGTTTTGTATTTGGTAGTTTGAATGAGGGTTTTGTTAGACTAATCTTGGGGAGTTTTAAACCTGTGTATTAAAATATCTGGGAGTTGAGAATTTCTTTTGTTGATTAAAGAATGTTGGTTCATGTCTCATATATGAAATGTTTTTTTCTTTTAAGCAATAGACAAAAGATTCCACGAGACTTGTTGGTTTCATGGCTCTTACCGTGGAACCAAGTAGTTCTCTGAGCCCTGTTAAGAAGGCGTTGAGACACATCTCTTTATAGAGCTTATTTTTTGCAGTTATTACACTGGCTTCTATTTCATGGATTTGCACATGATATATCATGGCTGCTTGTATTTCTATGATTTCACTGTCAAATTGCTCCATTGTTCTTTTATTTCGTTCAAGATAATGTAGATCACGTACGAGTGAAGTCTCGTTACGTTTGTCTGAGTAGTGGCTAATAAGGTTGTCTTTAATGTCTGTCCACGATAATGTGGTTCCATACACATTTAAAACTTCATTGGCTTCACCAACAACCTTATTTCGGACCGCTCTAAGTATAATCCTGCCTAAATTTGTACCGTTAACCTCGGTAAAAAGCGATAACACTTCCTCTACATTCCTAATGAATTCGAACAACAATCTGGGATTGCCGTCGAAGGTTGGGATATCTTTAACAACTGGAAGGATTTTAAGGGAGTTTAAAAAATTTAATGCCGCTGCCGCTGCTGCAGCGTTGTCTTGATTATTTGCCATCTCAAATAAATTCCTATTATTGATTTCTAGGATTGCAGAATTTTCACTATCTATATCAGATCTATTTACGAGTAATATATTTTCAAAATTATTAGAGTTATTATTATTATCAAATAAATTTCTATTACTGATTTCTAAGATTGCAGAACATTCACTATTTATATCAGATCTATTTATGAGTAATATATTTCCAAAATTATTATTTTTATTTATTCTAGAGTTATTGGAGTTGGAGCTGACAATATTTTTCCTTGTTGGATAGGGGTTATTTTTGGTTTTTGGGACTCTGGACATTTAATTCAATACAGTGACTTACATGAGAAAAATTTTCATGATGTTTCAACGTTGTGAAAGCGTCCTTTGATGTTGAGTTCTTCCAGTCTTGTTCACACACTTTTATTTATGTTCACCTTTTTGATGATGTAGATTATCTTTCCAGTTTTTATTTTATTCACTTTTATTGTTTTCCATGAAATCCTTTAAGTTTTTATCCACGCACTTTGAAAAATTAGTTTCTTAACACTTTTTTTTCTACGAAACACTTTTCATTCGATTAGCCTTCGAATCTCCGCGACTGGTTCTTTTAAACAAAATATTTTTATCGATGGTCCTTCGAAAAATATTTTTTGTTCCGTTCCGACTGCGCCAGTTATGTTGGTTGCAGCGACTTTCCGTAAAAAATAACTAAAAGTTACTTTACACTAGTTGACTTTATTATTCAGACTCAAATTTTGAATTACAATTGACAAGCTTTTATAGGTAAATGAAATGTAAAAGGAAATTCAAAAAATGATAAAGGTTCAATGAAGGGGGTTGAGTTGCATTGCTGCTGGTTGATGGGAATGTGCTGACGGTCGTAGTTGATGGCTCGGGTCAGTGGGACTCGTGTGTAGACTCGTGTGTAGTTGATGGGAAAATGCTGACAGGTAACTGGGGTTAAGTCGATGACCGGAGTCGATTGCACTCGTGTTGGCTATTGGATATTGTTTGTGTGGCTATGGCTACATAACTCGCGAACGCTATATCATAGAGCGAGTAGAGCCCAAGATTGTTCCAGTCCAAGTGAGTTGCTTTTAAAAAAGGAACAATCTTCAAGTTGAAGTACAATTGGAGTCGAGCGAGTTGCTCTTAGAAATCAAATGCACTGGTTGATAGTTTGAGAAAGACAACATTTATTTTCATTTTTCCTTCGTCTTTTATACACAATAATTTCCCTAAATTCCCGACCTTTGATAATTGAACCTCAATCACTTCACACTTCACGCCAGCATATCGCCATATCAGCATTATCGCTTCAACGTTCGAATGCATGACCACACAGTATGTATCCAGAGTACATTTGTTGATAACATGAACCCTTAGCGATATCATTTTCTGTGTGTCGCTTGCCTTCGGTCATTAGCTCAGTGCAAAGTGTATTCATGCATGTAGATACTTTGTTGGCGCTTGCCTTAGGTCATTAGCTCTTTTAAAGAATATGTATGTGTGTGCATATGAGGCATGTTGGGAGTGTTCAATTATCAAAGTACGAGATGAGAAATGATCACTTGTTCGATCCCTTCACAGTTGCACGATATCTCAAGGACGAATCAACCGATTGAGATATCGATTGTGCATTAAAAATTGAGCCAAATGCCGCCAAGCGGAATTCAAAGTTTTACAAAATATCGTTTTGAATCAGTCTCATGTTTTTTTACTCAAAATTTACAATTATATTCCGAGCTCAAAGAGTTCGGAGAATAAATATTTTCAGCTCGAAGATCTCAAAAAACAGGAAAGTCGTTCTTTTGAGCTCGAAGACCTCAATAACATTGAGGGATGTTTTCGATCGCTTGGATCTGGAAATAGCGGGAAGTTGTAGGGTCAACCGGTTGTCAGATTTTTCAATTTAACTTCGGTGTTTGACGAAAATTTTTAAAAAAATGAAAATTAGTCGAAAAAAAAGAATATTTAAATTTTATCTTAATCCAGAAATTGGAAGGGAATAATATTAAAGTGATCTGTGTAATATAGTTACATCTATATAAAGTGTTATTATCATAAGTCATAATTATAAATAAAAAAAATTCAATATAGAATTTTTAATTCAAGTTTTTAACTTTATGATCGTCATTGCAACAACTCAAGTAGAGTGAGAGTATTTTGTATGTGATTGAGAATGAGTTCCGTCGATGGGGTGAGTGTGTTACACATCTTACAAAAAATAATAGTGCTATGCGTAGCACGTAGCAGGTATTGACAAAGTTTGACTTTAACGTTTAGAATTAATAAGCGTTTTGTGTCTGTAAGCGAGTAACAGTAATTATTTCAGTTTTACGAGTGCCGTTTAAAAATTAGAAGTCTCAAACTTGTCTGCGACCGGTAGCATTTCTATAAGAAATACGCGATCTGAAGCTACATGATTGCAACGAAAATTACAGCATCTAGAAACGGCAATTTTGGTCATAGTTTATAATAGTAGGGGATCCCAAGAGGGGATTTTGCGTGTTACTCGAGCGTGTCAAAAATCATATGGGGAGAAACCTTGCACCATGTAATGTACTCCTACCATATATTAAACCTTAATGTTGAGGCGTTTGCTGAGGGCAGCCCGTCAGATTAGTAAAAAAAAGTCGATCATCGGAAATACTCGAGCGCGTCAGATTAAGAGATGGCAGGTTGATTACATCGAGAAGAGTGCATATTTCAATAATCTGACAATTTGAGCGGGGCCTTCGTAAGTAGGCGAGTCACAAAGATGTAAAAAAAAATCCATGTTTCGAAATACTCGATCGCGATTAATTTTTTTTTTATTTTGAAGGGAATTTTATTAGGATTACGGAAAACATATAATCTGACATTTTGGTTGGGGCGATTAGGTAAAATCGTCAATAAAAGGTATTATATATGATGGTTAATATCTCGCTTAATATTGATATTAGCAATTTGGTCCAAAGACCTTTTTTGTAGGAAACTAAATTTTCTACACGTTGGGCGCCAATTTGTTGCACTTTTTTTCCTTCTTTTCTTCATTTACCTTCTTCCAGGGGTTATATTTATTTTTGATAGTAATACTTAGTCTAAAACAAGTTACTTTTATGATGATCTCGAGACTTAAAAACCGCGAACAAAACAGAAAATTTTATAAAGAAAATTTTGCACGTAGTGCACCGAAGGTATGATAGCGAATGAATAATTGAGAAAGACAATGGCTGAATAAAGGGGTTAATAGAAAAAAAATGCAACATACAGCATGTGTTGATGCTGTCAGCCACGGCTACTCAGCTGGGTGTTGGGTATGTTCGATATAGATTTGAAGTGAAGTTTTATTGAGGTAGGTTAGATTAATTATTAAAAAAAAGGGGTTTTGAGATTAAATAGGTAAGTATTAATAGAGTACAGTGTTGTTATATAAATAAGGGTGGGCGCCAGAAAATTTTTTTTTTTTTAAGGAATTTTCAAACCTTTTGCTGAAAAGGAAAAAGTGGAAAAGCGACCAAAGAAAAAAAGAACGATAATTGAAAATGTAGACGACACGATTGTTTTAAATAGGAATGTAATGATTTATTACGTAGGGAAAACCGTAGATAACTTGGATTATAAACCCAAATCTTTTCGAACAAAGTAGATAGTACAAAATGGATGTTAAAAAAATAAATGGAAGACGTTATACAATGTATAAAGAAAGTTATGTACAATGGTCTGGAGGACCGCTATTTGACTTTGCAAGGGCAATTCGAAGATTGGACCGTTAATAATGGTTTCCCGAAAATTCTCAATATGAGAAAAATTTAATGGGGTTCTAAATCAGATATTTTTCTGATTAAATAAAAAAAAATGGAAAGGGGCCACACGGTTAAAAATTCTCACAAATCACAAGTTCAAAAAAAAAATACACTCTACTTATCTTTTTTTTGACAAGATGTCCGCCGGCTATTCTCCTCGATTTTGATCACAAATTACGCCCTGCTGACGTCTTCTTTTCCTGCTCTGTTTTAATCCTTTTTATTCCTGTTTTCCTGCTTCTTTCCTCGTCTCGCTATTCTCTTCACTTTTTTTCCAAAATTTTCTTTTCCTCCGCTAAAACTAGCACCTTGATTTTTGCTTGCAAAACTTCCAAAAATTCTCTTATCTCAAAAGAAACTACTTTTCAGCTTGATAGCTAACAAATAAGTGTCTCCCATTTCAAGTGTTGCTTCTTTTCTGGACCCAACACCTCACTCATACACACACAAATCCGATCTCTCAACCAATCACGTTTCGTGGGATTCAGTTCCACGACATCAACCACCAATGGGGTTCTGCCATCGCTGTCGAATACCCAACGAAAGTGCTCGTACTCACTCTCTCAATTCAGCGAGTTCGACAAGTTGTTGGTGTCGTCCAAAACTTGACGATCTCATGGGTGAGTCCAGACCCCAATTACCCAATGTCAAAACCTTTCGAGAAAATTGAAAGTTATTGGAACAAAAACCAAGTTTCATCTGGGCATTCTCCCAGTTACTCTAAATCGCGCTAATAGTGAATCGAGGAAGGCACAGTTTCCAAAATACTCTATTTTTAATTAACAATTTTACGAAAAGAATCATAGCCGGAAGAAATCTTTCTTAATCGCGAACCCTAACTTACGCCGGTGGACCCTTTTGCAGATTTGGGGGAGAGAAGGGAAAACTATTAACGTTCCAACCTTTGACATTCAATTAAATATTTAGGGTGGGCTTAAGCCTTGATTACATTATGTATTAAAATATTGTGTTTGTGATGTGTACTTCATGTGATGATATTGTATATGGTATGATGTTGTGTATTGTGTACATTGTGTCTTCTATTATATGTGATGTTTGTGTACATGTGTGTATCTCGTTTTGTGTTTTGAAAATATGGCGATTCGCTCTAGCCATAATACCAGGTTTGTGTCTTGGCTCAACTAACCATTCAGCTCATCCTCTGATAAGATGCACCTGCTCTTGTTATTTGTTCAAGGCGATGTTCCTTTCACATTGCTAAGAACAAACAACGGAAAAATGGTGGGACGAAGAAATGATGGGGAGGGTTTCGGGACTAAAAGAAGGGAATAAAAACATAAACCAGTTTTTAAGGGAAGATCTTTGTTGCGGTGAAATATTACCTTAACAAAGTTTGGAATTTATAATTTTTCCGTACCTTTTGTTATTTACGAGATAACTGCGAAAAAATGTGAATTTTATGGAAAAATCTGGTTTAGTGGCCCGTACTACCTGGCCGGTATGAGTAACAACTTTGCAACAAAGAACACTTTTGTAGAGCGTTCAATTTTGAGACAAAACCATCTTTGGTTAAAGTGATTCTATGAAATGCCGCTGAGCTATAAAAATTTCAAAATAGAAAGTCAGAGTTTCCGTGTATTTTCAATGGGAAATCTTCACACCTTTTGATCGAGGACTTAAAATTAATATTTAGGGCTCAAACTTTCAGGGAGTTTGTTTTTAGTATTTTCAACAAAATTTCAAATACAAATTTGTATACACATATGTCTACATGTTTTTTTATTGCATCCAGTAATAAAAAATAGAAACAACAAAGAATTGTTACTTTAAAATTGTCAGACTAAGAGTACGCCCCCATATAATTGTCAGATTATCTTCCTGGAGGAAGAGGTTAAAAAGTATCCCGATCCCTAGCAAATACGGAAGATGTTCGCTCCGCACAAGAAATACACAATGTCATGCATTCTCGAAATCTTCGAGATGTTTATCTGAATGTAGACAATGCTCTGCGTATTTTTTTGAGTATTCCCGCTACAAATTATTCAGGAGAAAGATCTTTTTCTACCTTAAAAAGGGTTAAATCTTATTGACCCGCAAGTATGGGCCAAGATAGACTTAATGCTTTAGAACTATTGTCTAATATAGCTCAACTAGTTCAAGAAATTGATAATGATGACATAGTTGATGATTTCACTCGGACAAAAGTCAGGAAGAAGAGATTAACAAACTAGGCAATACATTATAATTTGAAAAAAATGGTTATTTTTATCTGTTATGCTTGCTAGAGTTTAATAAACATTTTTTTGTATTATTTAATAATTATATTTGAATAAAAAATAGAGCACTCTATAATGATTCGCATTACGAGTCGTGTAAAAATTGTGACGAAGCGTCACAATTTCGCTTCCTACCCCACCTCCAAAACACCGCATCAAAACACTGTACGTGTTTTTTTTTTACTAAAATGCTCACACGCAATTAAATTACACAATAAAAGTCTTCTCCAAGGCCAAATATTGTTTACTTCTTAGTGCCTTATCACTTTGTGTGCATCTCCTTATGGGGAAATACTTTAGTAATGGCCAGCCGATTTTTATAACTATGCGAAATTATCACTGACTTACAATTCACATTTTGTTTCAGTGGAAAATTCAATAAGTAGAGGTGGTTTTTTGCACTACAATTCGAGAAAAAGATTTACGGGTTTTTATACTTTAACGTATTATTGCTTTTTCTCCTTCCCGTGAAAGATATTCTTTCTTTTCTTCGACTTCAATAGTCTCCTTGTAAGGGAATTACATTGTTGCGGTTTTTGTCGGCCGAGCGCGTAAATTCTCCTTGCCGTTTAGTCTTCATTAAAGCAGATCTATTCGTTGCGGTTTTTGTCGGCCGAGCGGTTAGATCCTCTTTTTCGATAGACAGTACCCGATTTCAAAGGGAATTACATTGTTGCGGTTTTCGTTGGCCGAGCGTGTAAATTCTCCTTGCCGTTTAGTCTTCATTAAAGCAGATCTATTCGTTGCGGTTTTTGTCGGCCGCGCGGTTAGATTCTCTTTTTCGATAGACAGTACCCGATTTCAAAGGGAATTACACTGTTGCGGTTTTTGTCGGCTGAGCGTGTAAATTCTCCTTGCCGTTTAGTCTTCATTAAAGCAGATCTATTCGTTGCGGTTTTTGTCGGCCGAGCGGTTAGATTCTCCTTTTTTTGATATACAGTACCTGATTTCAAAGGGAATTACACTGTTGCGGTTTTTGTCGGCCGAGCGTGTAAATTCGCCTTGCCGTTTTAGTCTTCGTTAAAGCAGATCTGTTCGTTGCAGTTTTGTTTGGCCGAGCGGTTAGATTTTCTTTTACGGTAGACGTTGACCATTTATAAAAGGAAAGCTTATATCACTATACGCAACCGCAGACTTTTGTTACGAAGTCCGCCGCCGCCGACAGAGTGGCTTGCCTCTAAGTAGACGCATACACTTCCTACGAAGTCCGCCAACGCCGATAAATTGTTCTGCCGTTCTATACAACGCAGGCACAGCCATTCCGAGGACCAGCACCAGAAACAAACCATATGTCAAGACATTGTTAAAACTTGCTGTTTGAAAATCAGAATAAAAATTTGTTTAAAATTGTAAACCGAATGCTGAGAGAATTTGTAAAAAATGAATTTAGACTTATTTAGAAATTACCCAACCGTCTCCTCGTTTTCATTTGTTTGAGAAGTTGGACCGCCGAAGCCCAAGTCTTACGAAGCTTCCTTGGGCAGACCCTGGACACCCTGAGTCCTACCCCAGCCTCGCAAAAGAAGCATCACAAAATAAAAGCTATATTTTAATAACAATTGTGATTCAAAATATATAGAATTTTGATGATCAAAAAGGGTGGCGTATCAGACAGGGCCTAGGGCGGCAATAAGCCTTAATCCGCCACTGGGTTGAAGATAATTTTTCCAATTTGGTTCTCAAGAAAATAGCTCTAAATGTAATTGATGTTTTGGTTCATATTTTCAATTTGAGTGTTACTACAGGCAACTTTCCTGATAAACTTAAGATAGCTCATGTTATTCCTTTATATAAAAAAGGTAACAAAAAAGATAAGAATAATTATAGGCCTATTTCCCTGTTGTCATCAGTCTTTGAAAAAGCAATGAAAAATCGCATGATTATTTACTTAAAAAGAATAAACTTTTTTAGCCCTGATCAATATGGTTTCAGAGATGGAGTCTCCACTGAAGATGCTCTCTTAGAATTCTGTTCTTTAATTAACAAAGGTTTAGATACAAGACAATTTTGTTCGGGTCTTTTTGTAGACATAACCAAGGCGTTCGATACGGTAAACCACAATCTACTCTTGGAGAAACTGTATCGTGCGGGTTTCCGTGGTGTTATTTTAAGCTGGTTTGAGTCTTTCTTGCAGCAAAGATTTCAAAAAGTAAGGATTAAAGAAAAATTCAGTTCATGATATGTTATTACTCTTGGTGCCAAGGATCTGTCCTTGGTCTTATTTTATTCCTTGTTTACATAAACTCACTTTTTTCCCAAAATTTTTGTTGCAAAGTCAAAGCTTTTGCAGATGACTTAGGTATTGCTTACGTTTCTAATAACCCTCATAACTTAGTTGCTGATATCAACAAAGATGTTTATATTCTTAGAATATGGTTTGCCGCTCACAAACTATCAACTAGCAATAAGACCAAACTAATGTTCTTCAATTTGAGTTCCATGCAACATCCTGATATAGACATAACATTCCATGAACCTGATTGTCCTCGTCATTGTGACCTTATGTATAATGCGACCTCGCCAGCTCAAAAATAACATTCCGGCCCAACGAAAAATGCAATTCTTTCTGATTTAAGATTGAAGTAGTTAATGAGTTTAAATACTTAGGAATCATTTTTGATCAAAACATGAGTTGGTGTAACCACATAAATAAACTTAGGCAGTATCTTCTATGCTCTCTTCGTGCTATACACCGTCTTGAAGTATATAAGCAGTAAGTATTTGAGAATGGTTTACTTTGGAATTTTCCACTCCAAGTTAGAGTATGGATTAAGCTGTTGGGGAAGCTCTTACAATTCTAGAATACTTCCAATAGCTATTTTGCAAAAGTCTGTGGTTAGAAAAATTTGTGGTGTTACTCGTCTTACCCATTCCTTTCCTCTATTTAAGAAATTAAAAATCCTGCCCGTGAAACATCTGTTCTATTTTAAGGTTCTGAAAATTTTCTTCTTGCGCAGCGGTTATTTACAAAGCCCGTTCTATGACTTTCATCGCTTGCGTAGTGCTTTTCAGTTCATTGTCACGATTCCCTCCTTTCGTACAACCCATTTCAAAAACTCTTATGCTGTCACTTCTTGTAGAATTTTCAATAAGCTACCCGCTTGTATAATCTGCATCAGGACACTGCCTTCTTTCCTGAATAGAGTAAGATCATGGCTTTTTGAGTTTGATCACGAGGAAATAAAAATTGTGTAATAAGTACCTATACACCATCTTCTAATTTACTATACGGCTGGATTGAAAATGCATCATCATATTCATATTGTAACGTGCGCTTAGTTCGAAAAATAAAACTTCACTTTTCAATTTATTTCAACCACTTTTATTCAGTATCTATACTGTATTCGATCTCAGCTCGACTTTTGGACTATCACTTGTAGACAATTTACTCTTCACCTTATCACTCTATAAAAAAAACTGACTTCTGGTTGCGTCAGCTCCCTCTTTATATAGAAGTGTGAAACATCGAGAGATTTTTGGTAGTTTTTCTATGAACCATGATGTCTAGACAAGTTCCCCTCCCGGTATTTTTCTGCACACACACACACTCACTAACAAATAACGTCTTCCATTAAAGTACTCCATTATAGCGTTGCCAGCACTTGTGTTTTCGGTTTAACGTTTTCAATTAGGAAATTAGCATGAAATGTTGGGTGTACATTACACTGCCCCCTCCTTAAGATTGTTCGTCCCGAATAATTCCATTTGCAGCCTCCCCACTATATCGATGCAGCCGGTCACAATGCACTACTTTTAACTTGCCTCTAAGTCCTCCTTGGATGCGGTAGACCACGTCGTTAATCCTCGTTACATTAGTATAAGGACCTTCCCAGTTCTGCTGAAGTTTCGGTGACAATCCTTTTTGACGATGAGGATTATAAAGGCACACAAAAAGAAACTCAGCATGTCTAGTCAATATACCCTAATTTCGTACAACCCATTTTCGAAACTCTTGCACTGTTGTCGCTTGTAAATTATTTAATACACTGCCTTTAAACTTAAGGCTCCTAAGAAACACTTCTCCTTTTCTAAAGCAAGTTAAGCTCTGGCTTCTAAATTTTAACCATGATGAAATTGTAAATTCCCTCTTATACCTTTCATGAATGTAGTTTAAATATCGAAAATAATATAAATCATTTGTTTTTTTTTTTTTTATCAATGCTTATTATGAAATTTATTAAAGAACTAATTCTGCTTACAGATAAAATTAAAAAATAACTGTTCACCCCACAGTAATACCTAAAACTTATTATAATATTAAACAAAAACATATTTGATTGTATTGTAACGTGCGCTTAGTTCGCAAAAATAAAACTTCACTTTTCAATTTAATTCTATCACTTTTATTCAGTATATATGCTTAATTCGATCTCAACTCGACTTTGGACTATCACTTGTATTTACTCTTAACTTTATCACTCTATAAACCAAAACTGACTTCTGGTTGCCTCGGGCGGGCTATTTATATCGAATGACACGCCATCTAGAACTCTCCAGTAACTTCTACATTGTCGCCACATTTGCTGTCTACTCTCTGTCTGTCTGTCTCTCTACACTCACACACACTGGCTTACAAGCAACGCCTGTCATTTATACCATTCCATTAAAGTGTTGCCAGTTGTGTTTTCGGTTGAACGTTTTTCGATTAGGAAATTGGTATAAAATGTTGGGTTCACGTTACACTGCCCCCTCCTTAGGATTGTTCGTCCCGAATAATTCCATCTGCAGCCTCGCCACTATATCGATGCAGCCTGTCACAATGAACTACTTTTAACTTGCCTCTTAGTCCTCTTTGGATGCGGTAAACCACGTCGTTAATCCTCGTGACTACAGTATAAGGACCTTCCCAGTTTTGCTGAAGTTTCGGTGACAATCCCTTTTGACGATGAGGATTATAAAGCCACACACGATCTCCTGCTTGGAATCCTGACGTTGTCGCTTTTGTGTCGTACCGTGTCTTCATCCGGTCGCTGTAGGCTTTCATCCGTTCCCTTGTTCTTTTATGGATGTCAGCGAGTCTCTCCTTGAGGTCGTCCACATACTCGTTTGTGTCCTGTGGCTCCTCTGTGGGGCATCCAAATTTAAGTTCGCTGGGCAGCCGCATGGTTTTCCCGAACAGGATGTCAGATGGTGTTTGTCCTGTCGAGCTATGTACTGCACTTCTATAGGCCATCAGGAATAGCGGTACGTGCCTATCCCAGTCTCTTTGGTAGTCGCCTACGACCTTGGTGAGGTGTTCTTTCAAGGTCCGGTTGAATCTTTCAACCATCCCATCAGATTGTGGATGAAGTGGTGTGGTTCTCGTCTTCTTAATGCCAAGTAGTCCGCACACTCCTTGGAAGATGTTTGACTCAAAGTTCCTCCCTTGGTCGGAATGGAGTTCCATAGGCACGCCAAACCTACTAACCCAGGTAAACACAATCTGGTCGACCACCGTTTTGGCTTCTTGATTTGGGATGGCATACGCCTCAGGCCACTTGCTAAAATAGTCCATTACAACCAGAATGTATTTGTTTCCAGCGTTGGTCTCTGGAAAAGGCCCAGCCACATCTACTGCAATCCTCTCAAAAGGCGATCCAACGTTGTACTGATGCATCTTACCTTGAATCTTCCTTCCAGGTCCTTTGGTTGCAGCACACTTGTCACATGTTCGGCACCACTTCTCCACGTCATCTCTAGCATGTAACCAGTAGAACCGATATCGCACCTTCTCCAGTGTTTTGTTTACCCCCAGGTGGCCTCCAGAAGGTCCGTCGTGCATCTCCTGAAGAACTTCACTGACTTTCGATTGCGGTACGATCAGCTGCATCACATATGACTTACCGTCAGCGGATTCCCATCTTCGCCTGAGGACACCTTCTTGCACATATAGTGAGTCCCACTGTGCCCAATAGGCTTTGAGAACTGGACTCCTGTCAGAAATGTCTCCCCATTCCGGTTTCTCTTCATTTTCTTTCCATGCGAGAATGGGTTCGATATCTGGATCTTCCTGTTGAGCAGTCCTCACTTCCTCATTGCTCCATCCGCTTATGGGGTCAGCTCTTAGTCGCTGAGCGGTAATGATTTCTTTGTCTTCTTGCCGCTTGCAATGCTTGCAATCCATTTTGCAAGGTCTTCGTGATAATGCATCGGCGTTTGAGTGCAGCTTTCCTCTGCGGTGTTGGATCTGGTAGTCATAGGTCTGCAATCTTTCTATCCACCTTGCGACTTGACCTTCTGGATTTTTGAAGTTCAACAGCCAGCTCAGAGCACCGTGGTCTGTCCGCAGAAGGAATTTCTGTCCATAGATGTACTTATGGAAGTGCTTTGTTGCCAAGATAAGAGCTAGCAGCTCCCTTCTGGTCACGCAGTAGTTCCTTTCGGGTTTCGATAGGACCTTGCTGTAGTATGCCACCACTTTCTCTTCGCCATCATGCACTTGGGATAGTACCGCCCCGATTCCAACGTTGCTTGCATCTGCGTCGACGATGAATGTTTTGCCAGGTGTTGGATGTGCCAGCACTGGAGCGTTACAGAGGCGGTCTTTGAGTTCCTGGAAAGATTTCTCACACTCACCTGACCATTTAAACTGCTTCCCCTTTTCGGTGAGCTGATGCAAACTCTTTGCAACTCCAGCGAAGTTCTTAACGAAACGTCGGTAATATGTGGCAAGTCCCAGAAAGCTTCGGAGTTGATGTTTGTCCTGTGGTGTTGGCCAATTTTTGACGGAGTCAACTTTTTCAGGATCAGTCTTTACTCCTTGGGGTGAGATGATGTGTCCCAAATACTTGACTTCGGTTTTGAAAAGTGCACATTTTTCTGGATTCAGTTTAAGGTTAGCCTCTCGAAGTCTCTGAAACACGGCTTTAAGGTTCTTACAATGTTGGTCAAATGTTTTCCCGTAAACAATGACATCGTCCAAGTAGACTAGGCAAGCTTTCCACGTCAGTCCTTGAAGAACGCACTCCATCAAACGCTCGAATGTTGCCGGAGCGTTACATAACCCAAACGGCATAACTTTAAACTGCCAGAGCCCATTACCTGTAGAAAACGCCGTCTTTTCCCGATCATCAGGGTGGATGTCAACTTGCCAATATCCGCTCTTCAAGTCCAGCGTCGAGAACCACTGCGCTCCCTCCATGGCATCCAGGGTATCACTGATTCTGGGCAGGGGATAGCTGTCCTTCTTAGTTACATCATTCAGCCTTCGGTAGTCCACACAAAAACGAGTGCTTCCGTCTTTCTTTTTCACTAGCACCACTGGTGACGCCCAAGGACTTTTGGAATTTTCGATAAGACCTTCCTTTTTCATTGCTGTTATCATTTCCTCAACCTCACCTTGTTTGGCCAGTGGAAGACGTCTTGCAGGTTGACGAATCGGTCTTGCATCTCCTGTGTTGATGCGATGCTGCACCAACTGTGTCCTACCATATTGCCCCTTTTGCGATGCGAAGATATCAGTGTACTCTTGTAGGAGACTTTCAGCCATCCTTGTTTGTTGGTGATCAAGGTTGGATGAATTCAGTATTTTTGCTCTGATGGTTTCGAGCTCCTCCGGAGTTATAGGTTTTCTCGGAGCTTCGTCTGTGATCTTCGTAATTGCTGCAACCGATTCGCAACGTCCAACGACTTCTCCTTTCTTCAACCTTACATCGTACGGTCTGGTGTTTAGTAATCGTACGGGGACCATTTTGTTCTTCGGTGCTACCAGTGTTTTCCCAATGATGACGCTTTGGGAGGAACACTCTGGGTCTGGTTCCACCATGAGGTATCGAAGGCTTCCAAACTCACCTTCCAGTTTTGTCCAAACGAACACTTCAGAAGAAGGAGGCAGAATAAGATCTTCCCTGATGACAGTTCTCAGTGTCGACGTACTTTCGTTCGAATAAGTCATTGGAAGTTCCTTATTTTGGTACTTCAAAACCTGATTACCGATGTCCAAAATAACTCCGTGCTGTTTCATAAAGTCGATTCCAATGATGCACTCGTCACATATATCTGCCACCAGGAATTGATGAGTAAACACTAGGTCGGCCAGTCGGATCTTAAGACACACTTCTCCATATACCCTTGCTGCTTCTCCCGTTGCGGTTCTTAGACGGTAGCTATTGGTGTTATGGAGCCACATCATCTTTACCAGGTCTCGACGTACTATGGAGGCTGTGGCACCGGTGTCGATGGTAGCCACATGTTTGTTCCCGTTAATAGTAGTCTCCACAGTCAGACTTTTGTTGTCTCGTTTGGTCTGAGAGACCTGGATGGTGGTTCTGGGGCCATCGATACAAGAAACCAGCCTCTGCCCCTCGAAGTTGGTTCTTACTCGTTTCCCTGATGGGAAACGGGCTGATAGGCAACGCTGGTGTTGTTGTTACCTTGCTCTGGGTTGGATCTCTTGCTTCCACAATGTTGACAACTGGCTTTGTTTGGTGGTAGTCGGCATTGACGCTGTATGTGCCCGGTCTTGTTGCAGTTCCAACATCTTGCTAGTCCGCTCCGGTTCTTTTGTATTTCAGCTCTTTGGCACGAGCATTCTTCGACTATGGCCTCTCTAAGTCGATGTACTCCCTGAGAAGCCTGTTCTGCTGCTTCAATTGTCAATGCGAATGCTAAGGTTTCGGAAAGAGTACGTGTTCTAGCAGTTCGCACAGACCTCTGAAGATGTATATCGGAAATGGCACGAACGAAGGACTCAACAGCGAGCTGGTTGATGATTTCTTCTCCAGCATCCGGGTATGCCAGGTGAACCAGTCTTTCGACGTCTGCTTGGAGCTGCTGTAGACTTTCACCCCTTTTCTGGACTCTGTTATTGAGTTGGACTCGGAAGACTTCTTTCAAGTGGCTATCTCCAAAGCGTTTATCTATAGCTGCCACGAGAGAACTGAAATCGCCGCTCTTACCAGCTGGAACTGTTTGAAGTAATTCAGCTGCTGGTCCTCTAAGAGCAAGAGTCAGTGCAATGTACTTGTCTTCGTCATCCCAGCCATTTGTTGTCGCGGCTGCCTCAAATTGTCTCTTGTAGACTGGCCAAGAAGACTGTCCATCAAATGTTGGGGGTTTCATCTCCTTTTTCTTTACAAACTCCCCAGCAGACTCTCGAATTTTGATTTTCCGGATCTGGTCCAATTCCTTGGTGAGAACATCACATCGACTTTCTACGCCTTCGAAACGATTCTCTACAACAGAAAGCTGTTTTTCCACACCTTCAACGCGTTCGTCAATGGCGCATACATTTTTCTCAATGTTGCCCAATTTGCCTTCTAGAATGTTTTTCTGACCTTCCAAAACATTCTGTTGCGCCTCAAGTCTTTCGAGAATATTCTGTTGTTCTTTCTTTTGTTCGTTTCGTTGCTCTTCCAGATTCTTTTGTTGTACTTCGAGTCTTTCGAGAACATTCTGCTGTTCCTTCTTTTGTTCGTTTCGTTGTTCTTCAATCAGCTTCTTTTGCTCGTTTCGTTGTGCTTCAAGTTGTTCGAGAACATTCTGCTGTTCCTTCTTTTGATCGTTTCGTTGCTCTTCCAGACGTCCGAGAATATTCTGCTGTTGCTCTTCAATCAGCTTCTTTTGTTGTACTTCGAGTCTTTCGAGAACATTCTGCTGTTCCTTCTTTTGCTCGTTTCGCTGTTCTAACAAAAGTTTCATCATGCTAGAAAAATCTATACTTTCACTTACTTCCTCTTCTTCCACTTCTGTTTCAAAAACAAAAGTGTTTACGTCTTCCCCTTGCTGTTCCAAATAGTTACGCAAGCGCAGAACGAGCTCATTTTTCGATCCCGCTCTAGAAAGATTTCGCTTACCTAACTCACTTTTAAGCTCAATGCAAGTGAGCTCTTCTAACAACTTACCCATTTTCACTGTATATAATTATTATTTTTTTTTTACTTTTTTTTTTTTTTTTTTTTTTACCGTTTTACTAGTCAAATAAGTTTTATTTACACTTCTGACACCAATGTAACGTGCGCTTAGTTCGCAAAAATAAAACTTCACTTTTCAATTTAATTCTATCACTTTTATTCAGTATATATGCTTAATTCGATCTCAACTCGACTTTGGACTATCACTTGTATTTACTCTTAACTTTATCACTCTATAAACCAAAACTGACTTCTGGTTGCCTCGGGCGGGCTATTTATATCGAATGACACGCCATCTAGAACTCTCCAGTAACTTCTACATTGTCGCCACATTTGCTGTCTACTCTCTGTCTGTCTGTCTCTCTACACTCACACACACTGGCTTACAAGCAACGCCTGTCATTTATACCATTCCATTAAAGTGTTGCCAGTTGTGTTTTCGGTTGAACGTTTTTCGATTAGGAAATTGGTATAAAATGTTGGGTTCACGTTACAGTATTTTCAATTAAGTTATACATACTTTGATGTGATATTCATACTAATTTTTTTTTAAATTAACTATATCACTACTTATTCATTGTACATTTATTGTAGTCTAACTTCATATTTTTGTATAAATTTGAATAAAGAATTACTTACTTACTTACTTACTTACTTACACACGATCTCCTGCTTGGAATCCTGCCGTTGTCGCTTTTGTGTCGTACCGTGTCTTCATCCGGTCGCTGTAGGTTTTCATCCGTTCCCTTGTTCTTTTATGGATGTCAGCGAGTCTCTCCTTGAGGTCGTCCACATACTCGTTTGTGTCCTGTGGCTCCTCTGTGGGGCATCCAAATCTAAGTTCGCTGGGCAGCCGCATGGTTTTCCCGAACAGGATGTCAGATGGTGTTTGTCCTGTCGAGCTATGTACTGCACTTCTATTGGCCATCAGGAATAGCGGTACGTGCCAATCCCAGTCTCTTTGGTAGTCGCCTACGACCTTGGTGAGGTGTTCTTTCAAGGTCCGGTTGAATCTTTCAACCATCCCATCAGATTGTGGATGAAGCGGTGTGGTTCTAGTCTTCTTAATGCCAAGTAGTCCGCACACTCCTTGGAAGATGTTTGACTCAAAGTTCCTCCCTTGGTTAGAATAGAGTTCCATAGGAACACCAAACCTACTCACCCAGTTAAACACAATCTGGTCGACCACCGTTTTGGCCTCTTGATTTGGGATGGCATACGCCTCAGGCCACTTGCTAAAATAGTCCATTACAACCAGAATGTACTTGTTTCCAGCGTTGGTCTCTGGAAAAGGCCCAGCCACATCTACTGCAATCCTCTCAAAAGGCGATCCGACGTTGTACTGATGTATTTTACCTTGAATCTTCCTACCAGGTCCTTTGGTTGCAGCACACTTGTCACATGTTCGGCACCACTTCTCCACATCATCTCTAGCATGTAACCAGTAGAACCGATGTCGCACCTTCTCCAGTGTTTTGTTTACTCCCAGGTGGCCTCCAGAAGGTCCGTCGTGCATTTCCCGAAGAACTTCACTGACTTTCGATTGTGGTACGATCAGCTGCATCACATATGACTTACCGTCAGCGGATTCTCATCTTCGTCTGAGGACACCTTCTTGCAAATATAGTGAGTCCCACTGTGCCCAATAGGCTTTGAGAACTGGACTCCTGTCAGAAATGTCTCCCCATTCAGGTTTCTCTTCATTTTCTTTCCATGCGAGAATGGGTTCGATATCTGGATCCTCCTGTTGAGCAGTCCTCACTTCCTCATTGCTCCATCCGCATATTGGGTCATCTCTTAGTCGCTGAGCGGTAATATTTTCTTTTTCTTCTTGCCGCCTACAATGCTTGCAATCCACTTTGCAAGGTCTTCGGGATAATGCGTCGGCGTTTGAGTGCAACTTTCCTCTGCGGTGTTGAATCTGGTAATCATAAGTCTGCAGTCTTTCTATCCACCTTGCGACTTGACCTTCTGGATTTTTGAAGTTCAACAGCCAGTTCAGAGCACCATGGTCTGTCCGCAGAAGGAATTTCTGTCTATAGATGTACTTATGCAGGTGCTTTGTTGCCAAGATAAGAGCTAGCAGTTCCCTTCTGGTCACGCAGTAGTTTCTTTTGGGCTTCGAGAGGACCTTGCTGTAATATGCCACCACTTTCTCTTCGCCATCATGAACTTGGGATAGTACCGCCCCGATTCCAACGCTGCTTGCATCAGCGTCGATGATGAACGTTTTGCCAAATGTTGGATGTGCCAGCACTGGAGCGTTACAGAGGCAGTATTTGAGTTCCTGAAAAGATTTCTCGCACTCACCTGACCATTTAAACTGCTTCCCTTTTTTGGTGAGCTGATGTAAACTCTTTGCAACTCCAGCAAAGTTCTTAACAAAACGTCGGTAATATGTGCAAGACCAAGAAAGCTTCGGAGTTGATGTTTGTCCTGTGGTGTTGGCCAATTTTTGACGGAGTCAACTTTTTCAGGATCAGTCTTCACTCCATGGGAAGAGATGATGTATCCCAAATACTTAACTTCGGTTTTGAAAAGTGCACATTTTTCCGGATTCAGTTTAAGGTTAGCCTCTCGAAGTCTCTGAAACACGGCTTTTAGGGTCTTGCAATGTTGGTCAAATGTTTTCCCGTAAACAATGACATCGTCCAAGTAGACTAGGCAAGCTTTCCACGTCAGTCCTTGAAGAACGCACTCCATCAAACGCTCGAATGTTGCCGGAGCGTTGCATAGCCCAAACGGCATAACTTTGAACTGCCAGAGCCCATTACCTGTAGAAAACGCCGTCTTTTCCCGATCATCTGGGTGGATGTCAACTTGCCAATATCCACTCTTCAAGTCCAGCGTCGAGAACCACTGGGCTCCCTCCATGGCATCCAGGGTATCACTGATTCTGGGCAGGGGATAACTGTCATTCTTAGTCACATCATTCAGCCTTCGGTAGTCTACACAAAAGCGAGTGCTTCCGTCTTTCTTTTTCACTAGCACCACTGGTGATGCCCAAGGACTTTTGGAATTTTCGATAAGACCGTCCTTCTTCATTGCTGTTATCATTTCCTCAACCTCACCTTGTTTGGCCAGTGGAAGACGTCTTGCGGGTTGACGAATCGGTCTTGCATCTCCTGTGTTGATGCGATGCTGCAACAACTGTGTACTACCATATTGTCCCTTTTGCGATGCGAAGATGTCAGTGTACTCTTTTAGGAGATTTTCAGCCATCCTTGTTTGTTGGTGATCAAGGTTGGAAGAATTCAGTATTTTAGCTCTGATGGTTTTGAGCTCCTCCGGAGTTATAGTTTTTCTCGGGGCCTCGTCTGTGATCTTCGTAATTGCTGCAACCGATTCGCAACGTCCAACGACTTCTCCTTTCTTCAACCTTACATCGTACGGTCTGGTGTTTAGTAATCGTACGGGGACCATTTTGTTTTTCAGTGCTACCAGTGTTTTCCCAATGATGACGCTTTGGGAGGATCACTCTGGGTCTGGTTCCACCATGAGGTATCGAATGCTTCCAAACTCACCCTCCAGTTTTGTCCAAACGAACACTTCAGAAGAAGGAGGCAGAATCAGATCTTCCGTGATGACAGTTCTCAGTGTCGACGTACTTTCGTTCGAATAGGTCATTGGAAGTTCCTTATTTTGGTACTTCAAAACCTGATTACCGATGTCCAAAATAACTCCGTGCTGTTTCATAAAGTCGATTCCAATGATGCACTCGTCACATATATCTGCCACCAGGAATTGATGAGTAAACACTAGATCGGCCAGTCGGATCTTAAGACACACTTCTCATATACGTGCGCTTAGTTCGAAAAATAAAACTTCACTTTTCAATTTATTTCAACCACTTTTATTCAGTATCTATACTGTATTCGATCTCAGCTCGACTTTTGGACTATCACTTGTAGACAATTTACTCTTCACTTTATCACTCTATAAAAAAAACTGACTTCTGGTTGCGTTAGCTCCCTCTTTATATAGAAGTGTGAAACATCGAGAGATTTCTGGTAGTTTTTCTATGAACCATGATGTCTAGACAAGTTCCCCTCCCGGTATTTTTCTGCACACACCCACACTCACTCACAAACAACGTCTTCCATTAAAGCACTCCATTATAGCGTTGCCAGCACTTGTGTTTTCGGTTTAACGTTTTCAATTAGGAAATTAGCATGAAATGTTGGGTGTACATTACACTGCCCCCTCCTTAAGATTGTTCGTCCCGAATAATTCCATTTGCAGCCTCCCCACTATATCGATGCAGCCGGTCACAATGCACTACTTTTAACTTGCCTCTTAGTCCTCCTTGGATGCGGTAGACCACGTCGTTAATCCTCGTTACAACAGTATAAGGACCTTCCCAGTTCTGCTGAAGTTTCGGTGACAATCCTTTTTGACGATGAGGATTATAAAGGCACACACGATCTCCTGCTTGGAATCCTGCCGTTGTCGCTTTTGTGTCGTACCGTGTCTTCATCCGGTCGCTGTAGGCTTTCATCCGTTCCCTTGTTCTTTTATGGATGTCAGCGAGTCTCTCCTTGAGGTCGTCCACATACTCGTTCGTGTCCTGTGGCTCCTCTGTGGGGCATCCAAATTTAAGTTCGCTGGGCAGCCGCATGGTTTTCCCGAACAGGATATCAGATGGTGTTTGTCCTGTCGAGCTATGTACTGCACTTCTATAGGCCATCAGGAATAGCGGTACGTGCCAATCCCAGTCTCTTTGGTAGTCGCCTACGACCTTGGTGAGGTGTTCTTTCAAGGTCCGGTTGAATCTTTCAACCATCCCATCAGGTTGTGGATGAAGCGGTGTGGTTCTAGTCTTCTTAATGCCAAGTAGTTCGCACACTCCTTGGAAGATGTTTGACTCAAAGTTCCTCCCTTGGTCAGAATAGAGTTCCATAGGAACACCAAACCTACTCACCCAGTTAAACACAATCTGGTCGACCACCATTTTGGCCTCTTGATTTGGGATGGCATACGCCTCAGGCCACTTGCTAAAATAGTCCATTACAACCAGAATGTACTTGTTTCCAGCGTTGGTCTCTGGAAAAGGCCCAGCCACATCTACTGCAATCCTCTCAAAAGGCGATCCGACGTTGTACTGATGTATTTTACCTTGAATCTTCCTACCAGGTCCTTTGGTTGCAGCACACTTGTCACATGCTCGGCACCATTTCTCCACGTCATCTCTAGCATGTAACCAGTAGTACCGATGTCGCACCTTCTCCAGTGTTTTGTTTACTCCCAGGTGGTCTCCAGAAGGTCCGTCGTGCATTTCCCGAAGAACTTCACTGACGATCAGCTGCATCACATATGACTTACCGTCAGCGGATTCTCATCTTCGTCTGAGGACACCTTCTTGCACATATAGTGAGTCCCACTGTGCCCAATAGGCTTTGAGAACTGGACTCCTGTCAGAAATGTCTCCCCATTCAGGTTTCTCTTCATTTTCTTTCCATGCGAGAATGGGTTCGATATCTGGATCCTCCTGTTGAGCAGTCCTCACTTCCTCATTGCTCCATCCGCATATTGGGTCAGCTCTTAGTCGCTGAGCGGTAATATTTTCTTTTTCTTCTTGCCGCCTACAATGCTTGCAATCCACTTTGCAAGGTCTTCGGGATAATGCGTCGGCGTTTGAGTGCAACTTTCCTCTGCGGTGTTGAATCTGGTAATCATAAGTCTGCAGTCTTTCTATCCACCTTGCGACTTGACCTTCTGGATTTTTGAAGTTCAACAGCCAGTTCAGAGCACCATGGTCTGTCCGCAGAAGGAATTTCTGTCTATAGATGTACTTATGCAGGTGCTTTGTTGCCAAGATAAGAGCTAGCAGTTCCCTTCTGGTCACGCAGTAGTTTCTTTCGGGCTTCGAGAGGACCTTGCTGTAATATGCCACCACTTTCTCTTCGCCAGCATGAACTTGGGATAGTACCGCCCCGATTCCAACGCTGCTTGCATCAGCGTCGATGATGAACGTTTTGCCAAATGTTGGATGTGCCAGCACTGGAGCGTTACAGAGGCGGTATTTGAGTTCCTGAAAAGATTTCTCGCACTCACCTGACCATTTAAACTGCTTCCCTTTTTCGGTGAGCTGATGTAAACTCTTTGCAACTCCAGCAAAGTTCTTAACAAAACGTCGGTAATATGTGCAAGACCAAGAAAGCTTCGGAGTTGATGTTTGTCCTGTGGTGTTCGCCAATTTTTGACGGAGTCAACTTTTTCAGGATCAGTCTTCACTCCTTGGGAAGAGATGATGTGACCCAAATACTTAACTTCGGTTTTGAAAAGTGCACATTTTTCCGGATTCAGTTTAAGGTTAGCCTCTCGAAGTCTCTGAAACACGGCTTTTAGGGTCTTGCAATGTTGGTCAAATGTTTTCCCGTAAACAATGACATCGTCCAAGTAGACTAGGCAAGCTTTCCACGTCAGTCCTTGAAGAACGCACTCCATCAAACGCTCGAATGTTGCCGGAGCATTGCATAGCCCAAACGGCATAACTTTGAACTGCCAGAGCCCATTACCTGTAGAAAACGCTGTCTTTTCCCGATCATCTGGGTGGATGTCAACTTGCCAATATCCACTCTTCAAGTCCAGCGTCGAGAACCACTGGGCTCCCTCCATGGCATCCAGGGTATCACTGATTCTGGGCAGGGGATAACTGTCATTCTTAGTCACATCATTCAGCCTTCGGTAGTCTACACAAAAGCGAGTGCTTCCGTCTTTCTTTTTCACTAGCACCACTGGTGATGCCCAAGGACTTTTGGAATTTTCGATAAGACCGTCCTTCTTCATTGCTGTTATCATTTCCTCAACCTCACCTTGTTTGGCCAGTGGAAGACGTCTTGCGGGTTGACGAATCGGTCTTGCATCTCCTGTGTTGATGCGATGCTGCAACAGCTGTGTACTACCATATTGTCCCTTTTGCGATGCGAAGATGTCAGTGTACTCTTTTAGGAGATTTTCAGCCATCCTTGTTTGTTGGTGATCAAGGTTGGAAGAATTCAGTATTTTAGCTCTGATGGTTTTGAGCTCCTCCGGAGTTATAGTTTTTCTCGGGGCTTCGTCTGTGATCTTCGTAATTGCTGCCTGCTGCAACCGATTCGCAACGTCCAACGACTTCTCCTTTCTTCAACCTTACATCGTACGGTCTGGTGTTTAGTAATCGTACGGGGACCATTTTGTTTTTCAGTGCTACCAGTGTTTTCCCAATGATGACGCTTTGGGAGGATCACTCTGGGTCTGGTTCCACCATGAGGTATCGAAGGCTTCCAAACTCACCCTCCAGTTTTGTCCAAACGAACACTTCAGAAGAAGGAGGCAGAATCAGATCTTCCGTGATGACAGTTCTCAGTGTCGACGTACTTTCGTTCGAATAGGTCATTGGAAGTTCCTTATTTTGGTACTTCAAAACCTGATTACCGATGTCCAAAATAACTCCGTGCTGTTTCATAAAGTCGATTCCAATGATGCACTCGTCACATATATCTGCCACCAGGAATTGATGAGTAAACACTAGATCGGCCAGTCGGATCTTAAGACACACTTCTCATATACGTGCGCTTAGTTCGAAAAATAAAACTTCACTTTTCAATTGCTTTCAGCCACTTTTATTCAGTATCTATACTGTATTCGATCCCAGCTCGACTTTTGGACTATCACTTGTAGACAATTTACTCTTCACTTTATCACTCTATAAAAAAAACTGACTTCTGGTTGCGCTAGCTCCCTCTTTATATAGAAGTGTGAAACATCGAGAGATTTCTGGTAGTTTTTCTATGAACCATGAGGTCTAGACAAGTTCCCCTCCCGGTATTTTTCTGCACACACACACACTCACTCACAAACAACGTCTTCCATTAAAGCACTCCATTATAGCGTTGCCAGCACTTGTGTTTTCGGTTTAACGTTTTCAATTAGGAAATTAGCATGAAATGTTGGGTGTACATTACACTGCCCCCTCCTTAAGATTGTTCGTCCCGAATAATTCCATTTGCAGCCTCCCCACTATATCGATGCAGCCGGTCACAATGCACTACTTTTAACTTGCCTCTTAGTCCTCCTTGGATGCGGTAGACCACGTCGTTAATCCTCGTTACAACAGTATAAGGACCTTCCCAGTTCTGCTGAAGTTTCGGTGACAATCCTTTTTGACGATGAGGATTATAAAGGCACACACGATCTCCTGCTTGGAATCCTGCCGTTGTCGCTTTTGTGTCGTACCGTGTCTTCATCCGGTCGCTGTAGGCTTTCATCCGTTCCCTTGTTCTTTTATGGATGTCAGCGAGTCTCTCCTTGAGGTCGTCCACATACTCGTTCGTGTCCTGTGGCTCCTCTGTGGGGCATCCAAATTTAAGTTCGCTGGGCAGCCGCATGGTTTTCCCGAACAGGATATCAGATGGTGTTTGTCCTGTCGAGCTATGTACTGCACTTCTATAGGCCATCAGGAATAGCGGTACGTGCCAATCCCAGTCTCTTTGGTAGTCGCCTACGACCTTGGTGAGGTGTTCTTTCAAGGTCCGGTTGAATCTTTCAACCATCCCATCAGGTTGTGGATGAAGCGGTGTGGTTCTAGTCTTCTTAATGCCAAGTAGTTCGCACACTCCTTGGAAGATGTTTGACTCAAAGTTCCTCCCTTGGTCAGAATAGAGTTCCATAGGAACACCAAACCTACTCACCCAGTTAAACACAATCTGGTCGACCACCATTTTGGCCTCTTGATTTGGGATGGCATACGCCTCAGGCCACTTGCTAAAATAGTCCATTACAACCAGAATGTACTTGTTTCCAGCGTTGGTCTCTGGAAAAGGCCCAGCCACATCTACTGCAATCCTCTCAAAAGGCGATCCAACGTTGTACTGATGCATTTTACCTTGAATCTTCCTACCAGGTCCTTTGGTTGCAGCACACTTGTCACATGCTCGGCACCATTTCTCCACGTCATCTCTAGCATGTAACCAGTAGTACCGATGTCGCACCTTCTCCAGTGTTTTGTTTACTCCCAGGTGGTCTCCAGAAGGTCCGTCGTGCATTTCCCGAAGAACTTCACTGACGATCAGCTGCATCACATATGACTTACCGTCAGCGGATTCTCATCTTCGTCTGAGGACACCTTCTTGCACATATAGTGAGTCCCACTGTGCCCAATAGGCTTTGAGAACTGGACTCCTGTCAGAAATGTCTCCCCATTCAGGTTTCTCTTCATTTTCTTTCCATGCGAGAATGGGTTCGATATCTGGATCCTCCTGTTGAGCAGTCCTCACTTCCTCATTGCTCCATCCGCATATTGGGTCAGCTCTTAGTCGCTGAGCGGTAATATTTTCTTTTTCTTCTTGCCGCCTACAATGCTTGCAATCCACTTTGCAAGGTCTTCGGGATAATGCGTCGGCGTTTGAGTGCAACTTTCCTCTGCGGTGTTGAATCTGGTAATGATAAGTCTGCAGTCTTTCTATCCACCTAGCGACTTGACCTTCTGGATTTTTGAAGTTCAACAGCCAGTTCAGAGCACCATGGTCTGTCCGCAGAAGGAATTTCTGTCCATAGATGTACTTATGAAAGTGCTTTGTTGCCAAGATAAGAGCTAGCAGTTCCCTTCTGGTCACGCAGTAGTTTCTTTCGGGCTTCGAGAGGACCTTGCTGTAATATGCCACCACTTTCTCTTCGCCATCATGCACTTGGGATAGTACCGCCCCGATTCCAACGCTGTTTCATAAAGTCGATTCCAATGATGCACTCGTCACATATATCTGCCACCAGGAATTGATGAGTAAACACTAGATCGGCCAGTCGGATCTTAAGACACACTTCTCCATATACTCTTGCTGCTTCTCCCGTTGCGGTTCTTAGACGGTAGCTATTGGTGTTATGAAGCCACGTCATCTTTACCAGGTCTCGACGTACTATGGAGGCTGTGGCACGGGTGTCGATGGTAGCCACATGTTTGTTCCCGTTAATAGCAGTCTCCACAGTCAGACTTTTTTTGTATCGCTTGGTCTGAGAAACCTGGATGGTGGTTCTGGGGCCATCGATACAAGAAACCAGCCTCTGCCCCTAGAAGTTGGCTCTTACTCGTTTCCCTCAACGGGCTCATAGGCAACAATGGTGTTGTTGTTACTTTGCTCTGGATTGGATCTCTTGCTTCGTCTAGGGCACATAAATTTTTCTCAATGTTACCCAATTTACCTTCTAGAATGTTTTTCTGACCTTCTAAAACATTCTGTTGCGCCTCAAGTCTTTCGAGAATATTCTGTTGTTCCTTCTTTTGTTCACTTCGTTGTTCTTCAAGTTGTTCGAGAACATTCTCCTGTTCCTTCTTTTGCTCGTTTCGTTGTGCTTCAAGTTGTTCGAGAACATTCTGCTGTTCTTTCTTTTGCTCGTTTCGTTGCTCTTCAATCAGCTTCTTCTGTTCGTTTCGTTGTGCTTCCAGTTGTTCGAGAACATTCTGCTGTTCCTTCTTTTGATCGTTTCGTTGCTCTTCCAGACGTCCGAAAATATTCTGCTGTTGCTTTTCAATCAGCTTTTTTTGTTGTTCTAACAAAAGTTTCATCATACTAGAAAAATCTACACTTTCACTTACTTCCTCTTCCTCCACTTCTGTTTCAAAAACAAAAGTGTCTACGTCTTCCCCTTGCTGTTCCAAATAGTTGCGCAAACGCAGGACGAGCTCATTTTTCGATCCCGCTCTAGAAAGATTTCGCTTACCTAACTCACTTTTAAGCTCAATGCAGTTGAGCTCTTCTAACAACTTACCCATTTTCACTGTATATAATTATTATTTTTCCTTTCACTTTTTTTTTACACCTTACTAGTCAAATAAGTTTTATTTCCACTTCTGACACCAATGTAACGTGCGCTTAGTTCGAAAAATAAAACTTCACTTTTCAATTTATTTCAACCACTTTTATTCAGTATCTATACTGTATTCGATCTCAGCTCGACTTTTGGACTATCACTTGTAGACAATTTACTCTTCACTTTATCACTCTATAATCAAAACTGACTTCTGGTTACGTCAGCTCCCTCTTTATATAGAAGTGTGAAACATCGAGAGATTTCTGGTAGTTTTTCTATGAACCATGATGTCTAGACAAGTTCCCCTCCCGGTATTTTTCTGCACACACACACACTCTCTCACAAGCAACGTCTTCCATTATAGCACTCCATTATAGCGTTGCCAGCACTTGTGTTTTCGGTTTAACGTTTTCAATTAGGAAATTAGCATGAAATGTTGGGTGCACATTACACTGCCCCCTCCTTAAGTTCGTCCCGAATAATTCCATTTGCAGCCTCCCCACTATATCGATGCAGCCGGTCACAATGTACTACTTTTAACTTGCCTCTTTGTCCTCTTTGGATGCGGTAGACCACGTCGTTAATCCTCGTGACAACAGTATAAGGACCTTCCCAGTTCTGCTGAAGTTTCGGTGACAATCCCTTTTGACGATGAGGATTATAAAGCCACACACGATCTCCTGCTTGGAATCCTGCCGTTGTCGCTTTTGTGTCGTACCGTATCTTCATCCGGTCGCTGTAGGTTTTCATCCGTTCTCTTGTTCTTTTATGGATGTCAGCGAGTCTCTCCTTGAGGTCGTCCACATACTGGTTCGTGTCCTGTGGCTCCTCTGTGGGGCATCCAAATTTAAGTTCGCTGGGCAGCCACATGGTTTTCCCGAACAGGATGTCAGATGGTGTTTGTCCTGTCGAGCTATGTACTGCACTTCTATAGGCCATCAGGAATAGCGGTACGTGCCTATCCCAGTCTCTTTGGTAGTCGCCTACGACCTTGGTGAGGTGTTCTTTCAAGGTCCGGTTGAATCTTTCAACCATCCCATCAGACTGTGGATGAAGTGGTGTGGTTCTAGTCTTCTTAATGCCAAGTAGTCCGCACACTCCTTGGAAGATGTTTGACTCAAAGTTCCTCCCTTGATCGGAATGGAGTTCCATAGGCACGCCAAACCTACTCACCCAGTTAAACACAATCTGGTCGACCACCGTTTTGGCCTCTTGATTTGGGATGGCATACGCCTCAGGCCACTTGCTAAAATAGTCCATTACAACCAGAATGTACTTGTTTCCAGCGTTGGTCTCTGGAAAAGGCCCAGCCACATCTACTGAAATCCTCTCAAAAGGCGATCCAACGTTGTACAGATGCATCTTACCTTGAATCTTCCTACCAGGTCCTTTGGTTGCAGCACACTTGTCACATGTTCGGCACCACTTCTCCACGTCATCTCTAGCATGTAACCAGTAGAACCGATGTCGCACCTTTTCCAGTGTTTTGTTTACTCCCAGGTGGCCTCCAGAAGGTCCGTCGTGCATCTCCCGAAGAACTTCACTGACTTTCGATTGCGGTACGATCAGCTGCATCACATATGACTTACCGTCAGCGGATTCCCATCTTCGCCTGAGGACACCTTCTTGCACATATAGTGAGTCCCACTGTGCCCAATAGGCTTTGAGAACTGGACTCCTGTCAGAAATGTCTCCCCATTCAGGTTTCTCTTCATTTTCCTTCCATGCGAGAATGGGTTCGATGTCTGGATCCTCCTGTTGAGCAGTCCTCACTTCCTCATTGCTCCATCCGCATATTGGGTCAGCTCTTAGTCGCTGAGCGGTAATATTTTCTTTTTCTTCTTGCCGCCTACAATGCTTGCAATCCACTTTGCAAGGTCTTCGGGATAATGCGTCGGCGTTTGAGTGCAACTTTCCTCTGCGGTGTTGAATCTGGTAATGATAAGTCTGCAGTCTTTCTATCCACCTAGCGACTTGACCTTCTGGATTTTTGAAGTTCAACAGCCAGTTCAGAGCACCATGGTCTGTCTGCAGAAGGAGTTTCTGTCCATAGATGTACTTATGGAAGTGCTTTGTTGCCAAGATAAGAGCTAGCAGTTCCCTTCTGGTCACGCAGTAGTTTCTTTCGGGCTTCGAGAGGACCTTGCTGTAATATGCCACCACTTTCTCTTCACCATCATGCACTTGGGATAGTACAGCCCCGATTCCAACGTTGCTTGCATCAGCGTCGATGATGAACGTTTTGCCAGGTGTTGGATGTGCCAGCACTTGAGCGTTACAGAGGCGGTATTTGAGTTCCTGAAAAGATTTCTCGCACTCACCTGACCATTTAAACTCCTTTCCTTTTTCGGTGAGCTGATGCAAACTCTTTGCAACTCCAACAAAGTTCTTAACAAAACGTCGGTAATATGTGGTAAGACCAAGAAAGCTTCGGAGTTGATGTTTGTCCTGTGGTGTTGGAAGGAGTCAACTTTTTCAGGATCAGTCTTCACTCCTTGGGAAGAGATGATGTGTCCCAAATACTTAACTTCGGTTTTGAAAAGTGCACATTTTTCCGGATTCAGTTTAAGGTTAGCCTCTCGAAGTCTCTGAAACACGGCTTTTAGGTTCTTGCAATGTTGGTCAAACGTTTTCCCGTAAACAATTACATCGTCCAAGTACACTAGGCAAGCTTTCCACGTCAGTCCTTGAAGAACGCACTCCATCAAACGCTCGAATGTTTCCGGAGCGTTGCATAGCCCAAACGGCATAACTTTAAACTGCCAGAGCCCATTACCTGTAGAAAACGCCGTCTTTTCCCGATCATCTGGGTGGATGTCAACTTGCCAATATCCACTCTTCAAGTCCAGCGTCGAAAACCACTGGGCCCCTCCATGGCATCCAGGGTATCACTGATCCTCGGCAAGGGATAGCTGTCCTTCTTAGTCACATCGGTCAGCCTTCGGTAGTCCACACAAAAACGAGTGCTTCCGTCTTTCTTTTTCACTAGCACCACTGGTGAAGCCCAAGGACTTTTGGAATTTTCGATAAGACCGTCCTTTTTCATTGCTGTTATCATTTCTTCTACCTCACCTTGTTTGGCCAGTGGAAGGCGTCTTGCGGGTTGACGAATCGGTCTTGCATCTCCTGTGTTGATGCGATGCTGCAACAACTGTGTCCTACCATATTGTCTCTTTTGCGATGCGAAGATGTCAGTGTACTCTTGTAGGAGATTTTCAGCCATCCTTGTTTGTTGGTGATCAAGGTTGGATGAATTCAGTATTTAAGCTCTGATGGTTTTGAGCTCCTCCGGAGTTATAGTTTTTCTCGGGGCCTCGTCTGTGATCTTCGTAATTGCTGCAACCGATTCGCAACGTCCAACGACTTCTCTTTTCTTCAACCTTACATCGTACGGTCTGCTGTTTAGTAATCGTACGGGAACCATTTTGTTTTTCGGTGCTACCAGTGTTTTCCCAATGATGACGCTTTGGGATTAACACTCTGGGTCTGGTTCCACCATGAGGTATCGAAGGCTTCCAAACTCACCCTCCAGTTTCGTCCAAACGAACACTTAGGAAGAAGGAGGTAGAATCAGATCTTCCCTGATGACAGTTCTCAGTGTCGACGTACTTTCATTAGAATAGGTCATTGGAAGTTCCTTATTTTGGTACTTCAAAACCTGATTACCGATGTCCAAAATAACTCCGTGCTGTTTCATAAAGTCGATTCCAATGATGCACTCGTCACATATATCTGCCACCAGGAATTGATGAGTAAACACTAGATCGGCCAGTCGAATTTTAAGACTCACTTCTCCATATACTCTTGCTGCTTCTCCCGTTGCGGTTCTTAGACGGTAGCTATTGGTGTTATGAAGCCACGTCATATTTACCAGGTCTCGACGTACTGTGGATGCTGTGGCGCCGGTGTCGATGGTAGCCACATGTTTTTTCCCGTTAATAGTAGTCTCCACAGTCAGACTTTTGTTGTCTCGTTTGGTCTGGGAGACCTGGTTGGTGGTTCTGGGGCCATCGATACAAGAAACCAGCCTCTGCCCCTCGAAGTTGGTTCTTACTCGTTTCCCTGGTGGGTGATAGGCAACGCTGGTATCGTTGTTACCTTGCTCTGGGTTGGATCTCTTGCTTCCACAATGTTGACAACCGGCTTTATTTGGTGGTAGTCGGCATTGACGCTGTAAGTGCCCGGTCTTGTTGCAGTTCCAACATCTTGCTAGTCCGCTCCGCTGGATCTTTTGTATTTCAGCTCTTTGGCACGAGCATTCTTCGACTATGGCTTCTCTAAGTCGATGTACTCCATGAGAAGCCTGTTCTGCTGCTTCAATTGTCAATGCGAATGCTAAGGTTTCAGAAAGAGTACGTGTTCTAGCAGTTCGCACAGACCTCTGAAGATGTATATCGGAAATGGCACGAACGAAGGACTCAACAGCAAGCTGGTTGATGATTTATCCTCCAGCATCTGGGTATGCCAGGTGAACCAGTCTTTCGACGTCTGCTTGGAGCTGCTGTAGACTTTCACCCCTTTTCTGGACTCTGTTATTGAGTTGGACTCGGAAGACTTTTTTCAAGTGGCTATCTCCAAAGCGTTTATCTATAGCTGCCACGAGAGAACTGAAATCACCACTCTTACCAGCTGGAACTGTTTGAAGTAATTCAGCTGCTGGTCCTCTAAGAGCAAGAGTCAGTGCTATGTACTTGTCTTCGTCATCCCAGCCATTTGTTGTCGCGGCTGCCTCAAATTGTCTCTTGTAGACTGGCCAAGAAGACTGTCCATCAAATGTTGGGGGTTTCATCTCCTTTTTCCTTGCAAATTCTCCAGCAGATTCTCGAATTTTGATTTTCCGGATCTGGTCTAATTCCTTGGACAGAACAGAGAACTGTTTATCGCATCGGCTTTCCAAACGATTCTCTACAACAGAAAGCTGTTCTTCCACACCTTCAACGCGTTCGTCTAGGACGCATACATTTTTCTCAATGTTACCCAATTTACCTTCTAGAATGTTTTTCTGACCTTCTAAAACATTCTGTTGCGCCTCAAGTCTTTCGAGAATATTCTGTTGTTCCTTCTTTTGTTCACTTCGTTGTTCTTCAAGTTGTTCGAGAACATTCTGCTGTTCCTTCTTTTGCTCGTTTCGTTGTGCTTCAAGTTGTTCGAGAACATTCTGCTGTTCCTTCTTTTGATCGTTTCGTTGCTCTTCCAGACGTCCGAGAATATTCTGCTGTTGCTCTTCAATCAGCTTTTTTTGTTGTTCTAACAAAAGTTTCATCATATTAGAAAAATCTACACTTTCACTTACTTCCTCTTCTTCCACTTCTGTTTCAAAAACAAAAGTGTTTACGTCTTCCCCTTGCTGTTCCAAATAGTTACGCAAGCGCAGGACGAGCTCATTTTTCGATCCCTAATTTCGATTACCTAACTCACTTTTAAGCTCAATGCAGTTGAGCTCTTCTAACAACTTACCCATTTTCACTGTATATAATTATTATTTTTTTTTTACACTTTACTAGTCAAATAAGTTTTATTTCCACTTCTGACACCAATGTAACGTGCGCTTAGTTCGTAAAATAAAACTTCACTTTTCAATTTATTTCAACCACTTTTATTCAGTATCTATACTTTATTCGATCTCAACTCGACTTTTGGACTATCACTTGTAGACAATTTACTCTTCACTTTATCACTCTATAATCAAAACTGACTTCTGGTTGCGTCAGCTCCCTCTTTATATAGAAGTGTGAAACATCGAGAGATTTCTGGTAGTTTTTCTATGAACCATGATTTCTAGACAAGTTCCCCTCCCGGTATTTTTCTGCACACACACACACTCTCTCACAAGCAACGTCTTCCATTATAGCACTCCATTATAGCGTTGCCAGCACTTGTGTTTTCGGTTTAACGTTTTCAATTAGGAAATTAGCATGAAATGTTGGGTGCACATTACACTGCCCCCTCCTTAAGATTGTTCGTCCCGAATAATTCCATTTGCAGCCTCCCCACTATATCGATGCAGCCGGTCACAATGCACTACTTTTAACTTGCCTCTTAGTCCTCTTTGGATGCAGTAGACCACGTCGTTAATCCTCGTGACAACAGTATAAGGACCTTCCCAGTTCTGCTGAAGTTTCGGTGACAATCCCTTTTGACGATGAGGATTATAAAGCCACACACGATCTCCTGCTTGGAATCCTGCCGTTGTCGCTTTTGTGTCGTACCGCGTCTTCATCCGGTCGCTGTAGGTTTTCATCCGTTCCCTTGTTCTTTTATGGATGTCAGCGAGTCTCTCCTTGAGGTCGTCCACATACTGGTTCGTGTCCTGTGGCTCCTCTGTGGGGCATCCAAATTTAAGTTCGCTGGGCAGCCGCATGGTTTTCCCCAACAGGATGTCAGATGGTGTTTGTCCTGTCGAGCTATGTACTGCACTTCTATAGGCCATCAGGAATAGCGGTACGTGCCTATCTCAGTCTCTTTGGTAGTCGCCTACGACCTTGGTGAGGTGTTCTTTCAAGGTCCGGTTGAATCTTTCAACCATCCCATCAGATTGTGGATGAAGCGGTGTGGTTCTAGTCTTCTTAATGCCAAGTAGTCCGCACACTCCTTGGAAGATGTTTGACTCAAAGTTCCTCCCTTGGTCGGAATGGAGTTCCATAGGCACGCCAAACCTACTCACCCAGTTAAACACAATCTGGTCGACCACCGTTTTGGCCTCTTGATTTGGGATGGCATACGCCTCAGGCCACTTGCTAAAATAGTCCATTACAACCAGAATGTACTTGTTTCCAGCGTTGGTCTCTGGAAAAGGCCCAGCCACATCTACTGCAATCCTCTCAAAAGGCGATCCAACGTTGTACTGATGCATCTTACCTTGAATCTTCCAACCAGGTCATTTGGTTGCAGCACACTTGTCACATGTTCGGCACCACTTCTCCACGTCATCCCTAGCATTTAACCAGTAGAACCGATGTCGCACCTTTTCCAGTGTTTTATTTACTCCCATGTGGCCTCCAGAAGGTCCGTCGTGCATCTCCCGAAGAACTTCACTGACTTTCGATTGCGGTACGATCAGCTGCATCACATATGACTTACCGTCAGCGGATTCCCATCTTCGCCTGAGGACACCTTCTTGCACATATAGTGAGTCCCACTGTGCAAAATAGGCTTTGAGAACTGGACTCCTGTCAGAAATGTCTCCCCATTCAGGTTTCTCTTCATTTTCCTTCCATGCGAGAATGGGTTCGATGTCTGGATCCTCCTGTTGAGCAGTCCTCACTTCCTCATTGCTCCATCCGCATATTGGGTCAGCTCTTAGTCGCTGAGCGGTAATATTTTCTTTTTCTTCTTGCCGCCTACAATGCTTGCAATCCACTTTGCAAGGTCTTCGGGATAATGCGTCGGCGTTTGAGTGCAACTTTCCTCTGCGGTGTTGAATCTGGTAATGATAAGTCTGCAGTCTTTCTATCCACCTAGCGACTTGACCTTCTGGATTTTTGAAGTTCAACAGCCAGTTCAGAGCACCATGGTCTGTCCGCAGAAGGAATTTCTGTCCATAGATGTACTTATGAAAGTGCTTTGTTGCCAAGATAAGAGCTAGCAGTTCCCTTCTGGTCACGCAGTAGTTTCTTTCGGGCTTTGAGAGGACCTTGCTGTAATATGCCACCACTTTCTCTCCGCCATCATGCACTTGGGATAGTACCGCCCCGATTCCAACGTTGCTTGCATCAGCGTCGATGATGAACGTTTTGCCAGGTGTTGGATGTGCCAGCACTGGAGCGTTACAGAGGCGGTATTTGAGTTCCTGAAAAGATTTCTCGCACTCACCTGACCATTTAAACTGCTTCCCTTTTTCGGTGAGCTGATGCAAACTCTTTGCAACTCCAACAAAGTTCTTAACAAAACGTCGGTAATATGTGGCAAGACCAAGAAAGCTTCGGAGTTGATGTTTGTCCTGTGGTGTTGGCCAATTTTTGACGGAGTCAACTTTTTCAGGATCGTCTTCACTCCTTGGGAAGAGATGATGTGTCCCAAATACTTAACTTCGGTTTTGAAAAGTGCACATTTTTCCGGATTCAGTTTAAGGTTAGCCTCTCGAAGTCTCTGAAACACGGCTTTTAGGTTCTTGCAATGTTGGTCAAACGTTTTCCCGTAAACAATTACATCGTCCAAGTAGACTAGGCAAGCTTTCCACGTCAGTCCTTGAAGAACGCACTCCATCAAACGCTCGAATGTTTCCGGAGCGTTGCATAGCCCAAACGGCATAACTTTAAACTGCCAGAGCCCATTACCTGTAGAAAACGCCGTCTTTTCCCGATCATCTGGGTGGATGTCAACTTGCCAATATCCACTCTTCAAGTCCAGCGTCGAGAACCACTGGGCTCCCTCCATGGCATCCAGGGTATCACTGATCCTCGGCAAGGGATAGCTGTCCTTCTTAGTGACATCGTTCAGCTTTCGGTAGTCCACACAAAAACGAGTGCTTCCGTCTTTCTTTTTCACTAGCACCACTGGTGAAGCCCAAGGACTTTTGGAATTTTCGATAAGACCGTCCATTTTCATTGCTGTTATCATTTCTTGTACCTCACCTTGCTTGGCCAGTGGAAGGCGTCTTGCAGGTTGACGAATCGGTCTTGCATCTCCTGTGTTGATGCGATGCTGCAACAACTGTGTCCTACCATATTGTCCCTTTTGCGATGCGAAGATGTCAGTGTACTCTTGTAGGAGACTTTCAGCCATCCTTGTTTGTTGGTGATCAAGGTTGGATGAATTCAGTATTTTAGCTCTGATGGTTTTTAGCTCCTCCGGAGTTATAGTTTTTCTCGGGGCCTCGTCTGTGATCTTCGTAATTGCTGCAACCGATTCGCAACGTCCAACGACTTCTCCTTTCTTCAACCTTACATCGTACGGTCTGGTGTTTAGTAATCGTACGGGGACCATTTTGTTTTTCGGTGCTACCAGTGTTTTCCCAATGATGACGTTTTGGGAGGAACACTCTGGGTCTGGTTCCACCATGAGGTATCGAAGGCTTCCAAACTCACCCTCCAGTTTCGTCTAAACGAACACTTCAGGAGAAGGAGGCAGAATCAGATCTTCCCTGATGACAGTTCTCAGTGTCGACGTACTTTCATTAGAATAGGTCATTGGAAGTTCCTTATTTTGGTACTTCAAAACCTGATTACCGATGTCCAAAATAACTCCGTGCTGTTTCATAAAGTCGATTCCAATGATGCACTCGTCACATATATCTGCCACCAGGAATTGATGAGTAAACACTAGATCGGCCAGTCGAATTTTAAGACTCACTTCTCCATATACTCTTGCTGCTTCTCCCGTTGCGGTTCTTAGACGGTAGCTATTGGTGTTATGAAGCCACGTCATATTTACCAGGTCTCGACGTACTGTGGATGCTGTGGCGCCGGTGTCGATGGTAGCCACATGTTTTTTCCCGTTAATAGTAGTCTCCACAGTCAGACTTTTGTTGTCTCGTTTGGTCTGGGAGACCTGGTTGGTGGTTCTGGGGCCATCGATACAAGAAACCAGCCTCTGCCCCTCGAAGTTGGTTCTTACTCGTTTCCCTGGTGGGTGATAGGCAACGCTGGTATCGTTGTTACCTTGCTCTGGGTTGGATCTCTTGCTTCCACAATGTTGACAACCGGCTTTATTTGGTGGTAGTCGGCATTGACGCTGTAAGTGCCCGGTCTTGTTGCAGTTCCAACATCTTGCTAGTCCGCTCCGCTGGATCTTTTGTATTTCAGCTCTTTGGCACGAGCATTCTTCGACTATGGCTTCTCTAAGTCGATGTACTCCATGAGAAGCCTGTTCTGCTGCTTCAATTGTCAATGCGAATGCTAAGGTTTCAGAAAGAGTACGTGTTCTAGCAGTTCGCACAGACCTCTGAAGATGTATATCGGAAATGGCACGAACGAAGGACTCAACAGCAAGCTGGTTGATGATTTCTTCTCCAGCATCCGGGTATGCCAGGTGAACCAGTCTTTCGACGTCTGCTTGGAGCTGCTGTAGACTTTCACCCCTTTTCTGGACTCTGTTATTGAGTTGGACTCGGAAGACTTCTTTCAAGTGGCTATCTCCAAAGCGTTTATCTATAGCTGCCACGAGAGAACTGAAATCACCGCTCTTACCAGCTGGAACTGTTTGAAGTAATTCAGCTGCTGGTCCTCTAAGAGCAAGAGTCAGTGCTATGTACTTGTCTTCGTCATCCCAGCCATTTGTTGTCGCGGCTGCCTCAAATTGTCTTTTGTAGACTGGCCAAGAAGACTGTCCATCAAATGTTGGGGGTTTCATCTCCTTTTTCCTTGCAAATTCTCTAGCAGATTCTCGAATTTTGATTTTCCGGATCTGGTCTAATTCCTTGGACAGAACAGAGAACTGTTTATCGCATCGGCTTTCCAAACGATTCTCTACAACAGAAAGCTGTTTTTCCACACCTTCAACGCGTTCGTCTAGGGCACATACATTTTTCTCAATGTTACCCAATTTACCTTCTAGAATGTTTTTCTGACCTTCTAAAACATTCTGTTGCGCCTCAAGTCTTTCGAGAATATTCTGTTGTTCCTTCTTTTGTTCACTTCGTTGTTCTTCAAGTTGTTCGAGAACATTCTGCTGTTCCTTCTTTTGCTCGTTTCGTTGTGCTTCAAGTTGTTCGAGAACATTCTGCTGTTCCTTCTTTTGATCGTTTCGTTGCTCTTCCAGACGTCCGAGAATATTCTGCTGTTGCTCTTCAATCAGTTTTTTTTGTTCTTCTAACAAAAGCTTCATCATACTAGAAAAATCTACACTTTCACTTACTTCCTCTTCTTCCACTTCTGTTTCAAAAACAAAAGTGTTTACGTCTTCCCCTTGCTGTTCGAAATAGTTACGCAAGCGCAGGACGAGCTCATTTTTCGATCCCGCTCTAGAAAGATTTCGCTTACCTAACTCACTTTTAAGCTCAATGCAGTTGAGCTCTTCTAACAACTTACCCATTTTCACTGTATATAATTATTATTTTTTTTTTACACTTTACTAGTCAAATAAGTTTTATTTCCACTTCTGACAACAATGTAACGTGCGCTTAGTTCGTAAAATAAAACTTCACTTTTCAATTTATTTCAACCACTTTTATTCAGTATCTATACTTTATTCGATCTCAACTTGACTTTTGGACTATCACTTGTAGACAATTTACTCTTCACTTTATCACTCTATAATCAAAACTGACTTCTGGTTGCGTCAGCTCCCTCTTTATATAGAAGTGTGAAACATCGAGAGATTTCTGTTAGTTTTTCTATGAACCATGATGTCTAGACAAGTTCCCCTCCCGGTATTTTTCTGCACACACACACACTCACTAACAAGCAACGTCTTCCATTATAGCACTCCATTATAGCGTTGCCAGCACTTGTGTTTTCGGTTTAACGTTTTCAATTAGGAAATTAGCATGAAATGTTGGGTGCACATTACAATATATTTAATCCAAAATTTCTAGTTCTTCGCTACTTAAACTCTTTCTTAACTTATTTTTTCGCTTCCATATTAATTTGTAATTTTTATTTTTAAATGTAATTTGTAATGATTCACCCCACACTATTCTTTTTATGTAAGTGTTGTTAACTTCCTTATTGACCGCAAATTTCGAAAAAATAAAGTTAAAAATTAAAAACACATAAAGATTATATTTTAAACTTGAAACTTTATTAAAAGGTACGAATTGCAATTTCGGGCAAGGGTAGTTCGCCCATTATCAACGCTCCACGCGTGAACACTGAAGCAAAAAAGATAAAAGGTTGGTGGGGGTTACAAAGTAAGAACAAAAAGCTATAAATTAAGTGCAAAAACAACAACATAATTTAAGAACATACATTGAATCAATGACTGTACGAATGTACAAAGATTATTTTAAAAGGTGTAAATAAGAAAATGTTAAACTTAAATTAATTAATCAAACATTACTTAGAATACAATCCACAATATAAATGTCAAATCAATGATCAATAATAAAAACATAGAATTTGTTCTTTTGACCTTTGATCAAGTATATAATGAAAATATAAACCGAATTATAACGATTTGAATTGGACGTGTTTTCTTTTCCTTGAGAAAGTTTTCTAAAAGTATTTTTTTCCCTAGTTTTTTTTTAGAAGAAATAAAACCTAGTCAGAACATTTGGTCCTTCGAGCCGTTTTTTTTTTCAAAAACAATTATTAACATTGTTATACAGTGTGTGTGTGAAAAAACAAAGACTAAAACTTAAAACAATAGAGTGTGTACTACTAGTTAGTTGAAAAATATACATATATATATATATATACATACGAAAGTGCTTTTTATAAAATCATTTTAGTGATTAATAACGAACTTTTGTAAATTAAATCCGATTTCGCGTTTACATAAACCGAAACAACATCGCGTCGCGCAACAAATATAATATTCAAGAAGACACAGGAACTGACGGCGGCTGCAGCTGATTGTATAAGTGAGTTTGCACAGATTTTTTTCAATTTGTTGTATTCTGAAAAACAAATATATTGGTTTAAAATGACATACAAATATGGGGAACTTCAAAGTGGTTTACTTACGACCATTAAAAGAGATTTTACAAACTTTAAAAAATCCCCAAAAGAGCGCCTGACCCGCTCGTATGTGGCAGCAAGGCTGACAAAGTTGGAGGAAGATGTCGCCACATCAAAAGTCTACAACGAGGCTATCATCGGTGGTAAACATCTGGAATCAACTATGAAAAAGGAAGATCTTTTAGAGGTTTACAACCAAATTATGGACATTACCTTTGAGTACCGTGTGGAACTAATGGAGGCTCTAGAAAAGCACAAACCTGTGCCCACAGGGGACGTCAAGGAATCATCTTTGGACGCAACGTCGCAACAGTCGTCATCTCGGTCGGAGATACGGCTCCCCCGCATTGACTTGCCCAAATTTGATGGTGCTTATACAAGCTGGCGAGCATTCCACGACCGTTTTTGTGCGTTGGTGCACAACAACAGCAGTCTGGCCGATATAGATAAGCTGCACTTCCTGCATTCATGTTTGGTTGGTGACGCCGAGCGTTTCGTGCAGAATTTGTCGGTCGAGGCGGCAAATTATGAAAAGGCGTGGGAGTTGTTGAATGATCGTTACGATCACAAACGCATTCTGGTGCATTTGCAGATGCAGGCTCTGTTTGGGCAGTCTCCTATGGCCCGGGAAACTGCGACTGGTTTGAAGGAGTTGTTGTTCACTACACGGGAGTGTATGTCAGCGCTGGAGAACATGGACGTTCCGGTGGATCAGTGGGATACGGTGCTTATTTGGTTTCTGCAACCGAAGTTGCCGTCATCTACGCAGAAGCTGTGGGAAGAAAAGATAGGAAACAGGAAAGATTTACCGAAATTCGTCGAGTTTGCGGACTTCTTGGACATTCGTTTCCGCACTTTGGAAGTTGTTGACCAGCAGGAGATGTGCTCCGCGTCAAAAATGAAAGCTGAGACACACGCCAACAACCGTTCTCGCTTTCAGAGCACCAAAGTGATGTTTGCGACGCCAGCAGCTAGGCCAACAGTTAAGCCAGCCAGTAGGCAAGTAGGTAGGCCAGCAGTTCGGCCAACCTTTAACAGAGAGTCGGGAGTGTGCAGTTTATGCAATCAGCAGCAACATTCCATAAGGAAGTGTCAGCGGTTCCTGAACATGGACACATCGGAAAGAAAGCAGACTGCTCGACGCCTGAGAGTTTGCGACAACTGCCTTTCTTTCCGATGTGTCCATGTTCAGGAACCGCTGACACTTCCTTATGGAATGAAAGCTGAGACACACGCCAACAACCGTTCTCGCTTTCAGAGCACCAAAGTGATGTTTGCGACGCCAGCAGCTAGGCCAACAGTTAAGCCAGCCAGTAGGCAAGTAGGTAGGCCAGCAGTTCGGCCAACCTTTAACAGAGAGTCGGGAGTGTGCAGTTTATGCAATCAGCAGCAACATTCCATAAGGAAGTGTCAGCGGTTCCTGAACATGGACACATCGGAAAGAAAGCAGACTGCTCGACGCCTGAGAGTTTGCGACAACTGCCTTTCTTTAGGGCATTTTGCGCCGGATTGCCCCTCACCTGGATGCTGTTACTTTTGCCAACAGCGTCACCACACGCTTTTGCATGTTAACGTGGCCCAACATCCAGCTGTGCGTGCAAATATGGTCAACAACACGAGGTCAACAACAACTTCAAGAGGTCAGAATGCAGTTTCGACATCGTTTAACGCTCATGCGTTGGAGTTTGAACCACGAGAAGTACAACAAGCTTCTACAAGTGGTCAAGTTTTAAATTACCACACGTTGCATGGTAGCAGAACGCACCAGGTGCTTTTAGCGACAGCAATCGTTAAGGTGCGAGCAGCCGATGGTCGTCAACACCATCTACGAGCTTTGATCGACCCAGGATCGGAAGCGTGCTTCATCACTGAAGATGCAGCACAACGATTGCAGCTGAAAAAGCGACGTACCTTTGTCGAGGTGTCAGGGTTAGGGTTGGTCAGCAGTGGCACAACGCAAACATGCGTGGATATTGAGCTTGCGTCATGCAACTCAACTTATGGAGGTGCGGTGCGGGCACTGGTTTTCAAGTCGCTGACTGGCCATCTCCCGGCCCAACAAATGATACCTGACAAATGGCAACACCTTAAAGGGTTAACGTTGGCAGATCCAAATCTCCACGTTCCTGGACCTATTAATATACTTCTTGGTAGCGATGTATATGCCGACATACTCCTTCCAGAAGTGAGAAGACCTGCAGATGGAGTCGGACCAACCGCTCAGAAGACGCAGTTAGGGTGGATTGTGTTAGGGAGAGTTCAAGAGGAACATCCCCGGCAAATACGCAGTTTTGTGCAGACTGCTGACCTGAATTCTCAGCTGCAGAGATTCTGGGAGATGGAAGAATTGCCGTTCCAGACACATGAAACTGAGGAGAACATCGCATGCGACGCGCATTTCGATGAACACACGAGACGCCTTCCTGACGGGCGTTATGAAGTGAAGCTGCCGTTTAAAGGTGGATGTCTTCCAGCGATGGGATCCAGTAAGCAGAGCGCGGTCCGACGATTCCTGCACTTGGAGAAGAGGCTGGAGGCAAACCCAGCTCTTCGGGCAGATTATGCCAAATGCATACAGGAATATGCAACCCTAGGGCATATGGAAGAAATTCACGTCGGCGACTCGGTGTTGGCAACCCCATACCATTATTTTTTGCCTCACCATGCAGTTTTCAAGGAATCGAGTTCCACCACGAAACTGAGGGTCGTGTTCGACGCAACAGCGAAGACTTTGGATGGAAGTTCGCTCAATGATCGACTTTTGGTGGGTCCAAAATTACAGTCGAGCATTATTGATCTGGTTCTTCGATGGCGAACCCACAGATTCACGTTTACGGCTGACATCGAGAAGATGTATAGGCAGGTGTTAGTGGATACACCGGATACTTACTATCAATTGATCCTGTGGAGAAACAATCGTTTATCTCCAATCAAAATGTATCGGCTTAAAACGGTCACGTTTGGCACAGCAAGTGCACCGTATCTTGCCATCAAAATTTTGAAGCGTGTAGCCGAAGATGAAGAATCGAACCTGCCGGAAGGCGCAAAGGTTGTCCGAGAGGACATGTATGTGGACGATCTCATCAGTGGTGCCGATACTGTGGAAGAAGCACGAACAAAACGCGACCAAGCGAATCAACTTCTGGCGTCTGCGGGCTTCAATTTAAGAAAATGGACAAGCAACGTGAAGGAACTCGTCGAAGACATACCTGTAGCGGATCGAGAGTTAGATTTTGAGGTGCCGTTCAACATGTCAAATCATGTCAAAACCCTTGGCATCAAATGGTTCCCGGTAGACGACTACTTTTCATACCAAAATGTGCAACAGTCGTCAGAAGCCACAACAAAAAGGTCAATGTTGTCCACCATAGCCAAACTGTTCGACCCACTTGGCTGGATATCACCATGCGTCATCACGGCAAAATTAATGATGCAGCGGCTTTGGGAACTTAGTTGTGATTGGGATGATCCGGTTCCAGCTACACTGAAAAAAGATTGGGATGCTTTTCATGGAGAACTTCCGATGATTGAGACACTTCGAATACCACGCTGGACCTATATCAGCAAGACCAACAAGGATATAGAATTACATGGATTCTGTGATGCGTCTATGAAAGCATACGGTGCCGTAGTATACGTTCGTGTAATGGACAGTGATGGGAATATCCATGTTAATTTGCTCCTGGCAAAGACGAAGGTAGCTCCAAGTCAGCGTACGATCACACTTCCACGTTTGGAACTTTGCGGAGCAGTAGTGTTAGCGCAGTTAATGCAGTATACGAAGGACGTTTTGGCTGTTCCCGACATCAAGATGTTTACTTGGACCGACTCAACCATCGCGCTCGCGTGGATACGAGCCACTCCCGCCAAATGGACTACGTTCGTGGCCAACAGAGTGTCTGAAATTCAGCGGCTAGTGGGGATCGATTGCTGGGGACATGTCGCAACGCTTCATAACCCAGCCGATCTGGCGTCTAGAGGAGTGTATCCAGCTGAACTGACGTCATTGGAAACTTGGTGGATTGGGCCTGATTTTTTACGCAGTCAATGGGCTTTCGATGTTCCGCATCAACCTGTTGACATCGAAACTGACGAGGAACGACGTACGGTCAAGGCACTAAGTGCTCAAGTCAATCAGGATGATCGCATACTTCAAACCATCTGCGACTGTTCGAATTTGTTGAAGGTGATTCGAGTTATCGCCACATGTTGTCGTTTCGCAACAAAATGTCGACGAAAAGCAATTTCTGATGGCCCATTTACTCCAAACGAACTGGAAGCAGCGCGTATCATCGCCGTAAAGGCCGCACAGAAAGAGATGTTTAAAGCAGAGCTTCAACAAATTTTGGAAACCTCGAAGATACCTAAGTCACTCAAGACTTTGAACGCATTTGTTGATGCGGAAGGACTTTTGAGAGTTGGAGGACGCTTGGAGAATTCTCTCCTCCCCTACGACGCGCAACATCCAATACTACTTCGAAATAGTCACCATTTTACGAACCTGATTGTCAGAGATGCTCATATGAACACGTTGCATGGCGGCATCCAACAGATGATAAGTTACATCCGCCAAAAATATTGGATTGGCCAGATACGACGAAGCGTGAAGTATCAGCTTCATAGATGCACTTCTTGCTACCGGCAAAAGGCATCGGAAATGCAGCAGTTGATGGCGAATCTACCTGCACCTAGAGTTCAGATGTCACGACCGTTCAGTCATACTGGAGTTGACTACGCAGGACCCATCGAAATAAAAAGCTGGAAAGCTCGCGGAGCTAAAATACTAAAAGGGTATTTTGCAGTGTTTATCTGTTTGGCAACTAAGGCCATTCACTTGGAAGTCGTGTCTGACCTGACAACCCAAGCCTTTTTAGCAGCATTTCGGCGGTTTACGGCCAGGAGAGGTAGCTGCAAACAAATCTACAGCGATTGTGGAACAAATTTCGTCGGCGCTAATAACGAATTAGCCAAAATGTTGAAGGACGCGAAGCACGATTGGAAGGAGATTGCCGAAAACCTTGCAAATCATGGTACAAATTGGCACTTTATTCCCCCAGCTTCTCCACACTTTGGTGGATTATGGGAAGCGGGAGTGAAATCGGTGAAATACCATTTGAAGCGAGTTGTTGGAACCGAAAGGCTGACTTTTGAGGAGCTCACAACGCTTCTAACTCAGGTAGAAGCGTGCTTGAATTCGAGACCCTTATGCCCGCTCTCCGACAGCTTAGATGATTTGGATGCGCTAACACCCGCGCATTTTCTCGTAGGCGAATCTTTGCACGCGGTGCCACAAGGCGAACTCAACAACAACATCACTAACATCGACCGATGGAAAAGAGTACAAGCGCTGGCGGAAGGGTTTTGGAAAAAGTGGAGTTCCGAATACCTTGCACGGTTGCAGCAACGTCCGAAATGGACTCAAGTTCAAGAAGCTCCCAAAATAGGAGACCTAGTGTTGCTCAAGGATGAGCGACTTGCACCGACTTACTGGAGTCTTGCCCGAATCGAGAACACTCACGCGGGAACGGATGGTCTTATACGCGTTGTCACGGTCAAGACACAAAACGGAAACTTCAAACGACCCATCGCGAAAATCTGTTATTTACCGTCCAACAAACACCAAGAGCAATCGGCATTAGTATAAAAATTAATTCCTAAAACATCAACTGGTATCCGAAACATTTCAAAGGTATGCTGTTTTCAAAACGCGGAACTTGAGTAACGAAGTAAATCAACACATTTTTTCATGCAATTCGTCATTCTACACAGCAATCAACCCATCTGTACAAAACACATTATCGATCAAAACACCAATCAACACATCTATACAAAAAATAAAAGTTACACCAAATCATCAACGAACTCATCTCATCAATCAACACATCGTTAAAAATATGCAAAGCTGCTCAAACCATCAAAACACATTCTTAAAAACACATCTTTAAAACCACCTGAAAAGCTGTTCAAGAAATAATAAATCAAACAAGAACTTTTAAAAAATCATCTTTATTGAAAGACATAACAATCTACAAAATTGCACGAAAGGCAATCAAGCAGTTCATCTGTAATACTGTGCTGCAACAACGCACACACAAAATCAAACTTATATTCTAAAGGAACTAAACACAACTTATTCCTAAACACTTAAGCTTTACATCGAGTGCTTAAAACATAACTTATTCTAAAACCTTAATCTATAACACAAATCAAACACATCATTTGTTAAATCATCTTTACATGACGTTCAAAAGGAACATCCTAAACAGAGCCGAGAGACATCGCACGTCGAAAGTCGATTTCCCGTCGGCAAAACAAAACAACAAAAAATCGTCGTCGACAAGACACATTTTGGTAAAAAAAAAAAAAAATATCTATGCACTGCAACAAACGCATGCACAATGAAAATTGATATTAAAAACCGCTTATAATTTAACAAATTAACAAAATATCACCGGCATAAACACATAATGCATTGCCATTTTAAAAGCAAAAAAAAACACGATCCACATTACATAGAAAATAGAAAACGCGAAATGTCAAATGCCGTCGGCAAATGCATTTGACCATTTTGTACATAGGTCTGATTAATTTAAGACCAAATATACAGTCCACTGAATTTAAATTGATAAGCACTTAATAATTTGCAATTAATTCAAAACACACCTACAACTTAATCAAAGTTATAAAATTCGCGAAATATTTCCGAAATAAATCGCGGTTTGTTTACAATCAAAATGTAAACAATTCTAGTTTTCCAACTAGAAAAGGATGGCACTTGGTCACGACAAAAATGCCTTTGCCATTGAACACACACACACACATATATATATACCCAGCTACCAGCTATTGAAATAAAATAACCTACGCGCGAACCCCGTACTCCGCGAATTAAATTGTAAAATATGCACACGTACACACACACAAACATATACGCACGCTACCCAAAATCGAAATTAAAATTTTAATAAATTGAACATTTATGATGTCAAACAAACAAAACAGAAACACTACAATCACAAAAAACATACGAATTAATATCTAATAAAATATAATATAAAAACAAAACAAAACACTCAGCCTGAATTATGTGGGTAGGCACACATAAATGAACACCACTCATAAACCCAAGATGAAAGTTGCGGGAAATCCTTTGCAACTTATCCAAAATTCCCAGCAACCGTATGCAGCAACTCCAAGACACCACCGCAGCCATCTATTCAACGCACTGAATTTAACGCACTTATTATTATCACTAATTTATTTAAAACAAAACTCATTTAATAAAATTCACGATTAAAATATCGAAGAACGCATGCCGGCACCATGCTTCTTCTTCACACCTTCAACAAAAGAAATGAATTAATTTACTATATAGAAAATGGAAATGGAACTACAATCTACAACCACCACCGGTGTGAATGCCATTCACAAATAATACTGCTGTCCTACACCTACCAGCAGCAACATTAGAACATCCCATTCAAGTGTGAATGAGATAACTCTTCGATTGTCATTTAACTTAGTAGTATGCATGTACCATGTAGTGTCATCAAAAGTTTCTTTTTACGGGTGTACATGTGATGATTATGTTATTTTTATAATGCACTAATACTATTGTCTCTTTACATGTAACTTAGTGGTCCCACTATCGTGAAACGTCTTGGAAAAGAGATCAATGATGGAAATAATGGGAAACAGTGATGCCAAATTATTACTTAACATCCCCGCTGCATCGAGCTGAAATCTTAAAACTCAACATTTAGAGGCGGGAGAATGTACGAATGTACAAAGATTATTTTAAAAGGTGTAAATAAGAAAATGTTAAACTTAAATTAATTAATCAAACATTACTTAGAATACAATCCACAATATAAATGTCAAATCAATGATCAATAATAAAAACATAGAATTTGTTCTTTTGACCTTTGATCAAGTATATAATGAAAATATAAACCGAATTATAACGATTTGAATTGGACGTGTTTTCTTTTCCTTGAGAAAGTTTTCTAAAAGTATTTTTTTCCCTAGTTTTTTTTTAGAAGAAATAAAACCTAGTCAGAACAATGACAAAAAAGTTAAGCGTTAAGTACAATGTAAGAAAAAAGACTCAAGAGAAAGAACATTAAGTAAAGACTCAAATTATAAAAGAGAGAACAAGTTTGACTGTATAGGGCATTCGTCAATATTTAGTAAATTATCGTTAATTGAAATATATAAAGATTCATATGCATCTAATTTATAGGGTTGACTAACATGTTTAATGAGCTTGTAGTTATCCAACGGATTAAAAATGTGTGGTGTATAAGGATCTACACCAAATGCGTGTGTACCAAGGGCTGTGTGTGTGGCTTTCTGTTTGATGTACCTATGGTGCTCTTTTATACGGCAATGAACTGCTCTCTTAGTCTGCCCAATGTATTTGCGTTGACATATTGGACAAGTGATCTGATAAATTCCGCTCTTATTTTCCATTTTTGGTTTGTCTCTTGTTGTGCCAAACGATGTGCGTAATTTGTTGGTATTAGTGTGTGCTAAAGTCAAACCAGCAAGGTTAAACGATTTACCTAACCGATTCGTGATCTCGGGTACATAAGAAAGAGCGATGTGACGTTTATTTGATTGTGTGTTTATAAGATTTTGAGAGAAAAGAGTCGAACGATCATCTCTTTTAACTCTTTGCACTTAATTTATAGCTTTTTGTTCTTACTTTGTAACCCCCACCCACCTTTTATCTTTTTTGCTTCAGTGTTCACGCGTGGAGCGTTGATAATGGGCGAACTACCCTTGCACGAAATTGCAATTCGTACCTTTTAATAAAGTTTCAAGTTTAAAATATAATCTTTATGTGTTTTTAATTTTTAACTTTATTTTTTCGAAATTTGCGGTCAATAAGGAAGTTTACAACACTTACATAATTATAATCGACCACAAAGTTTATTAAAAACTGAACAATACCTTTTTTAAAACTATTCTTTTTATTGCTAAACAATTTCCTTGAAGTGGCATTTATCACTATTTTTACTCTTTATAAAATAAAAAATGCCACTACTTTAATTCTTGTCTCATTGTTAGTTTTATTTTTTTTAATCATCTAATACTATGTCATTATTGTAATACAAACAGAAAGAAACAAGAATAAAAGACGAAAATAAATAATCAAACTATATGAGTTTTGCAATGGAAATTCACAACGAAGATACCAGGAACTTTATCCTAACTGAAAATCTGGCAGCCCTAAGCCTATAGGAGTCCGAAATAAATACAGTTTCAAAGATTACAAGACTACAAGTAAGACAAGAGTTATCGAGAGCAAACATCCAAAATGAAATCGAAAAACGGGCTCTGGCATTCATTCAAAACGAAGGAGGGCACTTTGAGCACTTGTTATAATAGTATTTGTATAAAGTACATAAGAGACTACTGTAATGACTTGATTGTATCGTAATAGCAAAATCAATTATTATTTGAAAATAAAAATGACGAAAAATAAAAATACAAACTTTCTTTGTGTAACACTTTCAATTGTATATTTGCTTCTGGTAAAGAATTTAGGTCATATGACTTTGTGCATACTAGGTTCATTAATTATATGGCAAGTAGGTATTCTACGTTTTTGTTTACTTTAGTAGATTTGACATTTCATGTGGATGGTAACTTTAAGAAATGTTTGATTAGTTATTTTATTTTAACATTTACAAAATTTTAATGTACTTTCGTACATTCTCCCGCCTCGAAATGGTGAATGGTAAAATTTCGATATCGCAGAAATCTACAGCAGTTTGGCATCACCGTTTCCATTGGTTTCAGCATTGAAGTCAATCCCAATATGTTCCACGATAGTGGGACCACTCAGGTATACATGTAAATAGACAACAATGTTAGTGTATAATAAAAATGTAATGCCATTCATGTAAATAGAGTAACAATAACAAGACTTATCATTAAAGACATTGTTACGGTAAAATATCCCGGAACAAAAACTACTCTTGCTGTTGCTTTATTTTCATTCTTTTATCCTTTCTTTTCCACTTAACCTTCCCATCCTTTTTTTTTGACCCCACCATTATTCCGTTGTTTGCTCTTAGCAGTGTGAACGTAACACCGCTTTGAGCAAATAACAAAAGCAGGTAGCCCAAATCAGCGGATGAGCTGAAATATTGATCGGCATGTCAAGCTAGAAGGACTCTGGAGAGTCACATTCAAAACCAACAACACAAAATCGTCAACATAAAATACCCATACACACACCACACAACATCATACAGAATACACAACCATATGGATCCAAAACGTTGATCTAATGAGCTCTAAATTGCGAACGACAAAACATCATCATTTCAAACAATTTGAAACAATGTAAAGCAGTATGGCGTTAAGCCCACCCTAAATTATCATAACAAGGTATAAAAAGGTTGGAACGATAAGTGTTCATTCCCTCATCCTTAAATCTGCAAAAGGGTCCACCAGTGTCAGGTTAGGGTTCGCGGTGTACAAGATTTCCTCCTCCTATAGGTTTCCTCAAAAGCATTTGTTATTAAAAATAATAGTAAATTAATCTTTAGTCTTCTTAGATTCACTTTTCACGCGTAGTAGAGTAACTGAGAAAATGCTCAGATTCAACTTGTTTTCAATTTAGTCAATTTCGATGTTTTCTCAAAATGGTTTTGATATAGGGTTTTAGGTGCTCTGGACCCACCCATCAAGTTTGGCAAGTGTTGGATGACACCAACCACTTGTCGAACTTTCGAACTTGGTGATTGGCAAGAGAACGGCAAGTTTTGGACGACACCAACAACTTGTCGAACTCTATGAATGTGTGTGTACACTTTTGTTGGTATTCGACAGCGATGGCTCAGCACGCCAACGGTGGCTGATGTCGAGACACTGAATCCACAAAAGTGATTGGATGAACGTATGAATGTATGCGTGCATGAGAGCGGGGTTGAGACCAGGGAAGAAGCTAGGCTTGAAGTGGGAGACACTTCTTGGCTAGCTGACAAGCGATTGAGAGGTTTTTAAATAGTTGTTGAGAAAAATCAGAAAGTGAAAAAAGTTGAGAACAAGTTTTTATTATTTTGAGTTTCTTAGCAAGTTTTAGCAAGTCCTTTTTGGAATTCTTTTTTTGGAAAGTGAGTTTAGGAAGGAGAAAGGAGCAAGATTATAAGAATCGTCAGGACGGGACGATAATTGGGAGAGGAAAAAAATACGAGGAAAACAGATAGGAGGAGGACATCTTGAAAAGATAAGTAGAGTGAATTACATAAAAACATATTTCTTGAGTGCGTAGTTTAGTGATATCTTTTTAAACAAATTTCTGTGTGGACCTTTTTTTTTAACAACGAATTTACCAGAAGATTGTCTGGCACGCGCCCCTTTAATTTCCACCCCATTTTGGAGTTTTCGGGACCGAATTTTAACGGTCCAACCTTTTACACCTTTGTTCTTTTGTTTTCTTGAAAGACATTTGAAGGTCTTTTTAACTCTTATATATATATATACTGTCTCTATAAATTTCTATTTACTTCTTTCAACCTTGTAAAAACAACTTTATTTTCTTTAAAAGATCTGGGTTTTTAATCCAGGTTTACCAAGGTTTTCCCAGCAATAAAATCATTAATATCATCTTTCTTTCTTTTCATTTTATATTCCTTTTTATTAAACATTTTTCAGTTAAGGTTTGGAAATTCCTTCTCTTTAAAAATTTCCTGGCGCCCATTTAAATCTAGGACACCCTGTTCTGATTTAATCAATATAATAATTCAATCACCTATTTTTTTAACCATCTACTTTTTACCACACACATACTTTTTATACGCGATCGTTTTTTTAGCTATTGTGAAGTGTGAACCCAGCCCAGCTGAGTAGCCGTGGAGTAGCCGCATATCATTTTTTATTGCAGCTTATTGCACTTTTTTTTTGCTTACCCCGTCGAGTTTGACAGTTGTCATTCTCGACTATATTTTCGCGGCACCGGTGTGCTTTTTTTCATTTAATTTCTTTAATTTTCTTTATTTTTCATATTTGGATACGAAAATCCAATAGTTCCGCGGTCTACAAGTTTCGCATCATCGTAAATAATAGTTTAATTGATAAAAAAAAAAGTGTAATAACATATGCATACTACGTAAACACAGTGTACAAACGAAGTAGTGTTTTTTCATTCACGCTTGAATGAAATTTTGATGGGTTGTGTTTCTTAATAGTGCGGGTCGTTGAGTAAATCGCGCCGTGTATTGCTTTTTTTTGTTGTTGTTTTAAATTAATTAATTGCAAGATGTTATTAAATGTGTTTGATTGAATAATCGATCCAGTTTATCCAGGTGAGTTTTTTCCATTTACATGATAATTAATTTAAATTTTATAAATCTGATTAAAATGTGTGTTGAAAGTGAGTAGAATGTGGTATTTCAATTACCAAGTGCGTGCGAGATTTGTGTGAAATGTATGTGTTGTTACGGCTGTTACATAGCACCACGTTACCCCAACCGAAAATTTGAAAAGTAAAGACACAAACCGGAGGTGATCTCAGAAAAAAACAAACTTCAAGAAGATATTAGCTACTGATCATCTATTTGACATTTGGTGGTCGGTAGGGTAGGTTTTTGAAATTTGGGACACGGATGCTAGGCCATTCAGGGGTAAGGTAGAGGCGGGGGAAATGCCAAGTGAAGCGGTCGGGGAACAGGAAGAGGGATAGCCAATGGGAAGAGAGGAAATAAGGAAAAACGGATGAGGAGGAATACGGCAAAATTGCGTGATCAGGTGGATTGAACTACAACGGGGATCGAGTGGGCTCATCGATTAGCGGGAAAAATAAATTAGACCGAGGTGATAAATACCAGCTGATCGATGAGGATCGTCAAATAATCCTCAGCATCAGTGACGACGAGTCAACTTCGGCCATAAAAAAAAATCGAACATTTAAAATTGCTTAAAATAACGTCACCATAAAAACGTAGAAAAAAAAATAAATCAAGTTAGTATAGGAATCGGAAGTGATCGCAGAAAGATCAGAAAAAAAAACCCTCAAAAAGAAAAAAAAAAAGGTAGAAGTGTTTAAATTGGAAAAAGTAAAGAAAAAGTGTAGGTTTTCTTGATAGAAAAGAAACAAAACAAGGTGTTAAAGAGTGTAATTAATTTCAGTGCTAGTGAGGTGCTACATCTCGGAGGAAATTACTTGGTAGCCGATTAGTTTCTCTAGGAGAGATGAGAAGGTGGTGAGTGGTAACCGACACCCCATGAAACCTCACGTATGTAATGTAAGTCACATTTTTATTTTATTACGTATTTAGTGCCACAGCCACTAATAAAAGCTAAAGAGGAGCCGGAAGTGAAGGCCAAACAAGGCGGCGGTTACAGGCCAGACCAGGGGTCTGAACCGCCGAGGTTTTTTTTTTGGGAGCTGACCACCAAAACCAGGCTGCTCAACCATTAATCACTTAAGCCAGGCGTGATATTTTTTTTTTGTTGTTTTTTGTGTAATTCAAATTACCTTTTTTTTTGTAATTCTATTATTCAGTTTTTTATTTGTGGTATAAGTTTGATAGGGCGTAAGTTCACTTGGACTTTAAATATTTTTGTTGAAAAATTGTTATTTCGGAATAGTGGTAGTTAAAGAACTAGCATCGCTTCGTAGAACCGGTTCCCTTAGTGCCATCTATTGTTTTTTTTGTGTCTTTGTGTTGGTGCGTGAGGACATTTATACCACGCCATACGCTACGTACCCCTACAAAGAGCTCTTTATAGGTAGGTTAATAGTGCTTTAGCTATTAAGCCCAGAAAGGGGCAGAGTTAGGGGGCAGTAAAGGGAGTGGGCCGAAGGGAGTTAAGGCCTCAAAACCACCCCTATTTGAACATCAGTTTAATAAGAAAAAAAAAATAAAAGGAACCCCAAAGAAAAAAAAAATCCGGAATAATAAAATAATTTAAGTAAGCATACGCCTTGTCTACTTCCAAGGGTTGCCGCTATAGGTTAATTAAGTCCTTTAAAGAAGCATTAATCAAAGCAAGTTATCGATTAGGATAATATCGTTTTTTTTTTGATTATTTTCTTTAATTTTTTTGTGTACATTTGTCAAACCTTAATAATTAAAGTAAGGATTAACAAGTTTATTTGTTTAAGTGTAGGTTAGTTTTTTTTGTCGTACTTTGAGCACAGCAACCCATTTGTTTTGCCTTATATTATGGTTATTGAAGTTAACAAAAATATGATTTAATAAAGTAAACAGTATTGTGAATCACGTCCTGTGAAGGGAAATATATAGTGCATTTCATTGTGTGGCTTGAAAGAAGCTGCATGGCGTGCTGAGAAGATACCGAGGGGGTGGAAGATGGTGGACTGAAGATGTCCGTCAGTGAAGGGGGTTGAAGTTCTTGTTTTCAGGATACAACGGAGAAGGGGGAATTCTAAACACTGGCCACAGAATCCCAAGGTAGGGAGGGCGAACCAGACCATGCTGCGCTACATCTGCAGCCCAAGCGTGTGGTGAGTTGAACTCAGGTGGTGGGAAAAAAAATGTATGTTTTGTCTTGGCACGATTTATGTAATTTGTTGTAGGCGTTTTCTGCATAGAGAGGTAAGATCCCCCCCACATCCGGCGAGCTTAGCCGAGCTTAACGAGCGTGCCATTTCCTCTCGATGCAGATCATCCTGTTTCTCACAGCTCCCAATTCCAATCCGTCGTTTCCGTTCCTGTGGGTTTCCTTTTCCTTTTTCTCGTTTCCTTTTCCTATTACCGATGTTTCCTAGTCCTGACCTGCAACAAATTTGGCGCCCAACGTTTTTTTTTGTAGTCGTTTAGTGTTTTGTCTTATAACAAATAACTGATGTTAACGTCCAGATCCCAGGTCCGTATGTCTTTGACTGGAAGGCCCAAGGCGTACCAAGTCAAACTGCGACGGATACCTGGATGATGACGAAAGCAGCGTTAATCTTCCAATATAAGAAATTTTTCCAATTTTGTTTTTACTGTTCTGTAATCAAATATTACCACATTACTTTGTTTGCCTTTTCGTATCCTGCGCGTTCTAGTCTTCGTCCAAAGGCGGTTACAACGCCAGACAAGTTCCTAACGGATTGAGCGTGCATAGGGTCGGAGGCGAAGTTCTTATGTTTGTAACAATTTGTTTTCTTTTTATTTATATATTTTGTTGACGAATAACCGATGTTGACGTCCAGATCCCAGGTCCGTATGTCTTTGCCTGGAAGGCCGGAGGCGTACCAGGTCAAACTGCGACGGATACCTGAATGGTGACGACGACAACTTTAATCGTCTGATATGCGAGATTTTTGCAATCTATGTTCGTAGACTGTTTCTGTAAGCATCACCAAATCCGTATGTCTTTACTTGGAAGGCCACTGGCGTACCAAAGTGAATCGCGACGGATGCGGAGATGAATACAGTAGGAGCAGTCAATTCCCCACTTTTTTCCTTTCCTTTTGTCGACTTTAGTATCGTGAAGCAGTGGCCCGTAAGATAAGTGTTGTCTACGCGTTGCATTGTTTCGTGATACAGTGGTTGAGCTAGTTAGTTTGTGTTAGTTTTGTCTGTATATGTGTTTATTTACGTAAGTTCAAAGTCACCACACGCTCGGAATCTATTGAATCCTGGAGGAAGGGCGAGAGCACCTCGATGGTTAAAAGTACCACTGAAGATAGCCACCATATACACCCCCGTATGTTTATGAAAATTTAGTACTATTTTTGTTGAGATATTGTAGGTATCGTTGCAGTTTTTTTTGTTTTCTTTTTTTTCAAATTGTTTTTTTTTATACAAGTTTTTTTTGAAAAAAATCAAAATTTTTTTGTGAAGCTGACCATATTTGGTTCAGGTTCAACAGTATTTTTTTGTTTTGCTTCCAGTTTTTTTGGTTACTTTCTTTTTTTTTCCTTTTTTTTTTGTTTGTTTTTCGGAAGTATTCGTTAACATTGATAATTTTTTTTTATTACATCACACAATCGTTATTATACGAACGTCTAATTCGTGTAAGGATTTTTTTTATCGTTTTTTTTCTGAACGAAGTTGGTTCATTTAACTTTTTGTTATTTAATGCATTTATCTCCGAATCTTAAGATTGAAATAAAAAGTTCGAATCATGGTGGATGAGGAACACGATCCGCTATAGAAAGTGAGAGGGGCGGTTATAGAGGGGGCATCGGGCATGCAAACTAGGTCATCGAGTCGGGTTCAGGCAAGACGCGGTGGGCTAATTCACACCCCCATTCGAAAACCAGAATCTGGAAACATCGCACCGATAAGTGGGTTGTCGGTCAGTACCTACATCCCATGGTCAGATGTGACAGTGACCCGGTCCAACGAGTCTCTCACCACTATGTCTAAAGGGCAGGAATTCGAAGCCCAGTCGGTTGAGGTTAGTGGGTCAAGACACTCATTGAATGGTGATCCATATGAGCAGCCACCACCGCGCGTTAATATGTCTCCGTCACAAAGAGTGTTATCCAAGTATTGGTTACCCAGCCACCTTACCAGTGCGCAAGGACAGGGGGGGCCAGGGATGGAGCGAAAGGAGGAGAATCAGCTACCTTCATATGGTAGCTTGAAAGATAAGCAAACCGTGGAGAAAACATCGTCCAACTCTTTGAACGCAGAACCCGTAATAGGAGATAAGGCTACAGAGCCAACAACGAAAGATGCTTCCCGGGGGGCTAGGTTAGGAGAAGAAGTGGCGAAAGTACCAGAAGACCTGAAAGCTTATATTAATCTGGCTTTGGTTAATGCTTTTTCTTCCTACAAAAACTTGTTGAGGGAAGAGATTTCAGAAGACTTAGGAAAGAAGGTACGGGATAGCCTAATCCAATTCATGGGTGAAATCAACGCGGTAACACGATCCTCACCTCCAGTTGAAGAATCCAATCAGCGGTCGTCAAAAGCTCAAGGAGCCATCCCTAAGCAAAACTTTGCGCAAGCAGCTGGTTCCAGCCTTGGTCAAACCCAGCTGAATAGAGATAGGGGCTTAAATGATGAGGGTGTCAGACAGTACCAGTGGCATCACCAAAATAGGTCAGGGAAGGGGGTTAACCAAAAGGTAGGTTTGCAACATTCGGTGTATGCTCATCGGGAGAGATATCAACCGAATGACTACACAAGTCCGCCTCAAGGTCAACCACAGAGAAGTCCACCTGGGGGAGTTAGAGGTCAAATTCGCATTGACAAATGGGGCATTAACTTTGATGGGAAGCCCGAGACTCTGACGGTAGAAGACTTTATCTTCCGCTTAGAGACGCTTCAGGGCCAGTATGAGTTCCCGTGGGAAGAAATAATGAGGGACTTCCACTTGTTGCTCTCAGGCAACGCGTATAATTGGTTCTGGCAGTATCAACGTGCGAACTTTAGGCCGGACTGGCCGACCTTGCGCGATGCATTGATGCGACAATTCCGAAACTCTAGATCGGACTTTGAGATAATCAGAGATCTGATGGATAGAAAGCAGGCAGCCTGGGAGACAAGTGACGAGTATTTCGGGGCGATCGCAACTCTACGTTCACAGCTTCGGGTTCAGATACCTGAAATGGAGCTCGTGAACATCCTAAAGAGGAACCTGTGTGAGCGAATAGGTAGGCTGGTCTATCCTATGTCCCTCTTCACGTTGGATCAGCTCAGATATGCGTGTAAGGACGCGGAAAATGCCTTTCCGAAGCGTGAGAACTCCAGTTTCTTAAAACCAACTCCACCAAGGGTTGCAAAGGTGACCGAACTTGAATACGAGGACACGGGACCTTCGTACCATGACTCGATTGCAGCCTTCCAGCAAAGTGGCGGCCGGCCTAGAATTCCGAAACCACCAGACGACGTCAGGAGTCTGAAATGCTGGAATTGTAGGGTAGAAGGGCATTCGTTTATGGATTGTCCAGTGCCACAGCGTAGCATTTTCTGCTATAGATGTGGGCTAGAGGGAGTGGTAACACCAAAATGCCAGCGTTGCCACCCGGAAAACGTGAGTCGGAACGTGAACTCTCGGGGCGAGTCTTGTTCTACGCAAACAGCCCTATGAAGGTGAACGAAGAGAGTTCGCAGACAGAAAAGGTAGATGGTAAAATAAAAATATTAGTAAGGGATGAGGGAATAAATCGTAATAAAATAGTAAAATATGAGGGAATAAAACCGCTTCATGTTAGGGTAAAAGAGTACTACGAATCTCGGGAAAGGATATTTGCTGGTTCCAAAGCTATAACACAAAAAGTAGAAAAAGCTAGGAATAGGTATAGGATAAGAAAGGACATAAGAAAAAAGGTTACGTCAACAATAATAAACACAGATACTGACCTTCGACCTTACGCCAAGGTTAAAATAGCGGGGAAAGATGTCCTGGGTCTGCTGGATAGTGGGGCGAGTGTTAGCATTCTTGGTAAAGATTGTATAGAGTTAGTGCGAGAACTTAACCTTCCGGTCCTTCCATACCAATCGGGAGTGAGAACCGCAGATGGCAAGAGACAGGACATTGTAGGAAAAATAGAAACGTCGATTCAGTATAAGGAGGAGGTAAAAAGAATAACGTTGTTTTTGGTTCCGTCCTTGGAACAAGAACTCTATTTGGGAGTCAATTTTTGGAGCAGCTTCAGGATAGCTCCTAGTATAGTGAGCACTGTAAATCTAATGGATGATTCGGAAGTCACCAACGAGCATGAGCTCAACCCAGAGCAAAAATCAAAGCTGGAGTGGGTTAAAGGTAGGTTTAGGAGTTCGGACAAACATGGTCTGGGAAGGACAGCGTTGATGGAGCATGTCATCGATACTGAAGACACCATACCGATAAAGCAGCGTCACTACCCGTTTTCCCCAGCGGTGCAAGCCATCTTGTATGCCGAAATAGACCGAATGCTAGAGCTTGGAGTGATTGAGGAAAGCGAAAGCCCCTGGTGCTCGCCAGTTGCCCTTATAAGTACCGGTTTTGCCTGGATGCTCGTAAGGTCAACTTGCACAGCAAAAAGGACGCGAATCCTCTCCCCAATATAGAAGGACTTATTAGCAGGCTACCCGACACCGTATTTATAAGTAGCGTCGATCTGAAGGAAGCATTTTGGCAGATACCGTTGGAGAGATCAAGTAGGGAAAAAACTGCGTTTGCGGTTCCGGGAAGACCCTTGTACCATTTCACTGTTATGCCCTATGGGTTGTGTAATGCGGCTCAAAGGCTATGCCGTCTTATGGACAAGGTAATTCCTGCACGATTGAGGGACCGTGTCTTCGTGTACCTCGATGATCTGCTCATCATAGCACCTGACTTTGAAACACATATGGCCTTGCTAGAAGAGGTAGCTGAGTGTTTGAGGAAAGCCAATCTCACCATCAACATGGAAAAATCGAAGTTTTGCTTCAAAGAATTGAAGGTATTTGGGTTTCATTGTTGGAGGGGGAAAACTAAAGACAGATCCAGCAAAGATGGAAGCCATATCTGATTTTCCTGTGCCAAAATCACCAAGGCAAGTCCGTCGGTTGCTAGGTCTAGCAGGGTGGTACAGACGCTTTATCAGAGACTTTTCCACACTTACCGCACCTTTGACCGATCTTCTTAAAAAGAAGAACTCTAAGTTTCAGATGACGGAAGACGCTTTAAAAGCATTTGAACTTCTTAAAACAGCTCTTACGCCAGCTCCAGTTCTATCCCATCCCGACTTTTCCAAAAGGTTCTACATCCAGTGTGATGCTTCAGATTCGGGAATAGGGGCTGTGCTGTTCCAAAAGAATGAAAACGATGAAGAATCCCCGATAGCGTACTTCTCACAAAAATTAAACAAGTGCCAAAGAAACTACAGTGTGACCGAGAAGGAGTGTATGGCAGCGGTAATGGCAGTGCAAAAATTCAGACCTTATGTCGAAGGCATGGATTTCACGGTAATAACAGACCACTCCAGTCTTAAATGGCTCATGGGAGTTAAAGACCTGAGTGGAAAACTGGCAAGGTGGAGTCTGAAGTTACAAGCATTTGCGTTCGACATACAGCACCGCAAGGGTACACTTAATGTGGTTCCCGACACTCTTTCTCGGGGTCACATTGAGGCTTTAGAAATTGAGCAGATTGCTCCACTGATTGATTTGGACTCACCGGAATTCCAATCAGAAGAATATATAGTTCTTATCAAAACAATAGGAGACCACAAAGAAGAATTGCCGGACTTAAAAGTCGTTGAAGGGTTTATCTACAAGAGATCTTTTCCGTCCCAGATGCAGGGTGAGTTGGTAGAACACCAATGGCGATTATGGGTTCCCTCGTGTCTTACTGAGGAGCTTATTGCAAATGCCCATAATCCTCCCCAAGCTGTGCACGGAGGCATAGCAAAGACCTTGGAAAGAGTCAGGCAGAACTTCTACTGGCCTAATATGTCTGTTCAAATCAAACAGTTTGTAAATCGGTGTAGTACGTGTAAAGAGTCTAAGTCCAACAATCAAGTAACCCGTCCACCTATATGTACGTCATATTGCTCAGATAGACCTTTTCAGAAATTATATATCGATTTTCTGGGTCCCTACCCACGATCAAAAACAGGTAACGCCTATGTATTCGTGGTATTAGATCACTTCTCGAAATTTGTTTTTCTTAAGTCCATGAAAAGTGCCAACAGCGGCAACGTAATAAAATTTTTGTTAAACGAAGTGTTGAACCTGTTTGGTGTGCCAGAGATCATCCATTCTGACAATGGCAAACAATTCACGGCAAAGGAATTCGGAGATCTACTATCCAAGTTCGGGATTCGACACTTCAGAACGGCAAGCTATTCTCCCCAATCAAACGCGTCGGAGAGGGTGAACAGAACACTGCTAGCTGCTATACGCTCTTATCTCAAAGATGACCAAAGGGACTGGGATCTACATCTTAGCGATATAGCGTGCGCTCTGAGAAGCTCCGTCCATTCGTCCATAGGAGTGTCACCATATTTCGCTCTTTTTGGGATGAACATGATGACACATGGAAGCGGATATGACTTGGCCAAGAAACTCGATGCAGTAGCTGACGGTGAACTGCGCACTCTTCCTAGACACGAACGGTTGTGGACCTTACGGGAAAAGATTCGTGAGAACATCTTGAAAGCCAACCAGAAAAGCGCGCGTACTTATAACCTACGCACGAAAAAGATTCGTTTCGCCGCTGGCCAAGAAGTGTTTCGAAAAAACTTTGTATTAAGTGACTCGTCAAAGAATCTGTCTTCAAAACTATGTACCAAATATGTTAAGTGTCGTATAGTCAAACAAATTGGCAACCATATGTTTGAGGTAGAAAACCTGGCTGGAAAGAAAATAGGTGTTTTCCATGCTAAAGACTTGAAGCAGTGAATTCCAGATCCAATCCTACAATACCAAATTCCCTAACGATTTTTTTTTTGCATGTTGAATGTTATCCTTTAGTATGTATTTATATTAGTATATTTGATATTCATGTTAATTTATTTTTTTTTTTTGAGTTAGGCTAGCTTGTTAAACTCTTCGGTGTATTAATCTTTTTTTTTATCATTCGTTATCGTTACTGCATGTTAAAGTATTTCTATCATTTATGAATAGGTATATTATTACTAGTCAAATTGGTTCGCGGCAATATTTACACTCATTTTGATAGTAGGTTAAGTATTCGGTAGGTCTTGATAGCTAGAGTTAATGAGAAAGATTTATTTTATAGGCATATATTTACTTATTTATTTATTTATTTATTAAACTATTTATATATTTATTTATTTATTTAGTTATTTATTTATTCGAGTATTCAGCATTCCATTTTTGTTTACTTTCGAGTGGTTTTATAAATACACCAGTCGTTTGTTTACTTTTTGTTTATTTATGGTGCCCTTCTAACTTTCCATTATCGCTACTAACTGTCACATCTGTTTATTTACATTTTGTCAATCATCTAATCATATGATCGTCTATAGGTACACACATAACTGTAAGAAGCCGTATTATCTTTAGCAGTATTGAAAATTCGCATGTCATCCCTAATCCACTGTTGCCAACTTCCGCCTCCTATCCAATAATAATTCCCAGGTCCTATTGAGTCCGTTCGTGAATTGAAGATGGAATTGCCCGGCTACAAGTCGTGGGTTCTTCCCCACTGTTCCCAACCTATTAAGAATACGAAGTCGTACCATGATCGCAAACAGCCATCTCCGTCCATGTCTTTATATATAAAGTCCAAGAACGGAGTTTTGTTACGGCTGTTACATAGCACCACGTTACCCCAACCGAAAATTTGAAAAGTAAAGACACAAACCGGTGGTGATCTCAGAAAAAAACAAACTTCAAGAAGATATTAGCTACTGATCATCTATTTGACATTTGGTGGTCGGTAGGGTAGGTTTTTGAAATTTGGGACACGGATGCTAGGCCATTCAGGGGTAAGGTAGAGGCGGGGGAAATGCCAAGTGAAGCGGTCGGGGAACAGGAAGAGGGATAGCCAATGGGAAGAGAGGAAATAAGGAAAAACGGATGAGGAGGAATACGGCAAAATTGCGTGATCAGGTGGATTGAACTACAACGGGGATCGAGTGGGCTCATCGATTAGCGGGAAAAATAAATTAGACCGAGGTGATAAATTCCAGCTGATCGATGAGGATCGTCAAATAATCCTCAGCATCAGTGACGACGAGTCAACTTCGGCCATAAAAAAAAATCGAACATTTAAAATTGCTTAAAATAACGTCACCATAAAAACGTAGAAAAAAAAAATAAATCAAGTTAGTATAGGAATCGGAAGTGATCGCGCCGAGCTTTATTTTAAATATTCGAACGTTTTTGTTTAAATCGCAGCGCGAATTATACCACTTAAAGTGCGGTAAACGCCGTGTAAATTATGTGAAAAAAAAGGATAAAAGGAAAAATTAAGAAAAAAGACAGAAAGGTCAGAAAAAAAACCCTCAAAAAGAAAAAAAAAGGGTAGAAGTGTTTAAATTGGAAAAAGTAAAGAAAAAGTGTAGGTTTTCTTGATAGAAAAGAAACAAAACAAGGTGTTAAAGAGTGTAATTAATTTCAGTGCTAGTGAGGTGCTACATCTCGGAGGAAATTACTTGGTAGCCGATTAGTTTCTCTAGGAGAGATGAGAAGGTGGTGAGTGGTAACCGACACCCCATGAAACCTCACGTATGTAATGTAAGTCACATTTTTATTTTATTACGTATTTAGCGCCACAGCCACTAATAAAAGCTAAAGAGGAGCCGGAAGTGAAGGCCAAACAAGGCGGCGGTTACAGGCCAGACCAGGGGTCTGAACCGCCGAGGGTTTTTTTTGGGAGCTGACCACCAAAACCAGGCTGCTCAACCATTAATCACTTAAGCCAGGCGTGATATTTTTTTTTTTGTTTTTTGTGTAATTCAAATTACCTTTTTTTTTGTAATTCTATTATTCAGTTTTTTATTTGTAGTATAAGTTTGATAGGGCGTAAGTTCACTTGGACTTTAAATATTTTTGTTGAAAAATTGTCACTGCTAAGCGGCAACCCTTGTATATCATTAAGTGCTCTGATTTTGCTCCCGATTTTCCATCGGTTTTCTCATAATAATACACATCTGTTCGCGTTTAAAGTCGCGTAATATATTTATGAACTGCTAAGGCACCGTAAAACCTTAAAAGTGTACTGGATTTTTGTGCTAGTGTGGAGATTTCAATATTACAACTTGAATCAAAGTGAAAATTAAATACATCTCACTAGTACCGTAACTTTCATTTGTTTCTGGTACAATTATTCTTTTAAAGATCTTAGCATTTTATAGTGCCAATTTGCACTGTACATTGTAAGACTTATTTAAAGCTGCAAAAAAAGTGGTTATAGTTAACTGTGGGATTCATACATCCAAAGTTATTGTAATTTGAATAAAATTTGTAGTTTTTTGTTTATTGACAGCCCAAAGTAAAGGGTTGCCATTACATCTTTTTGAGTGAAAATTTAAACCAAATATTACTTTTTTTTTGTGTCGCTCACGTTAAACGCCCACCCATAATTTACTTTTTTTTGTGAAAATGTCTGAGCTGAACTGCTTAGTGTGTAAAAAGGACTCCAGTGACTTATCGGTGTATTGTGCCATATGTCTGCAACAAGTACATGCAAAATGCATTGGTATAAAGGGGAAGGATGTGGATAAATTCATTTCTGTTCCGGGTCTCAAGTTTTATTGTAAAGCCCATGAAAAAATTTCGGTAGATAAAATTTATTGGAAGATAGTGAAGTTAAAAAAGCTTTTCAATAGTGCTCAGGTGATTTTTGGCGACCTCAAAGATGTCTTTGATTTTGATGTCTTAAACAATGAAGTTATGGCGAATTCTTTTAAAGTAATTGAACCTGATATTTTGTCTCCAAATAAATTTGTACAACAACCATTAATACTTTTAACTCCGTCACCCAAACCTACTGTCCAAAAACAACATCTTCAACATTCACAACATCAACAACAACAACAACAACAACAACAACAACAACAACAACAACATGAACAGCAGCATCAACTGTATCAGCAGCAGCCACAACAACATTTATGGCAACATCAACAGCTACAGTTACAGCAACAACAACAATCACTGCAGGAGCAGCAACAACAACAACAACAATCACTGCAGGAGCAGCAACAACAACAACAATCGATGCAGGAGCAACAACAACAACAACAACAACATCAACAACAACAACATCAACAACAACAACAACAACAACAACAACAACAACAACAACAACAACAACAACAACAACAACAACAACAACAACAACAACAACAACAACAACAACAACAACAACAACAACAACAACAACAACAACAACAACAACAACAACAACAACAACAACAACAGGAGAAACAGCAACAGCAACAGCGACAACAAGAGAAACAGCAACAGCAACAGCAACAGCAACAGCAACAGCAACAGCAACAGCAACAGCAACAGCAACAGCAACAGCAACAGCAACAGCAACAGCAACAGCAACAGCAACAGCAACAGCAACAGCAACAGCAACAGCAACAGCAACAGCAACAGCAACAGCAACAGCAACAGCAACAGCAACAGCAACATCAACAGCAACAGCAACAGCAACAGCAACAGCAACAGCAACAGCAACAGAAACAGCAACAGCAACAGCAACAGCAACAGCAACAGCAACAGCAACAGCAACAGCAACAGCAACAGCAACAGCAACAGCAACAGCAACAGCAACAGCAACAGCAACAGCAACAGCAACAGTTAGCTTAAACGTTCAATCCCAAGTAAGTGACTACTCTTCTCTTAGACCTAGTTCTTCTAGTGAATGCAATGTTAGTGAGCCACTGGATGCCCCAATAGCTTCCATAACGGATGAGGGGTTTTCCAACTCAGTAACAATTGTTTCCACTGAATCTAATTCTACCTCGAATCAATGTTTTATTGAAGAACTCACGGCTTTACCACCTGTAAAGAGTATTTTTGTTTCTCGACTTTCTCCAACAACTTCGGAGGATTTAATACATAATTATATTTTGAAAAATGTTTCATCAGTTTGCGTGTCGAACCTTACGATTAGAAAATTTATCATGACACCGGAAAAAGATTACTCTTCATTCGAAATTAGAGTTGGAAGGAACCTTGAGCTCTACAATTTGATATGCAAATGATCATTTTGGCCTTTGCATACTGTTGTTCATGATTTTTTTCGCAACAAGAAACAACGACCCAACAACAGCTGAGAGGGCTTTGCTCTATAACACCATCTACTGCTCATATTCAACCTTTTAACAAGGACTTTCTCCTCTACTATCAAAACACTGGTGGTCTACGTACAAAAACAAATAAACTACATTTGTATTCATCTACAATGCAATATGATATTTACGCTTTAACTGAAACATGGCTAAACAATGACTATTCAAATGCAGAACTCTTCGATGAAAATCTCTTCACCGTATTTCGTAAGGATAGATGCATGATTAAAACTAATAAGATTAGAGGGGGTGGTGTACTTGTTACCGTTCGCTCTTCTCTTGTATGTCACGAGATTCAGCTACCTACGTTATCATCTGATTTGGATGTTGATCAAATTGCTGTGTGTGTGTCTATAAGCGGTTCCAGAGATGTCTTCATTATTTTAAGTTATATACCGCCAGGTAGTTCTTTTGAATTATACAAATTGCATGTTGAAAATTGCAAGTTTATTTTAAATAATTTAAATTCTAACCAAAGTCCAATTATTTTAAGTGACTTCAATTTATGCAATGTTAATTGGGTTTTTGACCCCGATGAAGGTAATTTAATTCCATTTAATGTTGTTAGTGATTTTGAATGTCTTGTTATCGATTCCTTAGTCGAATATGATCTTTTACAAATAAACAAGTTTTGTAATAGTTTTAATCATTTCCTGGACTTGATCTTTGTTGATAAAGAACTATGTTCAAATACTTACACAACTATTGGTCCAGTTTTTCCAAATACAATTTATCATTTATCTCTTTGTATTAATTTTAAATTTTATCATTATCATAAACATTATGAGAAAGAGAAGTTTAAATATGAATTTAATAAGGGTGATTATCATTCGATTAGTAATTACATTAATACATTTGATTGGCATTGTATTTTTGAAAATGAAAGTCTATTGGATGCTTATAACTTTCTAAGTAGTTCCTTACGTGAAGCTATTGATCGTTTTGTACCTAAAGTTGTCATTCGAAAGAATTCTAAACCATCCTGGTTCAATAAAAGACTATGCAACTTATCGAACAAAAAAATAAAGCCTATAAAATCTTTCGAAAATCTAATAATAATATTTCTTTTCTAAATAATTATCTGCGACTTCAGAAGGAATTCGATGTACTAAAAAATTTTCTCTATAAAGATTATATTTATCGCACTGAAATGGATCTAAAGAAAAACAGCAAACGTTTTTGGTGCTTCGTAAATAGTAAAAGAGGTTCAAATGGTATTCCCAGCAGCATGCACTACGCAGGGAAGAATTCAAGTGACCCTATTGAAATAAATAATATGTTTTCAAATTTTTTTCAGTCGGTTTATTCTTCTTCTAACACACCTCCAAATTTTTCTCCAACCACCCCAGTAAATCAAGTCAATATCAGTTCCTTAATCTTGAGTAACTTAGATGTTGAAAGAGCCCTATGTGAACTTAATTATGATAAACAACCGGGTCCTGATGGTTTTCCTCCAATTCTCTTAAAATCATGTTTTACCGCTCTTTCTGAACCATTAACTCGACTGTTTAATGAATCTCTGAAAACGGGCCATTTTTTGAGTGATTGGAAAGTCTCCTATATTATTCCCATTCACAAATCAGGACCCAAGCAAGATGTCACCAATTATCGTCCTATAAGTAAAATTTCAACCATTCCGAAGTTATTTGAAAAAATCGTTTACAGCAAATTGACTTTCATGACCAAAGATATCATTTCCCCGTTTCAACATGGTTTCGTCTCTGGAAGATCTACAGTTACTAATTTAACAATTCTTTGTAATGAGGTTATAAGTAACCTTGAGTGTGGTTTTCAGTCTGATGTTATCTACACAGATTTCTCTAAAGCCTTTGACAGAGTTAATCACTATATCTTAGTAGCTAAACTATCTGCGTTAGGCTTTCATTCGAGCTTCCTGCTATGGTTAGAATCATATCTGGTAGGTCGAACTCAATACGTCAACTTAAATTCAGCTATATCTCTTCCAATATCTGTCACCTCTGGTGTTCCTCAAGGAAGCCACCTAGGACCTTTGCTCTTTCTTCTTTTTGTTAATGATATCCCTCAAACCATTGAATCGTCTCTCTGTCTTATGTTTGCAGATGATATCAAGTTACTAAAATGTATTAGAACGGCATCTGATCGAGTTCTACTTCAAAACGATTTAGATAGGTTACTTTGCTGGTGTTCTGCACACCAATTACATCTTAACGTGTCTAAATGAGATTATATAACCTTTCGTCGTGGCTTTGAATTGTCAGATTTTATCTATTCAATAAACGGAATCAATCTTCAAATGGTTTCCAAAAAAAAGGATTTAGGAGTCATCTTTGATTTCAAACTAACTTTTTCTTTGCATATCGACTTTATTGTAGCTAAAGCTTGCTCTTTACTAGGTTTTATATCCCGAAATTCCAAAGAATTCTCGGATCCTTTCACTCTCAAGGCATTATATTACTGCTATGTTAGGCCCGTACTTGAATATGGTTGTGTGGTATGGAACCCATACTATGCTGTTCATTCTAATCGAGTTGAAAGCATCAAAAACGTTTTACTAGAACAGCAATATATAGGCTTAATTGGAATATTCGAATGCCTTCTTATGGTACAAGATGTAACCTTCTTGACCTTCAACAACTTAAAACTCGAAGACGATACTTTGAGATAGTTTTTATTCGCGATATTCTTGCTTATCGAATTGATTGCTCCTTTCTACTTTCGTTGGTAAAAATAAATGTTCCTATAAGAGGGCTGCGAGTACATAGATTATTTTTTGAACCTTTTCATAGAGTAAACTATGGACTCAATGAACCGATAACACGGTGCTTGAAACAAGCAAATCTAGTAAGCAGTCATATTGACTTTCTTAATAATATTAGTCGTGACGTATTTAAAAAAAATGTGATGTATCAATTAATTATTTTTTATCCTGGTGGTTAGTCTGTAAGTATTTATCCAATTATAAAGCAAAGCATGCAGCTTCATATTCTCAATTAGTCTATAAGAATATATATTAGTAACCTATTATATAGTCTGCTTGATGAATAAATAAATAAAAAATAAAATAAAAATATTGTTTTTTTTGTGTCTTTGTGTTGGTGCGTGAGGACATTTATACCACGCCATACGCTACGTACCCCTACAAAGAGCTCTTTATAGGTAGGTTAATAGTGCTTTAGCTATTAAGCCCAGAAAGGGGCAGAGTTAGAGGGCAGTAAAGGGAGTGGGCCGAAGGGAGTTAAGGCCTCAAAACCACCCCTATTTGAACATCAGTTTAATAAGAAAAAAAAAAATAAAAGGAACCCCAAAGAAAATAAAAACCGGAATAATAAAATAATTTAAGTAAGCATACGCCTTGTCTACTTCCAAGGGTTGCCGCTATAGGTTAATTAAGTCCTTTAAAGAAGCATTAATCAAAGCAAGTTATCGATTAGGATAATATCGTTTTTTTTTTTTATTATTTTCTTTAATTTTTTTGTGTACATTTGTCAAACCTTAATAATTAAAGTAAGGATTAACAAGTTTATTTGTTTAAGTGTAGGTTAGTTTTTTTTGTCGTACTTTGAGCACAGCAACCCATTTGTTTTGCCTTATATTATGGTTATTGAAGTTAACAAAAATATGATTTAATAAAGTAAACAGTATTGTGAATCACGTCCTGTGAAGGGAAATATATAGTGCATTTCATTGTGTGGCTTGAAAGAAGCTGCATGGCGTGCTGAGAAGATACCGAGGGGGTGGAAGATGGTGGACTGAAGATGTCCGTCAGTGAAGGGGGTTGAAGTTCTTGTTTTCAGGATACAACGGAGAAGGGGGAATTCTAAACACTGGCCACAGAATCCCAAGGTAGGAAGGGCGAACCAGGCCATGCTGCGCTACATCTGCAGCCCAAGCGTGTGGTGAGTTGAACTCAGGTGGTGGGAAAAAAAATGTATGTTTTGTCTTGGCACGATTTATGTAATTTGTTGTAGGCGTTTTCTGCATGGAGAGGTAAGATCCCCCCCACATCCGGCGAGCTTAGCCGAGCTTAACGAGCGTGCCATTTCCTCTCGATGCAGATCATCCTGTTTCTCACAGCTCCCAATTCCAATCCGTCGTTTCCGTTTCTGTGGGTTTCCTTTTCCTTTTTCTCGTTTCCTTTTCCTATTACCGGTGTTTCCTAGTCCTGACCTGCAACAGTGTGTGCGCATGGGTAAATTTATTATTTGCATTCCTTTTAATTTTCAGCTCATATGTTAAAATTCATTGAGATGAAATATGTAGATTAGTGAAATAGATTTAATTCAATGGTGGGCTTGAACGCCGTTAATCCAAATAAGAATTTCTGTTTTTTATGTGCAATCAGCCATGTTATATACATAAGCAATAGTGATGCATGATGCTCTTTCGTGTTTGCCTATAGCTATAGCTACGATTGTTGAATAGGCTCGTGCATATTATTCGGTGTTTTTTCGCGGTTCGCGTTAAGTCTATAGTGTGCTAGCGTGTGTGAGCAAAGCATTGTTCGAACTTAATTTTCAAAACAAGTGTTGTCTTCTTATAATTAGAAAAGAATGCGACTTCTAACTTAAAATTGTTGTTTACATTTTTGTGTTATAACCAGCTCGCGATATTTAGTTATTCCGTGGAGTTTATTAAGTTAAAGGAGTGATTTAATTCCAATTTGAGTGAACTTTGTCTGGTGTTTTTTCTCCATGTATAATCATTTATTGGACTGTTTAGTGTTGAAAATAGTAAAGTGTTGTGTTGTGCAGTGTTTTGTCAAATGCAATTTGCCGACGGCATTTGACATTTCGCGATTAACATAAATTTGTTTTCGTGTGGACTGTATTTGCATTTTGGATAGACGATCTGTTTCTGTGCAAGTTGACGTGGCTCAGAATTCAATCTTTTATTAATAATTATGATTGTTCGAAGTGATCTTTTGTAATTTTATATTTCTAGCATTAGTTTTATCATATATGCATGCGTTGTTGCAGTGCAATAATTTTTGAAGTGAAAACTTCTTTAGGCGCGTTTGGTACTTTTGCGATGGGGGTAAAGCAATGAATTCGCGACCGACACCATTTTTTGGCTCATCGTATTTCGTATGTAAAGTCGTCATAGCCCAGCGTCTCAGGTTCGATTCCCAGCCATGACTTACATTTTTTTTATTTATTTAAAGTGAAAACATAAATAAAAATTTTCGCCACGGCTGGGACTCGAACCTGAGACCTCGAGTTTAATAGCCAACGACTCTGCCATTGAGCCAAGAAATACCTTAATTTTCATGCTGCTAAATGACTTAAAGAATGTAATAGCAACATTACCTAGTAATACTCGGAGAAATACATAGAAGAAAGAAAGGAATTGAAGGACAGAGAAAAATTTATGCAACGCAGAAAAAATAAAAAGCACCAAATATTTTACTACCATTACAAAGAAGTGGATTAGTGTAGCTGGAAATTTCATCATGGCAGAGTAGGTGACGCACTGGTCAATGATTCGAACTTTACAACAAATTAAAAGAGAACTCATCGCGATGATTTATCGATGGAATTAAAATGGTTGCATGAAAATAGTTTGAAAACCATTACTCAAATATTAATTAATTTCGTTTCTAAAATTAATGCATTGTCCTTTTTTTCATTTTATTGTCAAAGTTTACGAGCGCAGTTACAAGATCTGTAGACACTATTGTTAAAAAATTTAATGTATTGATTTTAACCGAATTTCACAAGGGTGACGAAGAAATATAGGTATGATATTCCAGATTTCAATTTAGTTGCAAGTTTCAGAAGGCACGATTGTCCAGCAGCAGGAGTAGCTATCTGTAAAATGTTGTCTGATACAACTATGTACCATATGTTGCTCAAATCATATGGATTTGCATACGAGGTACACTAGTATGTTTAGTACTAATGTTTTTGCCACTCTGGAAATGGACAGCAAATTATAACAGTAGGCGTTTATAATTCACCGAATACGTCTTCAAGTGTAATACGACAGTTTTTATATAAAAATTTATTTATTTAGTCTGAAGACGCTTCTGCATACCTTCACGATAAAATTGGGGAGGGATTTGATGATTTCCCTTCCCAATGATTTTGAGTGGTGATTTTAACATCAACTTCGCCGATGGTACAAATTTGCCACTTTTTCAATTTTTAAAAGAAGAACACTAATTTACATTGACGAATGACCGCAGCCTTAGTACAACGAAATATAAAGCGACGATTGATGCAGTCTTTGCGATATATTTAAATAGATTCGAGACAAAATTGTTCGATTCCTATTTAAGTTACCATAGACCTATTATTTCAGTATTAGAATACGATGATTGTATTAGAGATCATAATAGAAGAGATGAAATTGTGAATGAAAACTCATAAGTTTCATTGATGTTCTTCTATATGTACATCTACTCTACATAATTATAAAAGATTTTCCTGTACATTAAAATATTTACTGAAAATTCAATTCTGTTTTCACTTCTGTCGGCACTCCCAGAGTGCTTCTTTTTTTTTTAAAGAACATGCATTATTAGTGTTGTATGTTTTTTTACGATTTTGGATTTGAATAAATTGTATTTTGAATAACAATGAGTGTTTTATTTCATTTTATTGTAGTAGGTTTAGGTGTTCTTTTAATTTTTTGATTTACTTTTACTATGGTAGGTTTTAGATTTCTATTGAGTTTTTTAAGCCAGTCATCTTATGATGTCGATTTGTTCGGAAGTGTTGTTCGACGGTAATAAGCAAGTTTTTGTTATAGGCCGCTTCAACTGTCCGTTTTGTGTTTTTACCGTCACGACGCGTATCAGCTCGTCCGATCCGGTGTGGGTTTCTTGTATTCTGGCAAGATTCCAATAGGTCGATGGAAGTCGCTCATCTATGAGAAGAACCAAGTCTCCTACCTTCGGCAGTTCCTTGATTTGTTTTTTTTTTTTTTTTTTTTTTAATTAGCGAGCACATCAAGGGGTTATGACTACCCTTATAATGTTATAGAACACAGCGAGAGCATTTAGGAAAATAGGAAAGGATTTGAAAGGAGACATCGATGCACATTGCTTTTGAACCTTTGTGAATCATAATGCAGGAGAAAAACAGGGCCAGGTAGAGCATTCCACATTCGGGTGGTGCGACTGAAATATGAATCTCTATACTGTACGGCCGAAGTTGGGCTCAATGTAGAACTGATGAGCATTCCTGGCGAGGCGGGTGTTGCGGTTTAAATGTTTCAGGGGAGGAATGCAGCTGGCTGTTTCACTAGAGCACTGTTTGTAAAAAAAGCGATAAGAGACTGAGACAGGTAACGTTTCGACGATGTTCAAGAGAACCAATCGATTCTACAATTGAACTATCACTTATCAATTTGAACGCTCTATTTTGTACACTATCAAGTAGGCGCAAAATTGTTTAAGGAGCACCTGACCAGATATGGAAGTCATACTCCAGCTTTGGGCGGATGAAGGCTTTATAAATTGTAGCCAGATCAGAAGGGGGGAAGAACTTCCTGCATCGTCTTAAAAAACCTAAGCATTTAGCAGCGTTTTTGGCGACTTCAAATATGTGGTCGTTCCAACGAAGATCGTCGTTTACACACATACCATGTACTGCCGGCTTTTCGGTTTCTTCGATGCAGATTCCATTCATGGATAATGGCAATGGGGGAATGTTAAGCTTCAACGACAAGAGACAACATTGAGTTTTCGAAGCATTGAATTCTACTCGGCTCTTATGACCCCATGTAACAATGCTGTCAAGGTCAGAATGCAATGAGCTCATCATACGCAGCCGTTCCAGTTCCACATCCGAAGAGCAGGGACGTGAATTTGGAAACGAATATGAAAAGCTGAGGGTCGAGTCATCGGCAAAACAGTTGAGATGGTTAGAAGTCTCAGACAAGAGATCATTTATAAAAATGAGGAAGAGAGTCGGAGACAAAACGGAGCCCTGGAGCACACCAGCATTTATGAAGTGGGTATCAGACTTGAAGCCATTCAATATTCAATACAACTTGTATTGAACGTTCGGAAAGGTAGTTTCTAACGCAACGAAGAAGAGACTGATCGGTACCAAATGCACGCATTTTCGATAAAAGAGCCTGATGCCAAACTCTATCAAATGCTTCAGAAATATCAAGCGCAATAATCATACTTTCTCCAAAACAATGTTAAGATTGGTTCCACTGTTCGGTGAGATAAGCCATCAAATCACTAGTGGAACGTTTGCTACGAAAGCCGTTCTGACGGTCATTAAGAAGCTTTCGTTCTTCAAGATATTTCATAAGTTGACGGTTTATCAACGTTTCCATGAACTTCGAAAGAAGGGACGTTAGTGCAATTGGACGGTAATTGGAAGGGGAGGAAGACTCGCCGTTTTTAGGAAGAGGCTGGACAAATGCTGTTTTCCATCTGCTCGTAAAAATCCCAGCAGCATAGGAAAGATGGAAAAGTTTACTCAGTGGTTTTGCCAGCGTAGAAGAACAACTCTTCAGAATAACGGCGGGGATACCATCTGGACCAGCGGATTTATGTATGTTGAGATCATTGAGGACACTCGCAACCGAGTGAGTTCGAAAAAAAAAATCTGCTTCATCACAGAATCTACAGACTCAAGCTCAGATGGAGCCAATACGCTATCAGGTAGTGTTGAGTTTGCAGCAAATTGAGCTGCTAACAAATAAGCTTTATCGATGGAACTGACATATGTAGAGTCATTGAAAACGAGCGTTGGGACCGATGACGTGGTCGAGTTCTTAACGTTCTTAACAAAATACCAAAAATTTTTGCTTCCTTTTGGACACAACAGTATTTTTCGCCTTACTTTTTGGTCATGTAAAAATTTGGCCTTCTGTATACGAGCATTACAGATATTTCTGGCCGGTTTGAAGAAATTTCGATTTTCTACTGAAGGGTTGCCTTTAGATTTTCGAAAACTACTTTTTCTATCCCTAATCGCCTTTTTACAGCTTGAATCAAACCACGAATTTTCTTTGGAGATGATACTTTTTGTTCTGTGAGGAACTAAATTTCTCATGCCGTTGAAAAATGACCAATTGAAATTTCGAAAGAAATTATTCAGGCCGTCTCAATTTGCTTTCTCGTAGTACCACACAGTTCTACTGGGGACTTTATCTTTTTTTACAGTGACGGAAGACGAAAAATCTACCGATATGGCACAATGGTCCGATTTGCCTAAAGGAGATGATACTATAAATTTTGGCCACATGGCCTTCAATATCTGGAACCCGAGTGGGCTCTTCAACAAGTTGAGTTAGTTGGCTGAACTCGGCGAAGATCTCAACACATTTTCCTTCGGGTGTTGTCTGGCCAGAATGTCGAAGCCTACGAGAATTGTGTACATTGAAATCGCCCGCAATTGCGATTTCAGTGTGAGGATAAAGGGAAACAATTCTTACTATGGAGTCAGATAGCGCATCAAACTCGTTAGAGGTTGAATTGCTATCTAGATTGGGGCTTCTATAAATAAAACAATAATGAATGATATGCTTACGGACAGTGAATTTTAACCACATGAAATTAAAGCTCGAATTAGAACAGAGGTCGTATTGTGGTAGAAGTTGGTAAGCAATATTATTTCGAACATATACGGTGAGTCCATGGGAAGAAAAGAATAATGGCACTAAGCTATATCCAGGCAGGTTGAACTCTGATGAATCAGAATCAACACCCACCTGGGTTTCACTCAATGCCAAAACAGCTGGCCTGCATTTTGCAGTGTGAGCGTACACAGAAGAGAAAATCCAACTCAACCCCCTAATGTTGCTAAAATCGACTCTAAACTTAACCAACATTACGATCCACAAAAACACACAAATCAAAGTATGAACCGCAGACGCTTAACCTAAGTCAAATCAACAAGTGAAGATTTAATTGGAAAACCAAAAACAAGTTACTAGCGGTGTTATGCCCAGCTAGAAACTTGATTTTAGTTCACCAACGGGATCAACACCGTTGATTGACTATCCGCCTAACAAACCCACAGCCTCATTGACTGTACACTCTGCTTAGATAAGATAAGAGATTATCAAATCGAAGAAATGTGTGCAGTCACTGGGACTGTGAGAGTGATGTGGGGAAGGAGACGATGTAAGTTAACGCACTTAGTGTTTTTGGGGCTATATATGTTGTGTACATGGGCTTTTGTTAATCTGGCTTTTTTTAATCTTTGTTTATTACTTTCACAGCACTGAATGCAATTGCACAAGTTTTTTTCTTTTCGCGGCGCGGCTGGAAGGATTATAGTTTTATTGTTTTTTTAATTTTCGGTTTTACTACTTTTTTTTTTTTGCTTATTATTTCTTATTTTGAATAATTTATTGGGTAGTAGGAAGTGACACTAGAGAGTTACTAGAGAGTCGGACACTTCTTAGCGCGGCGCGTGTTGCTACGTTCGATGGCAGATCGACACTGATTTGTGTCCATTTTGATCATTGCTGAAGCCTTGTGAGATATTCGGAGTTCCATTTTCACCAGAATAGTTCTGCTAGAACCTGGTTACGTTTACAGCGATCTGCATGCGTGATGTTGTAATTAAATTCGCCTTGTGGTATAGCTTGCAATGATTCGCCGACTAGAAAGTGTGCGGGGGTGAGTGTATTTAAATCGTCTAAGCTGTCGGAAAGAGAGCAAAGAGGCCTCGGAAGAGAGGTGTTGTGCTTCCTTTAATAATTTTACTAACTCGTTGTTAGCACCAACAAAATTAATTATTACATGTTCCTCTTCTAGCAGTAAATCTTTTATAGGATGCCAGAAACGCTTGTGTTGTAAGGTCTGAAACAACCTCCAAATGAATAGCCTTTATTGCTAATCATTTGCTGAATACCGCCGTGGAGTATATTTTTATGAACATCTTGGACGTTGGAATGTTGGGCATCATAAGAGAGTAGAGAGTTCTCCAAACGTCCTCCCACTCGCAGTACTCCAGTAGCATCAATAAAAGCATTTAACGCATTTAACTGTTTTGGTATTTTACTATTGCGAATTTGTTGTTTTTGTTTGCGAACATTTCCTTTTGGGCTGCCTTGACGATGAGTAGACGGGCAGCTTCCAATTCTTTAGGTTTGAGTGGACTTGAAATAGGTCCTAATTTGGGTCTGCATTTTGCTATAAATCGACAACAGGTGGCAACAACTCTAACAACTTTGAGAAAGCTCGAAAAGTTACATATAATTTGTAGTATACTGTCACTTTCTATTGCGTTTGTGCTTAGAACCTTGATATCTCGTTGCTCTTCCAACGTATCTATTTCGATGGGTTGATCTGGAAGATCGAACACCCATTTTTCTTGCAGGAATTCTGGACCATTCTTCCACGATTTAAGTGACTCCAGTTCGGATGGATATACTCCCCTGGACGCTAGATCGGCTGGGTTATGAAGCGTTGCGACATGTCCCCAGCAATCGATCCCCACTAACCGCTGGATTTCCGACACACGGTTGGATACGAACGTGGTCCGTCGAGCGAGAGTGGTGCGAATCCAGGCCAATGCAATCGTGGTATCTGTCCACGCATAGATTTTGACATCAGGAATTAGCAGAACTTCCTTGGTGTATTGTAATAACTCTGCCAATACTACTGCACCACAAAGTTCTAGACGAGGTAAGGTTATCGTTCGCTGGTTTGGCGCTACTTTTGTCTTTGACAAAATAGGATCGACGTGAATTTGGCCTTCATTATCCAAGACACGTAAGTAAACTGCTGCACCGTAGGCTTCATAGATGCATCATAAAACCCATGCAACTCGGATCGATTTGTTGGTCTTGCTCATCTGGGTCCATCTTGGAATCCGAAGCCGCTCGATCAGATGGAGTTCTCGAAAAAAGCATCCCAATCCTTCTTCAAAGCAGCTGGATTTGGTTCATCCCAGTCACAGCCAAGCTCCCATAATCGCTGCATCATAAGTTTTGCAGTGATGATACATGGTGAGATCCAGCCCAAAGGATCAAACAATTTGGCTATAATTGACAGCATTGATCTTTTTGTGGTTGATTCCGTTGCAGATTGTAGATTCTGGTACGAGAAGAAGTCATCGATGGGAAACCACTTGATACCCAAGGTTTTCACGTGATTTGCTAGATTAAGCAGAAGTTCAAAATCAAGTTCCCTATCCTGAACTGGGATATCTTCGATGAGTTCTCTCCTATTACTTGTCCACTTTCTGAATTTGAGTCCCGCTGTTGCCAAAAGTTACTTTGCTTCATCTCGTTTCGTTCTCGCTTCTTTCATGGTGTCCGCTCCACTTATAAGATCGTCGACATACATATCGTCACGAACAACCTTCGCCCCCCCTCCGGAAAATTTTTGCTCGCATCATCAGCAACTCTTTTCAAAATTTTGATGGCAAGGTATGGTGCACTCGATGTACCAAAAGCTATACCGTTTTTAATTTGAAAATTTTCACAGGTCCAGCTTTTTCATCTCTTCACAGGATCAACTGGTAATCTGATTGACTGATCCAAATTCGCCGATACATTTTTTCAATTTCGGTGGTGAAAGTAACTCGATGAGTTCACCATTTCAACATCAGATCAATTATACTTGATTGCAATTTTAGACCGATAAGCAACCAATCGTTAAGGGATTTGCCATCCGTAGTTTTCGGTGCAGCATCGAATACCACTCGGAGTTTGGTAGTAGAACTGGCTTCTTTGAAAACCGCGTGATGCGGCAAGAAATAATGGAATGGAGTGTTTAAAACCGCATCATTACCATCTACCTCTTCCATTTGACCAAGGTCTTTGTATTCTTGGATACATTTCTTGTAGCCTTCAGCAAGTTTCTCGTTTGAATCTAGCCTCTTCTATCCATTTCTGGATAGCCTCCACCTCTGAATGGTAACTTCACTTGATAGCGTCCATCAAGTAAACGTGTTGTGTGTTGATTAAAGTGATCGTCACAAGCAATGTCTTCTTCAGTCTCCTGCTTCTGAAAAGGTGTCTCTTCTATAGTCCAAAATTTCTCTAATTGGGAACTCAGATTCGTTAATTGAACGAAGCTTCGGACTTGTTGCGGAATTTCGGCTGAAACTTTCCCAAAAACAATCCATCCCAGTTATGTATTTGGAGCTACAGGTCCATTTCCATCTTCTGGACGTCTTATTTCAGGAAGAAATATTTCGGCAAAAATTTTACTTCCGAAAAGTAAATCTATAGATGCAAGTTCATACAGATGAGGATCAGCTAACAGAAGACCTTTTAGATGTTTACAAGTGCCAGGTACCACTAGCTGGGCTGGGAGATGGCCAGTCAACGACTTAAAAACAAACGCCTGAATGGCAGTCTCGAACGTCGAGTGACGGGAAGCAAATCTTACTTCGACGGAGTGTTGCGCAGTGCCTTTGTTGACCAACCCTTACCCAGATACCTCTACACTTGAACGCCTTCTCTCCAATTTCATAAGTTGGGCTGCTGCTTCAGTGATGAAAGACTTTTTTGACCCTGTATCAATCAGAGCACGTAAAAGACGAACCTTTACCACCGCTGTCGCCATGAGCACCTTGTGTAACTAAAAGATTGTCCTACCGATGGCTGAAAGACAGGCGCACTCGGATTAATGGACGTCTGAAAAGTTTTCGCTTGAGACGAAGACGCGCTTGAACTGGTTGCAGGAAATTGTTGCACATGTCTGTTGCTCGAAGATTATTGCTGTTGTTTGTCATCTTGCAAAGAATAATGTCTTTGCTGGCAAAAATAACATGAAGTGAGACTGTTGCATGTTCCATCAAGATGTCCGTATGACAAGCAATTTTCACATATCTTCAGCCTGGAAACCTTTTCTCGACGACTTTTCACATCCATGTTGAGGAATTGTTGGCATTTTCTCAAAGTATGCTTGCCTTGACTACACAGCTTACACGTTGCTCCACGGTGTTGTTCCTGTCTACGGTGTGGTTCCTGTCTCCGGTGTGGTTCCTGTCTACTGGTTTGAATGGCTGTTTGACGACTTGTTTTGCATGCATATCTTAACTGGTTGAAAACGAGGCCTTGCTTTGACGTGTGGCTCTTCTTTACTCCTGTGTGCAGCTTCATTTTCTGTTGACCCATCACTTCAAGAGTTCGGAGACGGATCTCCAAAAACTCGGTAAATTCTTTGAATGTAAGCAAATCTTTCCTATTACCAAGTTTGTCTTCCCACAGGTTTTGACAAGAATGCGGAAGTTTCTGGAAAAGGGATCAAATCAGGATGGCGTCCCAGTAAGACACAGGCACATCCATTTTCTCTAGAGCGAGAAAACATTCTCTTTGATGCCCGTGGCAGTCTCACGAGTCATGGACGGTTGACCAAATAGCGCTTGCATTTGGGTCTGCACCAAAATACGCTTATGATCGTATCGATCATTTAACAACTCCCAAGCCTTACTGTAATTGGCAGCCTCAACAGCAAAATTCTGCAGAAACCGATCTGCATCACCTGCCAAGCATGATTGCAAGAAATGCAGCTTGTCGATCTCATCAAGACTGTTGTTGTTGTGGATCAGAGACTGAAACCTGTCCTGAGAAGCGCACCAGGTGGTATATGAACCGTCGAATTGGGGTAAATCTATTCGTGGAAGTCTTATTCCCAAATGAGTTGATGTACCAGCTGTATTTTGGGGCGTAGCACCCAAGTTTGGAGCGTTAGTAATGATTGTTGCCCATTTTTCAATCACTTCCAGAAGTTCTACACGATATTCAAAGTAAATTTCATCAATTTGTTCATATACCACCTTTAATTCTTCAACTTTCATACTCTCTTCCAGTATTCCACCTCCAACGATGGCTTCATAATATGTTTTTGCCGATGACATGTCTTCTTTTAACTTGCTTAGACGAGCTGACGCATACGCCTTTGTTCGACGATCTTTTGAGGACTTCTTAAAATTCGTAAAATCCTTTATAATTTAAGCTAAGAGATCTTTTTGTAGTTGACAAATTTTTGTTCTCGCTCATAATAATATTTATTTCTTTTGATATTAAGAGAAATACGAATGAAAATCAATCAGACAAGTTAACGGCATTTAGATCAAAAACTTACTGCTTGTCTGCAACTGTTGCTGCTTCTTCTGTGGTGCTGCTAATGCTGCTAATGCTGCTACTGCTGCTACTGCTGCTTATGCTGCTACTGCCGCTAAAAGTTGCTCGAAAACTATATCGATTTGTAATGTCTCTTCTGTACACTTTCGTTTAGAATTTAATATAAAAAAGCACTTGCTAAACGAACAAAGTTTATTTTAAGTTTATGTAATTAAAATTAATCAAAAAAACTAATTTTTCAATGTACATTTAAGTCGCGTGATACAGATAAAATCTTTTTACTTTTGGGGGTATACAATATACATACACCGCACACACTTTTAATGTTTTTAATGTTTTTCTTGTTAAACTGATTCTTTTGATTGTGTCGTAATAGCAAAATCAATTATTACCTACTTGAAAATAAAAATGACGAATAATAAAAATGCAAACTTTCTTTGTTCAACACTTTCAATGGTAGATTTGCTTCTCGTAAAGAATTTAGGTCATATGACTTTGTGTATACTAGGTACATTAATTATATACCAAGTTATTTATGTTTTTGTTTACTTTAGTAGATTTGACATTTCATGTGGATGCTTTAAGCCTTGTGCAAATCAATGCGGTGAGTGCGTGCGATGCTGCGATGCTTTGTTCATCTGTAAAAAAATAAAGAAACTCTATGATTATAAGGCATTTGCTGAAAATAAATGACACCTCAAAGTCAAAACTTTGTTTCGGGAAGATAATTTGAACACCATTTAAAATTTAAAATCTGGCAACCCTGAACCTATGGAAGCTCAACTAAATACAGTCTTAAAAGTTGTTATTTCTTTAAAAAACTTAATCTAACATTTGGTCTCTATCATCAGTATTGACAGAGATATCGAATTTAACACGGGTCAGGGTACACCAAAGTTAGCCTTTTCTTAAATTGTCAAAAGGTGATGACGTCAAAGTTGAGAAACGGAATTTACTGCACAACAGTTTTTTTCTTATGCTAGGTTTCCATTTGCCATTTTTTAAATGATGAATGACATAGTTTTCTGTCATCGAGAAAAATAACAAGTGGAAATTGCAAAAATTGACAGTCATTCAACTGACGAACAGCGTCGGTCATTTTTTGGCAGTAAATTTGTATGACAAGTGGAAATAAGCTGATTGACAAACGAAATGTCACTCCATCATTCACTGACATCGTGACATAAAGTGACGAGTAATAACACGAGAAAACATAAATAAATAATACTATGGTATGGAAAAAATTCTAAAGGAACAAAATCGAAGGCAGAGGAAATCAACGACGGAGTGGAGTGTTGAATCTTCCATAAAAATTTTAAGCAACGTGGAGGTGTTGTGCTTGAAAACCTTTGGAACTCCAACAGCAAGTCCTATAAGAACCGGGACATGAATAATAATTCATGGGAAAGCATTTCTCTGGCTGTTGGAGTTCCAAAGGCTGAAGCCATCTTGAGATGGAACTTTCTAATCAAGCGTTTGCGTTTGTTGCGATACGGCGCCATAAATCAGCACACTCTTTTGTAGCAGGACCAGTGATAGCTGAACCTTTGTTGTTGACTGTTCACCCCGGGCATTATCCTCACAAAGTATATAAACACCCCGTCCCTAATCCCGAAAAGTTTTCTTTGCCTTATAACCACAGCAGGCATCGCATAACATAAATTAATATTCATTCTTTTTTCATTTCACACAATTTAATTTATTATTTAAAAAAAGATGAAAACCTTGCAACACAAAACAAAAAATCGATGAAGCAAAGAGGCAAATAATTTTCAGTGACAATCCACTAGCAGTTCAGAAATGTCAACACAAGTGGAAATAGCGCTCATTGAGTTGACAAAACATTTTGTCAAAATTTATTTATCAATGAAATGACAACCAATTTTTTGACAGTAAATGACACAAGTGGAAATGAACTGGCAATTGTATCAATTACTGACAAGATTTTGATCTGTCATTTTAGTGACATGTAGAAACGCAGCATTAGAATATGACCAAGAATCACATCCCAAAGTATGTAACATGAATTACTGGACACCCTGTATATGTACAGTTGCGGTCAAAATAATAGAAGTGTGAGTAATAGCATTGCACAGATTGGTATTTTTCCATTTTGTATTGCGATGATATTGAAAACCAGTTACACTTTAATTGTTATAAATGGTGGAAAAGGATCTCGCCAATATGTAAGAAGACCTCCAAACACCGAATATAATCCACACTTTACAATCATAATAGTATGGGCATGTTTTTTCTTCTACGGAGTTGGACCTATAATGCGGATTGAAGGCATTATGGATCAGCATCTCTATGTTAGGATAATGCAGGAAGTAATGCTACCGTATACTGAAGATGAAATGCCACTGAAATTCTCGTTCAGTAAGAAGCAATGGTCCAGGAAAGTAAAGTAGGTGTGATGAAGTGGACCTCACAGTCTTCGGACTTTAATGCCATCGAAAACCTATGGAGCGCTGTAAAAACATATGCTTCTAGATGTAAACCAAGCAACAACACAGTCGTTTGGGAAGCGTTACAGCAATGATGGAGTTCGATAAGCACAGAAAGGTGTGGAAACCTGATAAACTCTGTTTAACGTTTTTGTACTGCGATTATAGATAACAAGGCACATGCAACTAAATACTTATTAAAGGTACGAACACTCAGCCACATATTGTAATAAAAATTTTGACCTAATTTTTCGATTTCTTATAATTTTATGGTAGATTTTCCTATCACTACTATTTTTTTACCGCTGAATTTCAACATCTGCTCAATAAACTTGCAACTGTCGGATAATAACCCGGTCTAGCCAGGTACTAGCTTTAATACCTTGTCCTACATAAAAGTTAGTATACTTCTTCATTTCCTCACATTATAGATCCTAGATCTAAATTCCTACTGCAGTACTAGTGACTTGATAAGTCTAAGACTGGTCGAGTCCTTTTTACGACACTTGTTTGACAGTTAAAATTATAAATTTAGATTGACCTTCAAATTCCTCAATTTTTGTTTGTAGATTTTGACGTTTATACGCGTAGGTAGCTTGATTTTTTGAATTGGTTTTTGAATTAATTAGATATGGATGTGAATACTCTGGTAACTACCGTCGTATTTGTGTTTGTAGTTTTTTTGAAGAATAGAATATAGATAATCACCCCAATCATGGAAGTCGAAATCGTCTCAAAAAACACGACTCGTAGCTAAATGGAATCATCGTAGTCGTTTTTCGACCAGACGAGTCGACGAAATGTCAAAATCTACTACAATTCGACGTTCTCTCGCACATTCCGAATCACCGTAAAAAAAAATCGACGCGACTAAGCATTAAAAATGGTCGATGGTTTTTATTGTGACGACAGTGAAACAAAATATATATATAAGTTTTACTTGTTAAGAAATTCATTTGACTACTTATTATACTCAATTGTTTAGATGAAAATTACAAACCAAAAGCAGTTCGAGCAGTTGGTTGCTTTAATGGAAGCAAAACTTCATTTAGCCAAGGGCTTCAACAAAACGCTTTCAAAAATAGATATCAAAAAAGAATGGACATCAGTTGCCACAATTTTGAACTCTCTAGGACCCCCAGTTAGAGATGGAGAAGGCTGGCAAAAGGTTTGCACAGATCTTATGTATTTCAACTCTTGCCTTATTCAATTTGCTTTTAATAGGTTTGGACTGACTTAAAATTCAAAGTTAAAAAAAAGTTAGTCCACAACAAAACCGAATGTCGGGCCACTGGAGGTGGCATAGTGCAACTTGCCAAACTTTCTTCGCTTGAGGAGTCTGTGGCAAATTTGACGAACTTCGAAAAGGTTATCGATCCCAAAGGAACTGCTCTTGGTGTTCCCTTAGCGTCAGCATCCAGTTCAGAAGTAGTAAATGATGATTTTGAAAAAGAGCTGGAACAAATTTTGAATCAAACTGAGGATTTTGAACCTTTGCCATCAACGTCACATGATTTACATGAAGCTCAGGAGGCACTCGCTCCAAAAAAACGTCGATATAATTCTTCCAGTGAAAGTGAAAAGAAAAGAAGCTCACTTCTTGAAAAACAAACCCAAATTCAAGAAGACCTCTACAATAACGTTTCAAAAACCTTAAGGCGTATTGAAAACCACTTGGAAGAATCAAATCGCTACAGTAGAAAGTGTTTTAAACTTGAACAAGAAAAACTAAGCCCCTATAAAACAGAAATGGAAAAAAAAGAAAACCAGAGAGCAGAAAAAAACAAAATAAAAATGATGGCTCTAGAAATTAAGCGAAAAAAATTAGAACTGCAAGAATTGCAAAGCAAAAAGTAGTTTTAGTAATCATTTCTTTTCAGTTTATTAGTTTTTGATTAAGTTTTTTTCTAAATTACATAGATTTAAGGTTTTTTTGTTTATTAGATAAAAAAAATATATATGTTCATTTTTGTTTGTGAATTCTAAAGTGCATTCATTATTTGAAGTCTTGAATTTAAAGCTATTTCGTTATGCGTTTGGTCGTTTACTGCAACATTTTCTCCAGCGGCAATGGGTTCAACAACCTGTTGAATTTCATCACCAAAAGTAGTTGCAACTTTGAAATGTATACACACATTGTGCAAAGCAGCACACACGTTAGCAAATTGAATGGCTTTTGACGGGCTGTAATGCAACTGGCGCGCACCTAAAAGACAACGGAATCGATTTTTGAGAACTCCAATCGTTCTCTCAACTATATTGCGTGCTTTTGTGTGCGCAGAATTGTACTTGCTTTGTAGACTTCCTTCTTCTGCTAACCGAAATGGAGTCATCAAAAAAGGTTCCAAAGGATAACCTGAATCACCTATCAAAGCACAAGAATTTTAATAAAACATAATTACTGAGCTCTTTAACTTTTCCTAAAAGCCAAGAATTTCTTTCACCTCTTTCAAATTCAGATTTTAAGAAAGTCCTTAGTTCACTTGTTTTCCATATAAGGGAGTCATGGCTGGATCCAGGGTGTCTAGCATCAATACATCTAATGACCATGTTGTGGTCACACACCTACAATAAAGCAGACACATACACAAGTTATAATTATGCAAGAAAAGTAAAATACTAACGATCATCCCAAATTTTTCAAAAAACCAAAGCTTTGTCTCTCTTTTTGATTCTTCTGTCAAGTCCATATTTACCCATTTTGGGCATAATTTGAGTTCAATGACGTCAACAACTTCTTTTAATATATTGGATATGGTTGATTGTGCTAGTCCTAAATTGAAATCATTTCCAGCACCGTGTTGATATGCACCTTCTGATAAAATCCTCAATGTTGCTGCGAGTTTGAGGACAGGCGATACAGACGTTGAGCGTGGTGAAATCTTTAATTCACTGGCTATCTCATCAAGTAAATATCGAAATGCATCTTTATTTAGCCTGAAGAACTGCACAAACCTAAAATGTTTTCAAAAATATGTATGTATATCAGCAAAATGTGTATGTTTTTTAATTTGAACTTACTTTGAGTCCGGTAAAGAGAATGGATCAGATTCCTCTCTTATTTTTCTTCGAATCTTCACCAAGTTCCTATTGCGAACCAGATTTTCGTCTTCCATTTCATCCTCACTACTAAAAAAATGTTCCACACTATTCATTTTATCACAAATAACAAATAAAGACTTGTCGGCTTTGCTAGCAAATGAAAATAGCAAATAGATCGAAAATAAAAACAAAAACTGACAGAAGTATGTAGTTTGTAATAGATTTTTTTTAAAGCTTTCGTTCGAAAAAGTATCGTGATGCCAAATAAGTATCGAATCGACCACGACATCGACAGCTCTCGACGTCGATAAGCGACTACGATGATTGGGGTGAATAATAGTTTATTTTATATGTATGTATATAAGTTAACGCCAAATACATTAACGCGCAACAAAGTCTTCCAATCCATCCCCATTCTGCAAACACAGCAAAAGCTTCCCCAAAGGCAAAACACAAAGAGAAGACGACATAGAAATCCACACACAAGCTACCAGCGAACGATCGCATAAAATAAACAAATCCACGCACTAGTTGTTTACGTGACCCTATCTGCAAGTCAGCAGAATATCCCCCATGAGATGATCACAGAAATACGAACCAAATCCGCACACAAGCTGCCTACGTGATCTAATGTGCAAGTCAGCAGAAATCCCCACGAGATGCCACACCAAACCATCCATCGATATCGATTTATTGATTGGTCAGCAAAATGTAGGTATAAAAGATGTTAGAATAATTCTAAGTTTGTCATTCGTATTTGGGAAGGCAGAATCGCTGCCCGTTTGAAAATAAAGTAATTAAAAGTGAATAAAGAAAAAAAAAACGTAAAGTTTTTTTTTAAGAAAAATTAAATACTAGAAATTTAACTGGCGCCCGAGCAGGGACCGGTATTGCGTGTGAGTTCTAAGTAAAAGTAAAAGCGCCTTAAGTAGCTGCGTCCTTTCGAACATATCCTCGCTTACCGGTTTAGAAAGAAAACGAATCGCCTCAAGTAGCCGTGGTTTAAATAGAAAACGAATCGCCTCAAGTAGCCGTGGTTTAAATAGAAAACGAATCGCCTCAAGTAGCCGTGGTTTAAAAGAAAACGAATCGTCTCAAGTAGCCGTGGTTTAAAAAGAAAACAAATCGTCTCAAGTAGCCGTGTTTTTTGAAAAGAAAAAAAACAATAGTGCGTTAGTGTTCGTTGAAAAAAAAAAAAGGAAAAAAACATACCGTCAAGTTCTAATGAAAAACTAAAAAGCAAAGAAAAACAAGAAACCAAAATAGAAACACTAAGAAAGTAAAACGCGAATATTGAAAACACTCATCTATTAATAGAAAAAGAACAAAGGTGAACAGTGAACATTATTGGTGAAAGTGAACACAGAAGTCACAAAGGGCCCCGAAGTAGCCTTGCAGTAGAAACCAGCAGGACAAAACGGAAGCATCAGAGGAAGCTAGCCGCACCACAATGAAGTCGCTAGTAATTTTCTTTATATTTATCCTGGCACCATGCCTCGCAAGTGTTCAGATTCTGGACTACACAAATTCACAGGCGGTAACATTTCATCTAGGAAATGCTAAACTCCAAACAGGCACTTTTAGATTGATTCATGTCATTGATCTTGAATCATATGAAAACGTAGTAAAAAATATAGAGAATAAAATGCACACAAATATTAATAAAGATAATACCATTTACCCATTCCTAATCCATGAAATCTTCTTATTAAAAAGCCATATAGAAAGATTAAAACCTAAAATGAAAGTTAAAAGATCAATAGATCTTATTGGAAAAACATGGAAATGGATCGCAGGTAATCCAGACCATGATGATCTTATAATTCTTACACAGAAAATAAATAATATTTTGGAAAATAATAACCAACAAGTAATAATTAATAAATAAGCTTTAGAACGAATAAATAAAATTTCAAACATTACGAATCACGTAATCAAAATTGTAAAAGAAGGTGTAACTATCACCGATGAAATATCATTAAATTTAAAATTTCAATTAGAAGTAATAAGAGAAGAAATTGTAAACATAGAATATGCTATGAATTGGGCTAAAGCAGGACTAATTAATTCATTTTTATTTAGTGAACCAGAATTAAGAATTGTTAATGATATATTTGAAAAAAATAAAATTCAATACATAAATATTGACGAAGCAATCGAATTCTCAACAATAAAAATAGCTTCAAGTAATAAATCTATAATTTATATTATTGGTATTCCTATAACGGATGCAACAACTTGCGACACATTGTTAATAAAGCCCATAAAGACGAATAATATTATAAGTAAAATAAATTTTGAAAACATTTTAAATTGCAACAAAAAATTGTATGGAATAAAAAGTAAATGTAATTCATATAATAACATAAATCTTTGTCAAAATAATGACGTAGTTGAGTTAAGTAATGAAGATTGTATAAGTAATCTTTTAAATAGTAAAGAATCGTTTTGCACAAAAATGACCAATCGATACTTCCCATCAGTAGAAGAAATAACACCTGGAATAATATTTTTAAACCAATATAATGGAACCATCAACATCGACAACGAAAAAAGAAATATAAATGGAACATTTGTAATCCAGTTTGCCAACACCTCTATACAAAACGGAAACAAGAAATACATCTCAGAAGAACTTTCAAGATTCAAACCACTGCCAGCTATTTTACAACCAAATGAAATTCAAAGCACATACGAAGAAGTACTGTCACTCGAGACGTTGAAAGAACTTCATATCAACAACACTAATCAAATACAACTTCTAAAAGAAGAAAACTTAGTTGGACATATTACCAGTTTTAGCATATCAACTTTAATAATTATTGCTATAATTATTGCAGCTATTATAAAATTTAGAAATAAATACTCAAGAAATGAAACTTCACGTTCTATTCCTGTTTCAATCGAATTACCTACAGTGCTAACAACAGAAACAATCCCTGATCCTACACAAATAGAAAGGGTCAGCAAGATTCCATTTTTTAATCTTTAACGAGGACGTTAAAATTTAAAGCCGGAGGAGTTAACGCCAAATACATTAACGCGCAACAAAGTCTTCCAATCCATCCCCATTCTGCAAACACAGCAAAAGCTTCCCCAAAGGCAAAACACAAAGAGAAGACGACATAGAAATCCACACACAAGCTACCAGCGAACGATCGCATAAAATAAACAAATCCACGCACAAGTTGTTTACGTGACCCTATCTGCAAGTCAGCAGAATATCCCCCATGAGATGATCACAGAAATACGAACCAAATCCGCACACAAGCTGCCTACGTGATCTAATGTGCAAGTCAGCAGAAATCCCCACGAGATGCCACACCAAACCATCCATCGATATCGATTTATTGATTGGTCAGCAAAATGTAGGTATAAAAGATGTTAGAATAATTCTAAGTTTGTCATTCGTATTTGGGAAGGCAGAATCGCTGCCCGTTTGAAAATAAAGTAATTAAAAGTGAATAAAGAAAAAAAAAAACGTAAAGTTTTTTTTTAAGAAAAATTAAATACTAGAAATTTAACTTATATAAACAGAACCCAGAGATGGAAAAAAGGGATAAAAATACCGCAAGGAAAAACCGAAGTGATGGCTGGGGTCAGAAAGACACCGATTTTTTATGCAATCTCATCCGCGAACTTGGATTGAAATCGGTATGAAACGGTCTAACAAATGGGACATCAAATTAAATCAAGAAAGCAAGTTGGGCTTTGATTGCCGAAGATTGTATAACTGGATTGCATTTTTTATTTGTGGTTAGGTACTTTTATTTAACTAGTAGGTATTTGTGGTTTTGTTTTTGATATTTTAAATAAAACAACCTAAAAATTTGATATCTTCTGTTTGGTTATTGCAATTGTAGGGTGATACTTTCTCTGGTAGAAGTATTTCTGTTATTTAGATTTCCTCCGGTTGAGTCGGCATCGCTTTCAACTGATGCACTTAAAATAGCTCAACGTAGGTAAACGATCTTCATGTTGAGTTGACTCTTCAGGCGGCTGTGGCTCGTTAGCATTAATGCATATATTATGCAATACTGCACATGCTTTTGGGCAGGAACCCTACTTTTCAATCCTCACACCTTACTGCCTCTCAACAACATTTCTGGTACGAATTATTCGCCTATGGAAATTTTGGTTTTTTTCACAAATTGGCCCAAATGTCGTATTATGTAATGCCATACAGGCTTTTGGTAATATGCGATAAACGCTAGATCCACTTGATCCAGTGATATAAAACGAAATGTGTGTAAAATTCGGTTCATAACTAGCATTGATGCTCTACAAATAATATTCACAATACAATGTGTGCTAATTCTACTGTAACTAATTGCAGAACAAATTGAATTGCTAGTTTTGTTAATCAAACACTTTGAAAAAAGTCAACGTCATCCCAACTATTTTAGATTTTTCTCTGTGGCTGTCGACTCCACCACTTCTTCATCGTTTTTGTTGTTATCAATCAAATAGTCCAGTCAAAATAGACATTCCAGTTTGCGTTAATTCCCAACAAGCTGGATTTTTGTGCAGGCCTTGAATACGTCATTACAAATGATATGTCAAAAGTTCCCATCGATCCCGCTTGTGCGTTGTTTTTTATCCGAGGTCAAAGGTCACAAATGTGCGTTTTTTGCGTATATCTCTGAAACTAGAAGAACCATAAAAAAAGTTTTGATAAAGTTTGTAGATCGTAAAATTGTCTACAAAAAGTATCTCAACATTTATTTTCTACGGTGCACTGTTCTCGAATTATGGCTATTTTAAACATAGAAAACACGAATATGCACTCATACATTGCCGGTATGCATCATCGGGTTAGCCATTTAAAAAAAAATATATTAGAACAAAGTTTTATTTGCCCCATGCACACAAGTACGTGAAAAATATACAATTCTGAGTGAGTCATCGTCCGTCCCTAGTTCTATTGGACGGTTGGCCTTGAGAAACATCTGCTTGCTTTCCAAGGGAAATAGCTCTAGTAAATGCAGTCAGTTTTGAACATACTCTAGAGCCAGTGATTCCTAAAGTGGTTCTCAGGGCCGACAGTTGGCAACCTTGGCTGCGAAACTTTGCCTTTATTCTAGAGTCCCAACCCAAAAGTTTGTCATTTCTTTATTAAACATTGTTAGTTTACTTATTAAATCATCAAACCTGTGCAAAAGTTCATTCTAACGAAACAATCAAAATCTTAGAAGTGCATTCGCTTAATTTTTAAGAATTCATTATTTAATTTCGCGTTAATCGAGATTTTCTCTATCGTCAATTTTTTCTTGACATTCACTTGTATATTTGTGGTTCCTGAGTGTTAATTATTCAGTTATCTCCCTCATCACCAGGCATTATATCTGACATAAAAGTGTCTATCTCACTTCCCTCAGGTTAGTGCTGATTTTAGTATATGCTTCTGCCAATTTGAAGCAATTCGTGGAAATTACACACAACCATATTATTGTTTTATGTTTCTACGCTTTTTAACTGCTGAACCAGAGGAAATTCTGCACGACTTACATAACAACTTTAAATCGATGCTCCTTCTCACTTCAAACCGAGAAGAGGCTGTCACTCCTCAGAATCATGAGAAGCAATCTTTTTGCACCAATAGAACGGTTTGAGAATGCTCCTGGACTCTCCTGGACGGTTCTTTTCGTCCAATGGAAAGTGACATTAGAGTCAGAAAGATACAATTCCTTGTTTTACCTTTTAATTCGATTATCTCAAAGCCAAAACCGCGATAACTCAAAAACACTTAAACACACCAGTTAATACGAAAACAAAGTAAGTTATTGTGGAGTTTTTATTTTTTCTGAGTAAAACCGATTTTGAAGTCGATTTAAATTTTGGGATGAAATCAATTCAAAAATCGATATTTTTGAAAACCCAGCCAACACTTACCTAAAAATATGTTATTTAACGATATCTATTTAAATTTTTTGTTTCAGATCAGATCGTTCACCGCAAAATAAAATATTTTTACATGTCTTTACTTATTTACACATAAGTTCAGTTGTAAGGAATATTTTGATGTGGGAAAAATTACAAAATATTATTCAAGCATGTATTAATATGAGTGCAAAAATTCGTTTAAATGCATTTCATACTTTTCTTACAAAAAAATTAAGAAAAATTGACTTTTTTTCGACGTTCCAAGTGCGACAGTGCCCTTAAGTTACATTCAACTTCATTTGCATTTAGAAACGAAAAATGCCAACAGATATTAGCATCTGTTTTTTTTTTAGCAGCAGCACCAAGTACTTTCGTGCCTTGGTGTTATTGTAAGTTGTAACTTAAAATGTCGAAAACAGTGATTCTGAACTATCAGTTGATCCGAGATAAAACAGCGAAGCAGATAATGAGGAGGATTTGTCTGCAACGTAAGTAGATCACCCTCACTACAATAAACGTTTTATTAAAACACCAGTAAAATGATAAGGCTCTTGTTGCCACTATTGTCGTTTAAGTGAAATGACTTTCTAATACGTCCACAGAATAGGACAAACAGCAATAATGCTTTTAAAACAGAAAGAACGAAACATATTCAAAGTTAGATATTTTTTTAAGCAGGAACTGCAAGTCATAGACTTTTAACCTTTTCAGCAAAATTAAAACCCAAGACATCGAAGTTACGAAAGCTATACCAAGGTGTAAGCGTCAGCCTATGCCGAGCTCCGCAAAAAAGTTTAATCAGCAAAATATTTATCAAGAGCGTAGCGAAGGAGAAAGCCTAAAATTCTTTTTTACTTAAAACACAGGAGAAGGTTACGAAGATATAAGTAACTTCCTTCGAGTTTTAAAAAAATTCTTAAAAAAATAATAAAGTAGCACAAAACAGTTACTATCTGGTATCACTTTAATCTTTCTGATTAGCGGGGTCCACACTGTCCAATTTGTTTGTCAAGCAAATTTGAAAGTGTGGCGCTCATCAACAGATTTGTCAAATTTGTTGGATGGTTTTAAAATTTTTTTGATATTTTTGCAAGTTGGATGAGTGTGGACGCTAGTCGTCAAACTTGGAAGAAATTTCATTTCAAAAATGTTTTCAAGTAGTGCACATCGTACGGAAAGAATATTTTTCTTTGTTCGGTAGGTACATTGAAAGAGGAATTTATGATGGTAGTGCACCTAGCAAGGAAAAAAATGTTTTTTCTTTGTTGGGCACATTGAAAATGGAATTTGTAATATTTACAGGTAGTGGACCTCGCACGGAAAATTTTTTTAGGCACATTGAAATAGGAAAGAATTTACGATACTTTCTGGTAGTGGGCTTCGCAAGGAAAATTACTTTTTTCTTAATGGGCACATATCTACAAAATGCAAATTATGATAAATTGATAATATAAATAGTTTGGTGGCACCAAAATGCAATTATCATTTAATTACTATAAAATAAAGGGATGCTTTTGTTTATAGCTTATAAGTAAGTAACAAAGTAAGTAAGTAAGTAACAAATTCATTTATTTATCCATTATTTCATCTAGTTAACATAATACATGAATTTTTTAGCTATGGCTTAGCCGTCAGCCAGGTTAGCAAACATAATTTTTATATAGGTACAATTACTATTGATTGTATAATTGTAAATAATATATGGTATTTAATAATTAAACTTGCAATTAAATGTATTCGGTTACCAATAACATTCTATACTTGGAGATAAGTTCTAAAAATTTGCTTAGTGTTTTCCAGTCGCACTCGTTGAGTATTTTAAGGGTGTCTTGCATTGAAAGACTATGTTTTCCAAAGAAAGAAAGTCTGTGTGATTTAAATATTGGACAAATACTAATAAAATGGAAGCAATCCTCCTTTGCCTTAAGGTTGCAAATTGTACAGAACTGATTGAAGCTCCCGTTATAAGGACATCCGTTTAAGCTGAGTAGTTCACATCTTGCTTTAAAAATAATAGAAATTTCTCGGTATGTTAGCGAATCGTGGAAGTAGTTTCTCTTATCCAGGTTGTAATTAAGTTGCGAGTATAATAATCTACTGTTGGATTCACGTGCGCTTAGGATAAAGCCTTCACGCATCGAGTCTTCATTTTTTTGTATTATACGGTACAGTTGCTCTTTTATGTTATTAGGGTTTGTTGAGTTAAAAACTAGTGTTTCACCACAAGCAATACCAAGGCCTTCCCACTTAGCAATCAACCAGTCTTTGTTCCTTAACTCGTATAAGAGCATTTTTTTTGTTAGTCGTGAGTCCTCATAAGATAATGTTTTGATAATAAAATCAGGCTGTGCTTTAAGTGTACTTGTAAATAGTTTAGGTATTCCTGTTTCCAGGTAGATAGCATAACTTGGTGTATTTCGAGGGAGGTTGAAGAGTTTTTTCAAGAAATTTCTCTGGAATTGTTCAATTTGGTCATATTCATCTGCACCCCAGATTTGCGAAGCATAACAGAGAGTTGACCTTACGACTATAGCTTATAATTTAAATTAAAGTTGAACTGACTCCAAGTAGAGAAGTGGTAAAAGTTAAATCTAAAGTGTTCATATCAGTTTATTAGATGGCTGTAACCTGAAATTGCGAGTTTTGGATTCTACAGTAGTTTTAAGTCTATAATATTTTCCAGAGATATGGCATATAAAATGCGAAGAATACAAAAATATAACTAGAAAGTATATGGCCTATGAAACTCTGTTGGAAAAATGTGCACATCGCACTGAAAGAATATTTTTTCTTCGTTGTGCACATTTATGATGTTTTCAGGTAGTCCACCTCTTCTTTTGTTTTTTTTGCTTTTCTAAAATTTCATCCCTAAATTGGGCTGCTACTGCTATGTCCTTCATGGTTGAAATTCAGACCAGAATGAAGTTGGACAACTTGTTTGATGAGTGTGGACGCTATGGGTTTTTTCCGCCCAACTTTTCATCCAACAAATTTGACAAACAAATTGGACAGTGTGGACGCCCGCCGCTATTGGTTATAGTGAAAAGTTATTTTCTAATTTCGATCATGTTTCTATACAACTCTAGATGGTCATAGCGAATTTGGTTCTGTAAAATGGATGATAGCGAAAAGCTACTACATTGTTTTTCTATACGGCGCTAGATGGCCTACAACTAAAACTACAAAAAAGCATTTTTTTCTGTTAAATGACTTGAGAGTTTTTTAAAAAATGCGGTGTAACACCGCATATTTTTTCATTAATACTGTATTTATACTTGAAAAGCTAATAAAAAGCATTCGATCCTGTCAAATGACTTGAGAGATTTCTTTAAAAAATGCGGTGTAACACGAACCTACTCGATTTATTTCCACTCGTTATTTAAAATGCGGTGTATTGGTTATTCAAAAGTGCGGTGTAACACCACCTAAACGAACTACACCGTGGGTGCATTTAGACACGTCCTTTTTTAATACCTCCTATCATATTGGCGCCAAAAATACATCCTATCATCACATAGTACTATGGTTTTGTGCAGGAGCAAGGGCCGACAAGAAGTTTTTGCTTCATTATCTTACTAAATGTAAGTGTTTTTTTTTTATTTTTTTACTGTTTCGCTTGTAAATTAGTATTCTTATATTATAATAGTCATCAAATTTGATAGTTTTATTACAATAATACACCATAAAAGTCATAAAACTAGTTCACAGTGTGTTAGGAGATATTCTGTTTCGTAGAACTGGTGCCATAATACCTCCTATCAACAGATTTGTTTTGAAAATTTAACTGTTAAAAGTTATAAGTCTCCTTTTTAACAGCTAAAATTAAGGATTAAGGAGTCGTTTCTGGGTATGTTAATTAAATTACAGACTAAGAATGCTTTTTTAGTTTATTATTTCAAAGTAAAATGTACTCTCGGGCGAATAAATGTTATGACCACTTTTCTAACACCAATGAAATGTCTTTGGAGCAAGCTTTCTCATTTCACAGCAACAACGGAACTGCTGGATCGTTTCTTTATGAAGAATCAGTAGTTGGAATTCAAGAACTTTGCGTATCAGTGAAGTATGCTCTGAGCCAGGTTCATCATTTCCCAGAAACAACGAAATGACTTCTGAACCGTTTTTTGAAGTGGGATCAGTGGTTGAAATTCATGATCACCAAATAATACATTTAGAGATGGTAACTGAAGAGATTTTAATTGAAGAACCAGATCCTCCCACCGATCCTCAGCCAGTACCAGAAAATGGGAACCAGATTTTTTAAACGATTGTGAGTATGATGATATGCAAGAAGGGAGACAAAGAAACAAAAAAGCCTTAAATTTGGATTGGAGACAGAATAAGAACAAGCTACTTCAAATGCAAGGGCTTCAATACCTTGGCTATATCAGAAAAAATAATATAATAAAACAAGATACAACTGTGGTACCCGTGGCGTGATGATTAGCATGTCCACCCAGCTGAGGCAAACATGTTTTTCCAGGAGTATCACCTTTCGCGAGGAATTGGCAAGTCCTCCGATAGTAAATTCATTGCCATGAAAAGCGATTTCTCAATTAGCCGTTCGGAATCAGCGGAAAATTGTAGGCCCCTCCATTCCCTAACAAGGCGTGGTTGTGAAAAATGCGCTAGGCCCAGGGGTTCTTCGCTCTGTTGCGCCACCCTATTTATTTCATTTTTAAGATACAATTCAAAATCCCAGGGTCATGGGTCCTTCTTGTTCTTCCGATTACTGCAAGAAATCTTCAAAAAGATTCTGTACCACATTCACAAAAGCTGAAAGGGCTACAATTTTTTTAAATTTTTGGGTGAAAATGGATTGGTCTCAGCGAAAAGTATTAGTTTGCAAGCACGTCTAACAATCGGAAGTTTCCAGAAGACAGATCTTGGGAGAAAATTCAAGAAGATCACAAAGCTTGTTTTATTTTTTACCCTCTAAGACTAACCAATCTGTGTTAAAAACAGTTTGAATGAGAACTTTTTGTTTAAATCCTTAAATTAAAGTAAACTTGCTGTTCCAAAAAAGAAATGGAATCATCTACAAGAACTTAACTTTGTATATGTATCTTATTTCTTATAGTACTATCACTTTCCAATATTTTTTTCGGAGCTTGGAAGTCGAAAGTGGTCCACAAAATGTCCAATGTGTTCCACAAGCCTATTTTTCAAGTCATATATGTAAGAGTAGGAAGCAAATAACAACGTTTAAATTTCATCATATATGCATTACTTTCTAACCCATAGGAAATGCTCACCTAAAGTGAAACATTCCACCATGAGCATAACAGCTGATTCCTTTTTCTCCGCCGGTGCTGGCGCACCCTAGTGACGAACAATGTTAATAAAAAATATTGGAAAGTGATATTACTATAGGTTATATATACAAAGGACTTAACTTCTTACCTGAAGACTGCCAACATTTTTTTTGAAAATGTTGTGAATCATTACTTTTAGACACTACTGTCTGTACAACTATTTTGCTTTATAACACAACCTCCTCTCAGTTATGTACCAATGCAATTTCACCGTACTTAAGTTTTCTTTTTTCTTATCTGAATATTATCTCACTTACTGTCAATCATTTCTTCTTACAATAAAGACCTTATAACGTTTTCAACCGAGTGCTTTTTCTAACAGGTTATGGGCCCAGGTCGAATTTCTTAAAATATAAATTTAGTATTTCAATAGTTTTTTTTTGTTTTCGCGTTAGTCGTAAATTCAATCAAAATTTAATCAAATTCAAGAAAGTTGTTTTTTTGTTCCAAATCATATAAAAGAACATAATGACCTCTCTTTATCAAATCGAAAAACTTGATAAAGATAATTATAGCGCATGGGAGATTTTAATGAAAAGCGTGTTAATTCATTGCGATCTGTGGGAGTACGTTAATGGTGAGAACGCATTTAAAGAGGAAGCTAATGAGGAGGAAAAGTCAAAATGGCAAAAATCGGACAGCAAGGCCCTATCTACAATCCTACTTAGTATCAAGCCAGCGGAGCTCATACACGTGAAGCAGAGCAAGACGTCGAAGCAAGCATGGGATATCCTAGCTCAAATTTATAAACCCTCTGGACCAGCAAGACAAGTAAGTTTATTCAAACAATTATTGTCGAACAAAATGAATGATGGGCAGTCAATGTCGGTCCATATCAATAATTTTTGTATGACGGTGGAGAAACTTCATTAAATAGATGTTAAGATGCCAGATGAATTGCTTGCTATTATGTTACTCTGTAGTCTTCCTAACGACTATGAAAATTTCATAGTCGCTATTGAGAGTCGCGATAGATTGCCAGCACTAGCTTCCTTAAAAATTAAACTTACAGAGGAGGAACAAAGGAGAAATGACAGGGACAAAGAGCATGTTGGTAGTAGTAGTCAGCATGTTCTAGCTATCACTTCCAAACCAAAATCATTTCAAATCTCACCTAAGGGAAAGTATGATAAGAATCGGCTTAAGGGAAAATGTTATAAATGCGGTATTCGCGGACACTTCGCTTCTAAGTGTCAAACCAACACTCGCAACGAAACTGTTTTTGGCCTAGTTTCTAATTCTGCCTATGGAAGTGGAGTTTTGGATAGGAGTGAGTGGTGCATTGACAGTGGGGCCACCTCTCACATGTGTTGTGAAAGTAATTTTTTCGCCACATTAGATGTTAATCAGAAAACACCTGTAAAGCTAGCATCAGATATGTGCATTACTTCGAGTGGTATAGGGACTGTCAGAATGCGAGCAGATGGTCATGACTTATTGTTGAAAGATGTCCTTTTTGTTCCCGAGTTGAGGGGAAACTTCTTATCAGTCAGTAAGATTACTACTAGTGGGCATGCAGTTGAATTTGGAAATGAACTAGGAACTGTTAAAAGCAGAAATGGTGACATTGTTTTAAAAGCAAAAAAGCGTCATGAGCTGTATGTAGTGTGTGGCGTCAGCCTAGAGTCACTTTTTAGCTTAAGAGCTTCAGATTCGATTCAAAGTTCGTTCAATAGATGGCACGAAAGATTTGGACACCTTAATACTGGTAGCCTACAACAACTAAACAATAAAAATATGGTTTTGGGGCTTGGGTTCAGTGAAAACAGCAGCTCTCTAGAATGCGTCGTCTGCGCAAAAGGCAAAATACATGAACAGCCATTTCCAAAGCAATCGTTCATTAAGAGTAGGGGATTGCTGGATCTAGTCCACACAGATATCTGCGGACCTATGAGAACGAATTCAGCTGGAGGTGGTCGATATTTCGTAAGTTTTATAGATGATAAATCACGTATAATGCGAGTTTATATCATGAAAAGAAGAGACGAAGTCCTCAGTATTTTTAAGCAATTTAAGAAAAATGTGGAGCGTGAGACAGGACGAGAAATAAAACAGATTCGAAGTGATAATGGAGCAGAGTACGTGTCCAACCAGTTCACAGAGTTTTTGAAAGAAAGTGGAATAAGGCGACAGTTGACTATACCTCATACTCCGCAGCAAAACGGAGTAGCGGAAAGAGCAAATAGAACACTAGTAGAGATGGCAAGGTGTTTGCTCATAGGTTCTTCTCTTCGTGAGCAGTTGTGGGCTGAAGCGATCAATACTGCTGCTTACTTGCGGAACAGATGTCCGACAAAAGTGTTGGGCAATAAAACACCCTATGAGGTTTGGAATGGCAGGAAGCCTTCGGTGAGTCATTTTAGAGTGTTCGGGTCAAGAGCAATAGCGCTGGTGAAACAACCTGGAAAGTCAAAATTTGAAGCAAAAGGTAAAGAGTTTTTGTTTGTTGGGTATTCTGAAGAGTCGAAAGCTTATCGACTTCTTGACGAGACTTCAGGTAAAATTGTTAAAAGTCGCGATGTCCAATTCTTTGAAAACCTACAAGAATCACATAGTAACATTTATGATTTCTCAGGTTTCGAGCTATCAACAGAAAATGTTCCAGAGTCTGACGAGAAAGTCTGCACGAAAAGAGAAGGAAGCGAAGAAAAGGAGGTGACCGAACTGAAGCAACTTCCTCAATCACTACATTCAGGAGATCCTCCGCAAATGAAGAATTTGCCTGGCCGTCCAAGAATTATGAGGACAGGTAAGGTCGGCCGCCCAGCAAAGAAATTCAATCAACAGGCAATAAACGCTGTTCAAGAAGATATAGTTATTCCTTGCTCAGTTGCAGAAGCTATGTGTCAACCGGAAAGTAGGCAATGGAAAGAAGCTATGAAAATAGAGTATAAGGCATTGACATCGATGAATACTTGGGTTTTGGTTGATCCTCCAGATGCCTGCCAGGTTATTGGAAGTAGATGGGTATTCAGCATAAAAAGAAATGCTGATGGATCTATTGATCGTTTCAAATGTCGTCTGGTTGCAAAAGGCTGCTCCCAAAAATACATGGTCAACTACTACGAAACGTTTGCTCCCGTCGTGCGCTACTCAACAATTCGACTTATACTCGCTATGGCCGCACAATTCGACTTACATATTCACCATGTTGATGTCACAACTGCTTATTTGCATGGCAATTTAAATGAAACCGTCTTTATGCGTCAACCAGAAGGATTTGTTGATTCGCAATTCCCGCACCGTGTATGTAAACTGGAAAAATCGCTGTATGGGCTGAAGCAAGCAGGCAGAGAATGGAACAAAAAGCTCAATGACACAATGTTAAAACTAAATTTCCGGCGTTGCAGCGGCGATACTTGTGCTTACACAAAGTGTGAAGGGAGCAGATTGTGTATTGTGGCAATTTATGTTGACGATATGATCGTAGCTGCTTCAAACTATGACGACCTAATGCATGTCAAGTCTGAGATTGGTTCTGAATTTGACACCGTCGATAAAGGTGAGCTGAGTTATTATTTAGGAATTCAAATCGATAGGAGCAGCCGAAAAATCGAAATTCATCAGCAGAAATACATTGAGGAACTTACAACTAAATATAACTTAAAAGAAAGCAGACCTCGATATACACCCTTGGATCTCGGTATGAAGCTAACAAAAGGAAATAACAATAAAGGAGAACGCGTGGATTCAACAAAATATCAGTCCTTAATAGGAGCTCTTCTCTACATTGCCTTGTCAACAAGGCCTGACATAATGTATTCCGTGTGTAAGCTTTCTCAGTTCAATGTGGAGCCGTATGATGAGCATTTCGTAGCAGCCAAGCATCTTTAACGTTACTTAAAGACAACTATTAACACAAAACTTACTTACCAGAGAATACCATCTCAACTTACTGGCTACGTAGATGCCGGTTGGGCTGGTGACATGGACCGTCGGTCTTGTACTGGCTTTGTGTTTCTGATGAGTGGTGGAGCTGTTTCGTGGGAGTCAAAGAAACAAACTTCTGTTGCTTTGAGCAGCACAGAAGCCGAATACATGGCTCTCTCGCAAGCATCGAAGGAGGCATTGTACCTGCGAAATCTTTGCCATGAATTTCAATACGAAAAGGTATCTTTTAAATCTATTCTAATTCATTCTGATAATTTAGGTGCACAACAACTTGTTAAAAATCCGGTCTTTCATCCTCGGAGCAAGCACATAGACATTAGATATCATTTTGTGCGTCAACTGTATGAAGAAGGTCTTATTGAGCTAAAGTATACACCTACATCTGACATGATAGCTGATATCCTCACGAAGAATCTGAACAGGCCGAAGCACGAGAAACTATCAATTCTCTTGGGACTATTTTTTTAAAATTAAAGTCAATTAACTTTTGAATTAAATTACATTTTTGAATTAACTTTATGAATTAATAAATCTTATATAATATGTAGTCTTTTGAAATATTGCATTGAGGGGGACTGTTGTGAATCATTACTTTTAGACACTAATGTCTGTACAACTATTTTGCTTTATAACACAACCTCCTCTCAGTTATGTACCAATGCAATTTCACCGTACTTAAGTTTTCTTTTTTCTTATCTGAATATTATCTCACTTACTGTCAATCATTTCTTCTTACAATAAAGACCTTATAACGTTTTCAACCGAGTGCTTTTTATAACAGAAAACTTGTCATTCAAATAATAAGTCTGCTTAGTAGGCTATTGCTCACTTTATTTTGAAAAATAAATAGAATATTTTTAATTTTTACAAAGAATTAATATTTACATTTATTTTCTCTATTTTTGTTAGCTGAAATTAAATATATTTTATTATTTTTAAGTTTTCGTTCCTTAATTGCTTCCAATAAATCAATTTATGAATACCTCCTATCAGCATGAAAAGTTTTCTTTTTTATAAATAAATATCTCCTAAGTTCCATTTAGTTATGAAAACCACATTTTTTTGCTGTTTTAATTATTTTATATCATGGAGATTCAAAACAGAAAATATTTTGCAAAATTTCATAACGATTGGTTTTTGCTATGAGTAAATATTCAGTTTTTTGTGTCTCCTGAACATTTTACAAAATGCGACATAGGAGATATTCATAGTTAGCCGTCGATATATGAACTTACATGTGATAACTCTCTTGAAGAACCATCTATGACCAAAGTCCTCCGGCAAAAGTGTGTTCAATAACAAGTGAAGTTTTTCTTATAACAAGTTGGGCTTTATCTTTTGATATGGCTGAAGTAGACTGCCAAAATGACTTAGCATAATTCCTTGTCATCACTTTACTTAAATTTCTAACATTTGCAGACTAAGAATGCCCAAAAAGAAAGCATCACAAGTACCTTCGTAGTGATAGCTCGTACCCGGCAATAATGTTATCATCATCAAAGTGAGCTGTTTTGATAGCAATAGGTTATATTTTCATTTCTAGGATGCAGATCTAAAACTCGAATTTTATATTTATTTCAGGAGTCTTTATTGTCAGCGCTAAGCGTACAGCTTTTGGAACATGCGGTAGATCTTAAAGAATGTCCACCACACGCAATTGCAAACAGCTGAACTTGATTCAGCTGGACTGAAGGGAGAGATACTACCGTCCGTCGTTGGCAACGTTCTTTCCGTAAGTTTTTTTTACGATTCGTTTCCCTTTGATAACAAAGAGTTTATTTTATGTAGAATTCATCTTCAGATGGTATTTTTCTTCCACGTTACACTGCCCTCAACTGAGAAGTGCCAATTGAAAGCCGGCTCTTGGAGCTAACCAAATCTGTGGTTCTGGAGTAGCTAATATGTCCCAAGCCGCATTTGTGGTAAGAAACATTCGTTTTGGACCGGACTCCGTAACAAATACGATTTCGATAACGGACTCTGGGTTGGTCTGTCTCACCGACACCTACTGCAATTTGCCAGCGGAGAACTTAGCTGACAAATGCAAAATTACCAGAGAATGTATTGATGAATTCACTTAAGGTCACATGTGAATTGGGACAAAGCTCAAGGCGCCGCCGCCGGAGTCTTCAAATCAGAATTTGCTCTTTCAAAATTAAGGGAAAGGAAGTCGACTTTGCAGTCGATGAACATCCAAGGTCAGTTCTAATTAAACAAACAAAGACAAACATTATTGAATAATAAACAAAACAAAATTTTATGTACTTCAAGGCCATCAACAACAATTGAAGGCCTTGCCAAGCTACCGTCACTGTTTAAAAAGAACGGCGCTGTCACTGCTGGAACTGCTTCGGTAAGATATTTTAACGTTACACACTATTGTTGGTTGTTACTCGCGGATGCCAAAATAAAACAGACTTGCTTCTAAGTCGATCGTTTATTTCTATAATTTTGAAATAAAAGTTTACAATCAAAATTAAGGTTAGTTTTTTTACTAACAACGTTGTTTTATCCTAGAGCGTATTCAACCAAATAAACTCAACGTGTTGAAAATTTTAGGTTAAAGGAAATTAGGTAGTGGCAACATAACAAAAATGAAAATGAAAATTTTAGTTACTAGTGACACCTTTTGGTGATAATAAATTTCATATGGGTGTGGCCCCCGTGAATCGCTTCCATAGATTCACCTACTTCCAACTTTGCTAGCTTTGAAACTGGCCTTTTCAATGTTCCGGTTGGTGTTTGAATTTCAGCTGAACGTATTTGACCATCACGTCCTGGAAACACTCGAATAATCCGACCTCGCAGCCAACAGCTTCTAGCCATAGTAGAATCGCAAATGATTATCAGATCTCCCACTGCCAAAGGTGCCTCCACTTTGTACCATTTCGTCCTGCGTGTTAAGTCCGGTAAGTATTCGTTTATCCATCTGTGCCAAAAGCGATCCTTGAGCGCCTGAGCAATTCTCCATTGTTTGCGCAAGCAAATGGGTCCGTTTCCTTGAAGTTCAGGTGTTTGGGTAGAATTGGCGCATCCGAGAATAAGGTGATTCGGCGTTAGAGGCTCGTCTTCTTCCTGTGAAATCGGTATATGAGTTAAAGGTCTGGAGTTCACTATATTCTCAGCTTCTATGAGAGCGCTACGTAGAGTGTCCTCCTTTGGCACAACATCTTGGAGAATCACGTACAGAACCCTCTTACCGGACCTAACCAATCTTTCCCAGCAGCCTCCAGCACTTGGGTTCGACGGACAATTGAATCTCCATTGGATGCCTCTCCCTGATAGAAAATTTTCGATTGCTGATTGATCAAACATGTCCAGGTGAGTTTTCATTTCCTTGTCCGCTCCTAAAAAGTTGGTTCCGTTGTCACTCCGAATGCGTACTGGAACACCCCTTCTGTTAACGAAGTTTCTCAAACATAGAATGAATCCGTCCGTGGATAAGTCTGTTGCCACCTCCAGATGAACTGCCCGGATTGTGAGGCATGTAAATAAAGCTATCCAACGTTTCTCCCTTCTTCTGCCGATAGCTACCAGTACAGGTCCCATATAGTCGACTCCTGTGAATGTAAAGGGTCGAACGAATGGAGTAAGACGATCCTCTGGAAGCTGACCCATCTGAGGTGGTTTTGGTTCTGCCTGACGATTCCTGCACTCCTGACAATTCTTCGCAATATTCTTCACCAAGGTTCTCAGGTTGGGTATCCAATACTTTCGGCGAACTTCACATAGAATGGTCTCATGGTTTTGATGACGAAATCTTTCATGAACATCCTTAACGATGAGTTTTGACAGCCAGTTATCCTTCGGCAATATTATAGGTCTTCTTGACTGTAGGGGAATGCATACGGCGGAATCTATTCGGCCTGACAATCGAATGACTTCGTCTTTGTCCAGACAGGGTGATAATTTGAAGATGTGGCTAGATTTGTGAATCTGTTCTCCTTTCTTAAGTGTCTGGTACTCTTGCTTGTAACATTGTTTCTGGACAAAACGGCATAAAACGATTTCCGCATATTCCATTTCCGAAACACTAAGAATTTTGCTCTTGGGTCGATTCTTTCTCTTGGTTAAGACACGAATTATCCAGCACAGGACTCTTTTTAGCTTCAAGAATTTGGAAAATTTAGTGAGATCTAATTCATGGCTACTTACGTGGAGAACATTCGTGTTGGTCCTGAAGACCGTGCGTAGTTCTTCTTGGGGTGTAGAGAAAGAATTTGTTTCATCAGGAACCAATGGCCACCTTGACTCATCCTCCAGTAGGAATTTGGGACCTGATATCCATTTTCCTCCCGGTTGGTAATTGAACAGATTTTTTGTGCGTGTGGCTATATCGGCTGAGTTAAGTTCGGTTGGAATCCAACGCCATTCACTTTGGTTCGAAAGTTCCATTATTTCGGCTATACGGTGACCCACAAACGGTTTATACTTCTTTGGATCGTCAGAGTTGATCCAGGCCAGGACTGTACGTGAATCACTCCAAATTATGCACCTTGAAGCCCGAATGTTGTGAGATTGAAGACATCTTTGGTGAAGTCGCACCCCCAAGATGGCAGCTTGGAGTTCCAGGCGAGGAACGGATAAGAGCTTCTTCGGTGCACATCTCGATTTGCCTTCTATCAAGGTAAGGTGTACTGAACCATCCTGGTTAGTGAACCTCCAATAGGCAGCTGCAGCAAATGCTTCTTCGCTTGCATCAACTAGTATATGTAGTTGAACTTCAGCCGTATTATTGATGGATGGTGAGTAGCATCTTGGAAGTTTAATGTGCTGCACGGCATCCAACGTTGTTATCCACTTGAGCCATCTCGGTTTTATCTCATTAGGTATCTCTTCTTCCCATGCGATATTGGCCTTCCACAACGATTGTAACATCATTTTCGCATGGACGGTCAGGTCTGCCAATAGTCCAAACGGGTCGAAGATGGACATTACAATACTTAGGAATTCCCTCTTGGTTGGATAGTGCTCGCCGTTGAAGAGCTCCGGTTTAGTTTGTCGAAAATTTAAGCGAAATGTAAAGACATCCTCAGCAGGGATCCAGTGCATTCCCAGCACCTTTTCAGAGTGGTTGGCAATGTCCATATTGGCAATGGAACTCTGATTATGGTGTTCCTTCTGTAGTCCCTCAAGTAAGAAAGAAGAGTTGGAGGAGAATTTGCGAAGATCGAATCCACCGGCTCTATGAATCCAGATGACATCCTTTGTGACCGACAGTGCTTCTTCTTTATTGTTAAAACTGCAGACAAAATCATCGACATAATGGCTTTCGATGATAACTCTGGCAGCTTCCGGATGATACTCGGCCAACCTTTGGGCATTTAAGTTCTTTATGTACTCGGCTGAGCACGGAGAACATGTGGCCCCGAACACCATCACTTCCATGACATAAGTATCTATCTCTCCAGAATCATCCTCTTTTGGCCACAGAAAACGTTGCGAATCCTGATCCTCCTTCCTGATGGTAATTTGATGAAACAGTTCGCCAATGTCGGCACATACAGCAATTGGCTTCTCACGGAACTTGTGTAGGATGGCAACCATGTCCTGGCATTGCTCTGGACCTCTGAGTAGATTTGAGTTGAGTGAAACGGTTCCAACCTTGGCAGCAGCATCGAAGACTAGACGAAGTTTCCCTCCCTTGTGGGAATTTTTTACGCAGAAGTGTGGGAGATACCATGTTCTAGGCCCCTTCGTTTCGATCTCGGCTTTCGTTAACTTACGTGCATACCCTTTCTCGACGTAATTCTTGATGATGGATTTGTAATCGGCAGCATATGATGGGTCTTTCTTCCAGGCTCGTTCCACTGTACAGAGTCGTTTCTTGGCCATTGACAGGCTATCTGGCAAAACTATCCCGTCAGCCTTCCAAAGAAGTCCGGTTTCGTAACGATTCCCTGTCCGATTGGTGGTTTCCTCAAGTAATTTCCTTGCACGCCTTTTATCTTTCGATTCATGAATACTTGAAGATGGAACCGGGTCCACTTTATCCAGCAGGAAATATTCATTTACCAGCTTTGCGAGGTCATCTTGATTGCAGCTATCACCAGTGTTGTCCTCTGTGATTTGGAAAATGTAGTTACTGTCATCTTGGTTTCGATCTGATGAGCCATAAACGACCCATCCGAGTAATGTTTTGACCGCAACTGGCCCTTCGGGTCTGCAAAGTACTGATGAGTTGCCCATGATCAATCTCCAATTATCTAAACCTATTAATATTTGCGGCACAGCGTTTGCGTATGTGTTGATTGGCAGAGTATTACCTTCTTTTCCAACAGGCAGATGGTCTAGATTCATCGTTTGCATCGGTAGTGACAAATTGCTATAGGTTCGGACGTTCTTCAGTTCATACCTTTTGCTAACGTCATCTATTCCACTTATTTCCAGATTAACCAGGCTCGATGGCTGTGAGACTTCTTTTTGCCCGATCCAATTTAATGACATCGAGTATTTTCTACCAATAAGACCTAGTTTTGTGACGATGTTGTCGTTAAGAATCGAAACCGACGACCCGTCATCGAGGAGCGCAAAAGTGCTAACTTCACCCCTAGGTCCGTACAGCTTGACAGGTAAAACCTTAAACATAACTTTTTTCTTAGTAGGCGAATTTGCATGGAAATTAGAATCGCTTATTTTCTCTGACGTTCGTTCATTTTCTCGATCTGTTTTGTTTGTTTCGTGAAGCAGATGGTGATGGTATCGTTGACAGTTTTCTTTTTCACATCTCCTTTTCTTGTCACACTTCGAAACAACGTGCCCTGGCAGTAGGCATGAAAAACAAATTTGTTTCTTCTTTACGAGATTCCACCGTTCATTTACATTTAATTTTTTAAATTCTTTACAATGGACTACATGGTGTGATAAAGAACATAGGATACATACTTTAGCATTACTGATGGCGGTAGGTGCAACATTACTTCCTTATTTCAATATTGAATTTTTATCCTGGCGATTACTTCTAGGTTGGCTTCCGACTGCGGTTCGTTGAGAAAGATGTAAAATGTTGGCGTATTTGGCGTATTCCTTCAGCCATCCACAGAACTCTGGAATACCTGCGTAGGGTGTGATTTTATCCGAGAACTGCATCCACTCCAGCTGTTTGAAGAGTGGCAACTTGGATATTAGCACATCTAGTAGCATGGGGTTGGATAAATGTTGTTGACTTCCTAATGACTCCAACAGTGTGCATAAATTCTGTACCTTCGTAGAAAAAGGCATCACAAGATCAAGTCTGTTGTCCGGGATAATTGACCACGATCGTACCTTGTCCAATTGATTCCTTATTAATCGTTCAGGGCGTCCAAAAATTGCTTCCAATTCTTGGATTACAGCTGGAACACATCGAGGGTGGATTAAGATGTTCTCCACTGCCCTCTTAGCATCGTTCCTAAGGCTTTTTTGAAGACGAAGCATGTTATCAAGTTGTCTGTATCCAAACGCTATTGTCGATTCGTTGAACGAAGCAATAAACATAGGCCATTCTTCAGGAAGACCACTTAAAACTGGCAGGTCGTGTAGCTTGGGTCTATATGAATGTGTCGCATAGGTTTGGGTCGACAACGGCTGGTGGGCATAGGTTGGAAGCGGCATTGTTTGTCCATTGGGACATTGATTTAGTGGTTGCGACTGCAGAACTTGGTGTGTGAAGGCAGGATCTCTCTGAACGGTGTACGATACCCCTGGCTGGGCATAGGTTCTATGGTGATTGACTTGTGGTTGGATGATTGTGTTCTGACAATGAGTTCCACAACACGGCTGTCCACAAGCGGCTCTATTGATAAGATGTTGGTTTGGTACACCTTCGTAGCCTACCATCGGCTGCTTCTGGCTTGCAGTGACTGTACAACATGTTGACGGCTGAATTTGGTTGTTGGTAGGTAGTTGCATCGGGCAGGCTTGGATGCAATTGGTTCCCTGGTTTATCGTGAAGGTGTTATTCGATGGTGGTTGCGTGTAACCGGCTGGTGCATGGCTGTTTGTGTAAACCAGCTGTTGTTGCATCGTGTGGTTCACAAGTGACTGCGTGTGGCTTAGCATATCACCAGTGAACCCTTGATAGGCTGCGTTGTTAGGCAGGATTTGCCTTTGGGCACCTAATACGTTTTGAGCAGTCTGGGTGGGCTGGGTGTTCACATGTGTTCTACTGATGGTAGCCCTATTGAGTCCTTGGCACATTAGGTTATGACCTGCGGGTTGCGTCTGGCTAGTCACAACTGTATTGAAATCGACTAGTGGGCTAGGTGTTTGGTTCAGTGGGTACATATGGCTGGCGACTTTACCACTGAAACCTTGACCCGTTGAATTATTCATTGCAGGTTGTGATGGGTTGGTAGCAAATCTTTCGGCTGGATTGCTAGCCATACTATTGTTGAAAGGCTGGTTTTCACCATTGCCACTATCATAACATTGGCGTTGTGAAGAATTAAACTCGGGTTGCATTCGGCTTTCGGTGTGACATGCAGCAGCACCATTGGAACCCTGGCACATTGCATATTCCACTGCTGGTTGCGACTGGCTCGTTGCAAGCCCATCGGCTAGGTGGCTTGTCATATTGTTCGATGGAGTCTGCCTTTGGCTGGCAGAACCATCGAAGACACTTTGCAGTTGTGCATAGTTCGACGCAGGTTGCATCTGGCTGGCGACAACCCCGTCGAACGATTGACCTGTTGAACTATCTAATTGGTGCATTTGGCTTGCGAAATTTCTACTAGCACCTTGTGAGTTCGATGCAGGTTGCAGCTGGCTCACCTCAAACTCCTTGGCAAGGTGACTAGATTTATTATTCGGTGGCGGTGGCATTTGACCGGCAGCCTTACCATTGAATTGTAATTGATTTGACGCAAGTTGCCTATGACTGGTGGCAACTTCGTCGGCTTGGTAACTAGATGATTCTACCCATGGTGGCTGCTCTTTGTCGGCATCATGACCACTGTCACTTGGGTGGTTAAGTGGCGAATTCGTTCGGCTGTTGGCCGCTCCAGTGGCTTGGTGGCTATTTGGATCTAATGGATCTGTAGAATTATCATCTACTTGGTAATCCTCAAGTCTCTTCGGTGGAATTCCCTTATTTTTCCTGGAACTCTTCCGAATTTCCTCTTCAGTTGGCGGCGGTGGCGTACGTTGCATTTTTGGAGCGGTTCTTTGGCGGTTGTTCGGCACGAACGTTAAATAAATTTGTTGGTTGTTACTCGCGGATGCCAAAATAAAACAGACTTGCTTCTAAGTCGATCGTTTATTTCTATAATTTTGAAATAAAAGTTTACAATCAAAATTAAGGTTAGTTTTTTTACTTACAACGTTGTTTTATCCTAGAGCGTATTCAACCAAATAAACTCAACGTGTTGAAAATTTTAGGTTAAAGGAAATTAGGTAGTGGCAACATAACAAAAATGAAAATGAAAATTTTAGTTGCTAGTGACACCTTTTGGTGATAATAAATTTCATATGGGTGTGTTCGAGATCGGTAATTTTAGGCTGCCTTCAGTTCTTAACAACTATTAAAAATTAAACAAGAATTTTAATCAATTTTAGGGAATTTGCGATGGAGCTGCAGCTGTTGTTTTAACATCGGAGGATCCTATCAAACAATATGGCTTAAAACCACTGGCACGTTTGGTTATGGATACTCATATGTTGGAGTTCAGCCAGAGATCATGGGAATTGGTTCAGTGCCAGGAATTCAAAACGTATTTTATGGCTACCGGTCTTAAACTGGAAGACATGGATTTGGTTGAAGTGAGTTTTACTAACAAATTATGGGATCGTAGCGCATCATATTCAGCTTGTTCTTTCCAAGACCCTTGGGCTGTGATGAATTGGATACTTTAGTGCCGACAACTTGCTCGAGAATGCCATATTGCCAGTCTCGCTCGTCGTTTTCATTAGTTTCGGGCTCTTCATCGTCAATCTTGTACACGAACTTACTGTCAATTTTGAAACGTGGATCTAGGTTCATTTTCGATTGAAGTTTCATCAGGGCAGCACCATGTGATTCTTCGTATTCAGCTTTGACAGCAAAATCGTTTGCAAATGAACTTTCTTCTTGGTCTGAATCATCTTGAAAGAGTTGTTTTGCTTTGGCCTGTGTGTTGTCATCATCTTCTTCACCGTCCTCTTTATCAAAAAAGATTTGCTTCCTTTTTAATGTATCCTTGGAAATAGTTGGAAATAAATATGGAATAGTAAATGAAAGTGAGGATTTCTTACCACAGACGACAGGGACTTCTGAATTAGTGATTTCTGCAGTTGATACTGGTTCTTTTTCTTGTTAATGGATTCCTTACGCTTCTTATCGGAATCAAATGACTTCTCACTGAGTAAGGGCACATCTTTTTTCTTCCCAATGATATGAATGGGTGTGTTGTTAGTTGCCTCAATGACGATCTGAAATCGGAAATAAAGGTGTTTCGTAGAGAAGCCGTGTTATCAGTGAAAGAATTGTTTTCATAAACAAAAAAACGCATGGAGTTTCTCCTTTCCATTCTTCATTGAGTTTGCAGCTTTCTTTTTTGTGATAAGCACAGGTTCGTCATCTTCGTATGCATTTTTAGTTGCTGCAGCATCTGGTGTTTCTTTCTCTTTGGCGTTGAAAAACTTCTTGGATTTGTTTGGTGGTTGAAAGCTTACGTCTTTTTCATAACCGCTATTTTTCGTTTTTGGTGAAGTTTTGGCGTTCTCTTCACGTTCTTGTTTGAGACGTTCCAAAAAACTGTCCTTGGCAACAGACACCCTTACATACTCTCCATTGATTTGCTTGGAATTCTGGTTTCCTATGCCTTTAATTAAAGATCATAAGCACAGAATAAGGAATATACAGAAGGTCATCTCCCACCATCTCCACCCGCAAAACCCGCAAATTTCCCAAAAAAGGAACTTTTGTGAACAGGAAATGGTTCATTGAAAAAGTTCATTGCTGAGGTGAGATATAAAGAAAAAAGAACTTTGACTAAAGCTTTGGGATTTCCTAGAACTATACCTTATTGAATAATGCTTCAATTAAATCAATTAAATTTCCTTTTGGTAACAAAAACTCAACCTTTTTGTAAGATATAATCTTGAAAACACTGTAGTAATAATTGGGTTTAAGTGCACTTGGGAGAAGTAGAAGAAGAAGAAATAAAATGTTTGTCGTACATTCATATGTATAATTTTCTTGTATCTTTTTTTATACCTACTCCTAAATGTATGTTCTTTTTTTATTCTTTCGTAAGCCTACCACACCAGTTGCTTTCGAGTGGTGAGCTTAAAGCTATGTGTTGTAAAGTTTAATAGAACGTCTGCGTCGGATTGCAGTTAAGGCTATTTTTTTCTCTTTTTGAGTAAAATACTGGCTGAAATGGAAAATAAAGTTTATATATGACACATAAATCAATTTTTCAACATTCTAGACTGTAAGAAAGCTTAAAAATACCAACTTTTATGCAACAAAATAAAAAACGTAAAATTTTCGGAATTGATCTCACCTCAACCGTCTTTTTCCACTGACCTCACTTTCCGGCCCGGGGGCTTCCGGCCCGGGGGCTTCCACTAATTTTAGCTTGTAGGCAAAATGAACTTTTTGGATGAAGATGACCTTCTGTATATTCCTTATTCTGTGGTTTGGACCACAGAGTAGAACAGAGAGTCCACTTCCACCATCTCCACCCGCTAAGCCCGCAAATTTCCCCAAAATGAACTTGAGTGAACAGTAAATAGTTCATTTGAAAAGTTCATTGCTGAGGTGAAATTCACAGAAAAAAAATAAGAGTTTGACAGTTGGCAGACAGCAAAAAGTAAATAAATTTACTGAGGACATCGCAAGAACCAAAAGGCAAGTCTTTTTTATTCGTTACTAGAATGCTTTTATTTTGATCTTGGTTCGAAACGTTACCGGTTTTTATATTACTTTCGTCTTTTTTTTTTTATTGATTAGGTACCTCATCAAAGTATGTCCCACGAACAGATATTCGCTGCTCAGAAGCAGTTCTGGAAAGCAGCTAAACAGAGTGGCAGATCAAACACCGATACAAGTCTCTTAACAGGGCTGCACGTAAGTTGTTTATTTATTAACAATCAACGTCTAAATATTTCAATCCTTTTCTAGCATGCCACTGAAATCGACAAGAAACAAGTTGAAACTGAAAATAAAAAATTCCTTGGCTCTTTGTGAGCTTTATAGTGAAAAAATTGTAAAATGGCTCGTACCAAGCAACCTGCTCGCAAATCTACTGGAGGAAAGACGCCAAGAAAACAATTGGGCTACTAAAGCAGCTGCAAAAAGTGCTCCAGCAACCGGAGGTGTTAAGAAACCACATAGCTGCCGCTCAGGAACTGATGCTCTTCGTGAAATTCGTCGTTATCTAAAGAGTACTGAGCTGTTGATTCGCAATGTAAATCCTGTTCTTTCCTGAGAGTACCTTAATTCATAACACGGACCAAAGTCCTTATACAATATAAACCTGGCATTGAAATATTATTCCCTCAAAGATTGCATTAAAAAACTTCTATAGCGTTAGCAGAATGAACGTAAAACTTTTTCCTTTAAACTTTTCGAAACCATTTACGAAAATAAGAACAGTTCGTTTTCTTATTTTTTTCATATACATAATTTATTTCTTAGATTTCCTGTTTCAGTTGAAACATTTATCCAACATAAAACCATAACTTACTTCGTTAATAAATTCAAACTAAAATACTGTAACGTGCGCTTAGTTCGCAAAAATAAAACTCTACCTTTCAATTTAATTCTACCACTTTATTCAGTATTTACTTTCGATATACACTTTATTCGAACTCAACTCAATTACGTTTATTCAATATTCACACTATCACTTTCTAAATAAAACTGACTCTGGTTGCGTCAGCGGCCTCTTTATATAGCAGTGTGAAACATCGAGAGATTTCACTCACTCACAAACAACGTCTTCCATTATAGGATTATAGCACTCCATTATAGCGCTGCCAGCACTTGTGTTTTCGGTTTAACGTTTCAATTAGGAAATGTGATGTGTTTTTCGTTTCCCAGCCGAGGTATAACTCACGGCTGTCCAGGGTCGGCGAATAAAAACACGAAAACTTCGCATAGAAGGTCAGAAACTCTTTTATTCTTGCAAACTTTTCTTTTTATATCTTACAAACAAATATAATTTACAATTCTTATTCTTTATGGCTCCTATACGCCTTCTTCCAAGCGCGGCGGTAGGTCAGCGTCGATACCAGGAACGCCCGTTGGCTTCTCTGGTTAGGCTGTCGGTAATTCGGCTATCGGTAATTCAGCATCGACAATTCGGCTATCGGTAATTCGGTATCGGTAATTCGGCGGTATACCTGTAGGAGAGAGCGGATTAGCGTTTGAGTATTATTATATGCCCTCCGGCAACGATCACAGGCGCTTTACTGTCCCTGTGCGGTAAGATCCCAACTTCTTCTCAGTGGGTCGAGTATTATCATCTGCCCTCCGGCAACGATCACAAGAACCCTATGGCCCTGTGGAGATCCCAGCTTCCCCTCACGAGTTAGCGGGTGAGTATTATTGTATGCCCTCCGGCAAAAGATCACAGGCGCTTAACTGTCCCTGTGCGGTATAGATCCCAACTTTCCCTCAGCGGGTCAGCGGTTGAGTATTGTTATCTGCCCTCCGGAAACGATCACAAGAACCCTATGGCCCTGTGGAGATCCCAGCTTCCCCTCACGAGTTAGCGGGTGAGTATTATTAACTGCCCTCCAGCAAAAGATCACAGGCGCTTAACTGTCCCTGTGCGGTATAGATCCCAACTTTCCCTCAGCGGGTCAGCGGTTGAGTATTGTTATCTGCCCTCCGGCAACGATCACAAGAACCCTATGGCCCTGTGGAGATCCCAGCTTCCCCTCACGAGTTAGCGGGTGAGTATTATTAACTGCCCTCCGGCAAAAGATCACAGGCGCTTAACTGTCCCTGTGCGGTACGGATCCCAACTTTCCCTCACGGGTTAGCGGTCGAGTATTGTTATCTGCCCTCCGGCAATGATCACAAGAACCCTATGGCCCTGTGTGGAATTATCGCTTGATTTGCTTCTGTTAATTCGGCGGTGGTAGTTGCAGTGATGCTGGCTTCTGGTACTCGGGAACGGTGGTGGGGTTCTCCGAGCGGTATTGCTCTGGTTGCTACGGCGTCGGAATCTGTGGAATAGACTTGTTTTAAATACTATAAACACAAGCTAAACAATATGCTCAAGGCAACGAGCAGCCAGCTGAAAAGAACGTTTTCTTTTATTAATGACAGGTATTATTTAATGCCCCTGCCAGCAACGAAGGCCAAGACTTTTGGTCTGACTGATCACAAGTATTTGGTACGGCCCTGTGTGGCACGAAATATTATTTTGCAACTAAATATTTTTTATAAGAATACTCACTCTACCAGGAGATGTGCACCGTTGCGCCGGTGCCGGCTGACTAAATTTTCTTAGCTCAGCTCGCCCTATTTACTTCTCCGGCGTGCGCTTTTCCATACGTTTTGTTGTTGCCTTCTATCATTTATTTTGTATTGCCTATGTCTCCACCGCTGCTGTGCTTATCCATAGCACACCCAATGTACTCTGTTGCTAAAGTCTACACTAAACACACGGTGGTCGTGTGCTGCTGTGCATTGGCCAGTGTGTCGTGTGGGTTGTATTCTACACTGTTGGAGAAACATATGTTCCCAATTCTCCACTGCTGCGCCTGAGCTTATGCTACTCATTTAGCAGCCTGCGGTTGGTATGTGGTTTGTGCCTTGGCTCGTAATTCCTGGTTCCGGCTTGTGCCTCGGCTAATATTTGGTGTTCATTTCCTGGTTCCGGTTCGTGCCTCTGGTATAGGTGTTTTGTAGTTCCTACTACTGGATGGCGTGTGGTTGTCGAGTTTTTAGCTCAAAAGGCATTTTAGAGTGGTGGTGGTATAAGCATGTAGCGATGTATAAAATGCATCGTAACATACCACCCCCCTTTTGGAGGCGAGAACCTTCTCGTCTTAACCTCCTTATATATATATATTATTTTTTCCTTCTCTTTTATACCTTTTTTTCTTTTTTTTTCTCTTTTATATTTTTTTTTTATCTTTTTTTTTTCTTTTATATATTGTTTTGTATATTTTTCTCTTTTTTATATTTTTTTTTGTTCTTTTTTTTCTTCTTTTATTATTTTTTTTTGTATATTTTTTTTTTGTCTTTTTTTCGCATTTCTTTTTTTTAACAATCTTACTTATAACCTAATGCAAACAAAAAAGAATTAATTAACTAAAAAAAGGCACTTCTTACAAAAAAGTTTACGGAAGGTGCTCCTTGCACAAAAAAAAAATGAATGGGAGGTGCTCCTTGCACACAAAAAAAACTTCGGGTTGTCTTCCTGACGGATGTGTTCATGGGTCGAACTCGACCTCCTTCTTCCTTCCCGTAGGTTTGTGGGTTAGTACGGCGAACCCACGTCGAACGATATTCACCACGATCTTTCCGTTCCTCCGTCTGAAGAAGAATCGTTGTCGTCGGCGGTGCGGATTATATAACGCGTGCTTGGTTACCTCGACCCCCTTAAAATGATCCGGTTTATTGGGAGTCGGCCGTCTCTGGGTTGACGGTCGTGTGGTAGGCACGGAGGGTTTCGGTGCGTTGTGCGTCACTGTGACCATAGCCGCGTCGCGAACTGATGGAAGCATGCTAGTGCTTGGTTGCTTAAGGCCGCGCATGGATTTTAGCAGCCTTGTCCGTAAATCCACAGCTCAGGTTGCTTTTATCTGTGCCGCCTTTGTGTCCGGTGCAGTGCCCTTCCTTCCCGCAGTTCCACGGCTGGTTGATGGCCTTACTGCGGCTGCCCTAGCCAGTTGCCTGACCTCTGGCTCCTTTGGGGTGCGCGCAATGCGCTTCTTCTGGGTTGTGGCGGTGCCGGCGGTTGTCTTGGCGCGGGGTTCGGGATGCGGTAATTTAGGTAGACAAATCGGTTGTCGTTGGCCGGGTTTTAAACGAGAGGACATCGTCCCTTGCCCTTTCCAGGGCTGCGCTATTTCTTTTTCCTTTTCGCAGGAATTCATGTTGGTCCTTTGGCGGTCACTGGCTGAATGGCAAATATCCACCTCAGCCCTTGCTTTTATACTGCATTCTGATGATGAGAACCTTTTGAGATCCTTTATGTTAGATCTTATAGTATTATTTTCTTGTTGAGCGGTATCCTGAGATTTCGTTTGTCCCAACTGGTACAACGTTTTTAATCTTTCGCTCCGGACGGCAGGCGTTGCGGTTACTCTATGCGTATCGCATGACAGCGCCAACACATTGTTTCCACCAAACAGTCGGTCTCTTGGTTCTTCAGAGCTAATGTCAGACCAAGGCATTTCATGACCTCGCAAAGTCATACGGAAATCAGCCTTGCGTAATAAATCTACACCGATGACCATGTCATACGCTAGTTGGTGCATATACGTCACTTTTCCATGAATGTCTTGGTCGGCGATAGCCATCGTGAGTAAATAGTGCTCTCGGCTGACAACCACGTCTCCGGTGGCGAGGTAAGTGAGATGACGATAGTAGTGGGCGGGTATCTTCGCTCGGCGTAACAACCGACGCGTATTCTCATTAATAAATGACATGGTGGCTCCTGTATCTATCAAAGCCCTTACTGGTTGACCATGGACTTGTACCGTCACAAAACAACGTGAGTCAGACTCAGTTGATTTCGTTTCTGGCGGTGGCTGGTATTTCCTACAGCTGTCCTGCTGTTTCTGGTGTGTTCGGGTAAGCCGTCTATTCGGTCTTACTTGAGTCAGCGGGGTCGGCTTAGTTGTGGTTGTGGTCAAGGCGCTTGAATTAAGTGCTCTTGAATTTCCTGGTTTTCGGTACCAGATTTTTCGGGTTGAACAGCGGTTAACTTGACTGCTCATAACTGCGGCCCTGTGCGGATGACATCTACAGTCCTCGGACAGTATCCCGTTCTCTCCGCAGTAGGAACAAAAGAGTCGGAAAGGCCTCGGGCAGTTGCTTTTGCTGTGTCCACGCTGCTTACAATTCCAGCAGTGCGTGGACCGGTCGTACTGGTTAGCGGGTAGTATCGGCCTATTGGCATTAGGGCGATCGAAATCGGGGCGTTGAACTGGGAACCCCGGACGGTTGTCAGGTAGCGGGCGGTATGGCGGTGTATTGCGGTTCAGAGCTGGCGTAGGGCGATTTAACGCGTGGCGCGAGTTACGATCCTCCCCTTGGATATACTCGTACTCCTCGGCCAACGTCATAAGCTCCTCGAGCGTTTTAAAATCGCGCCTCTTTATATACAAATGATACTCTGCCCGCAAGCTGTCAAAGATGCGATCAATGTTGTCCAGCAGGCTTATGCGAGGATGGCGGTGAATCAGATATTGCGTGCCCCGAATAAAATCTTTTGCCTTCTCCCGGGGGCCTTGCTTCCTCCGCATGATTTCGTCCTCTAACTTGCATAAGTAGCGGGCGGGCAAAAAGTGTTCGAGAAAGGCGCTCCGAAATTCGCTCCACACTTTGACGCGGTCGTGGTTAATGCGATACCACTCTAGCGCAGTGCCACGTAAGAGCTCTGGCAATGCTTTAACTACGTCGTCTGGGCGCAGGTCGTAACACGTAGCCAATTCTTCGAGACGGTCTAAGAATTCTGGGGCGTTACCAGACGAGTCAAATTTCAGTCCCCATTTTCGCACTGTATTCATAACTTCAGCTTCGTAGCTGAGCACAACTCTACCGGTGGTTCTCACCGTAGTTCTGTTGTCAGGGGGGTAAGCCCACGTGTCGTACTTGCTTGGTCTGGTAAGTTCTCTGCGGATATGCCACCTCTGGTTGCCTCGGTAATGCTGTTAGGCGGGTGCACGAGCGGCGGTGGCCTATACGACGGTACTTCAAACCGTAGTTCCGCATAGCCGGGCGCTCTCGTTGCTGGTTCGGTTCCGGTTTCTATAGCTGGTGCGTTGTCGTACTCTCTGGCGGTAACGACCTTCTCCAAGTCTTCACAAAGATTTTGCATCGACTTTCTCATTCTAGCCTCTTTAATATGAGCGCTGAATCTAGTTCTAAGAACGGCTATCGATCCTTCAGTATCGAGTCCTAGTTGACTCATTCGTGTTTTAAGCTCTTCCTTACTGAGCAAATAAATTGCTCCGATGCTCGCGTAAACATCGAAGCTTTCTTCGGAGTCTGACATGATTGGCTTGTTTCGTTTTCGGTTTATAGTTCGCTAAAGAGTTTCTGTTCCTCGTGGAATGGACCTATAGTCCCTGCTCGGGCGCCAAATTGTGATGTGTTTTTCGTTTCCCAGCCGAGGTATGACTCACGGCTGTCCAGGGTCGGCGAATAAAAACACGAAAACTTCGCATAGAAGGTCAGAAACTCTTTTATTCTTGCAAACTTTTCTTTTTATATCTTACAAACAAATATAATTTACAATTCTTATTCTTTATGGCTCCTATACGCCTTCTTCCAAGCGCAGCGGTAGGTCAGCGTCGATACCAGGAACGCCCGTTGGCTTCTCTGGTTAGGCTGTCGGTAATTCGGCTATCGGTAATTCAGCATCGACAATTCGGCTATCGGTAATTCGGTATCGGTAATTCGGCGGTATACCTGTAGGAGAGAGCGGATTAGCGTTTGAGTATTATTATATGCCCTCCGGCAACGATCACAGGCGCTTTACTGTCCCTGTGCGGTAAGATCCCAACTTCTTCTCAGTGGGTCGAGTATTATTATCTGCCCTCCGGCAACGATCACAAGAACCCTATGGCCCTGTGGAGATCCCAGCTTCCCCTCACGAGTTAGCGGGTGAGTATTATTGTATGCCCTCCGGCAAAAGATCACAGGCGCTTAACTGTCCCTGTGCGGTATAGATCCCAACTTTCCCTCAGCGGGTCAGCGGTTGAGTATTTTTATCTGCCCTCCGGCAAAGATCACAAGAACCCTATGGCCCTGTGGAGATCCCAGCTTCCCCTCACGAGTTAGCGGGTGAGTATTATTAACTGCCCTCCGGCAAAAGATCACAGGCGCTTAACTGTCCCTGTGCGGTATAGATCCCAACTTTCCCTCAGCGGGTCAGCGGTTGAGTATTGTTATCTGCCCTCCGGCAACGATCACAAGAACCCTATGGCCCTGTGGAGATCCCAGCTTCCCCTCACGAGTTAGCGGGTGAGTATTATTAACTGCCCTCCGGCAAAAGATCACAGGCGCTTAACTGTCCCTGTGCGGTACGGATCCCAACTTTCCCTCACGGGTTAGCGGTCGAGTATTGTTATCTGCCCTCCGGCAATGATCACAAGAACCCTATGGCCCTGTGTGGAATTATCGCTTGATTTGCTTCTTTTAATTCGGCGGTGGTAGTTGCAGTGATGCTGGCTTCTGGTACTCGGGAACGGTGGCGGGGTTCTCCGAGCGGTATTGCTCTGGTTGCTACGGCGTCGGAATCTGTGGAATAGACTTGTTTTAAATACTATAAACACAAGCTAAACAATATGCTCAAGGCAACGAGCAGCCAGCTGAAAAGAACGTTTTCTTTTATTAATGACAGGTATTATTTAATGCCCCTGCCAGCAACGAAGGCCAAGACTTTTGGTCTGACTGATCACAAGTATTTGGTACGGCCCTGTGTGGCACGAAATATTATTTTGCAACTAAATATATTTTATAAGAATACTCACTCTACCAGGAGATGTGCACCGTTGCGCCGGTGCCGGCTGACTGAATTTTCTTAGCTCAGCTCGCCCTATTTATACTTCTCCGGCGTGCGCTTTTCCATACGTTTTGTTGTTGCCTTCTATCATTTATTTTGTATTGCCTATGTCTCCACCGCTGCTGTGCTTATCCATAGCACACCCAATGTACTCTGTTGCTAAAGTCTACACTAAACACACGGTGGTCGTGTGCTGCTGTGCATTGGCCAGTGTGTCGTGTGGGTTGTATTCTACACTGTTGAAGAAACATATGTTCCCAATTCTCTACTGCTGCGCCTGAGCTTATGCTACTCATTTAGCAGCCTGCGGTTGGTATGTGGTTTGTGCCTTGGCTCGTAATTCCTGGTTCCGGCTTGTGCCTCGGCTAATATTTGGTGTTCATTTCCTGGTTCCGGTTCGTGCCTCTGGTATAGGTGTTTTGTAGTTCCTACTACTGGATGGCGTGTGGTTGTAGAGTTTTTAGCTCAAAAGGCATTTTAGAGTGGTGGTGGTATAAGCATGTAGCGATGTATAAAATGCATCGTTACAGAAATTAGCATGAAATGTTGGGTGCACATTACACTGCCCCCTCCTTAAGATTGTTCGTCCCGAATAATTCCATTTGCAGCCTCTCCACTATATCGATGCAGCCGGTCACAATGTACTACTTTTAACTTGCCTCTTAGTCCTCTTTTGATGCGGTAGACCACGTCGTTAATCCTCGTGACAACAGTATAAGGACCTTCCCAGTTCTGCTGAAGTTTCGGTGACAATCCCTTTTGACGATGAGGATTATAAAGCCACACACGATCTCCTGCTTGGAATCCTGACGTTGTCGCTTTTGTGTCGTACCGTGTCTTCATCCGGTCGCTGTAGGTTTTTATCCGTTCCCGTGTTCTTTTATGGATGTCAGCGAGTCTCTCCTTGAGGTCGTCCACATACTCGTTTGTGTCCTGTGGCTCCTCGGTGGGGCATCCAAATTTAAGTTCGCTGGGCAGCCGCATGGTTTTCCCGAACAGGATGTCAGATAGTGTTTGTCCTGTCGAGCTATGTACTGCACTTCTATAGGCCATCAGGAATAGCGGTACGTGCCAATCCCAGTCTCTTTGGTAGTCGCCTACGACCTTGGTGAGGTGTTCTTTCAAGGTCCGGTTGAATCTTTCAACCATCCCATCAGATTGTGGATGAAGTGGTATGGTTCTCGTTTTCTTAATGCCAAGTAGTCCGCACACTCCTTGGAAGATGTTTGACTCAAAGTTCCTCCCTTGGTCGGAATGGAGTTCCACAGGCACGCCAAACCTACTCACCCAGTTAAACACAATCTGGTCGACCACCGTTTTGGCCTCTTGATTTGGGATGGCATACGCCTCAGGCCACTTGCTAAAATAGTCCATTACAACCAGAATGTACTTGTTTCCAGCGTTGGTCTCTGGAAAAGGCCCAGCCACATCTACTGCAATCCTCTCAAAAGGCGATCCAACGTTGTACTGATGCATCTTACCTTGAATCTTCCTACCAGGTCCTTTGGTTGCAGCACACTTGTCACATGTTCGGCACCACTTCTCCACGTCATCTCTAGCATGTAACCAGTAGAACCGATGTCGCACCTTTTCCAGTGTTTTGTTTACTCCCAGGTGGCCTCCAGAAGGTCCGTCGTGCATCTCCCGAAGAACTTCACTGACTTTGGATTGCGGTACGATCAGCTGCATCACATATGACTTACCGTCAGCGGATTCCCATCTTCGCCTGAGGACACCTTCTTGCACATATAGTGAGTCCCACTGTGCCCAATAGGCTTTGAGAACTGGACTCCTGTCAGAAATGTCTCCCCATTCCAGAATGTCTCCCCATTCCGGCGAGAATGGGTTCGATGTCTGGATCCTCCTGTTGAGCAGTCCTCACTTCCTCATTGCTCCATCCGCTTATGGGGTCAGCTCTTAGTCGCTGAGCGGTAATAATTTCTTTGTCTTCTTGCCACCTGCAATGCTTGCAATCCACTTTGCAAGGTCTTCGGGATAATGCATCGGCGTTTGAGTGCAGCTTTCCTCTGCGGTATTGGATCTGGTAGTCATAGGTCTGCAATCTTTCTATCCACCTTGCGACTTGACCTTCTGGATTTTTGAAGTTCAACAGCCAGCTCAAAGCTCCGTGGTCTGTCCGCAGAAGGAATTTCTGTCCATAGATGTACTTATGGAACTACTTTGTTGCCAAGATAAGAGCTAGCAGTTCCCTTCTGGTCACACAGTAGTTTCTTTAGGGTTTCGATAGGACCTTGCTGTAGTATGCCACCACTTTCTCTTCGCCATCATGCACTTGGGATAGTACCGCCCCGATTCCAACGTGGCTTGCATCTGCGTCGACGATGAAGGTTTTGCCAGGTGTTGGATGTGCCAGCACTGGAGCGTTACAGAGGCGGTATTTGAGTTCCTGGAAAGATTTCTCACACTCACCTGACCATTTAAACTGCTTCCCCTTTTCGGTGAGCTGATGCAAACTCTTTGCAACTCCAGCAAAGTTCTTAACAAAACGTCATTAATATGTGGCAAGTCCCAGAAAGCTTCGGAGTTGATGTTTGTCCTGTGGTGTTGGCCAATTTTTGACGGAGTCAACTTTTTCAGGATCAGTCTTTACTCCTTGGGATGAGATGATGTGTCCCAAATACTTGACTTCGGTTTTGAAAAGTGCACATTTTTCTGGATTCAGATTAAGGTTAGCCTCTCGAAGTCTCTGAAACATGGCTTTTAGGTTCTTGCAATGCTGGTCAAATGTTTTCCCATAAACAATCACATCGTCCAAGTAGACAAGGCAAGCTTTCCACGTCAGTCCTTGAAGAACACATTCCATCAAACGCTCGAATGTTGCCGGAGCGTTGCATAGCCCAAACGGCATAACTTTGACCTGCCAGAGCCCATTACCTGTAGAAAACGCCGTCTTTTCCCGATCATCAGGGTGGATGTCAACTTGCCAATATCCGCTCTTCAAGTCCAGCGTCGAGAACCACTGCGCTCCCTCCATGGCATCCAGGGTATCACTGATTCTCGGCAGGGGATAGCTGTCCTTCTTAGTCACATCATTCAGCTTTCGGTAGTAAACACAAAAGTGAGTGATTCCGTCTTTCTTTTTCACTAGCACCACTGGTGACGCCCAAGGCCTTTGGGAATTTTCGATAAGACCGTCCTTTTTCATTGCTGTTATCATTTCCTCAACCTCACCTTGTTTGGCCAGTGGAAGACGTCTTGCGGGTTGACGAATCGGTCTTGCATCTCCTGTGTTGATGCGATGCTGCACCAACTGTGTCCTACCATATTGCCCCTTTGCCGATGCGAAGATGTCAGTGTACTCTTGTAGGAGATTTTCAGCCATCCTAGTTTGTTGGTGATCAAGGTTGGATGAATTCAGGATTCTAGCTTTGATGGTTTTGAGCTCCTCCGGAGTTATAGCTTTTCTCTGGGCTTCATCAGTGATCTTCGTAATGGCTGCAACGGATTCGCAACGTCCAACGACTTCTCCTTTCTTCAACCTTACATCGTACGGTCTGGTGTTTAGTAATCGTACGGGGACCATTTTGTTTTTCGGTGCTACCAGTGTTTTCCCAATGATGACGCTTTGGGAGGAACACTCTGGGCCTGGATCCACCACGAGGTTTCGAAGGCTTCCAAACTCACCTTCCAGTTTTGAGGGTGTTTCAGGCAAGGGGGGTACGAGTTGGCACTCTGTATTATCTACTCTGTGTTCCGAACTATCTGTATCCATTGACTTAATAGATATGGACAGCCAGTACCCAACTTCACGTCGATCCCACTTGATGCTCAACGCCCGTGAAAGGATAGCGGCATTTGTAGGTACTATAATTTGACATTACTCTGTCATCTCTGTCACCTTTTTTCATTAAAAAACAGTTTGGTAATTTCTTTCAGAGTAAACCCACGCAATGAGATGATGGATTTGTTGCCAATCTTTAAGCTAGGCCCGAAGGTGTTGAATCTGAAATGGCAAGTATTAAAGACCATTTCACCATAGTTCAAAAAGACCAGTCTAAACAACTTCTTTTCTCTAATTTTAGATTCTGAACACTACGTATGCTTAAACTACTTTTGTATCCAATGTTATGAGCCACATTGGCACAATTCGCATAAAGAGCTTTGGGACCCTTTACCAAAACAATCCAAATCTATGGTTCAAAGATTTAAAAAAGAATTAAAATTCACAACTGAGGACCAAAATAATAACTCTGCCGAGCGAAAGTATGTGTATGTTTTATTTTTATTTTTTTTTTTTAAATGAAATCAATACTACTTTTCTACATTACAGAACCAAGTTGATTTGCCACATTAAATATGGTAACAACCATCCAGACACTGTTACGGATACCTGTATAGAAAAAAAATATATGAACGTACTGCACACGAAAATGTAAACAAACTTACCTGGGATTTGTCGATCCTACGTCGACTGGATTTTCCTGGCAAATGCTGGGAAACACAGCTAGACGTCCTAAAAAAGTAAAAAGAAAAGAAAATTAGAAAAAAGAATCAATAAATATCAAAACAAAAAACAAATGGAATAAAAATTAAAATAATTAGCTACCAGCCGCGTTTTAGAGTTGCGAAAAGTAAACAAGTGTCACTTGCCATAAAGAAGCAAATAAGAGAAACCGAACTTTGGGTAGAGTATCTCTATGGCAAGTGGAATGTGGAACTTGTTTGATCTATGGCAAGTGGAACTTGTTAACTGGTAGTTGCTGTCGCCTCTGCTATTAATGAAGTGAGTGACAGTAGGGTAGGAGTTTTTTATGGAAAATAGATTATTTTTATATTAGGTATTTATGTATTTATTTGTTATATTTATGTATCTAGTATTTATTTATATATATTTATGGTAAGTGTCATTTATTTTAGTTATTTATTTATATGTTATGTTCAAGTGTATCGTTAGGTATGTCTGATGTGCGCATCTATTTATGTATTTTATGTGCATAGGCAGTTTATGTTAAGTTAAGTATTTTTTGTAACGTGAACCCAACATTTGATACCAATTTCCTAATCGAAAAATGTTCAACCGAAAACACAACTGGCAACACTTTAATGGAATGGTATAAATGACAGGCGTTGCTTGTAAGCCAGTGTGTGTGAGTGTAGAGATGCTTGACAGCAAATGTGGAGACAATGTAGAAGTTACTGGAGAGTTCTAGATGGCATGTCATTCGATATAAATAGCCCGCCCGAGGCAACCAGAGGGCAGTTTTGTTTATAGAGTGATAAAGTTAAGAGTAAATACAAGTGATAGTCCAAAAGTCGAGTTGAGTTCGAATAAAGTGTATATCGAAAGTAGATACTGAATAAAGTGGTAGAATTAAATTGAAAAGTAGAGTTTTATTTTTGCGAACTAAGCGCACGTTACATTGGTGTCAGAAGTGTAAATAAAACTTATTTGACTAGCAAAGTGTAAAAAAAAAAAAAGTAAAAAGAAAATAATAATTATATACAGTGAAAATGGGTAAGTTGTTAGAAGAGCTCACTTGCATTGAGCTTAAAAGTGAGTTAGGCAAGCGAAATCTTTCTAGAGCGTGATCGAAAAATGAGCTCGTCCTGCGCTTGCGTAACTATTTGGAACAGCAAGGGGAAGACGTAAACACTTTTGTTTTTGAAACAGAAGTGGAAGAAGAGGAAGTAAGTGAAAATGTAGATTTTTCTAGCATAATGAAGCTTTTATTAGAACAAAGAAACGAACAAAAGAAAATGATTGAAGAGCAACAGCAAAATATTCTCGGACGTCTGGAAGAGCAACGAAACGATCAAAAGAAGGAACAGCAGAATGTTCTCGAAAGACTCGAAGTACAACAAAAGAATCTGGAAGAGCAACGAAACGAACAAAAGAAAGAACAACAGAATATTCTCGAAAGACTTGAGGCGCAACAGAATGTTTTGGAAGGTCAGAAAAACATTCTAGAAGGAAAATTGGGTAATATTGAGAAAAATGTATGTGCCCTTGACGAACGAGTTGAAGGTGTGGAAAAACAGCTTTCTGTTGTAGAGAATCGTTTCGAAGGCGAAGAAAGTCGATGTGATGTTCTCACCAAGGAATTAGACCAGATCCGGAAAATAAAAATTCGAGAATCTGCTGGAGAGTTTGCAAGGAAAAAGGAGATGAAACCCCCACCATTTGATGGACAGTCTTCTTGGCCAGTCTACAAGAGACAATTTGAGGCAGCCGCGACAACAAATGGCTGGGATGACGAAGACAAGTACATTGCACTGACTCTTGCTCTTAGAGGACCTGCAGCTGAATTACTTCAAACAGTTCCAGCTGGTAAGAGCGGCGATTTCAGTTCTCTCGTGGCAGCTATAGATAAACGCTTTGGAGATAGCCACTTGAAAGAAGTCTTCCGAGTCCAACTCAATAACAGAGTCCAGAAAAGGGGTGAAAGTCTACAGCAGCTCCAAGCAGACGTCGAAAGACTGGTTCACCTGGCATACCCGGATGCTGGAGAAGAAATCATCAACCAGCTTGCTGTTGAGTCCTTCGTTCGTGCCATTTCCGATATACATCTTCAGAGGTCTGTGCGAACTGCTAGAACACGTACTCTTTCTGAAACTTTAGCATTCGCATTGACAATTGAAGCAGCAGAACAGGCTTCTCAGGGAGTACATCGACTTAGAGAGGCCATAGTCGAAAGAATGCTCGTGCCAAAGAGCTGAAATACAAAAGATCCAGCGGAGCGGACTAGCAAGATGTTGGAACTGCAACAAGACCGGGCACTTACAGCGTCAATGCCGACTACCACCAAACAAAGCCAGTTGTCAACATTGCGGAAGCAAGAGATCCAACCCAGAGCAAGGTAACAACAACACCAGCGTTTCCCATCAGGGAAACGAGTAAGAACCAACTTCGAGGGGCAGAGGCTGGTTTCTTGTATCGATGGCCCCAGAACCACCATCCAGGTCTCTCAGACCAAACGAGACAACAAAAGTCTGACTGTGGAGACTACTATTAACGGGAACAAACATGTGGCTACCATCGACACCGGTGCCACAGCCTCCATAGTACGTCGAGACCTGGTAAAGACGACGTGGCTTCATAACACCAATAGCTACCGTCTAAGAACCGCAACGGGAGAAGCAGCAAGAGTATATGGAGAAGTGTGTCTTAAGATCCGACTGGCCGACCTAGTGTCTACTCATCAATTCCTGGTGGCAGATATATGTGACGAGTGCATCATTGGAATCGACTTTATGAAACAGCACGGAGTTATTTTGGACATCGGTAATCAGGTTTTGAAGTACCAAAATAAGGAACTTCCAATGACTTATTCGAACGAAAGTACGTCGACACTGAGAACTGTCATCAGGGAAGATCTTATTCTGCCTCCTTCTTCTGAAGTGTTCGTTTGGACGAAACTGGAGGGTGAGTTTGGAAGCGTTCGATACCTCATGGTGGAACCAGACCCAGAGTGTTCCTCCCAAAGCGTCATCATTGGGAAAACACTGGTAGCACCGAAAAACAAAATGGTCCCCGTACGATTACTAAACACCAGACCGTACGATGTAAAGTTGAAGAAAGGAGAAGTCGTTGGACGTTGCGAATCGGTTGCAGCAATTACGAAGATCACAGACGAAGCTCCGAGAAAAACTATAACTCCGGAGGAGCTCGAAACCATCAGAGCTAAAATACTGAATTCATCCAACCTTGATCACCAACAAACAAGGATGGCTGAAAGTCTCCTACAAGAGTACACTGATATCTTCGCATCGCAAAAGGGGCAATATGGTAGGACACAGTTGGTGCAGCATCGCATCAACACAGGAGATGCAAGACCGATTCGTCAACCTGCAAGACGTCTTCCACTGGCCAAACAAGGTGAGGTTGAGGAAATGATAACAGCAATGAAAAAGGACGGTCTTATCGAAAATTCCAAAAGTCCTTGGGCGTCACCAGTGGTGCTAGTGAAAAAGAAAGACGGAAGCACTCGTTTTTGTGTGGACTACCGAAGGCTGAATGATGTAACTAAGAAGGACAGCTATCCCCTGCCGAGAATCAGTGATACCCTGGATGCCATGGAGGGAGCGCAGTGGTTCTCGGCGCTGGACTTGAAGAGCGGATATTGGCAAGTTGACATCCACCCTGATGATAGGGAAAAGACGGCGTTTTCTACAGGTAATGGGCTCTGGCAGTTTAAAGTTATGCCGTTTGGGTTATGTTACGCTCCGGCAACATTCGAGCGTTTGATGGAGTGCGTTCTTCAAGGACTGACGTGGAAAGCTTGCCTAGTCTACTTGGACGATGTGATTGTTTATGGGAAAACATTTGACCAACATTGTAAGAACCTTAAAGCCGTGTTTCAGAGACTTCGAGAGGCTAACCTTAAACTGAATCCAGAAAAATGTGCACTTTTCAAAACCGAAGTCAAGTATTTGGGACACATCATCTCATCCCAAGGAGTAAAGACTGATCCTGAAAAAGTTGACTCCGTCAAAAATTGGCCAACACCACAGGACAAACATCAACTCCGAAGCTTTCTGGGACTTGCCACATATTACCGACGTTTCGTTAAGAACTTCGCTGGAGTTGCAAAGAGTTTGCATCAGCTCACCGAAAAGGGGAAGCAGTTTAAATGGTCAGGTGAGTGTGAGAAATCTTTCCAGGAACTCAAATACCGCCTCTGTAACGCTCCAGTGCTGGCACATCCAACACCTGGCAAAACCTTCATCGTCGACGCAGATGCAAGCCACGTTGGAATCGGGGCGGTACTATCCCAAGTGCATGATGGCGAAGAGAAAGTGGTGGCATACTACAGCAAGGTCCTATCGAAACCCGAAAGGAACTACTGCGTGACCAGAAGGGAACTGCTAGCTCTTATCTTGGCAACAAAGCACTTCCATAAGTACATCTATGGACAGAAATTCCTTCTGCGGACAGACCACGGTGCTCTGAGCTGGCTGTTGAACTTCAAAAATCCAGAAGGTCAAGTCGCAAGGTGGATACAAAGATTGCAGACCTATGACTACCAGATCCAACACCGCAGAGGAAAGCTGCACTCAAACGCCGATGCATTATCACGAAGACCTTGCAAAGTGGATTGCAAGCATTGCAAGCGGCAAGAAGACAAAGAAATCATTACCGCTCAGCGACTAAGAGCTCACCCCATGAGCGGATGGAGCAATGAGGAAGTGAGGACTGCTCAACAGGAAGATCCAGATATCGAACCCATTCTCGCATGGAAAGAAAATGAAGAGAAACCGGAATGGGGAGACATTTCTGACAGGAGTCCAGTTCTCAAAGCCTATTGGGCACAGTGGGACTCACTATATGTGCAAGAAGGTGTCCTCAGGCGAAGATGGGAATCCGCTGACGGTAAGTCATATGTGATGCAGCTGATCGTACCGCAATCGAAAGTCAGTGAAGTTCTTCAGGAGATGCACGACGGACCTTCTGGAGGCCACCTGGGGGTAAACAAAACACTGGAGAAGGTGCGACATCGGTTCTACTGGTTACATGCTAGAGATGACGTGGAGAAGTGGTGCCGAACATGTGACAAGTGTGCTGCAACCAAAGGACCTGGTAGGAAGATTCAAGGTAAGATGCATCAGTACAACGTTGGATCGCCTTTTGAGAGGATTGCAGTAGATGTGGCTGGGCCTTTTCCAGAGACCAACGCTGGAAACAAATACATTCTGGTTGTAATGGACTATTTTAGCAAGTGGCCTGAGGCGTATGCCATCCCAAATCAAGAGGCCAAAACGGTGGTTGACCAGATTGTGTTTAACTGGGTGAGTAGGTTTGGCGTGCCTATGGAACTCCATTCTGACCAAGGGAGGAACTTTGAGTCAAACATCTTCCAAGGAGTGTGCGGACTACTTGGCATTAAGAAGACGAGAACCACACCACTTCATCCACAATCTGATGGGATGGTTGAAAGATTCAACCGGACCTTGAAAGAACACCTCACCAAGGTCGTAGGCGACTACCAAAGAGACTGGGATAGGCACGTACCGCTATTCCTGATGGCCTATAGAAGTGCAGTACATAGCTCGACAGGACAAACACCATCTGACATCCTGTTCGGGAAAACCATGTGGCTGCCCAGCGAACTTAAATTTGGATGCCCCACAGAGGAGCCACAGGACACAAACGAGTATGTGGACGACCTCAAGGAGAGACTCGCTGACATCCATAAAAGAACAAGGGAACGGATGAAAACCTACAGCGACCGGATGAAGACACGGTACGACACAAAAGCAACAACGTCAGGATTCCAAGCAGGAGATCGTGTGTGGCTTTATAATCCTCATCGTCAAAAGGGATTGTCACCGAAACTTCAGCAAAACTGGGAAGGTCCTTATACTGTAGTCACGAGGATTAACGACGTGGTTTACCGCATCCAAAGAGGACTAAGAGGCAAGTTAAAAGTAGTTCATTGTGACAGGCTGCATCGATATAGTGGCGAGGCTGCAGATGAAATTATTCGGGACGAACAATCCTAAGGAGGGGGCAGTGTAACGTGAACCCAACATTTTATACCAATTTCCTAATCGAAAAATGTTCAACCGAAAACACAACTGGCAACACTTTAATGGAATGGTATAAATGACAGGCGTTGCTTGTAAGCCAGTGTGTGTGAGTGTAGAGATGCTTGACAGCAAATGTGGAGACAATGTAGAAGTTACTGGAGAGTTCTAGATGGCATGTCATTCGATATAAATAGCCCGCCCGAGGCAACCAGAGGGCAGTTTTGTTTATAGAGTGATAAAGTTAAGAGTAAATACAAGTGATAGTCCAAAAGTCGAGTTGAGTTCGAATAAAGTGTATATCGAAAGTAGATACTGAATAAAGTGGTAGAATTAAATTGAAAAGTAGAGTTTTATTTTTGCGAACTAAGCGCACGTTACATTATGTATTTATGTAAGTATTTATTATTGTATTGTAAGTTGATATGCGCACGTTATGTAGTATTTTGAAATTATTTTGGTTAAAAATAAAAATTCAAATCTTGAACGCCCTCACATCATTCCCACTAGCGATGCTACGCCAGACGCCACAGTGAGTCACCTGGTACTTTTTTAAAGAGGCTGGTGATAGTGAATGATGTGAATGTGGATGGCAAACGAACCGTTCGACTTTGAACATGGACAACAAAGTCATGTTCAAACCGTGAATTAAAGTCGATGGACAAGTGGAAAAAAAAAATCAAGTGCAATAAATGCTTAAAATTTGTTAAAGTAATTTTTATGTAAGTTAGTTTATTTTTCTAGGTATAAATGTGTATTTAATTTATTTAAAATATAAAAATTGTGCAGTGAAGTGGGTTATTCTGAGCGATAAGAAAAAAAAAACAAGGAAAAAGATTCTGACGGCCAATTTGTGCAGCACATATATATGTATATACATTCGAATCAAAAATACCACGGGTGAGTTTATGTTCAAATTTTAAAGTGCGATCTTAAATAGGATTTTTGGTAGTTCTGGGGGTCAGGGCGAGCAGATTTTTAAATCGAAAAAGAGAAGCCTGTCCAAATAAAAGTGACTCCAAAAAGTGATTGAAAAGAGCCCATACGAGCGAACAAAAATTCTTCATAGCTGGATTGAGCCTACCCAGAAGTAAATTTAAATAAGACTCCAGAACCGTGGGTACAAATTTTGTTTACATTTATTTATAACGCCTAAATCAATTGTGCAAGAAGCAAATATATGTATGCCCATCATATGAGCATATAAGAGGCCAATAAGAAACAAAAACAAAACATTGCACTATTGACCAAGTGCAAGTGCAAGGCCAGGTCCGGCCTGGAGTGAAAAGCGCCCGCAGGGCCCAACGTAAAAATTTGTTCCAGTGATTGTTGATTTTTGTATTAAGTGTTCGGCGTGATTTTTTTTGTTATTTATTTATTTATTTATTTTCTTTTATTTATTTTTAACATTTATTTTAAATTTTTTTTACATTTTTTAATTTTTTTCTATACCATTTTGTTCGTTCTTTTTAACCTTTTTCTGTTGATATTTCTTATGCGCTGAATTGGTAAAGTTTCGCTGGGTTTTCTTTTGTTAGGGCCGCAAACGTCTCTTTTTCTATTCTTAGGCTATCTTTGAATGTTAGTGCGAGGTTACTTCTCAGCCATATCCGCTACAGGGAGCTCCTTTTAGGCAGGAAAATTAGGTGGATGTAAGCAATTCCCGTGTAGCCAAATTGACAAAGGGATCGGTTGCGAGTCAAGAAGAGAGACCTAGTAAAAAAAGAAAGATAAAGCAAAGTAGAAAAAAAAAATACAGAAAACACACAAGTATACACAACCAATTAAACTATAAAAAGAAAGAGATACAGAACAAAAAGGAAAATTAAGCGAAAATTTAAAACATACTCAAAATCATAAAAACAAACAAAAAAAAAAAAAAACAAAAAAACATAAAAATGCAAAAAACATAAAACATAAAAACATAAAAACATAAAGTAGAATTAAGGTTAGTTTTAGGATTTTTGTTATTTATTCTTTTTTTTTGTTAAATTATTTATGTTTTTCTGTTAATTTATTATTTTATGGTTAGTGTTTGCGTTGTTTAGAGTTTTAATTCATCTTTGTTATATTTTCGTTTCATTTTGATTTTCATTTGAGTTATTTATTGTTCGTCTTGAGTTAGGTTTTCAATTACTGTTTGTTAGTTTTTTTCTTAAATAAATATGTACATCACGCCGATGTTTTGAAGAAGAGGTTTTTCTTTTTGCGGCAAAGTGATGGCGTGCTAAGCACGATTGCAGGGGGATGAGGAGGTTGGCGATGCATCGGTGGTGATTGGTTTTTCCTGGCAGCGGTGATCGTGTACGGGGAACTCGACAATATGGCCGACCGAGTTCCATGGTTGGGTGGGCTACAGGCCACACTGCGATCTCACCATGCAGTGCCTGAAGTGTGGTAAGGTTTTTGTGGTGGTGGTTTTTTGGCACGATAAATGTTTTTGTAATGTGGTTTCCGTCTGGCGAAGAGGCAAGATCCCCCCCTAATCCGGCGAGCTAAGCTGAGCATCGCAAGCGTGCCAGGTCTCTTCGTCACGACACTTCCTTTTCCCTTCCTTTTCCAATATCCGTTTCCTTCCTTTTCTTTTTACTTTTCCTTTATTCTTTCCTTTCCTTTTCCATATTCCTTTCCAATCCTATCCTTTTTCCTCTACCTCAACTTTCCCACTACCTAACCCAATCCTCTACCTATCTCAACTCTATTCCTTTTTCCAACTACCTTTCCCAACCTTCAACCCCTACCTTATTACAAATGGCGCCCAACGTGTTGTCCAAGTGTTTGTCAGAACCTTAGTCGATTTTCCAAGCGGCATCAGAGTGAGTCGTATGTCATGATAAGGATAGCTTTTAAGCATGCCTTTTCATTTGCGACGACACATTCTGCTGTCACTTGGAGAATCATTCCTCCCTGGGTAAGTTATAGCTACCGCAGCTTTGGATACTAGAACCAAGTAAGTCGTCAAGTGGAAAGTCCTAAGACATACCACTTGAATCGCGACTTGGATTCGAACTCCAGAGCAGTGGTGACTGACTTATCTAATCCTATCCTTCCTAAATTGTGTTGTTATAGCTTCTGCAGTTTCAAGGTTAAGATTCTAGTATGTCTTCTGGTGGAAAGTCTCTGACATACCGCCAGAATAGCGACTTTGAATCAAGACCATGAAACAGCAGTAGCTAACCTACCATATATCCATTTCTATTTCCAACGTTGATGGTGTTTGGTTCAGAAAAAATCGTAAGTCTTGGAAAGGGAAGCTTTTGCATGCCTGACCAATCGCGACGAGGACTTTTGAACTGAACAACATCAACAATAATCCTATGTTAAAGTTTTTTATGTTGTTAATTTTGTTATTGTCTTTCTGTGTCCTACCACACTTCAGAGGAGAGATAACAATGTGAAAAGTATGATGCTGCTGTCAGGATCTTCACCTCAACAATGAGGCCAACCAGGATGCATCCAAATCCGCCTTCCACATCCCCCGAATCAAATTGAAAAATAAAAAAACAAACAAGTTAAAACAAATACAAAACATATAAATACAAATGGATACCTTTTTCGTTTAGTCCATTTTTTTGATTTCGTTTTGAGGTTTTAGTGTAGTCGTTTTTTTCGTTAGGATTTTTATGTTATTTATTTTTCGTTGTCATTCTTAATTCAATTTTTTTTAGTTAGGATTTATTTCAACTCTTGCGTTTAGTCTTTGGTTTCTTCTTTGTTCTTCGTTTTGGTGTTCCATTTTTGATAGTGTTTAACGTCATGAATACCGAAAAAGATAAGGAACAAGATATAAGTTTTACAATAGATACGAGGAGTACTAAGCGAGGTTTTGGGGGCAGGTCTCCAGTCAAAAAGCCGCAGCCTTCGGGCATGGAGAGTGCAGGTAGTAACGCTGGAGTAGGTGCCGACCAAGGCCAAACGAGCGGGACCATCTCTGAGGAGTTGCAGTCCGCAATCGACGTGGCAGTGGGAAATGCTTGTCAGGCCCATGTAAGTTCTCTCGGGGAGAAACTGACGGAGTCTCTCACAGAGCTGATGAGGGTCAGTTTCTCAGAATTCCAGAAGAGCTTAAGTGGACCTGACAATTAAGTACCACCGCCGGTAGAAAGGCATTTTCCGCTAAGTCGTGGTGCCGCATTGCAAAATGCTGGCAATGGCAACGGTCATTCTCAGCTGGATCAGTCTGCGAGGCCGTTTGTTCCATTGAGGGAAGCAAACCAAAATAGAGATTTTAGGGGTGATAATGGAGCGTACCAAGTTCACTTTCACCCGGAGCAGAACCGGTTTCGACGAAGTCCTTACGGTCACTCGAATTACCCATCAAACCCGCAAGGTGTCCCCATCAGGGTTGACAAGTGGGGTTTGAAATTCGATGGAGATTCCAACAAGCTGACCGCGGAGGAGTTCGTCTTCCGTGTAGAGACTCTGCAAAGTCAGTACGACTGTGCCTGGGCTGAGATTTTGAGAAATTTCCATCTTCTCCTCTCAGGTGCCGCCTATGAATGGTACTGGCAGTTCCAGCGGTCCATTTCTCGTCCCGACTGGCCCACATTACGCGACGCTTTAAAGAGGCAATTTCAAAGCGTGCGTTCGGATTTCGACGGGGTTCGGGATATTATGGACCGCAGGCAAGGCGACTGGGAGCCGGTTGATGAGTTTTTCGCTGCCATCAACCGGATGAGATCTCAGCTCAGGATGCAGATTTCTGAAGGTGAGCTGGTGCGCATCCTTAAGAAAAATCTCAACCAACATTTGGGCAGACTTGTGTACCCACAAGTCATCTTCACAATGGACCAGCTGAGAATGGCATGTAAGGATGCCGAGTACACCTTTCCAGTGGTGAGAGATGGTCCCCGACAAAATAGGCAGGCAATAAAACCAATGGTATACGAGCTGGAGACCGAGCTGGAGGAGCAGTTACACCCCGAAGACCAATTGGCCGCGTTCCAGCACATGGGAGCCCGACCAAAACCAAGTCGGGTGTACAATGACACCTCCAATTTGAAGTGCTGGAACTGCGATCAGCTAGGTCACCTGTACCAGGATTGCACAGCCGCAAAAACCTTGTTCTGCTACAGGTGCGGTGAGGCTGGGGTAATTACGCCAAAATGCCCCAAGTGCAATCCGGAAAACTGGTACAGGAACGTGAAGTCTTCGGGGGAGTCACGTTCCACCCAAACCCCGCAGTAACATCCAAAGAAAACGATACAAATAAAATACAAATATTAAAACGAGAACAAACTAAACCAAAAGAAGTAAAGAGGTACGAAATCAGACCTTTTCACATTAGGTTAAGAGAATACCATATAGCTAGGGATAGGATATTTAACCAAAAGAGTAGTGCAGTTTCGAAAAGAATTTTGAAAACCCGAGAAAGGTTCAAACTTAGAAAAAATATAAGAAAAAGCATTTTATCGACGGTGGTCGACGTATCTTCCGACCCAAGGCCTTACGCTAGGGTCACTATAGGCGATAAAAACTTGCTAGGGTTGCTCGATAGTGGCGCTAGCGTAAGCATTTTAGGCAAAAATTGTAAAAATTTGTTAGAGGAACTGAAGGTTCCCATGATTGCCCACCAATCAGGTGTTAAGACAGCTGACGGCAAGTTGCAGTCAATAGTCGGCAAAATTAAGGTAGAAGTGCTCTACAAAGGACGAAAAGCACCCATTGAATTTTATTTGGTTCCAAACCTGGATCAGGAGTTGTACCTGGGTGTAGATTTTTGGAAGGCTTTCCAAATCGCACCGGGTGTGGTGAGTACTATCTCAATGATAGAAGAACAAGCCGACCTGCTAAACGCTCATCAGTTGTCTCTTGAGCAACAGTCGAGGTTGGAAGCTGTCAGGATGAAGTTCCTTGACTATGACCGTCACGGCTTAGGTAAGACGTCTTTGATGGAGCACGTCATAGATACTGGAGATGCGATACCTGTTAAGCAGCGTCACTACCCTGTTTTCCCAGCGATGCAAGCCATATTGTACCAGGAATTGGACAGAATGCTAGAGCTCGGCGTTATTGAGGAGAGCGAGAGCCCTTGGTGTTCACCTGTTGCCCTTATTAAGAAGATAGGCGAAAACAACGCCGTAAAATACCGGTTTTGCCTTGACGCTCGTAAGGTCAACTCGGTTACAAAAAAGGATGCTAACCCTCTTCCCCATATCGAAGGGCTCCTCAGTCGTCTACCGGACACCTACTTTATAAGTAGTGTGGACCTAAAAGAGGTATTCTGGCAGATACCGCTGGAGGAACAGAGTAGGGAGAAAACTGCGTTTGCGGTACCGGGGAGACCTTTGTACCAGTTTAAGGTTATGCCTTTTGGGCTGTGTAATGCCGCTCAAAGGTTATGCCGATTAATGGACAAAGTGATTTCGCACGACTCAGAGATCGAGTTTTTGTCTATCTAGACGATTTGCTTATCATCGCGCCGGACTTTGAGACGCATATCAGTCTGCTAGAACAGGAGCTGATTGCTTGAGAAAAGCAAACCTCACGATTAATTTGAAAAAGTCCCGATTTTGTTTCAAAGAACTCAAATATTTGGGTTATATTGTGGGCGGTGGAAAGTTAAAGACTGACCCGGCAAAGGTCGAGGCGGTCGTTGACTTTCCCCTTCCCAAGAACCAAAGACAGGTTCGTCGGCTACTTGGTCTAGCAGGATGGTATAGACGGTTTATCAAGGACTTCTCTACCCTGACGGCTCCGTTGACCGATACGCTGAAAAAGAAAAACACCAAGTTCGAGATGACTGATGCAGCAATAGCGGCGTTCGAGCAATTGAAAACGGCACTAACATCTGCCCCTGTTCTCATGCACCCGGATTTCAAGAAGCGCTTTTACATCCAGTGCGACGCTTCTGATTCAGGTATTGGTGCAGTGCTTTTTCAAAGAAAAACCGACGATGAAGAGAGTCCAGTGTCTTACTTCTCCCAGAAGCTCAACTCGTGTCAACGAAACTACAGAGTGACCGAGAAAGAGTGCATGGCGGCTGTAATGGCAATCAAACGTTTCAGGCCCTATGTTGAGGGTATGGATTTTACTGTCATCACCGACCACTCAAGCCTTAAGTGGCTGATGAGCATGAAAGACCTGAACGGTCGTCTGGCCCGGTGGAGTCTTGATCTCCAATCCTATACCTTCGACATAGAGCACAGAAAAGGAGCGCTAAATGTCGTACCGGATACTCTTTCTCGGGCACACTTAGAGAGTATTGAGCTGGAAGAAGTAGCGCCCATAGTTGACCTGGACTCGGAGGAGTTTAACTCGGAAGAATACATGAATCTCATTAAAACAATTAGAGAAAATCCCGAGCAGTTGCCCGACCTAAAGGTAGACGGGGACTTCGCTTATAAGAAGTGGTTACCTCCAAGTGGTGAAGAGTGGCTGGAGGAACATACTTGGCGACTCTGGATTCCTTCTGGTCTCACCGAAGAAATCATCGCCAAGTCTCATGAACCACCGAAGTCTGCTCATGGTGGCATTGCTAAAACGCTCCATAGAGTACGGCAGTACTTTTACTGGCCAAACATGACCGTCCAAATAAAGAACTTTGTAAATAACTGTGCAATATGCAAGCAATGCAAACCTACCAACCAAGTTCAACGTCCCCCTTTGTCTACCAATTTTTGTACTGATCGTCCGTTTCAAAAACTATATGTTGATTTTCTTGGTCCCTATCCGAGATCAAAAATCGGTAATTGTTATATATTTGTTGTCCTTGACCATTTTTCAAAGTTTATGTTTTTCAAGCCACTAAAAGCCGCAAATTCCCAAGCCATTGTGAACTATTTGAAAAATGAAATCTTCAATACTTTCGGAGTACCACAAATAATTCACTCCGACAATGGAAAGCAGTTTCTGTCAAAGCAGTTCCAGAACTTGCTTCAGAAGTTCGGCATCCGCCACTTTAAGACTGCGAATTACGCGCCGCAATCCAACGCCTCAGAGAGGGTTAATCGCACATTGCTTGCCGCTTTAAGATCCTATCTTAAAGACGATCAACGCGAATGGGATATTCACCTCCACGAGATCGCGTCAGCATTGCGGAGTTCAGTGCACTCATCTACTGGTGCGTCACCATATTTTGCCTTGTTTGGTACAAACATGATGACACAAGCCAGTAGTTACGGGTTGGCTGAACAACTAGATGCGGTGGAGGACGGTGAGCTGATGACCCTTCCGAGGTACGACAGGCTGCGAATTATTAGGCAAAAGATAAAAGAATCCATTTTAGATTCACAGGAAAAGAGTGCAATAAAATATAACGTTATATCAAGAGAAATATCCTATCAACCCGGACAAGAAGTGTTCAAGAGAAACTTCATATTAAGTGACACTTCAAAATATTTGAGTGCCAAGTTATGTCCAAAATATGTTAAATGTCGTATTGTTAAGCCTGTGGGAAAGAATATGTATGAGGTCGAAAACCTTAACGGTAAAATGCTAGGCGTTTATCACGCAAAAGACCTGAAGCAATAAACATCTGTGATATCCATGTGTATTCTAACTTCAAAAAAATTCAAATTCATTTTTAACTACTTTAAAATAATATAAAAACATATATGCATGGCATTATGCCGTCTGCCCGATCATTTAAAAAATTACAATAAATAAGTTCTCAAAAGTTCCCACTCCTTATTTTATTCCTATAATTTAGCGCATTTTTGGCAAAATTAAAAAGTTTTTCCACATCCAGCTCGTTTAACTCCGTTATACTCTCATCATCCGAAAGGTAGTTTTTTCCAAATACCTGACGCCTGACTTCACTTAATATTGGACATTTCCCAATGAAATGTAAGACATCTTCTCTTTCATTCCTGTTGCATAGATCACAAAGACATGGAAGATCTTCCCTATGTGGTATGTAATTCAGGTTAATAATTTCACCTCTCAACCTCATCATCATTGATATATCCGAAAACTCCGCTTTGATTGCTACTCCCTGTAGTCCATAGGCCTGCGTTCTCGTGATGGTACTTTAAATGAAAATAATCCCTCCATATACGACCGACAGGTCCAGTGTAGTAGTCCTGGATAGTTGCTTTACTAGGAAAAAAAAGGGAAAACAAATGATCAACCCAACTGGCAGTCCGAAATATTGTGTACATACATACCTGCTTTCGTCTTTATCAAAACATATGGGATGTCAATGACCCCAGGGTACTAGGGCCATATGTTCTAAAAAGGTAGATGAATTGCAACACCCTTACTGCAAGTCAATCGACACTGCTGGCTATTGTTGAGAATAAGTAAAGAAAAAGAAATTATCAACCAAAACTGTTTCTGAGGGATATAAGTAGGTACTTACTTTCCGAAGCAAACATATGTTTGAGGTCAATGACCTCAGGAGGTTATGGTCACTAGGTATATAAGTATGTACCGGCGATACGCAAATTTCGCTGCGAGGGATGTAGACGCTGAGTAGCAACAATCATCTGAAAAAAAAGAATAGATAGCATAGCTATAAAACCAAAACAAATAGGATATAGGATATCTACTAGATAGGGAAAAGAGTACCTGTAAAGCGAAAATTGAACACATGCCCGGCTAAGTATCGTGAGTTCTCCCCACGTCAGGATTCAGGACTAAGCATTCAGGTAGCCTCTTCCGTCTTTGTGTAGGGTAGATCCTCCAACGACGGAATTTTGTTGCGGATACCTGAAAAAGAAAAGAAAAAAATCAATAAACACAAAACGTAAACAATAGGAATATGTGATGTTTACTGAAGAAAGAAAACGAACTCCTGGGACGGAGATGGAAGTATGATGTATCTCTGTTAGGTTGTTGTACAGAGGTAGAGTCCTAGCCTGAAATAAAGAGGAAAAGGAATAAAAATAATGAAAAATAAAGGGGTTAATGATAGAAAATAATTTAGAAACTTAAAATTGAAAACTCATGCGTGCTGAAAGATGACAGCCATAAGGAATTTTTTTTTAGTAGTGGGACGTCAAAACGTAGAATTAGATGTCAGAACATCGAATTCTGCCTGACGTATAGGTACCATCTAGGGGAAAGTAAAGAAATAAAAACAAAATAATAGACAAAGAGGAAAGGGAAACCAAAAACAAAATTCAAAAGTTTTTTCAAATACCACTGACGTACCAATGGGTGGACGGATTAGGGATCGCCTGTTCCGAAAGATGTGGGAGGAGGAATGGGATGATGGGGTGATTCCTGATCGTGACTATGTTAGAGATACCAATAAACAGTTTATGTTATTCGAGTCACGAGTTGGTAACGATCGGACACTCTACTCCGCGTTGACAGAAACAAAAAAAAAGGTTAAGTCGTATGTAAGATACACCATCGCGCCGTGACAATCATTGTTAGATAGTAGATTTATAAGAAAAAAAAACGAAAATTTTTTTTGAATCGATGTATTAAACATTTGAGGAAATAGAATTAAGGTAATTTTTTTTTAGAAATTAGTGTTCTGAACTGAAACGTAAAGTTATGGTGTTTGTAGATACACATGTATGGCCCGCGATCTTGTTCGTAATTGGATTTAAAATATAAGAAAAGACATTTTAGCTGCAACAGCAAAAGATAGTGGTGAGTTGGTGGAAAGAAAGAAAGAAAATAAAGTGGTAAAAATTTTTTTTGAAATGAAATATAGAATATAGTGCATTATTGAATGATCTGATTTTCAAATCTAGGATATCCAGACGTCACACGGATCAGGTTACTGAAACCTTTTAAGGAACCTTTCGGCCATTCACAGCAAATAACTGGGTCAGACCATCCGAACCCGGTCAACTGACGGATGGTCGGAACAAGCACGTCATCAGGCCCACTAGTTCAGTGACAAAAACATAAAAAAAAGGTCGCAGTGAGTCTGGGTATCCCCCAAAAAAAATAAAGAAAAATTTTTTTTGTATGTTGTACGTATTATTAAAATCCGTACGAGTGCATTCGTCTAAGCTAAGCAATCGACCTACTTACATATAAATATATATATACTTCCCCTAAGTTCTCGGAAGAGAGAACATAGCTGTAGAAGAAGAAATTCATCCGTTAATATCTACCCATGGATAGTACGAATACTATCAAGCCGAGTAGAGCAGAACATTGGGTTTTTGTTGTATCCAAAAAGTGCTACTTTTTACTCTTTGCTTAATTTTTTTTATATTAATCTATATATTTGTAAGTGATAGTTATTTTTTTTTTTCTTTTTTTTTTGATTGTTCCGCGTTAAGTGTTGAGTGGGGCTGGTAAATGATAAGCCTCCATTGACCAGGAACATACCTGTAACTTAGAGCTCTGGTTAGGTAGGATCCTTGGTATTTTTTTTTTGCGAATAAAGGGTAGAAAACAGATACCCGACTAGAGAAAAAGAGAAGAAAAATTAGCCTGTCGCAATTAGTTTTTTTTTGTTTTTGATATATCCTTTTGTTTTTTTTGTTTGTTCAATGATAGTTTCCTAGTTATAGTCACTTAATTTTGTAGAGTAAAAGTACTTTGATGTAGCCTTAATTTTTTTTTTGAAGCACAAAAAAAACCACGATAACGAAAAGAAACAAGTCAATAAATGTTCATCAATTCATTAAATGAATAAATCGGCTTTTTCCTGGTGCATGATTTGTACCCTGTTCTTTAAATAAATTTTGATATTTCAGGGGTGTGGAAGGTGAGTAGATCGCTTTGGTGAAAATGGTGTGACTGATGGATGAAATCCATCGAACAAGGGAAGTTTTATCGAGGCCATAAAATTTCAGGTTGGGTGGGTACAGGCCTAGCTGCGATCCATCTGCAGCTCTCTTAATATGGTGAACGTCCGTCCGATATTTCCTTGTGTGTTTTTCCATTTGGCCTGATTTTTTTGTTGCTGGTGAGGTCGTTTCTTGAGGGCAAGATCCCCCCCATTCCGACGAGTTAAGCCGCGCTTAGCAAGCAGGCCAGTCCTCAAGAGCGATACATTCCCCTACCTTTCAATCACCAATCCGTTTCCTTACCTAATTTTCCTTTTCCGGTCACCTCCTTATCCCCTCCACTCCCGCTAGCTGGCAACAGACCTGGCACGCTTGCGATGCTCAGCTTAGCTCGCCGGATTAGGGGGGGATCTTGCCTCTTCGCCAGACGGAAACCACATTACAAAAACATTTATCGTGCCAAAAAACCACCACCACAAAAACCTTACCACACTTCAGGCACTGCATGGTGAGATCGCAGTGTGGCCTGTAGCCCACCCAACCATGGAACTCGGTCGGCCATATTGTCGAGTTCCCCGTACACGATCACCGCTGCCAGGAAAAACCAATCACCACCGATGCATCGCCAACCTCCTCATCCCCCTGCAATCGTGCTTAGCACGCCATCACTTTGCCGCAAAAAGAAAAACCTCTTCTTCAAAACATCGGCGTGATGTACATATTTATTTAAGAAAAAAACTAACAAACAGTAATTGAAAACCTAACTCAAGACGAACAATAAATAACTCAAATGAAAATCAAAATGAAACGAAAATTTAACAAAGATGAATTAAAACTCTAAACAACGCAAACACTAATAATAAATTAACAGAAAAACATAAATAATTTAACAAAAAAAAAAGAATAAATAACAAAAATCCTAAAACTAACCTTAATTCTTTTTTATGTTTTTATGTTTTTATGTTTTATGTTTTTTTGTATTTTTATGTTTTTTTGTTTTTTTTTTGTTTGTTTTTATGATTTTAAGTATGTTTTAAATTTTCGCTTAATTTTCCTTTTTGTTCTGTATCTCTTTCTTTTTATAGTTTAATTGGTTGTGTATACTTGTGTGTTTTCTGTAATTTTTTTTTCTACTTTGCTTTATCTTTCTTTTTTTTCTAGGTCTCTCTTCTTGACTCGCAACCGATCCCTTTGTCAATTTGGCTACACGGGAATTGCTTACATCCACCTAATTTTCCTGCCTAAAAGGAGCTCCCTGTAGCGGATATGGCCGAGAAGTAACCTCGCACTAACATTCAAAGATAGCCTAAGAATAGAAAAAGAGACGTTTGCGGCCCTAACAAAAGAAAACCCAGCGAAACTTTACCAATTCAGCGCATAAGAAATATCAACAGAAAAAGGTTAAAAAGAACGAACAAAATGGTATAGAAAAAAATTAAAAAATGTAAAAAAAATTTAAAATAAATGTTAAAAATAAATAAAAGAAAATAAATAAATAAATAAATAACAAAAAAAAATCACGCCGAACACTTATTACAAAAATCAACAATCACTGGAACAAATTTTTACGTTGGGCCCTGCGGGCGCTTTTCACTCCAGGCCGGACCTGGCCTTGCACTTGCACTTGGTCAATAGTGCAATGTTTTGTTTTTGTTTCTTATTGGCCTCTTATATGCTCATATGATGGGCATACATATATTTGCTTCTTGCACAATTGATTTAGGCGTTATAAATAAATGTAAACAAAATTTGTACCCACGGTTCTGGAGTCTTATTTAAATTTACTTCTGGGTAGGCTCAATCCAGCTATGAAGAATTTTTGTTCGCTCGTATGGGCTCTTTTCAATCACTTTTTGGAGTCACTTTTATTTGGACAGGCTTCTCTTTTTCGATTTAAAAATCTGCTCGCCCTGACCCCCAGAACTACCAAAAATCCTATTTAAGATCGCACTTTAAAATTTGAACATAAACTCACCCGTGGTATTTTTGATTCGAATGTATATACATATATATGTGCTGCACAAATTGGCCGTCAGAATCTTTTTCCTTGTTTTTTTTCTTATCTCTCAGAATAACCCACTTCACTGCACAATTTTTATATTTTAAATAAATTAAATACACATGTATACCTAGAAAAATAAACTAACTTACATAAAAATTACTTTAACAAATTTTAAGCATTTATTGCACTTGATTTTTTTTTCCACTTGTCCATCGACTTTAATTCACGGTTTGAACATGACTTTGTTGTCCATGTTCAAAGTCGAACGGTTCGTTTGCCATCCACCATCACATCATTCACTATCACCAGCCTCTTTAAAGAAGTACCAGGTGACTCACTGTGGCGTCTGGCGTAGCATCGCTAGTGGGAATGATGTGAGGGCGTTCAAGATTTCAATTTTTATTTTTAACCAAAATAATTTCAAAATACTACATAACGTGCGCATATCAACTTACAATACAATAATAAATACTTACATAAATACATAAAATACTTAACTTAACATAAACTGCCTATGCACATACAATACATAAATAGATGCGCACATCAGACATACCTAACGATACACTTGAACATAACATATAAATAAATAACTAAAATAAATGACACTTACCATAAATATATATAAATAAATACTAGATACATAAATATAACAAATAAATACATAAATACCTAATATAAAAATAATCTTTTTTCCACAAAAAACTCCTACCCTACTGTCACTCACTTCATTAATAGCAGAGGCGACAGCAACTACCAGTTAACAAGTTCCACTTGCCATAGATCAAACAAGTTCCACATTCCACTTGCCATAGAGATACTCTACCCAAAGTTCGGTTTCTCTTATTTGCTTCTTTATTGCAAGTGACACTTGTTTACTTTTCGCAACTCTAAAACGCGGCTGGTAGCTAATTATTTTAATTTTTATTCCATTTGTTTTTTGTTTTGATATTTATTGATTCTTTTTTCTAATTTTCTTTTCTTTTTACTTTTTTAGGACGTCTAGCTGTGTTTCCCAGCATTTGCCAGGAAAATCCAGTCGACGTAGGATCGACAAATCCCAGGTAAGTTTGTTTACATTTACGTGTGCAGTACGTTCATATATTTTTTTTCTATACAGGTATCCGTAACAAAACACCGGCGTAGGAGACTACCTGTAGTAGACTCCGTCGGTGGCAGGATGACTGGGAAACGTGGGGAAGAACCCACAACAACATAGCCGGGCGTAAGACTTTGTCAACCTGCGATGGATCTATGTACAACGTACACCAAGTAGAATATACGTATGTTGATTTTTTTCAGTAGGCTTAGTTAACTTTTTTGTTTTTGTTTTCAATAAATAACAAATAATACTTAGAATAAATACAACAAATATACCTAAAAACATACGTATTTTATTAACAAAACGTACTAAGAAAAAAATAACATATCAATAATCTACCTAAAAAAAATAAATAACATAGATCTGTTGACGAGTTACGAAACACGTACTTATCAACTAGTATCACATAATATAAGGCTTAGAGCTATCACAATACTTAAAAATAACTAACCTACGGGTATAAATAAATATAAATAAATAACTATACTATGTAAATAAATAAATAAATAAATCTATGAAAAAAATAACAAATAAGAAACAATACTTAACACATACCTAATCTTATGATAGTGCAGTGAGATTGAGTGACCTATATTCCTATATATTACCATAGCTAGGGGAGGGATAACGAGTAGGCAGTATTCGTTTAGATAAGGTTCGTTCGGCATTTGGGTGTTCTTGTTGATAGCATTTCGTATTTAAGAAAAAAAAAAAAAAAAAATGTTTTCGGTGATGTGCAAGACAAGACTAGTTGCAGTCGGGCAAATTAATGATTTAGTGGAACGAGTAGATAAGTGCAGTCTATTAAAGTCATATACAAAAGACAATAGTGACATAAATATCACAGTGAAAACAATTTTGCCTTTGAGGCTAATCTAAACAAAAGTAAAATCAGGTACATAGTATATAAGATTATAAGGACGAGTGTAGATATCACAGATTTGTATTGCCGATGTTATCCGAAAACATATGTCAGGTACTTGTGTTAAAACGAAAAGACATAGCATGCATGCAGGTATCACAGTATTGTATTGCATTTTAAGTTTACAACTTTTACCTAAATCAGGTACGTTATTTGGACAATAGACACATAAGTGGACTAGAATAATATAAAATTTGATATCACAGTTTGTTTATTGCACTTAACCGTAGGTCTTTGACCTGTTTTAAAAAAACATAATATAAGGTACTAAGTGGACAAATAGTCGCGTAAATCGGGACATCTTAAAATTCTAAGTGTCACAGTGTCTATTGCATTTTGCCATTTCGGCTATAGTTCGGTGCTATGTATAAATAAAAAAAATAAAACAAATCTTAAAAGTGATATCACAGTAGTTAATATTGCACGTATTGATTTTACTTAAGCTAATTCTTATGAATAGTGGGACAAAAAAAAATATATGTAAATAAACAGAGATATCACAGGTGTTTGATGTAAAGTTACATGAAGTTAGAATGAGTGAATGAGTTCAAGTACTTAGGCATGCTTCTTTCGTCAAACCTCAATTTGAGTAAACACCTCAACGAAAAACTATCCAAGGCAAAAGCTGCAATCAATGCGACGTGGAAAGGATGTTTTTCAAATGGAGCAATTGCGCATAGCAGTAAATATAAAGTATTTGAAGCAGTGGCTGAATCAGTTTTGTTCTATGGGGCACAGGTGTGGGGATATAAAGAACATGAGGCAGTAGAGAAGCTCCTACGGTTCTATATAAAACGAATTTTCTGTATTCCTGCTAATGCTCCAAATTATCTGTTGATGATCGAAACAGGACTTTCACCCTTGTTTATAAAAACTTTGAAGTTGCAGATAGACTACATATTGAAGGTAATGAAAATGGCGGATACAAGGCTTCCAAAAATAGTGGCGTTAAAAGCGGTGGATAACAAGTCAAGCTGGTATGCGGAATGGATGGATCTGGCGCTTCAATGCAAGATGGAGGTTGATCTAAGTATTGGAAATGTAGATAACTGGGGTTCAATTTTATATCAGCTGGTGGAGAAAGTTGATGAACTGAAGCTACTGGAGTATAGAGAAGAAGCAAAAGCTTCGGTACATAGAGCAGTGTACAGTCGCTTGGACCACAATTTGGTAGGTAAAAACTATTTCCATGATAAAAACAGTGTAAACAGTAAAGGATTTCACATTCGCAAGTGTTTGTATCTGCCTGAATAAATAGGCTTTCTTTATTTTTTTTATTGTGTTTCCTTATCGCTAGAATAGACTAGTTTAATAAATTAACATATAAATAAATAAATAGGACATAGGTATTTAAACTAAACTAAGTATCACAGTTGGGGGTAAATATCACAGTCGGTTCCAGCATAGTTGTATCGAGTTAGGCATACTTGCATCACAGTAGGTATAGTTGTATCACATTAGGTTCGATCGTATCACAGTAGGTATAGTTGTATCACATTAGGTTCGATCGTATCACAGTAGGTTTGATGGTATCACAGTAGGTTAACTAAATAGAATAGTTCAGGTACGTTTTGTTGAGTAGGTATACTCACATACTTATAAATAACTATACTATAAGTGTTATTCCTTGTGACTGCCCACCAAGGCTGTATATAGGCGCAAATGTAAATGCAAATGCATTATGCCTGTTTACTATTGAGGGTAGTTTGATGGTACCTAACCTTGTATGTGATTAATAAATATTTGTTGATGCTTAGAACCAAACCATGTTGATTGTTTTCTTTCACATCGTTGTGAGGTTTTGAATGCTAGGTTAATTTGTAATACAAAAAGGGGTGACACTTAATAAGGCTTTAATACCATGTCTGATTAGGAAAACAGAAAAACATTCAGTATGACACAGGAGTGGGTTTGTACTTTAATATAATTTTACTTACTCGTCTGATACCTGGGAATGGCGGGGTGAATGTACCAGTTGGTAACGAAATAAGAAGAAAGGGTTTATATGCCTCTTGTTGGTTGAGACCGGTTCTTCTTTTCAGGAATGTTATTGTTTTAAATCTTTGGCGTGATAGATTCCTATTTTCTTTCCGCCAAGATTTTCTAATTCGTATAATTGATTGCCTACTTGTTTGAGAACTCGACATTTGACATATTTCGGACAGAGTTTGGCGGACAAAATTTTCGAAGAGTCGCTTAAGATAAAGTTTCGTCGGTAAACTTCCTGTCCGGGCAGGTACTTAATCTTACGCGTTCGGATGTTATATGTCTTTGCAGATTTTTCGTTGGCTTTTAGAATTTGTTCTTTAATTTGCGTGCGTATGAACTGCAACCTGTCTTTTCGAGGGATGGTCAAGATTTCTGAATCATTGACACCTCCTAATCTTCGGGTCAGTTCATAACTGCTACCGTGCGTGATCATGTTCGTTCCGAAAAACGCGTAATAAGGTGTAACACCGGTAGAACTATGAACTGAAGTTCTTAAGGCACACGCAATGTCACTTAGGTAAATGTCCCAGTTTCGTTGGTCAGTATCTAGGTAACAGCGGATTGCTGCTACTAAGGAACGGTTAACTCTCTCTGAGGCGTTTGACTGCGGAGAGTAATTGGCCGTTTTGAAATGTATAATTCCATATTTTAGCATGAAACTTTGGAAGTCTTTGGAAAGAAATTGTTTTCCATTATCAGAATGTATAATTTTCGGTACACCGAATACATTGAAAATGTCTTCGTGTAGGAATTTAACGACTTTCGCAGAGCATGCTTTAGACATTGGTTTAAGGAACACAAATTTGGACAAATGATCTAAAACAACAAAAACATGAGTATTTCCAGACTTTGACCTGGGGTATGGACCCAAAAAGTCTATATAAATTTTTTCAAACGGACGGTCAGTACAAAACGAAGTTACTATAGGGGGACGAGAAATCTGATTAGACGCTTTACTTTGTTTACACAGGTTACAATTAGATACATATTCTCGAACTTGCACGGTCATATTCGGCCAGTAAAAATACTGCCGTATTCGTTTTAACGTTTTTTCCATGCCTCCGTGAGCGGCCTGTGGGGGATCATGAGCTTTACTAATTACGGACTCAGTGAGTCCAGAAGGAATCCACATTACCCAAGCATGTTCTAACATAGCCTCGTCTCTTTGGTATTGCAAGGCTCGTTTATACACAAAGTCGTCTTCTACCTTGAGGTCTGGTAATTCTTCTGCTTTGTCCGTTATTGTCGCTATTAGGCTTTTGTACTCATCGGACTGAAATTCCTCCGAGTCCAAGTCAATGAGAGGAGCCACATCTACCACATCTATTGCTTCTACATGTACCCGAGAGAGAGTATCTGGTACCACATTCAGAGCTCCCTTTCGGTGTTCGATGTCAAAGGAATAGGACTGCAACAAGAGACTCCATCTAGCTAATTTACCACTGAGATCCTTCATGTTCATTAGCCATCGAAGGCTGGAATGATCAGTAATGACAGTAAATTCCATTCCTTCGACATAGGGTCTAAATTTTTGCACTGCTTTCACCGCAGCCAAACACTCTCTTTCAGTTACACTATAGTTCCTCTGACACCTATTCAATTTTTGGGAGAAAAACGCAATAGGTACCTCTGCATCTTCGTGGTTTCGTTGGTATAGTACCGCTCCAATACCGGAGTCTGAAGCATCACATTGGATGTAGAACCTCTTCTTAAAATCGGGATGGGAAAGCACGGGTGCGGTGGTCAAAGAAATTTTTAATTTTTCAAATGCCTTTAAGGCAGCCTCGGTCATTTTGAACTTTTCATTGTTTTTCTTCAACAGATCAGTCAGTGGTGCCATTAGACTTGAAAAGTCTTTGATAAATTTTCGGTACCATCCAGCTAAGCCTAGCAACCGACGAACTTGTCTAGGATTCTTTGGTACCGGAAAATCTACAATGGCCTCCACTTTAGCAGGATCCGTTCTTAATTTCCCACCACCAACAATGAACCCCAAATATTTCAATTCCTTGAAACAAAATTTGGATTTGGTCATGTTGATGGTGAGGTTCGCTTTTCTCAAACACTCTCCTACTTCCTCTACCAGGGCTAAGTGGGAATCAAAATCAGGGGCCATTATAAGTAGATCGTCCAAGTAGACAAACACTTGTTCCCTAAGTTTGGATGGGATGACCTTATCCATCAACTGACTCAATCTTTGTGCAGCGTTACAGAGACCGAACGGCATCACGGTAAATTGGTATAGAGGCCTACCAGGTACGGCAAAAGCGGTTTTCTCCCTGCTCTGTTTTTCCAGCGGTATTTGCCAGAACGCTTCCTTGAGATCAATGCTGCTCATGTATACGGTATCGGGGAGCCTACTCAGTAGTCCTTCTATGTGTGGTAGCGGATTCGCATTTTTCTTTGTCAGTGCATTCACTTTGCGAGAATCGAGACAGAGTCGATTTTTGCCTGGCTTCCGCAAAAGGACTACTGGAGAACACCACGGGCTTTCGCTCTCCTCAATTACCCCTAAGTCTAGCATTCGATCTAGTTCTTCGTAAAGGATCGCCTGTACCGCTGGAGAAACAGGATAGTGCCGCTGTTTTACTGGCTCTGCCTCCCCGGTATCTATAACATGCTCCATGAGCATCGTCTTTCCCAGCCCATCTCGGTCAAAATTCAAAAATTTTTGCTTAACTTCTTCCAGTCGCTTCTGTTGTTCGGAAGTTAACAAGTGAGCGCTCATCACCTCTACCTCTTGATCCTGATTCACCTCAATGGAACTAATGATGTTTGGTGCTATATTGAAAATTTTCCAAAAGTCTACCCCTAAGTATACCTCTTGGTCTAGACTTGGTACCAGGTAGAACGTTACGTCACTAATAACATCTTTGTATTCAACAGACACGGTTACCTTGCCTACAATTGACTGGGTTTTCCCATCAGCTGTTTTGACACCAGACTGAAAGGTTGTGATGTCGATATTAAGTTCCTCTATCAATTGCATGCAGTTCTTACCTAGGATGGACACACTGGCACCACTGTCTAACAATCCTAACAATATTCTTTCACCTATTTTAATTTTAGCATAAGGTCTGGGGTCGGATGATGTATCCACCCTTGTGGCCGCGATCCTCTCTCTCGTTTCTTTTCGATTTCGGTACCGTTCTCTAGCTTTAAGTACCTTCCTAGATATCATAGCGTTACCCTCGTTATAAATTCTTTTTCGGGCCATTTGGTATTCCCGTATTCGCGTGTGTAATGACTTTATATTACGTTTTTTTGGAGGCTCGTCATTAGTATCGGTAGGGAGTGGGGTTGGTCGCTCCAGTATCGTCACCTGTACTTTACCCTGAACCTTAATCCTACCGTCTTTATATGCCTCGAGGGCTTCATTAATTGTTTTTATTATTGGGGGTTGAACGGCGGATTCGAACGCGGCTCCCCCTGAAAACCCGCGTTCCCCCTCCGGTTTTCCGGCCTACACTTTTGACAGTGAGGAGTCTTCACGCCTTCCTGTCCGCACTTAAAACAAAATATTTTCAAGAAGTCGGCTTCGCACTCAAAGTAAGTATGTCCGGGGACTTTACAGTTCCAACAGACGAGATTAGTTACCTCCGAGCCTTTGGGAAAGTGGTTCTTTGGGCGCTGCCCCGAAAACTGAAGAGCTGCGAGCTGATCTTCTGTCGGTTGATACGAACTTTCTTCATATTGAAGTTCGTTCGTCACAAACTTGTGCGGTGGTTTGTATGGCTTCGGCATTTCCCTTTCCCTTCTTGAAAATGCTGTCTCGGCGTCTTTACAGGAGTTCCTCAACTGGTCAATGGTAAATATCGACATTGGATATACTAATTTGCCAATCTTTTCATTTAAATTCCTTTTCAGAATCCTTACCAACTCTATTTCAGGGATTTGCATACTGAGCTGAGATCTTATACGGTTTATGGCCGCGAAGAAATCATCACAGCTCTCCCAGGAAGCCTGCCTGCGATCCATAATGTCTCGCATTAGCTCAAAGTCCGAGCGAGCATTTTTAAACTGACGCATCAGCGCGTCCTTTAGGATCGACCAGTCCGGTCTATAGCTGTGTCGCTGAAATTGCCAGTACCACTCGTGAGCAGGTCCTGAGAGAAGCAAATGAAAATCCCTTAAGATCTCAGCCCAAGGATACTCATACTGCCTTTGCAGCGTCTCTATTCGAAAAATGAAATCTTCCACAGCGAGACTCTCCGGCTGGCCTTCAAATTTAAGACCCCACTTGTCTATCTTAATAGGCCCTCAAACACTAAAGTTCCCATCTGGAGGACCGTGAGGATGTCTACCTTGGTGTTGTGGCATTGAATACATACCCTGCGGATAAAAAGGTACTTCCGTATATTGTGCCTGCTGTTGCCCCCTTTCTAGACCTCTTCTTGGATTTTCAGCATTAAATCGTCTATTTTGCTGGCCAGGTTGTGACCAATTCCTACCATGAGATCCAGTCTGAGGAAGATGGTGTGCCGTTGACCGCGTTGCAGCCGGGGGACCTTGTGACATATCCACCACTGGCGGGCTAGTGTCAGCTGTTACACGAACTGAACGAGTCAGCTCTTGCATAAAGTCGTTCAGCTGCGCTTTCATTTCACCCAAGGAAGACGTTAGCTCCTTGCGCAGAGATGTTTTTTTTTTTTTTTTTTTTATAATAAACGCGCACATCAAGGGGTTATGACTACCCTTATAATGTTGTTAAACACAGTGCGAGCATTTAGGAAAATAGGAGAGGATTTGAAAGGAGACATCGATGCACGTTGCTTTTGAACTTTTGTGAATCGTAATGTTGGGGAAATACAGAGCCAGGTAAAGCATTCCACATTCGGGTGGTGCGGCTGAAATACGAATCTCTATACTTAACTGTACGTCCGAAGTTGGGCTCAAGGTAAAACTGATGAACATTCCTAGCGAGGCGGGTGTTGCGGCTCAATTGTTTCAGGGGAGGAATGCAACTGGCTACTTCACTAGAGCACTGCTTGTGAAAAAAGCGATAAAAGAGAGTGAGACAGGCAACGTTTCGACGATGTTCAAGAGAATCAATTGATTCTACGATTGAACTATCACCTATCAATTTCAACGCTCTATTTTGTACCCTATCAAGTAGGCGCAAAGATGTTTGAGAAGCACCTGACCAGATATGGGAGTTATACTCTAGTTTTGGGCGGATGAAGGCCTTATAAATGGTAGCCAGATCAGATGGGGTAAAGAACTTCCTGCATCGTCTCAAGAAACCTAAGCATTTAGCAGCGTTTTTGGCGACTTCAAATATGTGGTCGTTCCAACGAAGATCATCGTTTACACACATACCAAGTACTGACAGCTTTTCGGTTTCTTCGATACAGGTACCATTCATGGATAATGGCAATGGGGGAATGTTAAGCTTCAACGACAAGAGACAGCATTGAGTTTTCGAAGCATTGAATTCTACTCGGTTCATAATACCCCATGCAACAATGCTGTCAAGGTCAGAATTCAATGAGCTTATCATACGCAACCGTTCCAGTTCCACATCCGAAGAGCAGGGACGTGAATTTGGAAACGAATATGAAAAGCTGAGGGTCGAGTCGTCAGCAAAACAGTTAAGTGGATTAGAAGTTTCAGACAAGAGATCATTAATGAAAATGAGGAAGAGAGTCGGAGACAAAACGGAGCCCTGGGGCACACCAGCATTTATGAAGTGGATATCAGACTTGAAACCATCCAACACAACTTGTATTGAACGGTCGGAAAGGTAGTTTCTAATCCAACGAAAAAGAGACTCATCGATACCAAAAGCACGCATTTTCGATAAAAGAGCCTGATGCCAAACTCTATCAAATGCTTTAGAAATATCAAGCGCAATAATCTTACTTTCTCCAAAACAATGTAAAGATTGGTTCCACTTTTCAGTGAGATAAGCCATCAAATCACCAGTGGACCGTTTGCTACGAAAGCCGTACTGACGGTCATTAAGAAGCTTTCGTTCTTCAAGATATTTCATAAGTTGGCGGTTTATCAACGTTTCCATGACCTTGGAAAGAAGGGACGTTAGTGCAATTGGACGGTAATTGGAAGGGGAGGAAGATTCGCCTTTTTTAGGGACCGGCTGGACAAATGCAGTTTTCCATCTGCTCGGAAAAATCCCAGCAGAATAGGAAAGATGGAAAAGTTTACGCAGTGGTTTTGCCAGCGTAGAAGAACACCTCTTCAGAATAACGGCGGGGATACCATCTGGACCAGCGGATTTATGTATGTTGAGATCTTTGAGGACTCTCGCAACCGAGCGAGTTCGAAAGAATATCTGCTTCATCAAAGAATTTGCAGCCTCGAGCTCAGGTGGAGCCACTATGCTATGAGGAAGTGTCGAGTTGGCAGCAAATTGAGCTGCCAGCAAATTGGCTTTATCGATGGAACTGACATACGGAGAGTCATTGAAAACGAGCGTAGGGACCGATGACGTGGTCGAGTTCTTAACGTTCTTATCAAAAGACCAAAAATTTTTGCTTCCTTTTGGACACAACAGTATTTTTTGCCTTACTTTTTGGTCATGCAAAAACTTGGTCTTCTGTATATGAGCGTTACAGATATTTCTGGCCCGTTTGAACAAATTTCGGTTTTCTACAGGAGGGTTGTCTTTAAATTTTCGAAAACTACTTTCTCTATCCCTAATCGCCTCCTTACAGCTTGAATCAAACCACGAATTCTCTTTGGGGATGATACTTTTTGTTCTGTGAGGAACGAAATTTCTCATGCCGTTGAGAATTACGTTAGATATCATATCAGCTGATGCATCAACGTTTCCGTCGAGAAAGCACAATGACCAATTAAAATTTCGAAAGAAATTATTCAGGCCGTCCCAATTGGCTTTCTCATATTGCCACACAGTTCTTTTGGGGACTTTATCTTTTTTAACCGTGACGGAAGTAGAAAAATCTACCGATATGACACAATGGTCCGATTTGCCTAAAGGAGATGATACTATAACCCTATATTTTTCGGGATGAGAAGTGAGAAATAGGTCAAGAGTGTTGGCCGCATGGCCTTCAATATCTGGAACCCGAGTGGGCTCATCAACAAGTTGAGTTAATTGGTTTAACTCAGCAAAGATCTCAACATATTCTCCTTCGGGTGTTGTCTGGCCAGAATGTCGAAGCCAATGAGAATTGTGTACATTGAAATCGCCCGCAATTGCGATTTCAGTGTGAGGATATAGGGAAACAATTCTTACTATGGAGTCAGATAGCGCATCAAACTCGTTAGAGGTCGAATTGCTATCTAAATTGGGGCTTCTATAGATAAAACAGTAATGAATGATTTGCTTACGGACGGTGAATTTTAACCACATGAAATTAAAGTTCGTATTAGAACAGAGGCCGTATTGTGGTAGAATCTGGTAAGCAATATCATTCCGAACGTATACGGCGAGGCCATGAGATGAAAAGAATAATGGCACTAAACTATATCCAGGCAGGTTGAACTCTGAGGGATCAGAATCAACACCCACCTGTGTTTCACTCAGTGCCAAAACAGCTGGCCTGCATTTTGCAGTGTGAGCGTACACAGCAAAGAAATTCGATCTTAGCCCCCGAATGTTGCTAAAATCGACCCGAAATCTACCCGACATTACAATTCACAAAAATACATAAAACAAAATATCAACCGTAGACGCTAACTAAGTCGAATCAACAAGTGTATATCCTATTAGAAAACAAAATCAAATTACTAGCGGTGTTATGCCCAGCTAGCAACTTGACTTTAGTTCACCAACGGGATCGACACCGTTGATTGACTATCCGCCTAACAAACGCACAGCCTCATTGACTGCACACACTGCCCAGATAAGATAAGAGATTATCAATCAGAGAAATGTGTGCAGTCACTGGGGCTGCGAGAGTGATGTGGGGGAGGAGACGATAGAGAGGTAACGCACTTAGTGTTTGGGCTATTGGATAGACATGGGCTTTTGTTTTTTTTTTTTTTTACTTTCACAGCACTGGTTTTTTATTGCACTGGATTTTTTTTTTTCGTTTTCGCGGCGCGGCTGGAGAGATTTGTGGTTATTGTATTGAATTGTTTTGGTTGGATTTTTTGTTTAATTGTTTATTTTTTAATTTTTTTATTTTATTTTGGTAATTTGGGTGGTAGGAGGTGGCACAGTTCGCGAATTACTCGGGCACTAAGCGCGGTGTGTGTGGTTACGGTGAATGGCAGATCGACACTGATTGATGTGAAGACAACCCCTGCGTAATCGACAAATTTATGTAAGCTTTGAGGTCTTCAGGTATTAACAAACGTTCCCTACTTCCCATAGCCGGTAAACTCGATCTGCCTTCAAAAATATTTCTTAGATTATTTAAACTACCTGAGTTTTCTAGGGACTGCCTCAAACTATCACGTCTGGCTGCCGCAGGTCTTACGGTTTGGTCTAAAGAATTTACGCTGCCTTTTGGATCTAAACCAGCTGCACCCATTTCGCTTAAACTGCTATACGATGGTGCGTTTATGGACTCAGTGGAAACATTACTCAAACTTGTTTCTACAGGTCTACCTGAGCCATCAACTGGTACCTCCGAGTAACCTATGCGTCCGGATAAGGGTCTATAGCTCACGTCAGATGTGCGAGGAGAATGTACTACCCTCCCCTTAGTACTATGCATCTCTTTCTTCGTTGACCGGGTGACTCGTTTATTTTCCTCTCTTTCCGCGTCTCTTATTTGCGTTCTAATAGTTTCTTCTTTTTCAGAACTCATCATGGCTGCGGAAACTTCGAAGGATATTACTAACTCTACCTGGATCGAGCGATTGGAACGGAGTTAAGGTATTTAACTTAAGGTAGAACTAAGGTATCTTTTTAAATTCTGTATTTTGTTTTTGATCTGTGTAAGGGGAATTCGTGTTTATTATTATTCTTTGTATAGATATATATATTTTTTCCTTGTTAAGACAGTAGTAAGAGTGTAGGTGTAGGTTAGAACAATAAGATTAATAAATAGTAAACAACAAAAAAACGAAAGCAGTCTTGTCTAGCAAGACGATATTTGATAACAAGAAAAATATAGTAAACGTAGATAGAATAGTAAAAAAAAGTAATGTAAGAAAATGAAAATAAATAATAATTAAACAAAAAAATTCAAAATCAGGGTTTTTTTTTCAGTTTAAATATGTATTACTGTATATACTAATGAAAGCATATACAAGCTGAAAAGAGGTTTGGTAAATAAATATGAACATAACATATACGAAAACAACTATAATATTAGGTAGGGGTTGAACTTAGCACATAAACCATTCGTTTATATGCTATTAGTTCAAACAACAATGAATGAATTGAGTATGACTTGACTCAACGATAGATACTTCTATTTATATTCGAATATTTTTTTTTTGGAATAACAAAAAAAATAGATTAAATTTTTGTGTGGGTTGTAATAGGAGCGTTTGGGGTGTTTCCGGGAGTAGTCTTCGGTGAAAGTTACTTGGTGTGACTTATTTCGATTTTTTGATATTAAAAAGACTGCAGACGGATGATCATAAAAATCTCTTAGTATGGTGAAATAGTTTAGGAAAAAAAAATAATAAATTGCACTGTTTATCTCCCGTTCCCGCAGTTAAAGCCTGTCTATAGGACTTAGCTATAAGACGTGAAACGAGGAGATAAACGTGACTTTAGAGTAGTTAATGAGTTACCATTAAACAATGGTTTTGAAACAGTGCATCGATATTTGCCTTTTCGTCAAACATGGCCACTGTTTTAAAACGCTACAAAAGACTTGAAGAAAAACTTAAAAAAAAATGTAAATTTTTTTTTTTTTGAAAGGGAAGCAAAATAAAGTTATTTAAAAGGATGGGAAAGGATATATATAGATATAGGATAGGGGTTTCAAACTAAATTTTCGGTGGTCGCTTTCAATTTTCTTTGGCTACGTCGCAATTCATCTTAGTACGTAAAGACCTTCTAAGTGAAGACATACGTATCAAAAAAATTCAAAGCAAGCACCTGGTAAAAATTTGTTTGGAATAAGGACGAAAGACAAGGACGAAAAACGTTGGGCGCCATTTTGTTGCCAGCTAGCGGGAGTGGAGGGGATAAGGAGGTGACCGGAAAAGGAAAATTAGGTAAGGAAACGGATTGGTGATTGAAAGGTAGGGGAATGTATCGCTCTTGAGGACTGGCCTGCTTGCTAAGCGCGGCTTAACTCGTCGGAATGGGGGGGATCTTGCCCTCAAGAAACGACCTCACCAGCAACAAAAAAATCAGGCCAAATGGAAAAACACACAAGGAAATATCGGACGGACGTTCACCATATTAAGAGAGCTGCAGATGGATCGCAGCTAGGCCTGTACCCACCCAACCTGAAATTTTATGGCCTCGATAAAACTTCCCTTGTTCGATGGATTTCATCCATCAGTCACACCATTTTCACCAAAGCGATCTACTCACCTTCCACACCCCTGAAATATCAAAATTTATTTAAAGAACAGGGTACAAATCATGCACCAGGAAAAAGCCGATTTATTCATTTAATGAATTGATGAACATTTATTGACTTGTTTCTTTTCGTTATCGTGGTTTTTTTTGTGCTTCAAAAAAAAAATTAAGGCTACATCAAAGTACTTTTACTCTACAAAATTAAGTGACTATAACTAGGAAACTATCATTGAACAAACAAAAAAAACAAAAGGATATATCAAAAACAAAAAAAAACTAATTGCGACAGGCTAATTTTTCTTCTCTTTTTCTCTAGTCGGGTATCTGTTTTCTACCCTTTATTCGCAAAAAAAAAATACCAAGGATCCTACCTAACCAGAGCTCTAAGTTACAGGTATGTTCCTGGTCAATGGAGGCTTATCATTTACCAGCCCCACTCAACACTTAACGCGGAACAATCAAAAAAAAAAAGAAAAAAAAAATAACTATCACTTACAAATATATAGATTAATATAAAAAAAATTAAGCAAAGAGTAAAAAGTAGCACTTTTTGGATACAACAAAAACCCAATGTTCTGCTCTACTCGGCTTGATAGTATTCGTACTATCCATGGGTAGATATTAACGGATGAATTTCTTCTTCTACAGCTATGTTCTCTCTTCCGAGAACTTAGGGGAAGTATATATATATATATATGTAAGTAGGTCGATTGCTTAGCTTAGACGAATGCACTCGTACGGATTTTAATAATACGTACAACATACAAAAAAAATTTTTCTTTATTTTTTTTGGGGGATACCCAGACTCACTGCGACCTTTTTTTTATGTTTTTGTCACTGAACTAGTGGGCCTGATGACGTGCTTGTTCCGACCATCCGTCAGTTGACCGGGTTCGGATGGTCTGACCCAGTTATTTGCTGTGAATGGCCGAAAGGTTCCTTAAAAGGTTTCAGTAACCTGATCCGTGTGACGTCTGGATATCCTAGATTTGAAAATCAGATCATTCAATAATGCACTATATTCTATATTTCATTTCAAAAAAAATTTTTACCACTTTATTTTCTTTCTTTCTTTCCACCAACTCACCACTATCTTTTGCTGTTGCAGCTAAAATGTCTTTTCTTATATTTTAAATCCAATTACGAACAAGATCGCGGGCCATACATGTGTATCTACAAACACCATAACTTTACGTTTCAGTTCAGAACACTAATTTCTAAAAAAAAATTACCTTAATTCTATTTCCTCAAATGTTTAATACATCGATTCAAAAAAAATTTTCGTTTTTTTTTTCTTATAAATCTACTATCTAACAATGATTGTCACGGCGCGACGGTGTATCTTACATACGACTTAACCTTTTTTTTTGTTTCTGTCAACGCGGAGTAGAGTGTCCGATCGTTACCAACTCGTGACTCGAATAACATAAACTGTTTCTTGGTATCTCTAACATAGTCACGATCAGGAATCACCCCATCATCCCATTCCTCCTCCCACATCTTTCGGAACAGGCGATCCCTAATCCGTCCACCCATTGGTACGTCAGTGGTATTTGAAAAAACTTTTGAATTTTGTTTTTGGTTTCCCTTTCCTCTTTGTCTATTATTTTGTTTTTATTTCTTTACTTTCCCCTAGATGGTACCTATACGTCAGGCAGAATTCGATGTTCTGACATCTAATTCTACGTTTTGACGTCCCACTACTAAAAAAAAATTCCTTATGGCTGTCATCTTTCAGCACGCATGAGTTTTCAATTTTAAGTTTCTAAATTATTTTCTATCATTAACCCCTTTATTTTTCATTATTTTTATTCCTTTTCCTCTTTATTTCAGGCTAGGACTCTACCTCTGTACAACAACCTAACAGAGATACATCATACTTCCATCTCCGTCCCAGGAGTTCGTTTTCTTTCTTCAGTAAACATCACATATTCCTATTGTTTACGTTTTGTGTTTATTGATTTTTTTCTTTTCTTTTTCAGGTATCCGCAACAGGTCTCTTCGTCACGACACTTCCTTTTCCCTTCCTTTTCCAATATCCGTTTCCTTCCTTTTCTTTTTACTTTTCCTTTATTCTTTCCTTTCCTTTTCCATATTCCTTTCCAATCCTATCCTTTTTCCTCTAACCCAATCCTCTACCTATCTCAACTCTATTCCTTTTTCCAACTACCTTTCCCAACCTTCAACCCCTACCTTATTACAACACACCCATCGATTTGAATTTTACTATATATACTATCGATGGCCACCGTGCTGTCCAATACAATCCGACATCTTTGGAGCGAATCTACAAAGACGTATAATGTCTTAGCCGAACACGATCTTGGTGTCACAATCGATTTGATCAATCGATATATCTTTAAAACCAAATCGCATGCCCATCTTAATCCGGCCGATGGAAAGCTTGCAGCCTCAAATTATTGAAAAGATTGAAGCAAAAGTCGGACCGCTTTGTTTAGGAACCGTGAAGGAACGATACGGAAATGACTCAATCAATCAGTGAGCCCGAAATAACTAGCAAGGTTTTGAAAAATTGGAGTGACAGAATACACCACTGCAAAGCAAGCTACTGAAACGACATTGTTTTCCACAATTTATGGAAATGTTTGCTCTCACTAATTAAGTTCTTGGAATGAATTTAATTTTGTTCATTTGATTGTAATTGTATCTTTTCTAAACTTCAATTACTCATTTTTATTTTCTTTCGATTTGAGTTTCTGGGTTTTGATTTCTGAACATCTTAGATTACCACAAGCCAACTCCTATTCAGTCAATGGAACTCGTTCGTTAACTGGAAACTTGTATTTCATTCCTGTAGACAAAAATTAAAAGGACTAAAATCAATTATTGCTCTCTTCATATCATTCTATTCCTCTGATTTTAAAAGCTACACTTTTCACTTTACACACATTGATTTTCTTAAATCAATTTTGCAAAAGACTTTTTCATCGGAATCAATGGCAACTCAGTTGCGTAAAGAACTTTTTTTATACTTCATCTTTCGAAGAGTGTATTTGATCTCCTCGTCTATTGTCTTCCTCTAAGAGAGAAAAGCGGTTGGTTTCGCTTGCTTCTATATCATGTAGTAGTATTCTTTGTGCGATGCCAGATGCCAGTACTCTTGTCTCAAAATCAAATCTGCATCCGGTGCACCTTTCTGGTGTTTGAATTTCGGATGGTTCTTTTGTGATTGTAGAAGTGACTCTTGGTAGTCTTCCTCTTAAATGCGTTCGGTTATGTTGAGAGTAAGTCTCTTTACTTTTTCATTCTATTCTCGTATTTTCTGCTCTTGAAGTTTTAAATTGATGGCCAGGTGACTATCGGATATAGCTAATAGCAAATATAAATAAAAACATTAGATGCTCTCCTTATTTGCACTACAGCTCACTTATTTTACGTGCAAAAGACTTTTAATAGTGCTCATTTTAAAGCTTATTTCAAGCACTACAAAACATTTTCTTGTATTAGAATGCATAAAATGCATCTGCTCGCCGCTAAATGGCATTGACCACGACGATTAAATTTCAGACAAAATAAAAAATGGCTTTGGTCTTTTATATCAAGCTTAATATTGTTCTTAGAATACTTTATAAAACACCAAATTGTTCATTGTTTTACCTGCTACAATTTTGTTCTTTATAAAATTTTCGATAAAACGTATAGTTTTGGAGATATTTGCACTAAATAGATGAAAAACGTGAAAAAATTGCAAATTTTCAATTGTCAATAACTCGAAAAGTATTGGACTTATTAAAAAACTTTATATTTGATTTTTTGCTTAAAATTAGGCTTTTTATCGATATCCGAGGTTATTTTGAAAAAAAAAATTCGCCCCCGAAAAGGGGTGGCAACCACCCCCAGGGTGGTGGCGGTGTTCAAATCATTTTCACTTATGAAGTTAAGGGTAAGATGAGCCTAATTCCAAAAATTTCATGCAAATCGGTTCACAGTAAAAAAATTCGGAGATAAGGCCCTATTTTTCGCTTCGTTGACTGCACTATATATATGTACATATATTTCTACTTGTCTTAAATGTTAGTTTATCAGTTAGTTAGTTTATTTATTCATTCATTGTTAATAAGTTAGTGTAAGTGCTCTTATAAATGTGCAATAAACAAGTGCACAGTGTGTGTACAATCAAAGTAACATTTGCTTTATTATTGTGTGTCTCGTGGTAGTCAGAGACCTCAGAATTAACACTACTGCCACTACAACTACTACCCTGTATTTTCTGGTAAGACTTCTTACTGTTCTGCCATCATCGGTACAGAGGTATATCCTTGGTGTTGGGCTTGATGGTTTCTTTCAAACGTTCTTGGTAGCTGTCGGCTACCATTTTCTCGAACATCTGCTCGAATTCAAGGTCTTCCTTGGACTTTTCAATAGCTTCGTCAGGAGTATCTTCGACGAGGTCATCATTCCAGTTTTGATTTACATTTTCAAGGCCCGAGATATCATCTCGGTCTTCATCACGACGAGATAGAGCACTTTCTTGTTATTCCAGGGTCTCCTCTCCCGTCATCCTAGTGCGTAGTAATTTCGTAATATAAATCACACCAATTTGGGCTTTTCTTACAAATAAATTGATTTGCCACTCCCTTCTCCAACTTTTTAGAACTTTTTCTCTATTAAGAGCCGAATCTACGTCTTGAAATTCTTCAAAGTGAACTAATTTTTGTACATTATATTTCGACGTAAAACCGTGAATAACTTGTTTCTTATGCTCCCAAATTCGATTAACTAAATTCGATAAAGCTCGAATTTTAATTTGAGATATACACACATAATAAACTTATTTGTTTGAGCGCAGAAAAATTCCATTATCCATTGGCAACAACATAAAACTATAAGTCAACAGCATTGACACAAGATGACAAAAACAGAGAGACATCTGTTGTTAAGTGGTTACTTCTCTCGTTACTTCTCGGAAAACGATAGATGGCCATAGCGGAAAATCACGATTATTTTGCCCCTATCCTTTCAGGGGCGCAAAGCGGGGACCGCTTTGCTTTTAGGGTTTTGTCAGAAAAAAGAAATTAATTAGATGGCACCCACATTGAAACTGCCTACAAGCTCTACTACTTTGAGTACAGCTTCCACCATTGACTTTACACAAAATCTCACTACTGTCACTTTGAGTACAGCTTCCACCACTAAGGCCACGTCTGGCTGACTTTTTGGATTTTGAAAGCGTTTTGTAATCTTTAAAACTTTTTGTTAAAAATTTTGTTTTCATTTTCGCATTCCACTTTTTCAATATTCTTTTCGTTTAATATGTCAGATCATCAAATGATCCTGTGATAATAGTAGATTCAGTAAGAAAAGGGTAGTTTTTTCGTAAGTTTTTATTGTATTTTATTTCAAACAAACAATCTGTTAGAAACAATGAATTAAATTAATAGTTTTCGTTTGGAACCCTGTCAAAAAGGTATGCTTTAGCTAAAATAAGAGTTATTACTGTTATGATTATTATTATTGTTCTTATCATCATTAACAGAGAACAGTTACAAAAGCAGTATTTGCTTAAATTTGTGTTTGAAAGACATTGACATATGTAATGACTGCTAGTACTCACAGCATGAATGTGCAAAATGCAAAACTAAACAAACATTTAAAAATTGATTTAAACTGTGCTTTTACAAACGAGCTTTAAATCATAGCTTTGAAATGAGCTTGAAAAGAAAAAGTATGAATAAAAATCTTAGTACAGCAATAAAATAATAAATTCATTTCAAAAAATGTAACTCCCAGTTTGGAAAAACTACGTTAGCAATTTTTTCAATTATTCACAGAAGCTAACTAATGTCTAGCCTTACCCTTAGCTTTTGCTTTCGCGGCCTTTTTTTTCGTGGTGAAAGTAAACAAAAACTGACCATTTTTCAACATAGAGCAGTTCACACTGTACAAATAGTTGGAAAGACTTTGATCAGAACGAACGCTCTACAACTTGTGTGATTTTGAACTCCTACAGACAATTCTGATAAAGTTAAATAGAAACTATTCAAATTGTGAAGAATTTCATATAAACCATGAAAATAAGGTATTTGATAACAGAAAAGTATGAAATAAAATATATTATAAGTAAAATGCGCATTGGGCTGTAAGGTAAATCATATTTTTTGCTACGATTACGTAAATTATTTGTAAAAACTTATTGAAAAGTAAAGTTGGACGACTAATTTGACAATCTGTAACCTAGTAACAAAAGACAATCCAACTAACATCAAACCAAAAAAGAGACTTAAAAAAGCGTAAGCATAACTTACACAACTGAATCCATCCCAGACTTATTTTTCAAACAACTTTTAATTTTTGGATTTCAAACCATCATGTAATTTCACTAATACTAATTCGTATTCTGCTGAATATGTGTATCACAGATAAATCCTGAGTGTAACGGCCGCGGTGCTAGAGAAAAAATAAATTATTTGGACGTGCCCTTATTGTAGAATTTGTTTACCGCCATCTAGGAAAGAGTAGAGTAAATGACAGAAACACTATCCGACCGATCTCCTTTTAAATGGATGGCGAATTTTTCTGTCGGTAGGGTAGATCAATCTACACCGGGGATAGTGGAGGCGGACGAAATGCCACGCAAAGCGGGCGGGTGTTATGGGGGTAGCCCAAAACAAAATCGAAGAAGAGAGTGGCTTAAGATAGTGGGTGGTATGATCAGGTGTGCGTTATTTTGCAACGGTGCTAACATCAGCCCACTGATCAGCCGATTTGGTGGTCGATGTATAAAGAAAGTACGTACCGGCTGATCGTGGAGGCATGATAGAGGGATTACTCCTGCAGCTGTGACACGCACGAGATCGTTGCTTACGCCGGCGCAAAAAAATAAGGTACTTAGTCGTGGAGTGAATTTTTTTGTAAGCTTAGAATAAAAAGCTATCGAACATTAATTATTTAAACCTGAAAACGATAAATAAAGTGAGTGGAAACAAAGAAAAAAAGTGTCCTTAAAAGGAAGAAAGACAAAGAAAAAGAATTCAAGAGGCAAGAAGGAGCCAAGTGTAAGAAAGAGAAAAAATCAAAGAGAAAAGGTTGGTTTAACTCAAAAAAAAAGAAAAAATTTGAAAAAAAGAAAAGGATAAAGAAAATTAAGAAAATAAAGAAAAGTGAGGAAATAGTGCCTTAAATAGTTTTTTTTGTTATAGTGCTGTGTCATACAATGGAAATTGCGCCTACGAAACGCGCCAGCTCTTAAATAGGATACCCATATCAGGATTTGGTGAGTGTGTTTATCAAACCACCCCAAAAGAATGTAAGTCATTTTTATATATTTTTTTTAAATAGTATGGTTAAGAGGAAATCGAGGATTTGGCGGTCACAGACCATTAAAACGAGTCTGGGCCGCCCAATTTAAATACAAAGTATTAGGCACCGGATGATAGTACCGAGGTGTACCTATTTGGGCCCAAAATAAAATCCTAAAGGCTGAGGAACGGGGGAGTCCGCAACCGACGTTTTCTTTTGTTTATTATTTGTGTCACAGGCGTGATTAGTTCGGCGTAGTTTTAAGTTTTTATTTAGATTTTTTTTGTTGTTGTTTAATTTTTTTTTGATATTTAAGATATTTATGTTGGTATATAGCTAAGGTTACTTACTGACGTGAGGGTGTTTTCACATCTTCCCTGTGGCTAAATGTAAAAAAAAAAAGGAAAAATAAATATATAGGTAAACAAAGAAAAAAAAAAACAACCAATATAGTCCAGACCCGAGTGACACCCAAATTGTGCCATCAATGTTCATTTGTAATAAATCAAAAACGTTAGCTTACTGGCTTATAGTTCAATCCCATGTGCCTAAAGAGAGCTCTTTCTAGGAAGTTGTTTTTTTGTTTGAGCCAGAAAAGGGGCAGTTTAATAAGGCATTTTGTGGGCTCAGTCAGGTATGTTGTGTATTATTGTATAACACACGAAAATCCTAACCAACCCTAATTTCATTCCAGCTTCAAGGCCAAGGTCAGCACTAAAGCATTCGAATTGTAAACAAACATTCGATCGCTAAGCGTATGACGCAAAACAAAAAGCGCAATTTCTGGGTGACGATTCAGTTAATTCATATACTGAAGCGTCATCAGAAAAATGCAAACAATTTATAGCGGTCAAATAATGAACTGGAATGAACTCTCAGAAAACAGATAATGCTGACGAGTGGTAAAGAAAATGTGTGACGAATATTTTATAGGGCAAATTGTTTTGATGACTGAGGAATAATTATAGAAACATTTAAGAAATACCGATGTCGAAATTTCATGATTTCGACATCAGGAATTTACCAACATTTCATGACATAGTTTAAGTTTATCTATGTAAGCTATTTTAAGGTATAAATAGTGAATGAAAAATGAATGATATACAGAGTAATAAAGTGAACAGTAAGTGAGATATACCCAGAAGACTTTTATTGGCTGATAAACTTTTGAACAAGAAGAGGACTTTTCTTTGCTGATAAATTAAGGTGAGTATAATTAAATCTGGCTCTTTAGCCTAGAATTCCGGGATGGTGCGCCCTTAAAACCCACCAAACAAACTCCCTTTCCCAATCCCCAATTAAGAAAGACGACAAGACGCTACATTTGTAGTGTCCGTCTAAGTTAAGAACGAGAGTTCACTCCACTTCAGGTACACCATTCGACCTTCTCTTGTACACTTAAAAATTTCTGAGACTATTTCCAAATAATACAAATGTATTTTTCTTGTGGTTGAAATAAATTTTCGGATTTTTGGGTGGAAGTATTTTTCTCTTGTCTTGTTGTCGAAGCTTTAAAATCCAGTTGTTGCAGTTTCCTATTTTTCTTACAAGAAATTTTTTTGTTTTTCTCTCGCAAATTGTTCCTTTTTTTTTTGTATGGACTCTAATCCTGAACAATTGTTCGGTGAAATCCAACAACTACAAAAACAAATAAAGGAACAGGCACAACAAATAAAGAACTTCAACAACATCCTACTTGGTGAACTAAAATCACTAGTTGGAAGAGAAGTTTTTGCCCTAAGGTTTGCCCAGATAAGCTCTCAGTGGGGACATTTTACACGACTGGAAACCACTGACGAAATCTTATATACTTATGTAGAAGCAGTTAAAGAGCAACTGACAAAACAAGAAAGAAAAATCTCGGAATTAGAACTGCAGTATAGAAAACAAACCGATGTTCTGGCTCAACTGAGATCAAGACAATCAGAAGCAGAACAAATAAATGAACAAGCCGAGATTTCGATAGAGAAGTTTAACCAACAAGTAGACTCTTTGCAAACCAAATTAAAAGAAGCGCAAAAGGAAATACGTCTCCTTAAGGCTAAGGAGCTAAACTTCTTCTCTGAAACCGAAAAATTGAACTCCCAGGAAAAGTACTACGTTTGCACCATACAACGTCTGCAAAACGATTTAAAGGAGTTACGAAGAGTAAAATTAAATTCTTCACAAAATTTAATATTCGACACTGAAGAAAAAGCTAACACCAAAATCGAAAAGCCGAAAACAACCAACATGTCTCTAGGTTTTGAAAAACTCCTCAAGCTTTCCGTCGGCATCCCTGAATTCTCTGGGGGCACCGATTCCAAAGTTGCTCAAAAACTCCAAACCTTCTTAACATGCATAAGGCCCATTATACATTATATACCAAACGAAGATGAAAAACTCTTCCTTCAACTTCTCCAAACAAAATTGAGAGAAGATGCCTTGGATTTGATTCAAACGGCAAAACCAAAAGATTTTAAGGAATTTGAAGATGTACTCAACCGAGCATACCTTCCAATAGAAGACTACAACGATCTTGTTAATTGTTTGATAACAAGTCGCCAGAGTCAATTCGAAACCCTAAATACCTTCATTAGCAGGTTACGTCACTCTCTTACACAATGTAGAGATGCAGCCGAAATCAAATATGGGGAAAAAGCAGAAATTGTAAAAACTCAGTTATCTGATTTTGCAAAATCAGCTCTCGCATCAGGTATATCTAACAAACAACTAGGCCAGTATCTGTTCACGTTGGAGAATAAAAACTTTGAAGATTTAATACGAATTGCTCTCAGCATGGAAAAACATGTACAAAGGGTGGAAACAATCCCAGCAATGTCTTGTAATGCAGCCTTCACGGGAAATGAGTCCAATTCAAGAAACCCCCAGACACCTCAGATATCGAACGAGAAAGCAAACATCATTTGTAACTTTTGTAACCTCAAAGGCCATACTTATAGTGAATGCCTTAAAAGACAAAACACCCCTATATGCCAAATCTGCAAGTATTATGGACATGAGGCTATAAATTGCAGAAGAAAAAATTATCAAAATAATAAAAACTATAATAATAATAGCCAAAGTTACAGTGGAAACAATAATAACAAAACTCAGGATCATAGAAATAGTAATACACAAAATCGAAATTTTAATAACAACCAGAATTCCCAACAACACAAGGAAAATCCTTTTAGACGGCATTCCCAGAATAATAGTAATAACCAGAGCAACAATAACGCACCTGGAGTAAATAATGATAATATAAATAATACTCAACCAGGAGTATTTCATATGACGACAAAATGTGACTGGTGTGGGAGGTATACCCATTCAGTAGACCAATGTCATTTCAAAAACAAATGGCAAAACAGTATAGCAAAAAACTCCCAATAGTCGATCGAAAGATCCCCGACTCGACTCAAAGCAAATTTAAAAAGAGAATCTCCGGGCAGCCTTTCAAACAAGAGAAATTAAATAAAATTTCTTTACCCTCAATTGAAATTGAAATTGAGCTAGGCGGAATAAAACACATCAAATTATTAATAGATACGGGCTCAGAAGTCAGTCTCCTCAAAAGAAGGATGATAGATAGTAAGATTTTTGTTAATACCAATAAAAAACTTACCATCAACACACCTTGTGGTATCGGTTATACTCTAGGAGAATGCACTGGTACTATACAAATTCCCTCGCTCCCCTCTTGTCAATTTCAAGTCGTAGAGAATGACCTACCATCCCTGGTGATGGAATTCTAGGGTATCATTTCTTAGGAAGATACTGTAACGTAGAAGGTCCTAATAGAATTCCCAACAATTCTTGGACAAAATTCTAAGGAATATTGTGTACCACTGAAATAATCAAACATGACCGAAAATTATGAATTACCCATTTCACACAATGGTAGCTGTTTCACGGGGAATCACTCGCATGTGAACAACTCGAATGAAATTAAACAGATGATTCATAACAACCACGACCAAAAGGTGAAGCCAAAACCAACCAAACTAAATTTTGCAAGCAATTCACCGGAAGAGAAATGTATTTTGCGGCGCTGTAACGCGACCGGCCTAGACACCGACTCTGAAGGCTTATCTTCAAAAAATTTAAATGTTTGGAACTCAACTTCCGTTTTGCCATCTCAAAGTTCACCTCGCAAAGTGAAAACGAGAGAGGAAAAACAAAAAGGAAGAATGACTGAAAATGTGCAAAACGTATCTTCGCATGAGCGGAAAAAACACATTCTCAGACAAAGAGACGTGCCGGCTTATGATGGAAGTAACTTTCAAAACGAAGTAAATAGAATAATGACTATCGATATCTCCGATATCAACAAACCAAAAAATAAAAATAAAACTCGGTATACAACCGAAAGCAAAACAAATAATATGACACTGCACACTGCAGACCCACAAATTAACTCCGGAAGTGAACCACAGCAGCAAGACCTGCAATATATACAAACAAAAGAAAAATTGAACTTGCAAATGTTCAACCCAATTAAAGCATATTTACTCTACTTTATAACTCTTATGATGATAATGCTCTCGGACATATTAAAAGAAATAGTTTGTAAAATACTAAATACAATTAATCACAAAAGATTAGATTTAAATTATGTTGAAATAAATACAATAGGACAAGCATATAAACTAGTTAGGTCAAATTTAGATAATACAATTAAGATAGGGAAACACCCAGTAAAAAATGAGGACAGCTTACAAGACAAGAACTCGGAGGTAAACCCGATTCCCAATGGAGAAATTATTACAGATTCATTTAGAAATACATGGAAAATAGGACCACTAATAGGTCTAGGAAGTTTTGGTCAAGTATACTCAGCATGTAAGGCCTCAAACTCACAAAAAAATCTGACTATAATTACGTCGCGAAGATTGAACCACACGATAGTGGGACACTCTTTGTGGAGATGCATTTCTATATGAATAATACTCATTCAGAGGACATTACACAGTTCAAAAAACTTCACGATATAAAATCTTTAGGAATACCCTATCTAGTAGGTACTGGATCACACGACTATGATAATGTTTTACATCGTTTTTTGGTCATGCCACGGTACGGAGATAATATCTGGAAACTTTTCCTTGAAAACGGAAGAAAAATTCCAGAACATACCATCTACCGTTTAGCGTTACAGATATTAGATGTGTACGAATACATTCACGGCAGAACCTATGCCCATACAGATTTAAAAGGAACAAACATCTTATTAGGTTGTGAAAAAGACAATACCACTCAAGCGTATCTGGTAGATTTCGGCTTAGCAAGCCACTACACCCAAGAAAATTTCAAACCAAATCCTAAGAAAAAGCACCACGGTACAATTGAGTACACCTCTAGAGATGCTCACCTAGGTGTAATCACCATGCGAGGAGATTTTGAGATCCTTGGATATAACCTTATCGAGTGGTCAGGAGTGATGTTGCCTTGGGAGCAAGAAAATCTTCTTAAAAATCCTTTAAGGGTCCAAAAGTCAAAAGAAACCTTTATGGGTAATGTTACATTAAGTTTGAAAAAACTATACCACAATCAAACACCAAATGCAATTCTGGAGTTCACAAAATATGTTGCTTCTTTGAAGTACAATGAGACACCAGACTATAATAAATGTCGACAAATATTCCAATCAGGACTAAAAACTCTTAAAGCTATTAACTCAAGTGATCTAGAGTTCAAATTAGGCCCAACACAAAAATTTGTATCTTTACCAAGATGGGAGTCTGACCAAGAAAACAAAGACGAAAACAGTAGGATAGTTGAAAAGAATAATTCTGAAATAAATTTAGAAATAAAAACCAACAAATAAGCAATAAAACAATTCTACTCAATCTAAAGGAAGGGTTGAAAATTCCCTCTAGATCGAGAATGACTGTAGAACTTTCGTACAGAAGTGAAGAAGCCATGATCTGTCTATCCAAACAAATTGAGGACGGAGTGTTCTTGGGTAGCTGTTTGATAGGAGACAATAAAAGACACGTTGTAGTACCCATAATAAATACACATCAACATGAAATCAAGATAACACATATCGAGCTGGAAATGGCCCCCCTAAAAGATTTCGATGTAGTAGATATTAATACCCACCAAAAAGATTTTGGTACTGACGAGGTAGAATGTTATCATACAATAACTCAAAATAGTATCGTAAACAATAGAATACAAGAATTAACAACCAAATTGAACAAAGATGATAGCCTAAACGAAGAAGAAAAAGAATCTATAGTAGACCTTTGTTCAAAATACAATGACATATTTTGCCTACCGGGTGACAGACTCACTCACACTACAACCATGCTGCATAAAATCCCAATTAACCAAGACCAAGCCCCTATAAACACCAAAATGTATAGGCTCCCTGAGAAACAACGAGGAATAATAAATGAACAACTTGCTGAAATGTTAGAAAACGACATAGTCCAACCCAGCAAAAGTCCTTGGAACTCACCACTTTTAGTGGTACCCAAAAAGGCAGGACCCGACGGAGAGGTACGTTGGAGGGTAGTAGTCGATTTCCGTAAGGTGAACGAATGCACGATAGGAGATGCTTTCCCGCTACCTCGTATCGAAGACATACTTGACCAACTTGGTCATGCTAGATATTTCACAACACTGGATCTTGCCAGTGGTTACCATCAAGTTCTTGTCCATCCAGAAGATAGGGAAAAAACAGCTTTCAGTACGGCCTATGGCCACTACGAATTTAAGCGAATGCCTTTTGGACTCAAAGGAGCTCCAGCGACATTCCAAAGACTTATGAACTATATCCTTACTGGTCTACAAGGACTAGAATGCTTTGTCTATTTAGATGATATAGTCGTCTATGGAAAAAATCTGGTAGACCATAACAGAAAATTGGAGTTAATTTTCGAGAGAATGCGAGAACATAACTTAAAATTGAACGTAGAGAAATGTCAATTTCTCAGACGAGAAGTAGTATATTTAGGACATAAATGTTCCGCAGAAGGAGCACTTCCCGATCCAGGAAAAACTAGTTGTTTGCAAAACTTCCCTGTACCTCGCACGATGAAGCAAACACAATCCTTCCTTGGTTTGGCCAATTACTACCGGAAATTTATTCCAAACTTTTCGAAAATAGTTCGACCACTGACAAATCTTACTCGAAAAGACGTTAAATTCACTTGGACAGACAGATGCCAAGAAGCATTCCAAACAATAAAGAACTTGCTAGTAACACCCCCGTTATTAATTTATCCCGATTTTAAAAAACCATTTATTCTCACAACTGACGCTAGCAATGAAGCGATAGGGGCAATTCTTTCGCAAGGAGAAGTAGGGAAAGACAAACCTATTGCATACGCTAGTCGTGCATTAAACAAAGCAGAAAGAAACTACTCCACTATAGAAAAAGAAATGTTAGCTGTTGTTTGGGCGACTAAAAATTTTAGATGTTACTTGTTAGGAAGAAAATTTATAGTGTACACAGATCACGAACCATTGACAGGTAATTTTAGAGTAAGAGACCCCACGTCAAGGTTAATAAGGTTCCACCACAAACTATCCGAGTATGACTGTTGTTTAAAATATAAAGCAGGTAAAACTAACGTCAATGCAGATGCACTGAGAGAAAACTTGTTTAGCCGTAACAAGAGCTCAGAGAGCTTTACAATTACTAGATAAAGAAGACACTAATATTAAACGACACGACTCTGACAAATCTTGTAGTGACGTGAACATTACCCAACAAAAAACACCGACAAAAAATGAAATCGAAGACTCCAAATATAACAGACAGAAGATCGATAAGCCCGAAGAAATATTGAATGTACTCAGAGATTATCATGACTCTCCGTTTGGCGGACACCAAGGTGTCATAAACACATATAAAAGAATCCGAAAGAATTACGTTTGGCCAAAAATGTTCCAGGACATATCTAAATATATAAGGAAATGTCCAAAATGCCAAAAAATGAAATCAAGTCCAGAAACAAAAATGCCAATGATAATTACTGACACAAGTCAAACTCCTTTTGACAAAGTCTATTTAGACATAGTAGGACCACTGCAAGAATCATACTCAGGAAACAAGTACATTTTGACGTTTCAAGACAACTTGACTAAATACGTAGATTTCTACGCAATACCTAATCAGGAAGCCGTAACAATAGCCCAGATATTTTTTGAACAAATCATAACAAGATACAGAATACCCAACAAACTAGTTACAGACCAAGGGACAAATTTCTTAAGCAAGTTATTTAAACAAGTATGCAAATTACTTAAAATTGAAAAACTGCAAACTACCGCCTATCACCCTCAATCGAATGGTGCATTGGAAAGGACACATAGACCACTAGTAGAATATTAAAGAACGATCTGCGATGAAAACCCAAGATCTTGGGATCAATTTCTTAGAACCGCCGCGCTTGTTTATAACAACAGCATTCATGAGGGGACTAAGTTTACCCCTATGGACTGTCTTTTTGGTTTCACCTCCGACATACCTTCAAACCTTAAAAAAGAACCCGAACCAATATACGACCACGAAAATTACTATTATACTTTACGGTATAAGTTACAGAAAATACATTCTTTAGCTAGGAAAAATTTGATTATTAGTAAAAAGAATTCAAAAAATTATTACGACAAGAAAATAAGAACTATAACTTTTCACGTAGGAGACAAAGTACTTTTGAAAAACGAGAATAGACAACACAAATTATCTGAAATATGGACAGGACCATATCCTGTTGTACAAATTACGAGTCCCACAGATAGTATAATATTCATTAAGAAAAACAGGTAACCATTCATAATAATCGTCTCAAACATTATTACGAATAACAGCTACTCTTTTTCATACTATAAATTTTTTTTTGCTAAGCAACGCTCCCCTAAAACCAAAAATATATACAATTGCTACAAATGCATGTTACTAACCCCACGAAAGTCTGTATTCATGTTTCCATTTCATTCATAAAGTGAAAATGGCAAGGCAAAAGTAAAAGAAACTGAACCTACCTTAAAATCGAAAACTGTCGATTTGAAAAAAAAAAAAAAAATATATAACAATAATAAATATCAAGGTCACTACCTAAAACCATTTCTTGAATTTCACATTCATTCAATAACACATGTTTAAATTCATCAAAGAAAGACTGCATTGAAATTAACATGATAAAAATCAACGACACACGCCAAAAGCGCAACAGTAAACAGTTTCAATAAACGATCAAATTACGTTCACGACCACTAAACCTCTTGAACGAAAACCGAAAATACGAAACAAAATTTTTGTATAAATCAGCAATCGCTGTCTGTTTTCTTTGTAATAGTAGTAACCATTAGCCCAATGATTTTTTTTGGAGTAATGAATCACTACGGAATTTAATGTAGAAATAAAATAGAATCTGCAAACATTTTTTGAAATACAAACTTATTTTTAGAATATGATTCCGGTCAAAGTGACAACAACCCTAAAAGTCTTGATTTTAACGTTGGCAATATACATGGGAGAGGGAACTTTCGAGACACATTCGACACAAACGCTTAAAAAAAAAAAAAAAAAAAAAAAAAAAGAGAGAGAGAAAAAATAAAAAAATATAAAAGTAAATTTTCTGAAAAGAGGGAAATATCCCCACTGAAAAAAAAAAAAAAAGGATAAATCCCCAACACCATAAAATAAATAAAACAAAACAAAAAAAAAAAAAAAGAGAGAGAGAAAAAATATAAAAGTTATTTTTCTGAAAAGAGGGAAATATCCCCACTGAAAAAAAAAAGGGATAAATCCCCACATCCTAATTATATTACTTTTTCAGGACAAACAAAAATTTAATTCGACTAGGACCCATGTTCCATGACACTCACCAAGGACGCACACCTATGACGAAATCCTGTAAACGATAAATACAAATCATTTTGGAAAACATTGAATTGCACAACTAAGGAGACACAAAAGATTACTACTGGAAACTCCAATCAACACTTAACAACAATATAAAAAAAAAAGAGATCTTAATTCTAAATTTATAAAAAAAAAAAAAAAATTAAATACAAAATGTATGACATGAAAAATTAAAATTAAATACAACATGTATCATGAAAAACAAATGATTTGCAAAAAAAACAAAAAAACAAAAGAAAAAACGTTAAGAATAAAAATTTAATTTGTCCTTTATAAAATTGTACTTTATGATTTAATATTCAGTAAACTGGCATTTTTATTTTACACATATTGTTTTCAAATACACAACATTATATAATTATTATCTAGTTAATATTTTTCTTGTAAGTCATTAGAAAAGTTTTTTTTCAATAAAATTCTTATTCCCCAATCAATTTTATAACAACCGATTTCTAATCTAAATGAAAGTTGATATCAATTCCTAAAAAAGTATATAAACATAACAATGTACTAAAATTAAAAAAAAAAAAAAAAACATTAGATATATGTAAAATTAATTTTAGAAATCAATAAACAAATAATTAGAGTATATAAGGAATACAAATATATAACATATAATAAATACTTAAAATGTATATAAACATAGCAACGTACTAAAATTAATGAAAAAAAAAAAAAATATATATATATGTATATGTAAAATTAATTAGAATACAAATTGATAAAACAATAACAATTGTATAAAATAATTACAAAAAATGTTCCTATAACCTATGACTGAGTCACCGACAGTTCCCAGCACAAAATAATAATTGATCACCGCACATATTTTCAATCCCACTTGAAAGACGGACTTAGCATTTTTTGTCTCTTCCAAACAAAAAAATTATCTCTTTTTAAGGGGGGAGGTGTTGTGTATTATTGTATAACACACGAAAATCCTAACCAACCCTAATTTCATTCCAGCTTCAAGGCCAAGGTCAGCACTAAAGCATTCGAATTGTAAACAAACATTCGATCGCTAAGTGTATGACGCAAAACAAAAAGCGCAATTTCTGGGTGACGATTCAGTTAATTCATATACTGAAGCGTCATCAGAAAAATGCAAACAAATTATTGCGGTCAAATAATGAACTGGAATGAACTCTCAGAAAACAGATAATGCTGACGAGTGGTAAAGAAAATGTGTGACGAATATTTTATAGGGCAAATTGTTTTGATGACTGAGGAATAATTATAGAAACATTTAAGAAATACCGATGTCGAAATTTCATGATTTCGACATCAGGAATTTACCAACATTTCATGACATAGTTTAAGTTTATCTATGTAAGCTATTTTAAGGTATAAATAGTGAATGAAAAATGAATGATATACAGAGTAATAAAGTGAACAGTAAGTGAGATATACCCAGAAGACTTTTATTGGCTGATAAACTTTTGAACAAGAAGAGGACTTTTCTTTGCTGATAAATTAAGGTGAGTATAATTAAATCTGGCTCTTTAGCCTAGAATTCCGGGATGGTGCGCCCTTAAAACCCACCAAACAAACTCCCTTTCCCAATCCCCAATTAAGAAAGACGACAAGACGCTACATTTGTAGTGTCCGTCTAAGTTAAGAACGAGAGTTCTTAACAATTTTCTAAAACTTTCTGTGTAACAAAAAAATTACACAACAGGTAGGACTGGGTTACAAATCAAAAAAAAAAAAAAGGGGGGGTTTTTTGTAAATTTTGTTTTGGTTTCATATGACATTAGTTTTTTTTGGAAAAGGCATATGGTTGCCAACTTCCACCATTAATTTTTCTTTGACTTTATATTATTTATTACTTGTTTTTCTTTCGTTATTTTGGTTTCTTTTTTTTTGATATTCATTATTTCCTTTTTTCCTAAGGCTTGTTAATTCGTTATTTTATATTATTTATTACTATTTATTTATTTTGGTTCCTTAATTTTTGCTATTAATTTATTTATTTTGGTTACTATTCATTCTTATTTAAAGCTGGATTTTTGTTATTTATTAATATTCACCTCTTTCGTTTAAATTATTTTTCATATTTTGGCCAGGGTGGCCAGGCGACCATTTTCTACCTTTCTTTATGGTGATAATTTTTTTTTGTTTTGTATTATGATAAATTATTTTTTCGTTATTTTGACGTGTTATTTATTTATATTAGGATAAGTTTTTTTTAATAAAAGTGTAAATCACGCCTGCGCTAAGAAATTTATGCGTTTCACATCATGGCTTGTTAAGCGTTTAATTTTCAGGGGGTGTGGTAGGGTCGGCTAAAATGGCTTCCGGTGAAGGGGCTTAGTTCGCTTTTCAGGTGAACGGATATAGGGAAATTCAGCAAGAATCGGCCGCGGAATTTCACGGCCGGGTGGGTGCAGACAGGCCGCGCTGCGTACCATCGGCAGCCCCAGCGTATGGTGGATTGGACATCGGTGGAAGGGTATGAAAGTAAGTTTTTTTGGCATGTTTTATGTTATTTGTTGTTGGTAGTCTGCGTTGGAATGAAAGATCCCCCCCACATCCGGCGAGCTTAGCCGCGCTTCGCTAGCATGCCAATCCTTCCGCGCAGACATTCCTCTTTCCTCTTTCCGGTTTCCTGTTTCCTTTTCCCACATTCTTACTTCCTTTTTTTTCTACTTTTCGTTCTTTTTTTTCCACTTCCTTATTATTCCTACTCGTTCTTTCTAATCTCCTTCCTATTTTTCCATTTCCTGTTTTCTATAATTCCTGTTTCCTTTCCATTGTATCCCAGCTGTCGATCTTTATTTTTCACATCCGCAACCTATTCACATCCTTTACCTACCTTCCGTTTCCTCTTATACCCTATTTCCATTTCCTCATCCTAATTCAAAGCCCGCAACAAATATGGCGCCCAACGTATTTTTTTGTAGTCGTTCAGTGTTTTGTCTTATGATTTAACTCTGCTTTTTTCGTATTTTGTTAGGAATGCAAGGCTCATCCAGCAAACCGAAGTGGAATTATTTTTCGAAAAAAATTTTTTTTTATTCGTTTGCAATCTAATATTACCACAGGACTTTGTTTGCCTTTTCGTATCCTGCGCGTTCTAGCCTTCGTCCCAGGTCCGTATGTCTTTGCCTGGAAGGCCAAAGGCGTACCAGGTCAAACTGCGACGGATACCTGAATGGTGACGACGATGGCATAAACTTTTTGTATTTTCCATACTTCTCTTCTTATTTATTTTTTTTTCCCCTGAACTTTACGTTCATTTAAAATTTTTTTCTCACTGGTATCGCTGTTGACATCCCGATATCCGTATGTCTTTACTTGGAAGGCCATAGGCGTACCACAGTGAATTGCGACGGATATCGAAATGTTAGCAGCAATCATACTTCCCATTTTCTTCCCTTCCCTATGTTTTATAATTGTAATGTGAAACGGTGACCCGTTAGATGAGTGTAGTCTAATCGTGTTGCATTGTTTCATGTTATAGTTATTTGTAGGTAGTGCATGTTTTTGTTTTGGTTGTGTCTCATGTCATCCATTAAAGTCCTAGAGACTAAATGAATTCGCGGTGACAGAACCAAGTGCATGCTCCTTTGTATACGTTTGCATTGTTTTGTATCTAGTTTCTATATGTTACACATGTTCGAAACCACCACGCGCTTGGAAATAAAATCACATCCTGAAAAGGGAGAAATAAATCTCGGACGACAAAAACTTCCACCGAAGGAAGCCGCCCGAAACACCCCCGAATGCCTATAGAAAAACACACACACAAATACACACATACAAAAATATATCTTCCTAGATATTATTTTTTCGTTTATTTTTTTGATATTTTTTTTTGTTTCTTCGATATTGCTTTTTTGATTTCCTTTTTGATATTGTTTTTTTTTGTTTTACAACTTCTTGGTTTTTCAATTACAAGCACTTCTTTATTTCTTTTTGATTTTTTCAGCTTTTTTTTCTTGTTCTTCTGCTTGAATTTTTCAGTTTTTTTTGGTTTTTTTTTCTTCTTCTTGGTTTTTTTTAATTTTTTTTTCTCTCGTTGTTGTGACGTATCCACTGATACTGTCATTTTTGTTATTTATTTATTTATTTATTATTCTTCGATTTTGTTTTTTTTTGTTTAAAAGTATCTACAACCTCTTTCGTTTGGTTTAGCTAGATACTTACCCAAAATACATCTTTTTCTTTTTTTTTTATATGTACTACATTTTGTTTCTAAATTTTTGTTTGCGTATCCGATGGCTGAAGAGCAGCTCAAATCATGGGTAGAGGCAGGGGTACCTAGAAGAACATCTAGCCGCATACAGGCGAGGCTCGGCGGACTGGCTCGCACGCCAGTTCGACAACCCGAACCCATAGGTAGTACCCCATGGTCCGATGTAACTATCTCGAGGTCTTTTTTTATTTCAATTTTCAATTTTTCTTTCTTTCAAGGATGATGCTTTACAATTGATATACAAATTTGAGGATCAAAGGAAAGAAAGAAAGGTGTCATTCTGTAGACTTATAAAGACTAGTGGTGAATGACCCATAGTTTACGATAAACTTACAATTTGTGTGGGGTTATATCAAAAAAAAAAAAAAAAAAATAAATAATAATATATATAATATAATTTATTTTTGTAACATTTGAGATTAAACAAAGAACAATCAAACCAAATTAGAATAAATTAATAAAAATTGATCTAAAAAATACGCAAAACATAATAATATAATTTTTATAAATTGAAATAGAAATGAGAAATCAGATGAAACATATTAAACTGTGCTTGATAACAAATTTTTGACTTGAGAAATATCCATTGTAAATAACCAAGTTTTCACTTTCTTTAAGAATCTACTTAGAACACTTAGTGTTCTTATCTCGAATGGTAAGCGATTAAATAGTGCAGGTGCCGAAGCAGTAAAAAAATTAGAAAAATTAGTTCTATTTGACATCGGTATTCTAACTAGTTGCTGAGAGTTTACTCTAAGCCCGTATGTATTTGAACTTCTTAACATTGTACTGTATCCACTGCGCATGAAAAAAACTTTAAGAACTTTATAGACATATAAGTGTTTTAAAGGTAATATTTTTAAATGACGAAACAATGGCCAACTACTTGTTAATCTACTTTTTTTTAGAATAATTCTGACAATGTGCTTCTGTGCTATTTGTAATGGTTCAATGACATTATTGTACGCTCCACCCCAACTGGTCAAGCCGTATTGTAGTTTTGAGTTTACAATACCATAGTAAGTTACCGTTAAAACTCTCTTAGAACAGTGAGGTTGCAGTAAAAACAGCTTACGCGTTGCGCATCTCATATATGCTTTTAAGTCCGCCGCGTGCATTTTCCAGTTCAAACTCCTATCCATTGTTACTCCCAGGTACTTAAAACTTTCAACAGACTCTATTTTGAAGCAATCTGAAGAACAGGGTTCATTCCTTCGAAAATTGACCTCACCACAGCTATGTGAAAACATCGAAAGCCTAGTGCATGAAGCGGTATGAAAAAATATGTTACTTTCAAGAAGACTTGCAGATTTGAGGTTAAAAAACATAAGTTTAGTTTTTTGACTCACAATGAGTTCGTGTTTTGCAAACCATTGTCTCAATCGTTGTATGTCGTTTTCTATTTTTGTCACTGATTCAAAAGTGGAGGTGTTTGCATAAGTAAAAGCAATGTCATCCGCAAAAGCTGTAATAACCCCATTGAAATTTTGTTTAAAAATTGAATTGATGTAAATCAAAAAAAGAATTGGACCTAAAACGGAGCCTTGAGGTACCCCAATTTTTAGTTCTGCTACTTCACTGAAAACTGTTTTTAGTTTTACTCTTTGTAATCTTTTAGATAAATAAGATTCAAACCACTCATTAATGGAACCCCTAAAACCTGCTTTGTAGAGTTTATCTAGAAGAATTTTATGGTTAACCATGTCAAAGGCTTTAGTCATATCTATAAAAAGTCCTACAGGACTAGTTTTATTGTTGAAGCCATCACATATCTCACTACAAATTTTAAGAATAGCATCTTCTGTCGATTTACCCTCTTGAAAACCGAACTGTTGAATGCTGAAGAAATTATTTTTATTTAGAAAGGACACAATTCGCTTCTTCATAATTTTTTCAAAAAGTTTTGAGAAAGTTGGGAGTAATGAAATGGGTCTATATTGACTTATTGATCTTCTACAACCTTTTTTGTAAAGAGGAATTACCTCAGCTAATTTAAGACCCGATGGAAAGTTACCACAGGTAACACTCATATTGAATAAGTGACATAGGACATCAACAATAAAAAAAGCGATTCTTTTTAAGAGACTGTTAGTTATACCATCGAAAGTACATGAGCTTTTGTTGTTCAAATGCATTATTTGTTTGTAAAGTTCCAGTGGTGAAAAAGGTTGAAAGACAAAGCTATTAGTTTGAAAACCATCATCGATTATATCTGGATATGTTTTGCAACTGCAATTTGATTGAGAAGGCTTAGGTTGCAAATCAGTTGCAATGGTGGCGAAATAATTGTTGAAAATATTTGCTATATTACTAGGATCGCGAACTAGCACATTATCAATCTCAATTTCACTAATGCTTTCCCTATTCACTTCATTATTCAAAATACCGTTAACAACTCTCCACTCTTCCTTGATATTTCCTTTACAGTTTTCGAACTTAGCAGTATAAAAATTGTTTTTACTTGAAATAACTTTCGTTTTCACTTCCTGACTCAGTTTGCTATATAATCTCTTTTTTTGTATGTTACGAGGGTTCTTTTTACACTTTTTACGTAGTAAATTCTTTTTGTTTATAATTTTTAATAAATCTTTGCCAATCCAAGGCTTCAATCGTTTAATTTTAGTGTGGGTACGGGATTCCAATGTGGTAGAAACATCTATATGACCTTTCAAAATCTCTAAGAAGATGTCATACGCTGTAGAAGGGTTTTCTTCAGAATATACTGCGTTCCAACACTCAAACTTTAAGGCATTTATCAAATTCGGATAATTTATAATTTTATTAACTGAAAAAGGAATATATTTTTCTAAATTATTATTATTAAAATGTTCTATTATCAGGGTTGTCATGCAATGGTCTGTAATTTTTAGATCAAGAACTTCACTTAAGATCTTATGCTTTTTTTGAAATCTAACAAAAATATGATCAATACAGGTTTCAGTGTTTTCGGTTATACGTGTTGGTTCATTGATAAGTGACTTTAAACCATAAGATGCCATCAAAAACAAATATTTGTCAGAATCATTACTATCAATCAATATATCAATATTTATATCTCCTAAGACTATTAAGTTCTTTGAATTTATGTTCTTTAAAAGTTCGTCCACATGTTCTATAAAAACTTTTAAGTTCAAGCCATTTTCATGCAAACGATAAATACATAAAAACGTAAAAGATTCATTATTAATATTGCAGGTAATTTTCACAACATCTGCACTCAATAAATTAAATTTTTTTATATCTTCACATTTATGTGGCTTTTTTATATAAACGGCTACACCACCTGCACTATAGCTGTTATTGCAATTAACATGCGTTTCATAACCAGGAATATTATAATTGGATATTTCACCGTCGTACAACCATATCTCAGTCAAAACAATAACATCAGCTGACAAATTCAATGAATCAATATGAGCAACAAAAGAGTTATAATTTTTTCTCAAGCTGCGAATATTTTGGTGAATAACTACAATTGAACTAGGAATTTGATTATTTTCTACAATTATGGAAGAGTTAGAATTCATTATTTAAGTAACTAAAATAGAATAAGCCTATAAATTATTTATATCCTCAAAACACATTACTTTAATAGCATCATCCCCTTCCTTCTTACGCAAAAATATAACATTATTCCTAACCCATATGTATTTGTACTTTTTCTGTTCTTTAATTTTTTTAGCTGTATTGAATAGCTCACGTACATTTGGAGTCAAACTATCATTGAAATAGATGTTGGTTTTGTCAAAACTCTCACCAAAAAATTTTGCAGTAATCTTAACGTTGCTTTTTGCTCTCATTATCCTCTCCTTAGTTCTCCCAACGACAGGTGCAGAACTCGACCGGGAACTGCAGGCTTGTGGGTCCAGACACTCCTTGAACGGTAGCGTGAACGGCCAACCTCCTCAACTGATCCAAATGTCACCATCTCAGAGATTGTTATCGAGATATAGGTTGCCCGGTTGCATTCCTGGGGTGCAGGTATCAAGTGGCAAGCAAACGAATGGGTCCGAAGAGTCGGTGCAGGCACCATCATTCAGTAGCTTGACAGTCGACTTGGGGAATGGGGGCCAATCGAATACTAATGCTAACGCTGGTCATGACCAACACCCCACTATAGAAGGTAGGGCTCAGGAGCCAACATTAGGAGAGGGCGCATTAAGAAACGGGGAGGAAGCCAGTGGTGTCAACGTACCAGAAAATTTAAAGGCTTACGTAAACCTGGCGTTAGTAAACGATTTTTCCTCTTACAAGGAGTTACTGAGGACAGAAATTTCAGAGAGTCTGAAAGTAACTGTACGTGATAGTTTGATCACCTTTATGGGAGAGATCAACTCGGCGACGCGGACAAATCCTCCGGTAGAAGAACCAGCTCGTCGACCTTCTACGGCTCAAGGAGCTATACCAAGGAAAAGGGTCCCGGAGGCATCGGTGCCAAACTTGGTACATTCGCAACAACCACCAGCAGGAAGCGAGAACGAGGAAGGTAACAGGCGTAATCAACCTCACCACAACAGGACGGGAAGTGGGGTCAACCAAAGGGCCGGTCCGCAAATTCAGGCTTGTTCTCAGCGGGAGAGATATCCTCCAGGAGGCTATCTGTTGCAGTAAACGATGTTATGAGTGAGAAAGAGACGGTTGTATTATATGTATTTGCTTTTTATATCTTCTTTACTGCTTGTACTGTTGTACTTTACTCAGTCTGTCATTACATCTCAAACAATAAACTTCTTTTAATATTAACTGCGTACAATTGGTTATGGGCCCAGCAGCATGGCTTTAGAATTAGTATTCGCGAAAATTAAACCGTTTGATGGCAAGAATTTCGATTCGTGGAAGTATCGCGTTGAAAATTTTCTTGAAGCTCAAGGTGTTGTTGAGGTTATATCAATCGCGAAGCCAGAACCTACGGAAACAAATCAAGCGTTAGTTCAGGCATGGAACGAATAGAACTCAAAAGCGAAAAATTTAATTATTTGTTTAGTGGATGATAATCACTTAGAATATATAAAAGGCAAATCCACCGCAATGGAAATGTAGAACGCTTTGGCTTTGGCATTTTCGGGTACGAATATGGCCAAACAAAATATGTTGCGAGGTAGGTTGGACAGACTCAGGTACGAAATTGGAAGCGACATGAAGAAGCATTTTATACGCTTTGATGAATGTGTGCGGGAGTTGGCGGCGGCTGGTGCGAAGCTGGAAGCAAATGAAGCAATTTATTACTTGCTTAAGACATTTCCTGAGGAGTTTCAGCCCCTTATTACGGCTTTAGAAAATATGCCTGATGATGGGTTGACGATGGATTATGCGAAGTCCCGTCTGCTAAATGAGGAAATGAGACAACAAGTCCAAAAGGAGAGTGCAGATATATCGAGGAGTGATGCTGCATTTGCTGTGGAGTTTTCTGGCGAATGTTATAGGTGTAAAAAGAAAGGCCACAAAAGTTTTAACTGCCCAGCAAAACCTAAAAATCCGAATGGAAGAAGGAAATCTAGAAATTTCAGAAATTCTAATGATTCAAGTGCTTATGCATTCATGATGGGATGCGGGAAAGCTGATGGTGAAAACACGTGGGTGCTAGATTCTGGTAGCACACGTCATACGACGAATAATTTAGATCTGTTATCTTCTGTCGAACAGTTAACCACTCCGTTAGTTGTAAGTACAGCCGAAAAAGGAGGTGAGTTGAAAGCTACACACAGGGGCGTGTTTAAAGGATTTACAGTTGTAAAAGGTGTTAAGAATACAGTTGAAATTAAAAATGTGCTTTATGTCAAAGAACTCAGAGTAAACTTGCTTTCAATTAAAAAACTTCAGGAGAATGGTCTGGAAATTTATTTCAGCCGTGAAAAGAATGCATTAATTAGATCAGAGGGCAAAATTATTGCAATTGGTATGCTATCTAACTCTTTATATGAAGTCAAGCTTCATCCAGTAAATTTAGAAGCTAATTTATGCGAAATCAGTGATGTGTGGCATCGCCGTTTAGGGCATGTAAATAAATCTTATCTACAACAGTTAAATTACAATCGTATGGTGACCGGCCTGGATGTTGCCGAAAAAAAGGTAGCATGTCTTCCTTGTTTTAAAGGGAAACAAACAGAGAATCGCTCTTCACGACAGAGACCATCTACACGGAGAAATCTGGAAAGAATTCATTCAGACGTGTGTGGACCAATCACACCGTGTACGTACGAAGGGCACAGGTATTTTGTTAGCTTTATAGACGACTATAGCTATTTCACTTGTGTCTATTTAATAAAAAGAAAATCCGATGTGTTTGAGTGTTTTAAAATTTATCAAAGCCAGTCGGAAGCAAAGTTCGGTTCTCGCATAGCGTACCTCAGGTGTGACAAAGGCAGAGAATACTTGTCAAATAATCAAATGAAATGGTATGCTGATAAAGGTATTGAGTTAGAAACAACTGTTGGTTACTGTCCTAAACAAAATGGTGTTGCGGAACGCTACAATCGTAGTGTGCCTGAAAGAGCCAGAGCGATGCTCGTCGAGTCGGGCATGAAAAATGAAATGTGGGGAGAAGCGGTGCTAGCAGCAACTTTTTTAATTAACCGATCTCCAACAAGGTGTTTAATCGACAAAACACCGGCTGAAGTGTGGTGTGGTTCCAAACCGGACGTTGGAAAGTTAAGAATTTTTGGATCACAAGCATTTTCTTTGTTGCCGAAAGTGAAACGATCAAAATTTGATGCCAAAAACGAGGAACTTATAATGGTTGGCTACGGTGTTAATGGATACCGGTTGTGGAATCCCATATCGCGAAAAATTGTAATCGCTCGCAATGTAAGATTCGACGAAAGCGTATTACCAGCAAGAACAAAAATGATGGCGACGACGTATGATAGAGACAACTTTAAAACTCTATCCAAGGAGACAGCAGCTGTAGAAGGGGATGTAGAATGGCCGATTGTAAAAGGGACAGCAGCTGTAGAAGGGGACTCCTTTAAAACCCCATCGCCAAATAGGAATTTGGTAGCAGATGTAGAAGGGGACTCCTTTAAAACCCCATCGCCCAATAGGAATTCGGTAGCAGCTGTAGAAGGGGACTCCTTTAATACCCCATCACCAAATTGGAATTCGCTGTCCGTAATGGAAAGTCTAAAGGGCTTTGAAGAAGATGGTGATGTTCATTCCAGTTCCAGTTTTGAGTCTGCTTCGGAGACACCAAAAGCGCTCCGGCAGAATCCAACTTTGGTAAATCAAAGGCCCAACTGCCGTGAGCGCAGGCCTCCAGGCAAGTTAATTTATGATTCTGATTTTGAACAAATAAATTTGTCCGAAGTTAACTTTTCAGATGAACCAACAACTTTTAGAGAAATAGAGCTGAGACATGATCGTAAGAAGTGGCAAGCTGCTGTTCAAGAAGAGCTGCTTTCGTTGGAACGGAATAACACATTTACATTAGTCAAAAAGTCACCGGAAATGAAGGTTATAAGCTGCCGATGGGTCTTCAAATTGAAAACCGATAAAAATGGAAAACCATGCGTGTATAAAGCTCGGCTGGTGGCAAGAGGATGCCAGCAAGAATTTGGAATCGATTATAACGAAACGTATGCACCTGTGGCGCGGTTAGCTGCGATAAGAACTGTCATCTCAGTGGCGATTCACAAAAGCTACAATATCAGTCAACTGGATGTTAAGACGGCGTTTCTCAACGGGGATCTTAAACAGACTGTTTATATGATGCCTCCTGAAGGAATGAAAGCAGAAAACGGTACGGTGTGCAAGTTACAGAAGGCTCTGTATGGACTTAAGCAGTCTCCTCTCTGTTGGTACCGACGGTTCAATGACGCTGCTTTAAAGATTGGTTTTTTGCGATCCCAACACGATTATTGTGTATATGTCAGGCGACATAAAGGTTTTGTAGCTTACCTGGTGTTGTACGTCGACGATTTATTGCTAATAAGCGAAAATAAAGAGCAACATATCTATGTTAAAGAGCTGCTTATGCGTGAATTCGAAATGAAAGAGACGACACAATTTGAACAGTTCCTTGGTATAGGAATCTCCTATGATAGAGAGAAATCTTGGCTAAGTATGTCACAAAGGAAGGCAATCAATGATCTGTTGACATATATGAAGATGACTGATTGCAACGGTGTGTCTACTCCAATAGATGCTTCAATACGTTTAAGGAAACTGGATGCTAGTCAAAAGTTCAACGTACCATACCGTGAAGTCATTGGGAAGGTGATGTATTTGATGCTGTGTAGCAGACCTGACGTGTGTTTCGCTGTGTCCCAACTCAGTCGGTTTCAAGATGCTCCTGGAACTGAACACTGGCAAAGTATAAAAAGATTAGTGAGGTACTTAAAATCAACCTCAAACTATGAATTGGTTTTTAAGAAAAATCTAAATGAAAAACCGCTCATTGGTTTTGTTGATGCGGATTATGCTTCAGACACACACGACAGAAAATCAACAAGCGGATTCTTGTATAAAGTGTTTGGCAACACAGTAAGCTGGTCTTCTAAGAAGCAACAAGTAGTGGCCTGTTCTACAACCGAGTCGGAATATGTAGCCTTGGCCCTGGCTGTGCAAGAGGGTATATGGTTGCGGGGACTACTTTCTGATCTGTTGATTGAAGTTAAGAACATTCCAATTTTCGAGGACAACCAAAGCTGCATTAAACTGGCTACTAATATGGAGAATAAGCGAGTTAAGCATATTGATGTTAAGCACCACTTTTTAAGGCAAAAGGTAGAAGAAGGCGAGGTCATCTTGCACTATGTGAATACGAAGGATCAGCTGGCAAACATCATGACCAAGGCATTACCACAACAGCAGTTTAAAAACCTAGCCGAAAAACTTTGCCTCATCCATCGAGAAGGGGTGTTGCAGTAAATGATGTTATGAGTGAGAAAGAGACGGTTGTATTATATGTATTTGCTTTTTATATCTTCTTTACTGCTTGTACTGTTGTACTTTACTCAGTCTGTCATTACATCTCAAACAATAAACTTCTTTTAATATTAACTGCGTACAATACTATCAAAGTCAGCCACAGCCAGTTCTTCAGAGAGGGGTCCGCGGTCAAATCCGCATCGACAAGTGGGGCATCAACTTTGATGGGAAGCCCGAGACCCTGACTGTGGAGGACCTTATCTTCCGCTTGGAGACTCTTCAGAGGCAGTACGAGTTCCCGTGGGAAGAAATTTTAAGGGATTTTCACCTGCTGCTCTCAGGTACTGCCTACAACTGGTTCTGGCAGTATCAACGCGCCAGCTACCGCCCAGATTGGCCAACACTGCGGAACGCGTTGATGCACCAGTTCCGAAATTCTCGGTCGGATTTTGAAATAATCCGAGATTTGATGGATCGAAAGCAGGCCACCTGGGAGAGTAGTGATGAGTATTTCGAAGCAATAACAACGCTTCGATCCCAGCTTCGGGTACCTATTCCCGAACAGGAGTTCGTGCATATCCTGAAGAGGAACCTGAACGAGCGGATCGGGCGACTGGTGTATCCCATGTCCCTGTTCACCCTAGACCAACTGCGGTATGCATGTAAGGACGCCGAAAATGCCTTCCCGGGACGCGAAAACAATCCCAGATTTGGAAAACCAGCTCCACCTAGGTTTACAAAGGTCAACGAGCTGGAGTATGATGACACTGCACAGTTCTACCAGGAAACTGTGGAAGCCTTCCAGCATAGCGGTAGTGGCCGTCCAAGAATGCAAAACCCGGACGAGGCCAGGAGCATAAGATGCTGGAACTGCAAGGCAGAAGGGCACTCGTTCATGGACTGTCCAGTGCCACAGCGTAGCATTTTCTGCTACAGATGCGGAATGGAGGGGGTGGTGACACCGAAATGTTCGCGTTGCCATCCGGAGAACGGGAAGAGGAACGCGATGACACAAGGGGAGTCGCGTTCGACTCAGACAGCCCCGTGACTAAGGTAAATGCTGGGTCTCAAACGGAAAAAGTCACGATACTGAAGAGAGAGGGAGAGATAGGGATAGATTTTAAGTTAGGTAGTAAGTTAGATAAGAAATTGTTAGATGTAAGACCATTGCATGATAGGATTAGGGAATATGAGTTAGCAAGAAAACGAATTTTTAGTGAAACCAGTAAAGGGGTGTCCAAAAATATATTGAAGTCGAGACAGCGATACAATCGTAGAAAAGAATCGCGCAGAAAAATAGCGTCTACCATTGTAGGAGTTGGTACTGACCCCCAGCCTTACGCGAAGGTCAAAATAGCGGAGAGAGAAGTCTCGGACTTCTGGACAGCGGGGCCAGTATCAGCATTCTGGGTAGAAACTGCGCAAAGTTTGTGCAAGAGACGGGCCTGAAGATCTTGCCTTACCTATCTGGGGTAAAAACAGCTGACGGAAAATGTCAAAATATAAATGGTAGGGTAGAAACCAAGGTATGGTACAAACAAGAAGAACGTACCATAACCTTCTTCTTGGTTCCAACTTTGGACCAAGAGGTCTACCTTGGAATAGACTTTTGGAAGGCTTTCCACATTGCGCCAAATGTAGTGAAATCCGTTTCCTTTTCAGAAGAAGCGGAAGTGTTGGACATGCATCAGCTGTCGTTAGAGCAGAGGTCACGATTGCAAGAGGTCAAGGCTAAGTTTAGGGGTTTTGATAAGTATGGTTTAGGGAAGACACCATTAATGGAGCATTCCATAGATACGGGAGACGCCATGCCTGTGAAGCAGCGTCACTACCCGGTTTCGCCAGCGATGCAGGCCATTTTGTACGCTGAGATAGATAGAATGCTTGAACTCGGCGTTATTGAGGAGAGTGAGAGCCCCTGGTGTTCACCAGTTGCCCTTATCAAGAAGCCAGGTAAAAACAACACCGTAAAATACCGGTTGTGCCTGGATGCTCGTAAGGTCAACTTGCGTACTAAAAAGGATGCTAACCCTCTCCCCAATATCGAAGGGCTCATTAGCCGGTTACCGGATACGTTCTTCATCAGCAGCGTGGATTTGAAAGAAGCATTTTGGCAGATACCGCTGGATAAACCGAGTAGGGACAAAACTGCGTTTGCGGTACCGGGGAGACCCTTGTACCATTTTACGGTCATGCCCTTTGGACTGTGTAATGCTGCTCAAAGGTTGTGCCGTCTAATGGACAAGGTAATCCCTGCACGACTAAGGGACCGCGTCTTCGTGTATCTGGACGATTTGCTGATAATAGCGCCAGACTTCGAAACGCATATGACCCTGCTGGAAGAAGTAGCCGAATGTCTTCGGAAAGCAAATCTCACCATCAACATGGACAAATCCAAGTTCTACTTCAAAGAGCTCAAATATTTGGGTTTCATTGTTGGTGGTGGGAAGTTGAAAACCGATCCTGTCAAGGTGGAGGTGATTGCGGAGTTTCCGGTGCCGAAAACATCAAGGCAAGTTCGTCGGCTACTGGGTCTAGCAGGGTGGTATCGGCGTTTCATTAAAGACTTCTCTAGCCTGACTGCGCCATTAACGGACCTGCTGAAAAAGAAGAACGGCAAGTTTCAAATGACAGACGAGGCACTGGTTGCTTTTGAACAGCTGAAAACTGCTCTGACCACCGCACCAGTACTGTCACACCCAGACTTCTGCAGAAAATTTTATATACAGTGCGATGCCTCAGACTCGGGAATAGGCGCTGTTCTGTTCCAGAAAAACGAGGATGAGAGCGAGTCCCCAATTGCGTACTTTTCCCAAAAATTAAATAAGTGCCAAAGAAATTATAGTGTCACTGAGAAGGAGTGTACGGCCGCGGTGATGGCTGTACAAAAGTTCCGGCCGTATGTCGAAGGTATGGATTTCACCGTCATCACTGATCATTCCAGCCTCAAGTGGCTGATGAGTATGAAGGACCTCAGTGGCAAATTGGCACGATGGAGCCTTAAGCTACAGTCCTTCACCTTCGACATACAGCATCGGAAAGGTACCCTGAACGTTGTACCGGACACTCTATCTCGGGGACACATTGAGGCCTTGGAATTGGAACAGGTCGCACCCTTAATAAATCTTGATTCGCCTGAGTTCCAATCAAAAGAGTACCTGGATCTTATTGACACCATTCAGCAACACGAAGAAGAGCTACCAGACCTCAAGATGGTGGATGGGTTTGTGTATAAACGAGCTTTCCCAGTATCAAACGAGCTTCTAGTTGAACACAACTGGCGCATCTGGGTTCCAACGGGTTTGACAGAGGAACTCATCGGAAATGCTCACAACCCTCCACAGTCTTCACACGGGGGAATAGCGAAAACTCTTGGCACTTTTACTGGCCAAACATGACCGTCGAAGTCAAAGAGTTTGTTAATCAGTGTTCTGTTTGTTAAGAGTCCAAGTCCAACAACCAAGTATCTCGTCCACCTTAATGTGTGTCGTATTGTTCAGATAGGCCATTTCAGAAGCTTTATGTAGATTTTCTTGGACCATACCCAAGATCCAAAACCGGAAATGCGTTCGTCTTTGTCGTTTTAGACCATTTCTCTAAATTCGTTTGGTTGAAACCCTTGAAAAAGGCTAATTGTGGGTCCGTTATTCGTTTTTTGTTGAATGACGTTTTTAATTTGGTTGGTGTACCTGAAGTCCTTCACTCGGACAACGGGAAACAGTTCCTTGCGAAGGAATTTCAAAGCCTCCTTTCTAAATACGGAATCAGGCACTTTCGCACCGCAAATTATTCACCGCAATCGAACGCGTCGGAGAGGGTTAATCGAACACTCTTGTCTGCTATACGCTCATATCTCAAAGATGACCAAAGGGACTGGGATCTACATCTTAGTGATAAAGCGTGCGCCTTGAGAAGTTCTGTCCACTCGTCCACGGGGGTGTCGCCGTATTTCGCCGTGTATGGGATGAATATGGTGATGCATGGGAGTGGATATGAACTAGCGAAGAAACTCGGCGCGGTAGATGATGGCGAGCTGTTAACTCTTCCCCGACACGCTCGACTGCGGTGCATTTGCGACAAGATCCGTGAAAACCTATTGAAATCGAACGAAAGGAGTGCAAGGACTTACAACACAAGGACGAAAAAAGTTTGTTTTGTTCCGGGACAGGAAGTTTATCGCAAAAATTTTGTGTTAAGCGATGCTTCGAAACTGGTCTCGGCGAAATTGTCTCCGAAGTACATTAAGTGTAGGATCCTTAGGCAAATAGGAAACTCCATGTACGAGGTGGAGAACCTAGTTGGAAAGAAGATAGGAGTCTTCCATGCCAAGGATTTAAAACAATAAACCTTGGTCGTGATATTACTTCCCAGCATAAATCCTATCCACCCATGTTCCCGTAATGTCCGTAGGTATGTACATCCAGTTTAAGTATATGCATGAAATTTAAGTATTTGCATGGAATTTAAGTATTTTGGATATCTTTGGTTGTATCTTTTGTGATATTTTATGTTAATTTATTCTTTAGATTAAAATCCAATCGTGGTTCGTCTTACTAATTTATTTCTATGTTTATGTTTAGGTATATTATTACTAGTCAAATCGGTTCGCGGCAATATTTACATTATTTATTCTAGGTTAAGTATGTAATTCGATCGGTGATAGCTAGGTTAAGGTTATTCGTTTCTTTTTTTATGTTATTTACTCCCTACCTTCTCATCTCTCCTGTGATATATCCGTTTGGTGCCGTCCTCATTTACATATATATTTACTAATTTATTTATTTATTAACTTTTTTTATTTATACACTTATTTATTTATTTGTTAATTTATTTAGTTATTTACTCTTCTATTTATTTAGATTTGGAAAAAAAATATCCCTATATATTCCATTTACCTGTTCCCATCCCTTATAGATACCGCGTATACTAGCATATTTGCCCGGCTTATTTCGTGGGTACTTCCCCACCGGCCTATACTAAGCAAGAACAGCCGCCTCCGCTCATGTCGTTGGATGAAACCTCCAGGAGCGGAGTTTTGTAACGGCCGCGGTGCTAGAGAAAAAATAAATTATTTGGACGTGCCCTTATTGTAGAATTTGTTTACCGCCATCTAGGAAAGAGTAGAGTAAATGACAGAAACACTATCCGACCGATCTCCTTTTAAATGGATGGCGAATTTTTTTGTCGGTAGGGTAGATCAATCTACACCGGGGATAGTGGAGGCGGACGAAATGCCACGCAAAGCGGGCGGGTGTTATGGGGGTAGCCCAAAACAAAATCGAAGAAGAGAGTGGCTTAAGATAGTGGGTGGTATGATCAGGTGTGCGTTATTTTGCAACGGTGCTAACATCAGCCCACTGATCAGCTGATTTGGTGGTCGATGTATAAAGAAAGTACGTACCGGCTGATCGTGGAGGCATGATAGAGGGATTACTCCTGCAGCTGTGACACGCACGAGATCGTTGCTGACGCCGGCGCAAAAAAATAAGATACTTAGTCGTGGAGTGAATTTTTTTGTAAGCTTAGAAAAAAAAGTTATCGAACATTTATTATTTAAACCTGAAAACGATATGTAAGAAAGAGAAAAAATCAAAGAGAAAAGGTTGGTTTAACTTAAAAAAAAAAATTAGAAAAAAAGAAAAGGATAAAGAAAATTAAGAAAATAAAGAAAAGTGAGGAAATAGTGCCTTCAATAGTTTTTTTTGTTATAGTGCTGTGTCACACAAAGGAAATTGCGCCTACGAAACGCGCCAACTCTTAAATAGGATACCCATATCAGGATTTGGTGAGTGTGTTTATCAAACCACCTCAAAAGAATGTAAGTCATTTTTATATATTTTTTTTAAATAGTATGGTTAAGAGGAAATCGAGGATTTGGCGGTCACAGACCATTAAAACGAGTCTGGGCCGCCCAATTTCAATACAAAGTATTAGGCACCGGATGATAGTACCGAGGTGTACCTATTTGGGCCCAAAATAAAATCCTGAAGGCTGAGGAACGGGGGAGTCCGCAACCGACGTTTTCTTTTGTTTATTATTTGTGTCACAGGCGTGATTAGTTCGGCGTAGTGTTAAGTTTTTATTTAGATTTTTTTTGTTGTTGTTTAATTTTTTTTTGATATTTAAGATATTTATATTGGTATATAGCTAAGGTTACTTACTGACGTGAGGGTGTTTTCACATCTTCCCTGTGGCTAAATGTAAAAAAAAAGGAAAAATAAATATATAGGTAAACAAAGAAAAAAAAAAACAACCAATATAGTCCAGACCCGAGTGACACCCAAATTGTGCCATCAATGTTCATTTGTAATAAATCAAAAACGTAAGCGTACTGGCTTATAGTTCAATCCCATGTGCCTAAAGAGAGCTCTTTCTAGGTAGGTTGTTTTTTTGTTTGAGCCAGAAAAGGGGCAGTTTAATAAGGCATTTTGTGGGCTCAGTCAGGTAGGACTGGGTTACAAATCAAAAAAAAAAAAAAGGGGGGGTTTTTTGTAAATTTTGTTTTGGTTTCATATGACATTAGTTTTTTTTGGAAAAGGCATTATGGTTGCCAACTTCTACCATTAATTTTTCTTTGACTTTATATTATTTATTACTTGTTTTTCTTTCGTTATTTTGGTTTCTTTTTCTTTGATATTCATTATTTCCTTTTTTCCTAAGGCTTGTTAATTCGTTATTTTATATTATTTATTACTATTTATTTTTTTTGGTTCCTTAATTTTTCTATTAATTTATTTATTTTGGTTACTATTCATTCTTATTTAAAGCTGGATTTTTGTTATTTATTAATATTCACCTCTTTCGTTTAAATTATTTTTCATATTTTGGCCAGGGTGGCCAGGCGACCATTTTCTACCTTTCTTTATGGTGAAATTTTTTTTTGTTTTGTATTATGATTAATTATTTTTTCGTTATTTTGACGTGTTATTAATTTATATTTAGATAAGTTTTTTTTTTAATAAAAGTGTAAATAACGCCTGCGCTAAGAAATTTATGCGTTTCACTTTCAAGAGGCGAATGATAAGCATCATGGCTTGTTAAGCGTTTAATTTTCAGGGGGTGTGGTAGGGTCGGCTAAAATGGCTTCCGGTGAAGGGGTTTAGTTCGCTTTTCAGGTGAACGGATATAGGGAAATTCAGCAAGAATCGGCCGCGGAATTTCACGGCCGGGTGGGTGCAGACAGGCCGCGCTGCGTACCATCGGCAGCCCCAGCGTATGGTGGATTGGACATCGGTGGAGGGGTATGAAAGTAGATTTTTTTGGCATGTTTTATGTTATTTGTTGTTGGTAGTCTGCGTTGGAAGGAAAGATCCCCCCCCCACATCCGGCAAGCTTAGCCGCGCTTCGCTAGCATGCCAATCCTTCCGCGCAGACATTCCTCTTTCCTCTTTCCGGTTTCCTGTTTCCCTTTCCCACATTCTTACTTCCTCTTTTTTCTACTTTTCGTTCTCTTTTTTTCCACTTCCTTATTATTCCTACTCGTTCTTTCTAATCTCCTTCCTATTTTTCCATTTCCTGTTTTCTATAATTCCTGTTTCCTTTCCATTGTATCCCAGCTGTCGATCTTTATTTTTCACATCCGCAACCTATTCACATCCTTTACCTACCTTCCGTTTCCTCTTATACCCTATTTCCATTTCCTCATCCTAATTCAAAGCCCGCAACAAATATGGCGCCCAACGTATTTTTTTGTAGTCGTTTAGTGTTTTGTCTTATGATTGAACTCTGCTTTTTTCGTATTTTGTTAGGAATGCAAGGCTCATCCAGCAAACCGAAGTGGAATTATTTTTCGAAAAAATTTTTTTTTTATTCGTTTGCAATCTAATATTACCACAGGACTTTGTTTGCCTTTTCGTATCCTGTGCGTTCTAGCCTTCGTCCCAGGTCCGTATGTCTTTGCCTGGAAGGCCAAAGGCGTACCAGGTCAAACTGCGACGGATACCTGAATGGTGACGACGATGGCATAAACTTTTTGTATTTTCCATACTTCTCTTCTTATTTATTTTTTTTCCCCTGAACTTTACGTTCATTTAAAATTTTTTTCTCACTGGTATCGCTGTTGACATCCCGATATCCGTATGTCTTTACTTGGAAGGCCATAGGCGTACCACAGTGAATTGCGACGGATATCGAAATGTTAGCAGCAATCATACTTCCCATTTTCTTCCCTTCCCTATGTTTTATAATTGTAATGTGAAACGGTGACCCGTTAGATGAGTGTAGTCTAATCGTGTTGCATTGTTTCATGTTATAGTTATTTGTAGGTAGTGCATGTTTTTGTTTTGGTTGTGTCTCATGTCATCCATTAAAGTCCTAGAGACTAAATGAATTCGCGGTGACAGAACCAAGTGCATGCTCCTTTGTATACGTTTGCATGTTTTTGTATCTAGTTTCTATATGTTACACATGTTCGAAACCACCACGCGCTTGGAAATAAAATCACATCCTGAAAAGGGAGAAATAAATCTCGGACGACAAAAACTTCCACCGAAGGAAGCCGCCCGAAACACCCCCGAATGCCTATAGAAAAACACACACACAAATACACACATACAAAAATATATCTTCCTAGATATTATTTTTTCGTTTATTTTTTTGATATTTTTTTTTGTTTCTTCGATATTGCTTTTTTAATTTCCTTTTTGATATTGTTTTTGAAGTGAAACTTCTTATGCGACTTGCAAACATGAAAGCGTTATACTTCCGCGTTACACTTAAGCGTTACACTTCCGCGTTACACTTAAGCGTTACACTTCCGTGTTCGATTGCATACTTTTTGAAGTGAAACTTCTTATGCGACTTGCAAACATGAAAGCGTTACACCTCCGCGTTACACTTAAGCGTTACACTTCCGCGTTACACTTAAACACTTTGGCACTGCTAATAAGTTGCTATCATCATTCCGCGCTATTCATCCCAACGATTTCATTGTAGTAAATTGTGTTTATCGGTGGGAATTTTTTGAAGAAAATCATGTCTGTGCATGCGAAAATTATTTCAATTGCTCAGTGAATAATCGATCAGTGTTGTGTTTTCTTTTCTTCTCCAATGAAATGATAGAAAATATTTACTGCAGTTTCTTTTAATTTGTTTGATATATGTATGTATGTATGATGTACGTAGATAAGTGCTTACTAAATATGTAAATCGATTAAGTTAAATTATTCTAACAAAAAATAATTTGTGAAGCTTCTCCTCGAATGTGTTGACTGCGTAATCTTATTTGGAAGACAATACACAAATCAGAGCTTTTAGTGATAAGATGTAAGATGTTATTCGAATTTTAAGATATTAGTGAGTATATATGTACATAGTAGTTAGTGGAGGCATAATCATGTATATATAAGCAATTTCCATTTAAGCCCGTCTCAAAAATGTATGTCTAAACATGTTATCATGTCTAAAAATGTTTGATCATGTCTAAACATGTTTGTTATGTCTAAACATGTTTGGTCATGTCTAAACATGTTTGGTCATGTCTAAACGTGTTTGATCATGTATAAACGTATTGATCATGTCTAAACATGTTTGTTATGTCTAAACATGTTTGATCATGTCTAAACATGTATGTAAGTGTTCTCCGTCTTCGGCTTAGGTGTTAAGACTGCGGTCTTCATTAGTCTGTCAGTCAGCTTCCACTTACACTAGCCAATCAACGGTTTCAGAAAGGTTCCTGGTACTGTATTCCATACATAAGTATGGATACAATACCATACATTCTACCATACATGATACATACTACATACATACATCTTCAAAGTCCTTCTAATCTCCACCAAAAAATAAAAAAATTGTTCTATGAAATGGTGTTAAGTGCCTATCCCGTGAAAGTTAACTCCGATCAATTTCTTTTCTTTTTCTTTTAAAGAAACAATATGAGTTCACCAAAAATCAATTTCTACCTCTTCCTATTTTCATTTTTGGGAAGTTTCACTTCTACCGCGCGGAGGGACTCCACGCACTATTTTTTTTTTTTTGTTTTACAACTTCTTGGTTTTTCAATTACAAACACTTCTTTATTTCTTTTAGATTTTTTCTGCTTTTTTTTCTTGTTCTTCTGCTTGAATTTTTCAGTTTTTTTTGGTTTTTTTTTCTTCTTCTTGGTTATTTTTAATTTTTTTTTCTCTCGTTGTTGTGACGTATCCACTGATACTGTAATTTTTGTTATTTATTTATTTATTTATTATTCTTCGATTTTGTTTTTTTTTTTTGTTTAAAAGTATCTGCAGCCTCTTTCGTTTGGTTTAGCTAGATACTTACCCAAATACATCTTTTTCTTTTTTTTTTTTATACTACATTTAGTTTCTAAATTTTTGTTTGCGTATCCGATGGCTGAAGAGCAGCTCAAATCATGGGTAGAGGCAGGGGTACCTAGAAGAACATCTAGCCGCATACAGGTGAGGCTCGGCGGACTGGCTCGCACGCCAGTTCGACAACCCGAACCCATAGGTAGTACCCCATGGTCCGATGTAACTATCTCGAGGTCTCATGAAGTTCTCCCAACGACAGGTGCAGAACTCGACCGGGAACTGCAGGCTTGTGGGTCCAGACACTCCTTGAACGGTAGCGTGAACGGCCAACCTCCTCAACTGATCCAAATGTCACCATCTCAGAGATTGTTATCGAGATATAGGTTGCCCGGTTGCATTCCTGGGGTGCAGGTATCAAGTGGCAAGCAAACGAATGGGTCCGAAGAGTCGGTGCAGGCACCATCATTCAGTAGCTTGACAGTCGACTTGGGGAATGGGGGCAAATCGAATACTAATGCTAACGCTGGTCATGACCAACACCCCACTATAGAAGGTAGGGCTCAGGAGCCAACATTAGGAGAGGGCGCATTAAGAAACGGGGAGGAAGCCAGTGGTGTCAACGTACAAGAAAATTTAAAGGCTTACGTAAACCTGGCGTTAGTAAACGATTTTTCCTCTTACAAGGAGTTACTGAGGACAGAAATTTCAGAGAGTCTGAAAGTAACTGTACGTGATAGTTTGATCACCTTTATGGGAGAGATCAACTCGGCGACGCGGACAAATCCTCCGGTAGAAGAACCAGCTCGTCGACCTTCTACGGCTCAAGGAGCTATACCAAGGAAAAGGGTCCCGGAGGCATCGGTGCCAAACTTGGTACATTCGCAACAACCACCAGCAGGAAGCGAGAACGAGGAAGGTAACAGGCGTAATCAACCTCACCACAACAGGACGGGAAGTGGGGTCAACCAAAGGGCCGGTCCGCAAATTCAGGCTTGTTCTCAGCGGGAGAGATATCCTCCAGGAGGCTATCTGTTGCAGTAAACGATGTTATGAGTGAGAAAGAGACGGTTGTATTATATGTATTTGCTTTTTATATCTTCTTTACTGCTTGTACTGTTGTACTTTACTCAGTCTGTCATTACATCTCAAACAATAAACTTCTTTTAATATTAACTGCGTACAATTGGTTATGGGCCCAGCAGCATGGCTTTAGAATTAGTATTCGCGAAAATTAAACCGTTTGATGGCAAGAATTTCGATTCGTGGAAGTATCGCGTTGAAAATTTTCTTGAAGCTCAAGGTGTTGTTGAGGTTATATCAATCGCGAAGCCAGAACCTACGGAAACAAATCAAGCGTTAGTTCAGGCATGGAACGAAAAGAACTCAAAAGCGAAAAATTTAATTATTTGTTTAGTGGATGATAATCACTTAGAATATATAAAAGGCAAATCCACCGCAATGGAAATGTGGAACGCTTTGGCTTTAGCATTTTCGGGTACGAATATGGCCAAACAAAATATGTTGCGAGGTAGGTTGGACAGACTCAGGTACGAAATTGAAAGCGACATGAAGAAGCATTTTATACGCTTTGATGAATGTGTGCGGGAGTTGGCGGCGGCTGGTGCGAGGCTGGAAGCAAATGAAGCAATTTATTACTTGTTTAAGACATTTCCTGAGGAGTTTCAGCCCCTTATTACGGCTTTGGAAAATATGCCTGATGATGGGTTGACGATGGATTATGCGAAGTCCCGTCTGCTAAATGAGGAAATGAGACAACAAGTCCAAAAGGAGAGTGCAGATATATCGAGGAGTGATGCTGCATTTGCTGTGGAGTTTTCTGGCGAATGTTATAGGTGTAAAAAGAAAGGCCACAAAAGTTTTAACTGCCCAGCAAAACCTAAAAATCCGAATGGAAGAAGGAAATCTAGAAATTTCAGAAATTCTAATGATTCAAGTGCTTATGCATTCATGATGGGATGCGGGAAAGCTGATGGTGAAAACACGTGGGTGCTAGATTCTGGTAGCACACGTCATACGACGAATAATTTAGATCTGTTATCTTCCGTCGAACAGTTAACCACTCCGTTAGTTGTAAGTACAGCCGAAAAAGGAGGTGAGTTGAAAGCTACACACAGGGGTGTGTTTAAAGGATTTACAGTTGTAAAAGGTGTTAAGAATACAGTTGAAATTAAAAATGTGCTTTATGTCAAAGAACTCAGAGTAAACTTGCTTTCAATTAAAAAACTTCAGGAGAATGGTCTGGAAATTTATTTCAGCCGTGAAAAGAATGCATTAATTAAATCAGAGGGCAAAATTATTGCAATTGGTATGCTATCTAACTCTTTATATGAAGTCAAGCTTCATCCAGTAAATTTAGAAGCTAATTTATGCGAAATCAGTGATGTGTGGCATCGCCGTTTAGGGCATGTAAATAAATCTTATCTACAACAGTTAAATTACAATCGTATGGTGACCGGCCTGGATGTTGCCGAAGAAAAGGTAGCATGTGTTCCTTGTTTTAAAGGGAAACAAACAGAGAATCGCTATTCACGACAGAGACCATCTACACGGAGAAATCTGGAAAGAATTCATTCAGACGTGTGTGGACCAATCACACCGTGTACGTACGAAGGGCCATTTCCACTGTGTCTATTTAATAAAAAGAAAATCCGATGTGTTTGAGTGTTTTAAAAATTATCAAAGCCAGTCGGAAGCAAAGTTCGGTTCTCGCATAGCGTACCTCAGGTGTGACAAAGGCAGAGAAAACTTGTCAAATAAGCAAATGAAATGGTATGCTGATAAAGGTATTGAGTTAGAAACAACTGTTGGTTACTGTCCTAAACAAAATGGTGTTGCGGAACGCTACAATCGTAGTGTGGCTGAAAGAGCCAGAGCGATGCTCGTCGAGTCGGGCATGAAAAATGAAATGTGGGGAGAAGCGGTGCTAGCAGCAACTTTTTTAATTAACCGATCTCCAACAAGGTGTTTAATCGACAAAACACCGGCTGAAGTGTGGTATGGTTCCAAACCGGACGTTGGAAAGTTAAGAATTTTTGGATCACAAGCATTTTCTTTGTTGCCGAAAGTGAAACGATCAAAATTTGATGCCAAAAACGAGGAACTTATAATGGTTGGCTACGGTGTTAATGGATACCGATTGTGGAATCCCATATCGCGAAAAATTGTAATCGCTCGCAATGTAAGATTCGACGAAAGCGTATTCCCAGCAAGAACAAAAATGATGGCGACGACGTATGATAGAGACAACTTTAAAACTCTATCCGAGGAGACAGCAGCTGTAGAAGGGGACTCCTTTAAAACCCCATCGCCAAATAGGAATTCGGTAGCAGATGTAGAAGGGGACTCCTTTAAAACCCCATCGCCCAATAGGAATTCGGTAGCAGCTGTAGAAGGGGACTCCTTTAATACCCCATCACCAAATAGGAATTCGCTGTCCGTAATGGAAAGTCTAAAGGGCTTTGAAGAAGATGGTGATGTTCATTCCAGTTCCAGTTTTGAGTCTGCTTCGGAGACACCAAAAGCGCTCCGGCAGAATCCAACTTTGGTAAATCAAAGGCCCAACTGCCGTGAGCGCAGGCCTCCAGGCAAGTTAATTTATGATTCTGATTTTGAACAAATAAATTTGTCCGAAGTTAACTTTTCAGATGAACCAACAACTTTTAGAGAAATAGAGCTGAGACCCGATCGTAAGAAGTGGCAAGCTGCTGTTCAAGAAGAGCTGCTTTCGTTGGAACGGAATAACACATTTACATTAGTCAAAAAGTCACCGGAAATGAAGGTTATAAGCTGCCGATGGGTCTTCAAATTGAAAACCGATAAAAATGGAAAACCATGCGTGTATAAAGCTCGGCTGGTGGCAAGAGGATGCCAGCAAGAATTTGGAATCGATTATAACGAAACGTATGCACCTGTGGCGCGGTTAACTGCGATAAGAACTGTCATCTCAGTGGCGATTCACAAAAGCTACAATATCAGTCAACTGGATGTTAAGACGGCGTTTCTCAACGGGGATCTTAAACAGACTGTTTATATGATGCCTTCTGAAGGAATGAAAGCAGAAAACGGTACGGTGTGCAAGTTACAGAAGGCTCTGTATGGACTTAAGCAGTCTCCTCTCTGTTGGTACCGACGGTTCAATGACGCTGCTTTAAAGATTGGTTTTTTGCGATCCCAACACGATTATTGTGTATATGTCAGGCGACATAAAGGTTTTGTAGCTTACCTGGTGTTGTACGTCGACGATTTATTGCTAATAAGCGAAAATAAAGAGCAACATATCTATGTTAAAGAGCTGCTTATGCGTGAATTCGAAATGAAAGAGACGACACAATTTGAACAGTTCCTTGGTATAGGAATCTCCTATGATAGAGAGAAATCTTGGCTAAGTATGTCACAAAGGAAGGCAATCAATGATCTGTTGACATATATGAAGATGACTGATTGCAACGGTGTGTCTACTCCAATAGATATTTCAATACGTTTAAAGAAACTGGACGCTAGTCAAAAGTTAAACGTACCATACCGTGAAGTCATTGGGAAGGTGATGTATTTGATGCTGTGTAGCAGACCTGACGTGTGTTTCGCTGTGTCCCAACTCAGTCGGTTTCAAGATGCTCCTGGAACTGAACACTGGCAAAGTATAAAAAGATTAGTGAGGTACTTAAAATCAACCTCAAACTATGAATTGGTTTTTAAGAAAAATCCAAATGAAAAACCGCTCATTGGTTTTGCTGATGCGGATTATGCTTCAGACACACACGACAGAAAATCAACAAGCGGATTCTTGTATAAAGTGTTTGGCAACACAGTAAGCTGGTCTTCTAAGAAGCAACAAGTAGTGGCCTGTTCTACAACCGAGTCGGAATATGTAGCCTTGGCCCTGGCTGTGCAAGAGGGTATATGGTTGCGGGGACTACTTTCTGATCTGTTGATTGAAGTTAAGAACATTCCAATTTTCGAGAACAACCAAAGCTGCATTAAACTGGCTACTAATATGGAGAATAAGCGAGTTAAGCATATTGATGTTAAGCACCACTTTTTAAGGCAAAAGGTAGAAGAAGGCGAGGTCATCTTGCACTATGTGAATACGAAGGATCAGCTGGCAGACATCATGACCAAGGCATTACCACAACAGCAGTTTAAAAACCTAGCCGAAAAACTTGGCCTCATCCATCGAGAAGGGGTGTTGCAGTAAACGATGTAATGAGTGAGAAAGAGACGGTTGTATTATATGTATTTGCTTTTTATATCTTCTTTACTGCTTGTACTGTTGTACTTTACTCAGTCTGTCATTACATCTCAAACAATAAACTTCTTTTAATATTAACTGCGTACAATACTATCAAAGTCAGCCACAGCCAGTTCTTCAGAGAGGGGTCCGCGGTCAAATCCGCATCGACAAGTGGGGCATCAACTTTGATGGGAAGCCCGAGACCCTGACTGTGGAGGACTTTATCTTCCGCTTGGAGACTCTTCAGAGGCAGTACGAGTTCCCGTGGGAAGAAATTTTAAGGGATTTTCACCTGCTGCTCTCAGGTACTGCCTACAACTGGTTCTGGCAGTATCAACGCGCCAGCTACCGCCCAGATTGGCCAACACTGCGGAACGCGTTGATGCACCAGTTCCGAAATTCTCGGTCGGATTTTGAAATAATCCGAGATTTGATGGATCGAAAGCAGGCCGCCTGGGAGAGTAGTGATGAGTATTTCGAAGCAATAACAACGCTTCGATCCCAGCTTCGGGTACCTATTCCCGAACAGGAGTTCGTGCATATCCTGAAGAGGAACCTGAACGAGCGGATCGGGCGACTGGTGTATCCCATGTCCCTGTTCACCCTAGACCAACTGCGGTATGCATGTAAGGACGCCGAAAATGCCTTCCCGGGACGCGAAAACAATCCCAGATTTGGAAAACCAGCTCCACCTAGGTTTACAAAGGTCAACGAGCTGGAGTATGATGACACTGCACAGTTCTACCAGGAAACTGTAGAAGCCTTCCAGCATAGCGGTAGTGGCCGTCCAAGAATGCAAAACCCGGACGAGGCCAGGAGCATAAGATGCTGGAACTGCAAGGCAGAAGGGCACTCGTTCATGGACTGTCCAGTGCCACAGCGTAGCATTTTCTGCTACAGATGCGGAATGGAGGGGGTGGTGACACCGAAATGTTCGCGTTGCCATCCGGAGAACGGGAAGAGGAACGCGATGACACAAGGGGAGTCGCGTTCGACTCAGACAGCCCCGTGACTAAGGTGACGATACTGAAGAGAGAGGGAGAGATAGGGATAGATTTTAAGTTAGGTAGTAAGTTAGATAAGAAATTGTGTTAGATGTAAAACCATTGCATGATAGGATTAGGGAATATGAGTTAGCAAGAAAACGAATTTTTAATGAAACCAGTAAAGGGGTGTCCAAAAATATATTGAAGTCGAGACAGCGATACAATCGTAGAAAAGAATCGCGCAGAAAAATAGCGTCTACCATTGTAGGAGTTGGTACTGACCCCCGGCCTTACGCGAAGGTCAAAATAGCGGAGAGAGAAGTCCTCGGACTTCTGGACAGCGGGGCCAGTATCAGCATTCTGGGTAGAAACTGCGCAAAGTTTGTGCAAGAGACGGGCCTGAAGATCTTGCCTTACCTATCTGGGGTAAAAACAGCTGAAGGAAAATGTCAAAATATAAACGGTAGGGTAGAAACCAAGGTATGGTACAAACAAGAAGAACGTACCATAACCTTCTTCTTGGTTCCAACTTTGGACCAAGAGGTCTACCTTGGAATAGACTTTTGGAAGGCTTTCCACATTGCGCCAAATGTAGTGAAATCCGTTTCCTTTTCAGAAGAAGCGGAAGTGTTGGACATGCATCAGCTTTCGTTAGAGCAGAGGTCGCGATTGCAAGAGGTCAAGGCTAAGTTTAGGGGTTTTGATAAGTATGGTTTAGGGAAGACACCATTAATGGAGCATTCCATAGATACGGGAGACGCCATGCCTGTGAAGCAGCGTCACTACCCGGTTTCGCCAGCGATGCAGGCCATTTTGTACGCTGAGATAGATAGAATGCTTGAACTCGGCGTTATTGAGGATAGTGAGAGCCCCTGGTGTTCACCAGTTGCCCTTATCAAGAAGCCAGGTAAAAACAACACCGTAAGATACCGGTTGTGCCTGGATGCTCGTAAGGTCAACTTGCGTACTAAAAAGGATGCTAACCCTCTCCCCAATATCGAAGGGCTCATTAGCCGGTTACCGGATACGTTCTTCATCAGCAGCGTGGATTTGAAAGAAGCATTTTGGCAGATACCGCTGGATAAACCGAGTAGGGACAAAACTGCGTTTGCGGTACCGGGGAGACCCTTGTACCATTTTACGGTCATGCCCTTTGGACTGTGTAATGCTGCTCAAAGGTTGTGCCGTCTAATGGACAAGGTAATCCCTGCACGACTAAGGGACCGCGTCTTCGTGTATCTGGACGATTTGCTGATAATAGCGGCAGACTTCGAAACGCATATGACCCTGCTGGAAGAAGTAGCCGAATGTCTTCGGAAAGCAAATCTCACAATCAACATGGACAAATCCAAGTTCTGCTTCAAAGAGCTCAAATATTTGGGTTTCATTGTTGGTGGTGGGAAGTTGAAAACCGATCCTGCCAAGGTGGAGGTGATTGCGGAGTTTCCAGTGCCGAAAACACCAAGGCAAGTTCGTCGGCTACTGGGTCTAGCAGGGTGGTATCGGCGTTTCATTAAAGACTTCTCTAGCCTGACTGCGCCATTAACAGCTGAAAACTGCTCTGACCACCGCACCAGTACTGTCACACCCAGACTTCTGCAGAAAATTTTATATACAGTGCGATGCCTCAGACTCGGTAAAAGGTGCTGTTCTGTTCCAGAAAAACGAGGATGAGAGCGAGTCCCCAATCGCGTACTTTTCCCAAAAATTAAATAAGTGCCAAAGAAATTATAGTGTCACTGAGAAGGAGTGTACGGCCGCGGTGATGGCTGTACAAAAGTTCCGGCCGTATGTCGAAGGTATGGATTTCACCGTCATCACTGATCACTCCAGCCTCAAGTGGCTGATGAGTATGAAGGACCTCAGTGGCAAATTGGCACGATGGAGCCTTAAGCTACAGTCCTTCACCTTCGACATACAGCATCGGAAAGGTACCCTGAACGTTGTACCGGACACTCTATCTCGGGGACACATTGTGGCCTTGGAATTGGAACAGGTTGCACCCTTAATAAATCTTGATTCGCCTGAGTTCCAATCAAAAGAGTACCTGGATCTTATTGACACCATTCAGCAACACGAAGAAGAGCTACCAGACCTCAAGATGGTGGATGGGTTTGTGTATAAACGAGCTTTCCCAGTAGCAAACGAGCTTCTAGTTGAACACAACTGGCGCATCTGGGTTCCAACGGGTTTGACAGAGGAACTCATCGGAAATGCTCACAACCCTCCACAGTCTTCACACGGGGGAATAGCGAAAACTCTTGGCACTTTTACTGGCCAAACATGACCGTCCAAGTCAAAGAGTTTGTTAATCAGTGTTCTGTTTGTAAAGAGTCCAAGTCCAACAACCAAGTATCTCGTCCACCTTAATGTGTGTCGTATTGTTCAGATAGGCCATTTCAGAAGCTTTATGTAGATTTTCTTGGACCATACCCAAGATCCAAAACCGGAAATGCGTTCGTCTTTGTCGTTTTAGACCATTTCTCTAAATTCGTTTGGTTGAAACCCTTGAAAAAGGCTAATTGTGGGTCCGTTATTCGTTTTTTGTTGAATGACGTTTTTAATTTGGTTGGTGTACCTGAAGTCCTTCACTCGGACAACGGGAAACAGTTCCTTGCGAAGGAATTTCAAAGCCTCCTTTCTAAATACGGAATCAGGCACTTTCGCACCGCAAATTATTCACCGCAATCGAACGCGTCGGAGAGGGTTAATCGAACACTCTTGTCTGCTATACGCTCATATCTCAAAGATGACCAAAGGGACTGGGATCTACATCTTAGTGATAAAGCGTGCGCCTTGAGAAGTTCTGTCCACTCGTCCACGGGGGTGTCGCCGTATTTCGCCGTGTATGGGATGAATATGGTGATGCATGGGAGTGGATATGAACTAGCGAAGAAACTTGGCGCGGTAGATGATGGCGAGCTGTTAACTCTTCCCCGACACGCTCGACTGCGGTGCATTTGCGACAAGATCCGTGAAAACCTATTGAAATCGAACGAAAGGAGTGCAAGGACTTACAACACAAGGACGAAAAAAGTTTGTTTTGTTCCGGGACAGGAAGTTTATCGCAAAAATTTTGTGTTAAGCGATGCTTCGAAACTGGTCTCGGCGAAATTGTCTCCGAAGTACATTAAGTGTAGGATCCTTAGGCAAATAGGAAACTCCATGTACGAGGTGGAGAACCTAGTTGGAAAGAAGATAGGAGTCTTCCATGCCAAGGATTTAAAACAATAAACCTTGGTCGTGATATTACTTCCCAGCATAAATCCTATCCACCCATGTTCCCGTAATGTCCGTAGGTATGTACAGTACATCCAGTTTAAGTATATGCATGAAATTTAAGTATTTGCATGGAATTTAAGTATTTTGGATATCTTTGGTTGTATCTTTTGTGATATTTTATGTTAATTTATTCTTTAGATTAAAATCCAATCGTGGTTCATCTTACTAATTTATTTCTATGTTTATGTTTAGGTATATTATTACTAGTCAAATCGGTTCGCGGCAATATTTACATTATTTATTCTAGGTTAAGTATGTAATTCGATCGGTGATAGCTAGGTTAAGGTTATTCGTTTCTTTTTTTATGTTATTTACTCCCTACCTTCTCATCTCTCCTGTGATATATCCGTTTGGTGCCGTCCTCATTTACATATATATTTACTAATTTATTTATTTATTATCTTTTTTTATTTATACACTTATTTATTTATTTGTTAATTTATTTAGTTATCTACTCTTCTATTTATTTAGATTTGGAAAAAAAATATCCTTATATATTCCATTTACCTGTTCCCATCCCTTATAGATACCGCGTATACTAGCATATTTGCCCGGCTTATTTCGTGGGTACTTCCCCACCGGCCTATACTAAGCAAGAACAGCCGCCTCCGCTCATGTCGTTGGATGAAACCTCCAGGAGCGGAGTTTTGTAACGGCCGCGGTGCTAGAGAAAAAATAAATTATTTGGACGTGCCCTTATTGTAGAATTTGTTTACCGCCATCTAGGAAAGAGTAGAGTAAATGACAGAAACACTATCCGACCGATCTCCTTTTAAATGGATGTCGAATTTTTTTGTCGGTAGGGTAGATCAATCTACACCGGGGATAGTGGAGGCGGACGAAATGCCACGCAAAGCGGGCGGGTGTTATGGGGGTAGCCCAAAACAAAATCGAAGAAGAGAGTGGCTTAAGATAGTGGGTGGTATGATCAGGTGTGCGTTATTTTGCAACGGTGCTAACATCAGCCCACTGATCAGCTGATTTGGTGGTCGATGTATAAAGAAAGTAGCTGATCGTGGAGGCATGATAGAGGGATTACTCCTGCAGCTGTGACACGCACGAGATCGTTGCTGACGCCGGCGCAAAAAAATAAGATACTTAGTCGTGGAGTGAATTTTTTTGTAAGCTTAGAAAAAAAAGTTATCGAACATTAATTATTTAAACCTGAAAACGATATGTAAGAAAGAGAAAAAATCAAAGAGAAAAGGTTGGTTTAACTTAAAAAAAAAAAATTAGAAAAAAAGAAAAGGATAAAGAAAATTAAGAAAATAAAGAAAAGTGAGGAAATAGTGCCTTCAATAGTTTTTTTTGTTATAGTGCTGTGTCACACAAAGGAAATTGCGCCTACGAAACGCGCCAACTCTTAAATAGGATACCCATATCAGGATTTGGTGAGTGTGTTTATCAAACCACCTCAAAAGAATGTAAGTCATTTTTATATATTTTTTTTAAATAGTATGGTTAAGAGGAAATCGAGGATTTGGCGGTCACAGACCATTAAAACGAGTCTGGGCCGCCCAATTTCAATACAAAGTATTAGGCACCGGATGATAGTACCGAGGTGTACCTATTTGGGCCCAAAATAAAATCCTGAAGGCTGAGGAAGGGGGGAGTCCGCAACCGACGTTTTCTTTTGTTTATTATTTGTGTCACAGGCGTGATTAGTTCGGCGTAGTGTGACGTGAGGGTGTTTTCACATCTTCCCTGTGGCTAAATGTAAAAAAAAGGAAAAATAAATATATAGGTAAACAAAGAAAAAAAAAAAACAACCAGTATAGTCCAGACCCGAGTGACACCCAAATTGTGCCATCAATGTTCATTTGTAATAAATCAAAAACGTAAGCGTACTGGCTTATAGTTCAATCCCATGTGCCTAAAGAGAGCTCTTTCTAGGTAGGTTGTTTTTTTGTTTGAGCCAGAAAAGGGGCAGTTTAATAAGGCATTTTGTGGGCTCAGTCAGGTAGGACTGGGTTACAAATCAAAAAAAAAAAAAGGGGGGGTTTTTTGTAAATTTTGTTTTGGTTTCATATGACATTAGTTTTTTTTGGAAAAGGCATTATGGTTGCCAACTTCTACCATTAATTTTTCTTTGACTTTATATTATTTATTACTTGTTTTTCTTTCGTTATTTTGGTTTCTTTTTCTTTGATATTCATTATTTCCTTTTTTCCTAAGGCTTGTTAATTCGTTATTTTATATTATTTATTACTATTTATTTTTTTTGGTTCCTTAATTTTTCTATTAATTTATTTATTTTGGTTACTATTCATTCTTATTTAAAGCTGGATTTTTGTTATTTATTAATATTCACCTCTTTCGTTTAAATTATTTTTCATATTTTGGCCAGGGTGGCCAGGCGACCATTTTCTACCTTTCTTTATGGTGAAAATTTTTTTTGTTTTGTATTATGATTAATTATTTTTTCGTTATTTTGACGTGTTATTTATTTATATTTAGATAAGTTTTTTTTTTAATAAAAGTGTAAATCATGCCTGCGCTAAGAAATTTATGCGTTTCACTTTCAAGAGGCGAATGATAAGCATCATGGCTTGTTAAGCGTTTAATTTTCAGGGGGTGTGGTAGGGTCGGCTAAAATGGCTTCCGGTGAAGGGGTTTAGTTCGCTTTTCAGGTGAACGGATATAGGGAAATTCAGCAAGAATCGGCCGCGGAATTTCACGGCCGGGTGGGTGCAGACAGGCCGCGCTGCGTACCATCGGCAGCCCCAGCGTATGGTGGATTGGACATCGGTAGAGGGGTATGAAAGTAGATTTTTTTGGCATGTTTTATGTTATTTGTTGTTGGTAGTCTGCGTTGGAAGGAAAGATCCCCCCCCACATCCGGCGAGCTTAGCCGCGCTTCGCTAGCATGCCAATCCTTCCGCGCAGACATTCCTCTTTCCTCTTTCCGGTTTCCTGTTTCCTTTTCCCACATTCTTACTTCCTTTTTTTTCTACTTTTCGTTCTCTTTTTTTCCACTTCCTTATTATTCCTACTCGTTCTTTCTAATCTCCTTCCTATTTTTCCATTTCCTGTTTTCTATAATTCCTGTTTCCTTTCCATTGTATCCCAGCTGTCGATCTTTATTTTTCACATCCGCAACCTATTCACATCCTTTACCTACCTTCCGTTTCCTCTTATACCCTATTTCCATTTCCTCATCCTAATTCAAAGCCCGCAACATGTGTTACAAAAGCAACAATATAATGGAAGTTGCATGGCAAGAAATTAAGCGGACTCCCTTTTGTTCTATACCACTCTATGCATCAAACCAAGTCTGTCCAACTAGTTGCCCAGTGTGAACTGCTCTATTAAAAAAGTATTTTAACGTCAAATGAAAATAAATTCACCTCACACACACTTTCATAAATTATTGGCGCCATTTTTTTCAGCTCGCACGTATTCACAGACAGAGGATGAATTACAAAAACAACAATGTAAACAAATGGTTGTTGCGGGGCAAGAGAAGTAAAGGTTTGCCATCTAATTAAATCTTATCTCTGGGGTTTTGTATGGATATGACGTTTCACTAGCAGTCCATATCCATTACGTCAATGTCTGTATTAAAACAGTCGATGACCATTGAATGTGAATCTAAGAGAATTTAAAGAACAAGAGGGAAAACCATTACGTCTCTTGCCCTGCAACTTCCATTTGTTTACATTGTTGTTTTTGTAATCGCAGCCTCCATCTGTGAGTACGTGTGAGCTGCAGCAAAAAGGCGCGAAAAAGTTGTGGAAGTATATGTGTGGTGAGTTTATTTTCATTTGATGTTTAAGATTTCAGTCATTTTATTTATTTTCAGAAGAGGAATTTCTTTACAGTCGGGATCGTAATACATTTTTTCCTAATAAAATACCATATATTGTGTTAAAATTGTATATTAAAGTGACCACTATTCTATCTTTGACAATCGAAGATAAGAATTCCGTGTCATAGTTGCATTTTTGATGTGAATTTTGAACTTATCATACATGTGCTTCAGCGCCTGCCCTCATACTAATCGGCAATTTTTTTTTTATTTTGTATAATTTCACAGCATGGGTATTTCCCTATCCGCTCTCCCATACCGAAGAACAGTTCCTTCATGGCTTAAACTTAACGCCGAGGATGTCAGAGAACAAATCAAGAAATTGGGCAAGAAGGGTATGACTCCATCCAAAATCGGTAAGCATTGTAGAGTTAAGGTTATGTCGTTGGTAGCAAATAAACAAGCGCATACTTATTCCTTACACAGGTATCATCCTTCGTGATTCTTATGGTGTTGCACAAGTGCGTTTCGTAAATGGAAACAAGATTCTTCGTATCATGAAGTCGGTTGGCCTTAAGCCCGACATCCCAGAGGATCTGTACCATTTGATCAAGAGGGCTGTTGTTATGCGCAAGCATTTGGAACGCAATCGGAAGGACAAGGATGGCAAGTTCCGTTTGATTCTTGTTGAATCAAGAATCCACAGGCTGGCCAGGTACTACAAGACCAAGAGTGTTCTGCCACCAAACTGAAAATACGAATCAAAGACAGCCTCTGCTTTGGTTGCTTGAGTTTAGTGATTTGAAGAATGTGGAAGTGAAACTCTTTTTCAATTTTAAATATACCCAAAAAGAAGAGACTCAACTATTTATCTTCAAAAATAATTTTCTTTCAGAAAAAATTCTTAGTTCGTTTTCGTTCTTTATTCCTCTAAGGTTGGGAATATTATCAAGATCTTTTAACCAGTTGTTTTGAGCTTCACCAATAACAAAGTGGTACTGAAAGCACCGAAGATGGCATATCAAACATGGATGAGTGTCACGACTTTCTTTGTCAAGTAGGTTCATATTGGCATTGTTAAAAAATTTTCGTCATGTTTAACATTGTTTATTTCTATAAATGATTGAAGATGACGGCAAGCATTTACGCGGATCAAATCTAGCTCGTCTTGAGCTGCACAAACGTATGCGAGCTAACCAAATGAATGCACATGAACTTCTAGGCGATTTTACTAACCTAATCATTGAGTATTTCCGACAAATGTCACACTATTTGTCACATCAATTCCACTTGAGAATACCAGAGCAAGGAAAAATTTACTCAATCAATGAGGGCTATTGTGCTACATGGGAGGTGGGAGTTCGCAACTATATTGAAGCCAAAAAAGATCTTGTAAGATATTTCAAAATGAAATGTTTCCCTTTAAAGTCTTCTGTGAAGTTTTGGTTTTTGAAGAACTACCTATCGCCTCAATTATCGATTTCCTGCCATATATGGCTAAGGAAGTTTTTTGTCCAATACGAATTAGTACAATAAAAGTAATATTTGTCGATGCAGATGCGGTAAGTTTTTATTCATTATGAAAATTATCAATATGAAATCAAATATTTTCACAGATTGTTCGCGCAGATATGAAAGAATTAAATGAGCTAGATCTCAATGGTGCTCCCTACGCTTACACTCCCTTCTGTGATTCTCGAACAGAGATGGAAGTTTTCCGTTTTTGGAAACAAGGCTATTGGCGAAGTCATCTAATGGAAGACGTTGCCATATATCTGCCTTGTATGTAGTCGATTTAAAGCGTTTCCGTAAAATAGCAGCTGCTGACCGACTCAGAGGACAGTATCAGGCTTTAAGCCAAGACCCTAATAGTTTGTCTAATCTTGATCAGGATCTTCCCAATAAAACATGATTCATCAAGTTGCTATCAAGTCCCTACCAGACGAATGGCTTTGGTGTCAAACCTGGTGCAGTGACAGTAAATTCAAGAACGCAAAGGTAATTGATCTCTGCAACAAACCACAAACAAAAGAAGCAAAACTAACAGCTGCCCAACGCATTGTTACTGAATGGAAAAACTATGATCTCGAAATAAAAAAACTAATGGCAAAAGTTGAAGACCACGAAAATAGCGAACATGATGAACACTTACAACCTTATTTATTAGATTTCACTAATACTCGTTTCAACCCCGTATTAGTTAATACTGGTTGTAGCACTTAATACTCCCTTATACCAATCTTATCTATAAAAGATTTTTCAACCCGTATTAGTTACGCCTTGCTTATGTCAAATTTTTCATCAAAAAAATGACCCATCTGTAGCTCTGGTTACTATAAACGTAAACAAATCCCAGCTGACTTCATTGTGCACGTTCAACGCATTAAGTTTTTTCAGATATTCTTACTTCTTTCGGACTCTGATTGGCCAGAGTTTCAGTTCTTCTTTCGATACGTGACTTCTGACCAATTAGAGGTTGAAAAAAAGTTAGATTACCTGAAAAACTAAATTGCGTTGAACCCGAGTGTTATGATTTATTTCTTTTGTGGTTGGCGGAAATTTTTCTAAAATGGATATTAAACAAAACAAAACAAGAAATATTAGTTTTCATTTATTAATTTACTTATCTCGTACCTAAGGCGGAAAAAGAATTAAAATTATTCACACAACCAAAATAATTTTCCATTTATGACATTTAGACCATAATACGACCTTAATCCCCCTTTAATACAACGTTGAACCAGTATTAGCTCAATCCGCCTCTAATACTGGTGTATTTTTTTTATAAATAAGGTTTGGAGTATTAGAGGGGTATTAAACTCGTAGTAACCCTAATGCGCCGATAATACGAGTTGTTGTGTATTATTGTATAACACACGAAAATCCTAACCAACCCTAATTTCATTCCAGCTTCAAGGCCAAGGTCAGCACTAAAGCATTCGAATTGTAAACAAACATTCGATCGCTAAGTGTATGACGCAAAACAAAAAGCGCAATTTCTGGGTGACGATTCAGTTAATTCATATACTGAAGCGTCATCAGAAAAATGCAAACAAATTATTGCGGTCAAATAATGAACTGGAATGAACTCTCAGAAAACAGATAATGCTGACGAGTGGTAAAGGAAATGTGTGACGAATATTTTATAGGGCAAATTGTTTTGATGACTGAGGAATAATTATAGAAACATTTCATGTCCGTCCGTCCGTCTAAGTTAAGAACGAGAGTTCTTAACGATTTTCTAAAACTTTCTGTGTAACGAAAAAATTACACAACATTTGGCGCAGCCGGTAGGATGGTGCGTCACTTTGGAGTTTAAACTCCGACTTAAAATCCTGAGGATCACTCCACTTCAGGTACACCATTCGACCTTCCCTTGTACACTTAAAAATTTCTGATCAAAAAGAAAAAAAAACTTTTATATACCTATATATCATAAAACATGCAATAAAGACTATTTCCAAATAATACAAATGTATTTTTCCAATATTCAATAAAGACTATTTCCAAATAATACAAATGTATTTTTCTTGTGGTTGAAATAAATTTTCGGATTTTTGGGTGGAAGTATTTTTCTCTTGTCTTGTTGTCGAAGCTTTAAAATCCGGTTGTTGCAGTTTCCTATTTTCTTACAAAAAAATTTTTTGTTTTTCTCTCGCAAATTGTTTCTTTTTTGTATGGAATTTAATCCTGAACAATTGTTCGGTGAAATCCAACAACTACAAAAACAAATAAAGGAACAGGCACAAGAAATAAAGAACTTCAACAACATCCTACTTGGTGAACTAAAATCACTAGTTGGAAGAGAAGTTTTTGCCCTAAGGTTTGCCCAGATAAGCTCTCAGTGGGGACAGTTTACACGACTGGAAACCACTGACGAAATCTTATCTACTTATGTAGAAGCAGTTAAAGAGCAACTTACAAAACAAGAAAGAAAAATCTCGGAGTTAGAACTGCAGTATAGAAAACAAACCGATATTCTGGCTCAACTGAGATCAAGACAATCAGAAGCAGAACAAATAAATGAACAAGCCGAGGTTTCGATAGAGAAGTTTAACCAACAAGTAAACTCTTTACAAACCAAATTAAAGGAAGCGCAAAAGGAAATACGTCTTCTTAAGGCTAAGGAGCTTAATTTCTTTTCTGAAGCCGAAAAATTGAACTCCCAGGAAAAGTACTACGTTTGCACCATACAACGTCTGCAAAACGATTTAAAGGAGTTAAGAAGAGTAAAATTAAATTCTTCACAAAATTTAGTATTCGACACTGAAGAAAAAGCTAACACCAAAATCGAAAAGCCGAAAACAACCAACATGTCTCTAGGTTTTGAAAAACTCCTCAAGCTTTCCGTCGGCATCCCTGAATTCTCTGGGGGCACCGATTCCAAAGTTGCTCAAAAACTCCAAACCTTCTTAACATGCATAAGGCCCATTATAGAACATATCCCAAACGAAGATGAAAAACTCTTCCTTCAACTTCTCCAAACAAAATTGAGAGAAGATGCCTTGGATTTGATTCAAACGGCAAAACCAAAAGATTTTAAGGAATTTGAAGATGTACTCAACCGAGCATACCTTCCAATAGAAGACTACAACGATCTTGTTAATTGTTTGATAACAAGTCGCCAGAGTCAATTCGAAACCTTAAATACCTTCATTAGCAGGTTACGTCACTCTCAGGCACAATGTAGAGATGCAGCCGAAATCAAATATGGGGAAAAAGCAGAAATTGTAAAAACTCAGTTATCTGATTTTGCAAAATCAGCTCTCGCATCAGGTATATCTAACAAACAACTAGGCCAGTATCTGTTCACGTAGGAGAATAAAAACTTTGAAGATTTAATACGAATTGCTCTCAGCATGGAAAAACATGTACAAAGGGTGGAAACAATCCCAGCAATGTCTTGTAATACAGCCTTCACGGGGAATTAGTCCAATTCGAGTAACCCCCAGACACCTCAGATATCGAACGAGAAAGCAAACATCATTTGTAACTTTTGTAACCTCAAAGGCCATACATATAGTGAATGCCTTAAAAGACAAAATACCCCTATATGCCAAATCTGCAAGTATTATGGACATGAGGCTATAAATTGCAGAAGAAAAAATTATCAAAATAATAAAAACTATAATAATAATGGCCAAAATTAGAGTGGAAACAATAATAACAAAACTCAGGATCATGCTCACAACAATAGAAATAGTAATACACAAAATCGAAATTTTAATAACAACCAGAATTCCCAACAACACAAGGAAAATCCTTTTAGACGGCATTCCCAGAATAATAGTAATAACCAGAGCAACAATAACGCACCTGGAGTAAATAATGATAATATAAATAATACTCAACCAGGAGTATTTCACATGACGACAAAATGTGACTGGTGTGGGAGGTATACCCATTCAGTAGACCAATGTCATTTCAAAAACAAATGGCAAAACAGTAGAGCGGAAAACTCCCAATAGTCGATCGAAAGACCCCCAACTCGACTCAAAACAAATTTAAAAAGAGAATCTCCGGGCACCCTTTCAAACTAGAGAGATTAAATAAAATTTCTTTACCCTCAATTGAAATTGAAATTGAGCTAGGCGGAATAAAACACATCAAATTATTAGTAGATACAGGATCAGAAGTCAGCCTCTTAAAAAAGAGCGCTATTAGAAATATAAACCTCCTCAGACCACATAAAAGAATGACTATTAATACGCCTTGTGGTGTTAGTATTACGTTAGGAGAATGCATTGGCACTATACAAATGCCTTCATTTCCTCGTTGCGCTTTTCAAGTAGTGGAAAATGACCTAGCCATCCCTGGAGATGGAATACTAGGATATAATTTCCTAGGGAACTATTGTAACATAGACGGCCCTAACAAATTATTAACTTTTCCAGCACTACCGGCGCGAGACTCGAAGGTGTATAGCATACCACTGGTACATTCTTTTGAAAACAACATACATGAGTCAACCATTTCGCACAATGGATGTTGCTATACAGGGCTTGACACAAATGTGGCAACCACAAACTGTCAGCAAACTCATATAAATCACGAAGATAAGGCAGGACATGAATTGAATGTAAAGGATTCACAAGAAGAAAAATGTAAACTGAAGTATAAAAATGCAAGTCAATGCACTAAATTCGAATCTTTATCCGCTTCAATGAAGGATTGTTCAAACACTGAAACCGAAGCATCTCAAATTTCACCTCGCAAAGTGGAATCAAGGGAAAATCTGCGAAAGGTCCAAGTAAATGACGAAAGAGTAAAACTGCTAGATTTCAATTCAAAGAAGCAGGAAGAACTCAAAGTCAACAAATCCAATAAATGTCCCAAAAATAGAATCATTCTAATTGACTGTGAGGAAATTGTAAACATAAATAGCAATTCGAATAAAATTAAACAGATCATTCATAACAACCACGACCAAAAGGTGAAGCCAAAACCAACCAAACTAAATTTTGCAAGCAAGTCACCGGAAGAGAAATGTATTTTGCGGCGCTGTAACGCGACCGGCCTAGACATCGACTCTGAAGGCTTATCTTCAAAAAATTTAAATGTTTGGAACTCAACTTCCGTTTTGCAATCTCAAAGTTCACCTCGCAAAGTGAAAACGAGAGAGGAATAACAAAAAGGAAGAATGACTGAAAATGTGCAAAACGTATCTTCGCATTAGCAGAAAAAACACATTCTCAGACAAAGAGACGTGCCGGCTTATGATGGAAGAAACTTTCAAAACGAAGTAAATAGAATAATGACTATCGATATCTCCGAAAACCAAAAAATAAAAATATAACTCGGTATACAACCGAAAGCAAAACAAATAATATGACACTGCACACTGCAGACCCACAAATTAACTCCGAAAGTGAACCACAGCAGCAAGACCTGCAATATATACAAACAAAAGAAAAATTGAACTTACAAATGTTCAACCCAATTAAAGCATATTTACTCTACTTTATAACTCTTATGATGATAATGCTCTCGGACATATTAAAAGAAATGTGGGAACCATGAAAGACCATGAAACATAATCAGTCAATAAGCTAAGTATTCAAATAAAGAAAATAAATAAATCACACTAACAGATACTAGAATGCTAGCCGGGTTTTTAACCGGACACTGCAGGCTAAGAAAACATCTAAAAGTACTAGGCATAGAGAGCGACGACCAATGCAGATATTGCAACGAACAGGAAGAATCTCCTGATCACCTCCTAGGTGACTGCGAAGCTCTAATACACCAAAGAAAGAAGTACCTAGGATCCTACTATGTAGAGGAGAGGGAGCTAAAACTCCTAAGCGTAACCCAGATACTAAGTTTCATCAAAGGAACTAATCTGGATGAAGTACTTTAATTAAGGAATACCACTTAAGAAGTAGGGGGTACAATAGATCTAAACAGGTCGAGGTACAATACAAAACCCCAATTTTCATTCATTCATTCATTTCATTCAACAGATACTACTTTCAGACCGTCGCCACCAAACATGATAATCATCGCAAAATACACATCAGCACATTCCTCCCATTCTATAAGATGGAATATCGGCGACAGCTACCCTACACCAACCACAACAATGTAACGACGATCGACCAACCATGAGCCATTGACATGGTCAGCATAGGGCAACGTACGAAACGAACATGACCTATTTAAATACCTTTAAATAGCCAGTCATGTCTCTGGGAAAACAACACACGATACGATGGGGAGAATCACCAAAGTGGTGCTTATCGCAATTGGAGTAATTGGAGGAGCGTATGTGCTGAGCTGGGCCAACAGAGCGTTGGCGTGGTATCGGCTCCTAAGCGGGTGGTCGATATGGGACCTGCTGTAGGAAAAACTCGGAGGATGGCAGTCGACAGTGGAGCATTGAACAAGAAAGACGGCGGTACGGTGACGACGGTCTGAAGCTAGTAATAGTATAATCATACTTACCCAATAACTATGTATCTTTGTTAACTTGTAAATAATAATTATAACGTCCAATTAATGTGTTGTGAGTCTTTTATTTTGATTATACATCGTTGGTGATTTTCGTTCGTTCTACATTTGGGGGCTCAACCGGGATTTGTCGGGATTTTCCTATAAACTACTGAGCTATGATTCGAGAAGAAAGAAAATTGTGAAAAGCTGAAAGTTAAGATTTGCTAAGAAAAGAAGTCGAATGTTTAGATCCGTTAAGAGTGAAAAGTTGAAAGCCAAGAAAGCTATGATTCGCGAAGAAAGAAAATAGTGAAAAGTTGAAAGTTAAGATTTGATAAGAATAAAAGTTGAATGTTAAAATCCGCTAAGAGTGAAAAGTTGGAAGTTAAGATTTGCTAAGAACAGAAGTCGAAGGCTAAGATCCGCTAAGAGTGAAAAGTTGAAAGCTAAGACGGAAAAGAGTGAAAAGGGAAAATAGTAATAACAGTCGGCAAGAAGAATAAATCGTCAAGACGCGTTAACAAGGAAAAGTGTGAAAGAAGAACAAACAGTGTTAAATCCAAGGAAGTAGTGAAAGAAATTTAAATTAAATTTTTGAGTAAAGAATATGGATGGATGAACCAATTGAATTCACATTCACAGCACGAGAACTCCAAGAGTTTTTAAAGAAAAATAATTTGTCGTACCGATACCGCGTAAAGAGTGACCTTGTCGATAGGATAAAGGGAGCGTTCGAAAACATAACTGTTGGTGAGATAAGGAGGGTGATAAAGAGAGGTCAAGATATCGAATTAAAAGAAAGTAAAGAGGTAGCAGAAGAAGAAGATCAAGAAGACGAAGAAGAAGATCAAGAAGAAGAAGAAGAAGATCGAGAAGCAGAAGAAGGAGAAGGTGAAGAAGGGGAAGAAGGAGAAGAAGAAGAAAGTAAAAGCAGAGACGAAGGTAATATGACTAACGAAGGAACAAATAATTTTGTGTTCAGGGATGTTGAGGACTCCCTGGAACATTTTTCAGGAGAAGCGGGAAAAAACCTAAAGGTATGGCTGAAAGACTTTGAGGACATTGCTACCGTATGTAAGTGGAACGATATCCAAAAATGTCTGTATACAAAGCGACTGTTGAGAGGGGCAGCCAGACTCGCAGTTGAGGCCAGGACGGGGCTATCAAGTTTCGCAGCACTGAAGGAGGTACTGGAGACAGAGTTTCAAAAATCGAAAACCACTATCGAGGTCCATAGAGCGTTGGAAGCGCGGAAAAAGAAGGCTACAGAGAGTCTCCTAGAGTATCTGTATTCCATGCAGCATCTGGCAAATGAAGGGAACATCGATGAGGAGTCACTGATAGAGTATATTCGCAACGGAATCCCAGATTCCATACACAACAAGATGATCCTTTACGAAGCTACCACCTTAGAAGAACTTAAAAAGAAGATAGAATCTTACCAGCAAATGAAAAGGTTCCTGCCAGCGCAACAAGGGTTCAGCAAGGGCGTCAGTAGTGGAGGTAAATTATCAACGCCTGCAGCGAAAGGGGGATATACAGGCCAAACAGGACAAGGAAAACGGTGTCACAACTGCGGATCGAAGTCGCATATAGCTGCTAGTTGTCCAGACAAGGGAAAGGGAACGCGCTGTTTCAAGTGTAACCAGTTCGGGCATATTTCACCAGATTGCCCAGTGAAGAGTGAAAAACTTTCGACGTCAAGAGGGATCAGCCATGTAAATCGTATAGAATCAGACGAATGTCACATTCCAATAAATGTGAAGGGTAAGACATATTACGCTTTCGTGGACAACGGAAGCGACGTTTCAATAATACATAAGTCTTTCCAAGAGAAGATAGGAGAAGCAGAACCCCAGTTACCGGGAATGATGCTGAAAGGATTTGGGGACAGGACTCGAAAAACTCTGGGCTCATGTGTCTTGGAAGTCCAGGTAGGAGCAGAAAAATATGTGAGTCGTTTCCAGGTTGTACCAGATCGATGGATTCCAGACGAGATTTTGCTGAGAAGAGATTTTCTAAGAAATGTTGAATTTGTCATTAGTGGTGGGAAAATCAAAGTCGTCAAGAATATAGATGAAGAAAAGAGTGCCAGGGAAACATACAATTTAGAGGAAAACGACATCTTTCAGATCGAATGGTGCCCGGAAGGAGATAGCGAGGCGAAGTGGAAGGTGGGAAACGAAGATTACCGAGAAGCGGTGAATGGCATAGTAGATGCTTATAAGCCAAATAGTCGAGCAAAGTCGTGCATCGAGATGAGTACAGTATTGACAGACGATATACCAGTTTTCCGTAAGGCACGAAGACTGGCGGCTCCAGAAAGAGACGCAGTCAATAAACAGATAAAAGAGTGGCTAGATGAGGGAGTCGTGGTACCGAGTAAGTCGGAATATGCCAGCCCAATAGTTCTGGTGAAGAAGAAGGACGGACGGTACAGACTGTGTATCGACTACAGGGAACTAAACAGGAAAATGATAAAAGACAGGTTCCCAATGACGCTAATGGAAGAAGTGTTCGAACCTCTGCACGATGCGAACGTCTTCATCACATTAGACTTGAAGGATGGATTCTTCCATGTAGACGTGGAGGAGAACAGCAGAAGATTTACAGCATTCGTAACGCCAGATGGGCAGTACGAGTTTATGAAGGTTCCATTCGGGTTGTGCAATTCACCGGCGGCATTCCAGAGGTTTGTCAACCAAATCTTTCGGGACTTGGTGCTGCAAAAATACTTACTGATATATGTGGACGACATAATCATCTACGCGAAGAGTGAGGACGAAGCATTGGAGAAGCTAAGAGTAGTGCTAAGAGTAGCGGAAGAATATGGACTGAAAATAAAATGGAAGTGTAACTTTTTGTCACGGTCAGTAGATTTCTTAGGGCACATTGTGGGGAATGGAAGCATAAGACCATCAGAAGAAAAGGTAAAAGCGGTGCAGAAGTTCCCAACACCAACCAATATCAAGCAGATACAAAGCTTCCTGGGATTGACTGGGTTTTTCAGGAAATTTGTGTTGAACTATTCCAAGATAGCTAAGCCGCTATCAGATCTGTTAAGAAAAGAGAAGAAATTTAATATGGGTGAAAAAGAAATAATTGCATTTAATGAACTAAAATCTTGTCTTTGCAGTGAACCAGTTTTGAAACTGTTTAATCCAAGGTTGGTCACAGAGCTACATACGGACGCCAGCATAGAAGGATACGGGGGTGTACTGCTGCAGAAACACGATGATGGACAGTTCCATCCCATATTCTTCCTGAGCTTCAAAACCAGCCGGCCGGAGAGGAAATATACAAGCTACGAGCCTAGAAAAGTTGAGGGTGTACCTGCTAGGTATGGAATTTACAATCATAACAGACTGCAAGGCATTCGAAGCTACGATGAAAAAGAGGGACCTATGCCCACGAGTAGCGAGATGGGCAATAATGCTACAAGAATACTCGATGAAAGTCATCCACAGAGCGGGCGTGTCAATGAGACACGTGGACGCGCTCAGCAGATATCCCGTAACCATGAGGATAGAGGACGGCCTCGTGCACCAGATAAAAACCGCACAATTTAAATACTCGACATACTTACAGCGGTAGGTACATACAAAGATTACGAACTAAGGAGCGGGCTGCTCTACAAGTTCGAAGGGGGGGCCCACTTACTAGTCGTTCCAAAGGCGTTACAAAAGGAAATCGTCCGCAACGTGCATGTGCAAGGACACATGAGTGCAAGAAAAGTAGAAGCCATCATAAAACAGGATTATCACATCCCAAAATTGATGGGATGCATAGAGAGCGTAATCGCAAACTGCGTAGCGTGCATACTGGCGGCCAAGAAGAGTGGAAAGGCCCAAGGATTCTTACATCCGATCGAGAAGAGCGACGTACCGCTTCACACCCTACACATCGACCATGTAGGGCCGTTGCCATCAACGAACAAGTTCTACAACTACTTGTTTGTGGTGGTCGATGCATTCACGAAGTTCGCATGGATTTACCCGGTCAGAACAACAAAATGCGAGGAGGCTATAAAACGTCTAGACCAGCAGAGTGAGGTTTTCGGGAATCCAACCCACCTGATCTCAGATAATGGCGCCGCGTTTACGGCAAACGCGTTCAAGGAATATTGTGAGGAAAAAGGGATTCATCACACATTGACAACGACCGGAGTGCCGAGGGGCAACGGGCAGGTAGAGAGGATCAACAAGATAGTAATTGAAATACTATCAAAAATAGCAGTAACAGACCCAACAAGGTGGTACCAGCACGTAGGACGGGTCCAGCAAGCCATTAACTCAACGGTATCGCGAGCCACAAAGAGGAGCCCTTTCCAACTGATGTTTGGGGCAACGATGCGTCGAGCGGAAGATCTGGAGATGAGGAAACTTGTAGACGAGGTAATCTTAGATGACTTCGAAGCAAACCGTGATGAAATGAGAAAGACGGCAAAGGAGGAAATAAGTAAAATCCAAGCGGAAAACCAAAGGACGTACAACAAAAACCGGAAGGCTGCACACGAGTACAAGGTTAGCGACCTAGTGGCTATTAAAAGGACGCAGTTTGGAACTAAGCTGAAGTTACATGCCAGTTTCCTAGGACCGTACGAGGTCACGAAAGCAAAACGAAACGAAAGGTATGAAGTGAAGAAGGTGGGCCAACATGAGGGGCCTAACATCTCCAGCACATCGGCCGACTATATGAAGCCATGGCTGACTGACGGGGAGGAGAGCGAAGATGACCCTGAAGACGAAGACGACATCGACTGAGGGCAGTCGATTTCTCTTAGGATGGCCGAATGTGGGAACCATGAAAGACCATGAAACATAATCAGTCAATAAGCTAAGTATTCAAATAAAGAAAATAAATAAATCACACTAACAGATACTACTTTCAGACAGTCGCCACCAAACATGATAATCATCGCAAAATACACATCAGTACATTCCTCCCATTCTATAAGATGGAATATCGGCGACAGCTACCCTACACCAACCACAACAATGTAACGACGATCGACCAACCATGAGCCATTGACATGGTCAGCATAGGGCAACGTACGAAACGAACATGACCTATTTAAATACCTTTAAATAGCCAGTCATGTCTCTGGGAAAACAACACACGATCCGATGGGGAGAATCACCAAAGTGGTGCTTATCGCAATTGGAGTAATTGGAGGAGCGTATGTGCTGAGCTGGGCCAACAGAGCGTTGGCGTGGTATCGGCTCCTAAGCGGGTGGTCGATATGGGACCTGCTGTAGGAAAAACTCGGATGATGGCAGTCAACAGTGGAGCATTGAACAAGAAAGACGGCGGTACGGTGACGACGGTCTGAAGCTAGTAATAGTATAATCATACTTACCCAATAACTATGTATCTTTGTTAACTTGTAAATAATAATTATAACGTCCAATTAATGTGTTGTGAGTCTTTTATTTTGATTATACATCGTTGGTGATTTTCGTTCGTTCTACATTTGGGGGCTCAACCGGGATTTGTCGGGATTTTCCTATAAACAACTGAGCTATGATTCGAGAAGAAAGAAAATTGTGAAAAGTTGAAAGTTAAGATTTGCTAAGAAAAGAAGTCGAATGTTAAGATCCGTTAAGATTGAAAAGTTGAAAGCCAAGAAAGCTATGATTCGCGAAGAAAGAAAATAGTGAAAAGTTGAAAGTTAAGATTTGATAAGAATAAAAGTTGAATGTTAAAATCCGCTAAGAGTGAAAAGTTGGAAGTTAAGATTTGCTAAGAACAGAAGTCGAAGGCTAAGATCCGCTAAGAGTGAAAAGTTGAAAGCTAAGACGGAAAAGAGTGAAAAGGGAAAATAGTAATAACAGTCGGCAAGAAGAATAAATCGTCAAGACGCGTTAACAAGGAAAAGTGTGAAAGAAGAACAAACAGTGTTAAATCCAAGGAAGTAGTGAAAGAAATTTAAATTAAATTTTTGAGTAAAGAATATGGATGGATGAACCAATTGAATTCACATTCACAGCACGAGAACTCCAAGAGTTTTTAAAGAAAAATAATTTGTCGTACCGATACCGCGTAAAGAGTGACCTTGTCGATAGGATAAAGGGAGCGTTCGAAAACATAACTGTTGGTGAGATAAGGAGTGTGATAAAGAGAGGTCAAGATATCGAATTAAAAGAAAGTAAAGAGGTAGCAGAAGAAGAAGATCAAGAAGACGAAGAAGAAGATCTAGAAGAAGAAGAAGAAGATCGAGAAGCAGAAGAAGGAGAAGGTGAAGAAGGGGAAGAAGGAGAAGAAGAAGAAAGTAAAAGCAGAGACGAAGGTATATGACTAACGAAGGAACAAATAATTTTGTGTTCAGGGATGTTGAGGACTCCCTGGAACATTTTTCAGGAGAAGCGGGAAAAAACCTAAAGGTATGGCTGAAAGACTTTGAGGACATTGCTACCGTATGTAAGTGGAACGATATCCAAAAATGTCTGTATACAAAGCGACTGTTGAGAGGGGCAGCCAGACTCGCAGTTGAGGCCAGGACGGGGCTTTCGCAGCACTGAAGGAGGTACTGGGGACAGAGTTTCAAAAATCGAAAACCACTATCGAGGTCCATAGAGCGTTGGAAGCGCGGAAAAAGAAGGCTACAGAGAGTCTCCTAGAGTATCTGTATTCCATGCAGCATCTGGCAAATGAAGGGAACATCGATGAGGAGTCGCTGATAGAGTATATTCGCAACGGAATCCCAGATTCCATACACAACAAGATGGTCCTTTACGAAGCTACCACCTTAGAAGAACTTAAAAAGAAGATAGAATCTTACCAGCAAATGAAAAGGTTCATGCCAGCGCAACAAGGGTTCAGCAAGGGCGTCAGTAGTGGAGGTAAATTATCAACGCCTGCAGCGAAAGGGGGATATACAGGCCAAACAGGACAAGGAAAACGGTGTCACAACTGCGGATCGAAGTCGCATATAGCTGCTAGTTGTCCAGACAAGGGAAAGGGAACGCGCTGTTTCAAGTGTAACCAGTTCGGGCATATTTCACCAGATTGCCCAGTGAAGAGTGAAAAACTTTCGACGTCAAGAGGGATCAGCCATGTAAATCGTATAGAATCAGACGAATGTCACATTCCAATAAATGTGAAGGGTAAGACATATTACGCTTTCGTGGACAACGGAAGTGACGTTTCAATAATACATAAGTCTTTCCAAGAGAAGATAGGAGAAGCAGAACCCCAGTTACCGGGAATGATGCTGAAAGGATTTGGGGACAGGACTCGAAAAACTCTGGGCTCATGTGTCTTGGAAGTCCAGGTAGGAGCAGAAAAATATGTGAGTCGTTTCCAGGTTGTACCAGATCGATGGATTCCAGACGAGATTTTGCTGGGAAGAGATTTTCTAAGAAATGTTGAATTTGTCATTAGTGGTGGGAAAATCAAAGTCATCAAGAATATAGATGAAGAAAAGAGTGCCAGGGAAACATACAATTTAGAGGAAAACGACATCTTTCAGATCGAATGGTGCCCGGAAGGAGATAGCGAGGCGAAGTGGAAGGTGGGAAACGAAGATTACCGAGAAGCGGTGAATGGCATAGTAGATGCTTATAAGCCAAATAGTCGAGCAAAGTCGTGCATCGAGATGAGTATAGTATTGACAGACGATATACCAGTTTTCCGTAAGGCACGAAGACTGGCGGCTCCAGAAAGAGACGCAGTCAATAAACAGATAAAAGAGTGGCTAGATGAGGGAGTCGTGGTACCGAGTAAGTCGGAATATGCCAGCCCAATAGTTCTGGTGAAGAAGAAGGACGGACGGTACAGACTGTGTATCGACTACAGGGAACTAAACAGGAAAATGATAAAAGACAGGTTCCCAATGACGCTAATGGAAGAAGTGTTCGAACCTCTGCACGATGCGAACGTCTTCATCACATTAGACTTGAAGGATGGATTCTTCCATGTAGACGTGGAGGAGAACAGCAGAAGATTTACAGCATTCGTAACGCCAGATGGGCAGTACGAGTTTATGAAGGTTCCATTCGGGTTGTGCAATTCACCGGCGGCATTCCAGAGGTTTGTCAACCAAATCTTTCGGGACTTTGTGCTGCAAAAATACTTACTGATATATGTGGACGACATAATCATCTACGCGAAGAGTGAGGACGAAGCATTGGAGAAGCTAAGAGTAGTGCTAAGAGTAGCGGAAGAATATGGACTGAAAATAAAATGGGAAAAGTGTAACTTTTTGTCACGGTCAGTAGATTTCTTAGGGCACATTGTGGGGAATGGAAGCATAAGACCATCAGAAGAAAAGGTAAAAGCGGTGCAGAAGTTCCCAACACCAACCAATATCAAGCAGATACAAAGCTTCCTGGGATTGACTGGGTTTTTCAGGAAATTTGTGTTGAACTATTCCAAGATAGCTAAGCCGCTATCAGATCTGTTAAGAAAAGAGAACAAATTTAATATGGGTGAAAAAGAAATAATTGCATTTAATGAACTAAAATCTTGTCTTTGCAGTGAACCAGTTTTGAAACTGTTTAATCCAAGGTTGGTCACAGAGCTACATACGGACGCCAGCATAGAAGGATACGGGGGTGTACTGCTGCAGAAACACGATGATGGACAGTTCCATCCCATATTCTTTCGAGCTTCAAAACCAGCCGGCCGGAGAGGAAATATACAAGCTACGAGCTGGAGGTACTGGCGATCATCAAATGCCTAGAAAAGTTGAGGGTGTACCTGCTAGGTATGGAATTTACAATCATAACAGACTGCAAGGCATTCGAAGCTACGATGAAAAAGAGGGACCTATGCCCACGAGTAGCGAGATGGGCAATAATGCTACAAGAATACTCGATGAAAGTCATCCACAGAGCGGGCGTGTCAATGAGACACGTGGACGCGCTCAGCAGATATCCCGTAACCATGAGGATAGAGGACGGCCTCGTGCACCAGATAAAAACCGCACAAGGCAGAGACGAATTCTGCCAATTAATACTCGACATACTTACAGCGGTAGGTACATACAAAGATTACGAACTAAGGAGCGGGCTGCTCTACAAGTTCGAAGGGGGGGCCCACTTACTAGTCGTTCCAAAGGCGTTACAAAAGGAAATCGTCCGCAACGTGCATGTGCAAGGACACATGAGTGCAAGAAAAGTAGAAGCCATCATAAAACAGGATTATCACATCCCAAAATTGATGGGATGCATAGAGAGCGTAATCGCAAACTGCGTAGCGTGCATACTGGCGGCCAAGAAGAGTGGAAAGGCCCAAGGATTCTTACATCCGATCGAGAAGAGTGACGTACCGCTTCACACCCTACACATCGACCATGTAGGGCCGTTGCCATCAACGAACAAGTTCTACAACTACTTGTTTGTGGTGGTCGATGCATTCACGAAGTTCGCATGGATTTACCCGGTCAGAACAACAAAATGCGAGGAGGCTATAAAACGTCTAGACCAGCAGAGTGAGGTTTTCGGGAATCCAACCCACCTGATCTCAGATAAAGGCGCCGCGTTTACGGCAAACGCGTTCAAGGAATATTGTGAGGAAAAAGGGATTCATCACACATTGACAACGACCGGAGTGCCGAGGGGCAACGGGCAGGTAGAGAGGATCAACAAGATAGTAATTGAAATACTATCAAAAATAGCAGTAACAGACCCAACAAGGTGGTACCAGCACGTAGGACGGGTCCAGCAAGCCATTAACTCAACGGTATCGCGAGCCACAAAGAGGAGCCCTTTCCAACTGATGTTTGGGGCAACGATGCGTCGAGCGGAAGATCTGGAGATGAGGAAACTTGTAGACGAGGTAATCTTAGATGACTTCGAAGCAAACCGTGATGAAATGAGAAAGACGGCAAAGGAGGAAATAAGTAAAATCCAAGCGGAAAACCAAAGGACGTACAACAAAAACCGGAAGGCTGCACACGAGTACAAGGTTAGCGACCTAGTGGCTATTAAAAGGACGCAGTTTGGAACTGGGCTGAAGTTACATGCCAGTTTCCTAGGACCGTACGAGGTCACGAAAGCAAAACGAAACGAAAGGTATGAAGTGAAGAAGGTGGGCCAACATGAGGGGCCTAACATCACCAGCACATCGGCCGACTATATGAAGCCATGGCTGACTGACGGGGAGGAGAGCGAAGATGACCCTGAAGAGCAACGTACGAAACGAACATGACCTATTTAAATACCTTTAAATAGCCAGTCATGTCTCTGGGAAAACAACACACGATACGATGGGGAGAATCACCAAAGTGGTGCTTATCGCAATTGGAGTAATTGGAGGAGCGTATGTGCTGAGCTGGGCCAACAGAGCGTTGGCGTGGTATCGGCTCCTAAGCGGGTGGTCGATATGGGACCTGCTGTAGGAAAAACTTGGAGGATGGCAGTCGACAGTGGAGCATTGAACAAGAAAGACGGCGGTACGGTGACGACGGTCTGAAGCTAGTAATAGTATAATCATACTTACCCAATAACTATGTATCTTTGTTAACTTGTAAATAATAATTATAACGTCCAATTAATGTGTTGTGAGTCTTTTATTTTGATTATACATCGCTGGTGATTTTCGTTCGTTCTACAGAAATAGTTTGTAAAATACTAAATACAATTAATCAAAAAATATTAGATTTAAATTATGTTGAAATAAATACAATAGGACAAGCATATAAACTAGTTAGGTCAAATTTAGATAATACAATTAAGATAGGGAAACACCCAGTAAAAAATGAGGACAGCTTACAAGACAAGAACTCGGAGGTAAACCCGATTCCCAATGGAGAAATTATTACAGATTCATTTAGAAATACATGGAAAATAGGACCACTAATAGGTCTAGGAAGTTTTGGTCAAGTATACTCAGCATGTAAAGCCTCAAACTCACAAAAGAAAACATCTGACTATAAGTACGTCGTGAAGATGGAACCACACGATAGTGGGACACTCTTTGTGGAGATGCATTTCTATATGAATAATACTCATTCAGAGGACATTACACAGTTCAAAAAACTTCACGATATAAAATCTTTAGGAATACCTACCCTATCTAGTAGGTACTGGATCACACGACTATGATAATGTTTTACATCGTTTTTTGGTCATGCCACGGTACGGAGATAATATCTGGAAACTTTTCCTTGAAAACGGAAGAAAAATTCCAGAACATACCATCTACCGTTTAGCGTTACAGATATTAGATGTGTACGAATACATTCACGGCAGAACCTATGCCCATACAGATTTAAAAGGAACAAACATCTTATTAGGTTGTGAAAAAGACAATACCACTCAAGCGTATCTGGTAGATTTCGGCTTAGCAAGCCACTACACCCAAGAAAATTTCAAACCAAATCCTAAGAAAAAGCACCACGGTACAATTGAGTACACATCTAGAGATGCTCACCAAGGTGTAGTCACCATGCGAGGAGATTTCGAGATCCTTGGATATAACCTTATCGAGTGGTCAGGAGTGATGTTGCCTTGGGAGCAAGAAAATCTTCTTAAAATTCCTTTAAGGGTCCAAAAATCAAAAGATACCTTTATGGGTAATGTTACTATAAGTTTGAAAAAACTATACCACAATCAAACACCAAATGCAATTCTGGAGTTTATAAAATATGTCGCTTCTTTGAAGTACAATGAGACACCAGACTATAATAAATGTCGACAAATATTCCAATCAGGACTAAAAACTCTTAAAGCTATTAACTCAGGTGATCTAGAGTTCAAATTAAGCCCAACACAAAAATTTATATCTTTACCAAGATGGGAGTCTGACCAAGAAAACAAAAACAAAGACGCAAACAGTAGCATATTTGAAAAGAATAACTCTGAAATAATTTAAGTAATAAAAAACCAACCAAAAAGCAATAAAACAATTCAACTCAATCTTAATGAAGGGTTGAAAATTCCCTCTAGATCGAGAATGACTGTAGAACTACCGTACAGAAGTGAAGAAGCCATGATCTGTCTATCCAAACAAATTGAGGACGGAGTGTTCTTGGGTAGCTGTTTGATAGGAGACAATAAAAGACACGTTGTAGTACCCATAATAAATACACATCAACATGAAATCAAGATAACACATATCGAGCTGGAAATGGCCCCCCTAAAAGATTTCGATGTAGTAGATATTAATACCCACCAAAAAGATTTTGGTACTGACGAGGTAGAATGTTATCATACAATAACTCAAAATAGTATCGTAAACAATAGAATACAAGAATTAACAACCAAATTGAACAAAGATGATAGCCTAAACGAAGAAGAAAAAGAATCTATAGTAGACCTTTGTTCAAAATACAATGACATATTTTTCCTACCGGGTGACAGACTCACTCACACTACAACCATGCTGCATAAAATCCCAATTAACCAAGACCAAGCCCCTATAAACACCAAAATGTATAGGCTCCCTGAGAAACAACGAGGAATAATAAATGAACAACTTGCTGAAATGTTAGAAAACGACATAGTCCAACCCAGCAAAAGTCCTTGGAACTCACCACTTTTAGTGGTACCCAAAAAGGCAGGACCCGACGGAGAGGTACGTTGGAGGGTAGTAGTCGATTTCCGTAAGGTGAACGAATGCACGATAGGAGATGCTTTCCCGCTACCTCGTATCGAAGACATACTTGACCAACTTGGTCATGCTAGATATTTCACAACACTGGATCTTGCCAGTGGTTACCATCAAGTTCTTGTCCATCCAGAAGATAGGGAAAAAACAGCTTTCAGTACGGCCTATGGCCACTACGAATTTAAGCGAATGCCTTTTGGACTCAAAGGAGCTCCAGCGACATTCCAAAGACTTATGAACTATATCCTTACTGGTCTACAAGGACTAGAATGCTTTGTCTATTTAGATGATATAGTCGTCTATGGAAAAAATCTGGTAGACCATAACAGAAAATTGGAGTTAATTTTCGAGAGAATGCGAGAACATAACTTAAAATTGAACGTAGAGAAATGTCAATTTCTCAGACGAGAAGTAGTATATTTAGGACACAAATGTTCCGCAGAAGGAGCACTTCCCGATCCAGGAAAAACTAGTTGTGTGCAAAACTTCCCTGTACCTCGCACGATGAAGCAAACACAATCCTTCCTTGGTTTGGCCAATTACTACCGGAAATTTATTCCAAACTTTTCGAAAATAGTTCGACCACTGACAAATCTTACTCGAAAGGACGTTAAATTCACTTGGACAGACAGATGCCAAGAAGCATTCCAAACAATAAAGAACTTGCTAGTAACACCCCCGTTATTAATTTATCCCGATTTTAAAAAACCATTTATTCTCACAACTGACGCTAGCAATGAAGCGATAGGAGCAATTCTTTCGCAAGGAGAAGTAGGGAAAGACAAACCTATTGCATACGCTAGTCGTGTATTAAACAAAGCAGAAGAAACTACTCCACTATAGAAAAAGAAATGTTAGCTGTTGTTTGGGCGACTAAACATTTTAGATGTTACTTGTTAGGAAGAAAATTTATAGTGTACACAGATCACGAACCATTGACAGGTAATTTTAGAGTAAGAGACCCCACGTCAAGGTTGATAAGGTTCCACCACAAACTATCCGAGTATGACTGTTGTTTAAAATATGAAGCAGGTAAAACTAACGTCAATGCAGATGCACTGAGTAGAACACCACTAATGGTATCTGATGAGGACAAGAACCAAGAACGTGAGAAAACTTGTTTAGCCGTAACAAGAGCTCAGAGAGCTTTACAATTACTAGATAAAGAAGACACTAATATTAAACGACACGACTCTGACGAATCTTGTAGTGACGTGAAAATTACCCAACAAAACACATCGACAACAAATGAAATCGAAGACTTCAAATATAACAGACAGAAGATCGATAAGCCCGAAGAAATATTGAATGTACTCAGAGATTATCATGACTCTCCGTTTGGCGGACACCAAGGTGTCATAAACACATATAAAAGAATCCAAAAGAATTTCGTTTGGCCAAAAATGTTTCAGGACATATCTAAATATATAAGGAAATGTCCAAAATGCCAAAAAATGAAATCAAGTCCAGAAACAAAAATGCCAATGATAATTACTGACACAAGTCAAATTCCTTTTGACAAAGTCTATTTAGACATAGTAGGACCACTGCAAGAATCATACTCAGGAAACAAGTACATTTTGACGTTTCAAGACAACTTGACTAAATACGTAGACTTCTTCGCAATACCTAACCAGGAAGCCGTAACAATAGCCCAGGTATTTTTTGAATCTTTATTTTTTTTCGTTTAACACTTTTTTTTCGTTTAATTTGTTTGTAACAACTTACAGCCTTATTTATTAGATTTCGCTAATACTCGTTTCAACCTCGTATTAGTTAATACTGGTTGTAGCACTTAATACTCCCTTACGCCAATCCTTATTTATAAAAGATTTTTCAACCCGTATTAGTTACGCCTTGCTTATGTCAAATTCTTCATCAAAAAAATGACCCATTTGTAGCTCTGGTTACTATAAACGTAAACAAATCCCAGCTGACTTCATTGTGCACGTTCAACGCATTAAGTTTTTACAGATATTCTTACTTCTTTCGGACTCTGATTGGCCAGATTTTCAGTTTTTTTTTTTTGATACGTGACTTCTGACCAATTAGAGATTGAAAAAAAGTTAGATTACCTGAAAAACTAAATTGCGTTGAACCCGAGTGTTATGATTAATTTATTTTGTGGTTGGCGGAAATTTTTCTAAAATGGATATCAAACAAAACAAAACAAGAAATATTAGTTTTCATTTATTAATTTATTTATCTCGTACCTAAGGCGGAAAAAGAATTGAAATTATTCACACAACCAAAATAATTTTCCATTTATGACATTAAGACCTTAATACGACCTTAATCCTCCTTTAATACTCCTATGAACCAGTATTAGCTTAATCCGCCTCTAATACTGGTGTATTTTTTTATAAATAAGGTTTGGAGTATTAGAGGAGTATTAAGTTCGTAGTTACATTAATCCTCCGATAATACGGGTTTATAAATAAGGCTGTTACTGTTTAACATTGTTGTGAGAGCAAAACCCTAGTCCGACACTTCGCATTGTATGTGTGACCTACCGTGCAACTTCATACTGCTGCTCCATGCTGGAAAACATTGCTTGTCTTGACTTGACGTCAGGACCGTGCTTTTCTACTGCTGTTGCAGTATCACCGTCGGCGTCACCTGACTTAGGTGCTGACTTTATTCCCATGAGTCGCATGAATTAGAATCAATTTGTTAAAAAAGTCTACGTTCTTCTAAATGGCAGCATCACGACCTAGGGATTCTTCATCAACAGCGCATCCAACAGACATTTTATTTCCATTCGCTTCCACAGCACCACTACTTTGATTAGGTTCTACATTTTGGTCAGTTTCATCTGCTTCCATTACCACATCTTTGATATTATCGCTGCTTTCATCTTTTTTGATAATATCATTCTCCGTCTTGGTTTCTTCCTGGTCACTTTTATTGTCGCTTTGTTTTTCTGTTCATCCTTGCGTCGATCGCAATCCGAAAGAATTTTTTTACATCTCGAGAAGTCATAATCTCGTTTACGCAGCAAAATTTGGAGTTCTGAAACAGTGATATATATTCAAAAACAATATTTCCATTAAGTTTTTATTTTTTACCCGTTGATATCCCATTGAAAGTAGATGTTTTTGTATTTGGATAATAAAAATCAGCCTTCATATTTGAAACTATTGTTTTTGCTTGTCAATTTAAAACATAACCTGAAATTTAATTTTCACCACACTACTGAAAAATTCTTAAGGGCAGGGTTTGAACAGCACCAAAGTTATAGTTTTTTAAAAACTCAATTTTTGAAGTGAAAACTTCTTTAGCGCGTTTGGCACTTTTGCGATGGGGGTAAAGCAATGAATTCGCGACCGACACCATTTTTTGGCTCATTGTATTTCGTATGTAAATTCGTCATAGCCCAGCGTCTCAGGTTCGATTCCCAGCAATGACTTACATTTTTGAAGTGAAAACTTCTTTAGGCGCGTTTGGCACTTTTGCGATGGGGGTAAAGCAATGAATTCGCGACCGACACCATTTTTTGGCTCATTGTATTTCGTATGTAAATTCGTCATAGCCCAGCGTCTCAGGTTCGATTCCCAGCAATGACTTCCATTTTTTTATTTATTTAAAGTGAAAACATAAACAAAAATTGTGGCCACGGCTGGGATTCGAACCTGAGACACTTAGTCTCATAGCCAACGACTCTACCATTGAGCCAAGAAACACATTAATTTTGAGCTGCTAAATGACTTAAAAGAATGGAATAGCAGCATTACCTAGTATACTTACCGACTCGGAGAAATACAGAGAAGAAAGAAAGGAATTGAAGGACAGAGAAAAATTTATGCAACGCAGAATAAATAAAAAGCACCAAATATTTTACTACCATTTCAATGAAGTGGATTAGTGAAGCTGGAATCATGGCAGAGTAGGAGACGCACTGGTCGATGATTCGAACTTTACAACAAATTAAAAGAGATCAACAACTCATCGCGATGATTTATCGATGGAATTGAAATGGTTGCATGAAAATAGTTTGAAAAACCATTACTCAAATATTCACTAATTTCGTTTCTAAACTTAATGCATTGTCCTTTCATTTTATTGTCAAAGGTTACGAGCGCAGTTACAAAATCTGTAGACACTATCGTTAAAAAATTGAATGTATTGATTTTAACAGAATTTCACAAGGGTGACGAAGAAATATAGATATGATATTCCAGATTTCAATTTAGTTGCTAGTTTCAGAAGGCACGATCGTCCAGCAGCAGGAGCAGCTATCTGTAAAAGGTTGTCTGATACAACTGCCATATTTTGCTCAAATCATATGGATTTGCATACGAGCATACGAGGTACCTACACTAGTTCATGTTTAGTAATAAATAAGTTGAATTTAAAACTGAACTGAGTAGTAATGTTTTTGATATCGGCGATTTGTGTGTTTATCGTTGCCTTTCTGGAAATGGACAGCAAGTTATAACAGTAGGGGTTTATAATTCACCGACTACGTCTTCAAGTGCAATACGACAGTTTTTATATAAAAATTTATTTATTTAGTCTGAAGACGCTTCTGCATACCTTCACGATAAAATTGAGGAGAGATTTGATGATTTCCCTATGATTTTGAGTGGTGATTTTAACATCAACTTCGGCGATGCTACAAATTTGCCACTTTTTCAATTTTTAAAAGAAGAATACTATTTTACAATGACGAATGACCGCAGCCTTAGTACAAAGAAATATAAAGCGACAATTGATGCAGTCTTTGCGATATATTTAAATAGATTTGAGACAAAATTGTTCGTTTCCTATTTAAGTTACATTAGACCTATTATTTCAGTATTAGAATACGATGATTGTAGAGATGAAATTGTGAATAAAAACTCATAAGTTTCATTGATGTTCCTCTATATTTACATCTTCATAAGTATATTATAAAGATTTTCCTGTACCTACATTAAAATATTTACTGAAAATTCAATTCTGTTTTCACTTCCGTCGGCACTCCCGGAGTGCTTCTTTTTTTTTTGTAAAGTTGGGCAAGATGTGAAAACTCATAAACATGCAACTATACTGGTTCTATTGGGACATATTATATTGTGATTCGCTCCCTCAGCTCGGTTATTTGTCTTGACTCTTTTTTAATACCAAAACCTAAATATCAAACTATGTAGACATTTTTTGAAAAACTTATCACAGTCAAAATTTTGAAATGCAGCAATTTTGTATTATGGAGACCTCAGAAAGCCTTCATTCATCTCTGTAGCACAATTATTAACAAAGCACCAACACTTTAAGTTTTAATTTTTTTGAACTAATTGAAAGCGGACATCAAACTATGTAGACATTTTTTGAAAAACTTATCTCAGTCGAAATATTGAAATGCAGCAATCTTGTAGATATTATGGAGAGCTCAGAAAGCCTTCATTCATCTCTGTAGCACAATTATTAACAAAGCTCCAACACTTTAAGTTTTCAATTTTTCTGAACACAAAAAAAAATTAACCACCCTAAGGGTGGTATTCACCAAGAAATCTTAAACTAAGTGCCTCGTAAACCTATTCACCGACCACTATTAGTGTAGATTTATGAGCGCTCATAACACTTAAGAGTGGTCGCTACCACTCTTAAGTTATGAGCGGTTGTTGTTTTAAATAACTTCGAAAATTCGAAATTTACTGACAGCGTCATTTGTGGTTGATACTCAAAAATGATAAATAACTGTTGAAAAAAATAAGAAATTCGAATTATGGTTTGCAATACAGAGAATGAATTAATTTTACGCTCTACCATTTCCTAAATTTCCGATAATTTTTAATGTTTTTGACTGATTTTGACAATTGACACTGAAATTTTCGAAGTAGTTCGAAAAGTGTGCGTTCAGAGACTCTAAAACCTTATTTTTCGAATATTCGAATTAGCTTAGACTAGACCCTATTATTGCTTGGTGAATAGCACATCCAAATTTAAAACTAAGAGCCTCTTAGCTTTAAGAGCGCTCTTAAGATTGTTTGGTGAATACCACCCTAAAAGTAAAAAAAAAAAAACCTGTTCCCAGACAAGAATAAAGTAGTATTGGTACAATTTTGTGTAAGCCCAGTGTTTAGATCCGAATATAAAGTGGCGCTAGTGAAATTTTGTGTAAGCCCAGTGTTGAGATCCGAATATAAAGTGGTGTTAGTGAAATTTTGTGAATGAGTGCGTGCACCAGCTTGTGGGGTGGTATCAATGTGTTAGTGTGGTCACAGAGTAGATAATACAGAGTATCCACTTCCACCCCTTTATTTGATTCTTTCTTAATGATTGGAAAACTTAATACTTTTTACAAATGGAGGACTCAATTTAAAAGCGTCTTGTCTGCTCTAATAAGTATATACAATGATTCTTTATTCGCTTCGTCATTTACTTTACATTGAATTCGCCTAACTTAATTAAAGTTTACATGGGTCTTATTCATCTAGTTTTACTAAGGGTTTACCTACATAGGTATGATTGGTATAACCTTAAGTCGGATACAGAATACACATTTTATTAATTCATTTATACAACATGTCCCCTTTTGAAATAAAAAGACAATTTATTTTTAATACATGAATAACTGATTCTTTATAGTTAAATTTCAATTTCAGTCGTTTGAGGACCAGAAGCAATTCTAGTTAAATGATTTCAATCAATATCTTTTAATTTCTTTGCCCGACCTTAGTTTCAATGTTTCTTGTTCACTGTCGTGTTTTTCCTGAAGATTACCATGACTTTTATCTTGCATAACATCTCTTCTGTTACGTCGATATTGTTTTCCTTTTTCACTTTCTATAATTACTGATCTTGGAAACTTAGATACTTCAACTACCTTACCCTTTTCCCACTGACCACATGGAACTTGTCTAAAATAAACAGGAATATTTTCTGTTATTTCATCTCTTTTTCTAGTACCTTTATCATAATACTTTTTCATTTTTGATTGGTAATCTTGAACTTGAGAACTGTAAAGACCTTTATCTATTAAAACTGGTTTAAGATGTGAATCATGGATTGGAAGTCGAGTCCTTAGTTTTCTCGACATAAGTAGTTGAGATGGAGAATAATACTGTTGTGTAGTGGTTCGAAGATTTAAAAGTCCAAGGTATGGATCTTGATTCGTTTCAGAACATTTGGTCAACATTTTTTTGACCGTTTGTATGGTTCTTTCTACTAAGCCATTAGATTTTGGGTAATAGGGACTACTAGTTGAATGGTCAAATATCCATTCGTTTGCAAACTCCTTGAATTCTTTCGAGTTAAATGGCAGGCCATTATCAGACATCACTTCTGATGGTATCCCATGCCTTGCAAAAATTGACTTTAAGTGACTGATAATTTCAGTTGCTTTTGAAGATCGAATTTTGATTACTTCCATAAATTTTGAGTAGTAGTCAACTAAAATGAGATATAAATCTTTTTTCCATTCAAAAAGATCAATTGCTACTTTTTTAAAAGGTAAATTTGGCAAATCATGTGGTAATAAAGGTTCTTTTGTAGTTGCATTTTGGTATTTTTTACATGTTTCACAATTTTCAACATAATTTTGAATGTCATCATTCATATTTGGCCAAAATACAGTGCCTCTGGCACGTCGTTTACTTTTTTCAATACCTGGATGACCATCATGAATATGCCTGAGAATTTTGTTTCTTATATTTTGAGGAATAACTAATGCATGAGCTTTGAAAATTAGATTATCAATCTGGGTCAACTCTGATCTGTAATTCCAAAACTTTTGGAGATCGACACTAACTTTATTTTTATTTTCTGGCCATTGACCTTTGATATACTCATGTAATTTTTTCAAAGTTTCATCTTTTTTGGATGCTTCCAGAATTTCACGAAGTATTGGTTGTGACACGGCTACACTTGACTTTATATGACCAACATGAATCGCTATTTCTTTGTCTATCGTACTTTCTTCTCTGTGACATAACGGTGCTCTGGATAACATGTCTGCCACTAACATTTTCTTTCCAGGCTTGAATACAACATTTAAGTCATAGGCTTGGAGTCGAAGCATCATTCTTTGCAATCTTGCAGGAACATGAACCAAGGCTTTCTTAAACAGAGGTATTAATGGTTTGTGGTCTGTTTCAACCAAGACAGTTTGACCATAAATAAATTGGTGCCATTTTTCACAACCAAAAAGAATCGCAAAAAGTTCTTTTTCAATCTGCGCATAGTTCCTTTGACATTCAGTAAGAGTTTTTGAGGCAAATGCTATAGGACGACTTTCTTGCAAAAGACAACCTCCAACTGCAAACTGTGAAGCATCGACAGACAAGACAAGTGACTTGGTTGGTTCGAAGTACGCAAGAACTGGTGGTGCTGACACAAGTGCTTTCAATTTTGTAAAAACACGTTCAAATGACTCATTCCATTGAAATTTAACATTTTTTTTAAGTAGTTGACGCAACGGTTCAGTTTCATTAGAAAGATTAGGGATAAATGATCCAAAATAGGTTACAGTACCTAAAAACCTTTGAACTTCCTGCACAGATGTTGGTGATTTCATGTTCAAAATCGCCTCTACTTTTTGACTATCCGTGCTCACACCTAGTTCGTTAAAAATATGACCAAAAAATTTTATTTCAGACAATCCAAACCTACATTTTTCTTTGTTGAGCTTTAATCCGACTTTTTCTACACGCTCTAAAATCTGAGCTAACTTCCTATTATGTTCCTGAATGCTTCTCCCATACACTAAAATATCATCTATATAAATTATAACATCTAAATCTATAAAGATTTCTGTCATAACACGATGAAAAATTTCTTGTGCTACTTTTACACCATATGGCATCCTTAAGAACTTAAACCTTCCAAAAGGTGTATTGAATGTACATAAATCAGAGCTTGCTCGATCGAGTTTTAACATCCAATAACCCTTACTTGCATCTAGTGTAGAATAATATTTTGACCCTGCCAACTTTGACTTTATAACCTCTATATTAGGAATTGGGTAATGCTCACGTTGTAGTGCTTTGTTGAGATTCCTTGGATCCAAACAAATTCGCAACGAACCATCAGCTTTTTCAACTAACACTATTGAATTAACCCACTGAGTTGGATGTTTGACTTTTTCTATGACCTTTTGTTTTTCCATTCTCTTTAATTCCTGCTCTAGTTTGTCATGAAGCTTAAACGGAATTCGTCTAGGTGCATCGATGACAGGACTGACTTGAGGATCAACTTTGAGTTTAAATTCTCCATCTACACAACCTAAGCCCTTAAACAAGTGAGAGTATTTTGGTTCAATATTTGTAATTAAAACCTCTGACTGATATTTGATTTCTTTAATATTCGACGACATAGATCTAATTCGCCTGACAAGACCAAGATTTACGCAATCGTTTTTTCCCAAGACTGTGCTGACTTTTTCTTTTACTACGACAAAGTTAATTTTTTCTTGTTTGACCCTATTTTTAGTAATCCAAGCATTGACTCGACATTGACCAAGAACATTGACTTTAGATCCACCAAAAGCAGTTAATTTTGCAATACACTTCTGAAGTGCAAACTTTTGTGAAGAGTTGATGTACTCGAATGTATTCAAGCTCATCACATTTGCTTCTGCTCCCGTGTCCAACTCAATTTCAATTACTTTATCTTCAATTACTAAAAATTCTTTAAAATACATTTCTGAATTTACTTTAATTTGATCATCAAAATTTTTAGACATAAGGGAACCAATAAAATAATCTTCATCATTACTTAAATCTACATCTACATTATTATGTTTCAAAGAAAATGACTTTATATTTTTGTTCGACTTACAGTACTTGGCAAAATGGTTCATGCCTTTACAAATATGACATTTTTGTCCTAGTGCTGGACATTTGACTCTGTGATTCCAATTACCACATCGCTCACATCGTTTGTTGGACTCGTTCATCTTTCCACCTGAATTAAAGCTGCTTGATGATGATGGTGTTGTTTTGACGTTTTGTTTCTTAGACTGCTGCTTGTTGAACTGCTTGGTGACTGGTGCTCCGTTCGACTTCTGTATATAGTTGATGTGATTCTCAGAATCCATGACTGTTGCTGACATCTCTTGTGACTGAGATTGACAAAGGACATACGACTTTGCACGTTTTTCGGCTTCTTCTAACGACAAATTTTCAATGTCAAGTAATTTGCGTCTCAACTTGTCATCAGTTAACCCAATAATGAAGACATCCCGGACCATCGACTGTTGAAATGTTTCATAAACGCAAGGTACAGCTAATTCCTTCAAACGCGTTAAAAATTGATCAACTGTTTCTGCTGTTTTCTGCTTGGCTGACAAAAATTTGTAGCGTTCGAACACAATATTTGTTCTGGGCGTACAATATTCATTAAATTTCTTCTTAACCTCCTCAAAATTCAGACTTTTCGGAAACGTGTTGTAAATTCGAAGACCTTCATCACCAATGTAAGACAAAATGGCGGTAACTTTTCTTTGGTCGTCATATATTCCCACGAGGTTAAGGAAAATTTCCAGTTTTTGCAGCCAAAATTTCCATGCCGCAACCAGATTTGGCTGGTTAAAATTCATCTCACTTGGAGGTTTTGCTCCAAAAGAAAACTCCATTGTACGTATTTTTTCTTGACTTTGATCACCACTTGATTTTGACGATGAGGACGCTGACGACAACGAAGATGACTCTGACTCTATTTCTTCCAGTTCTTTAATCATTGGTTTTAATTGAAAATTCTTAAAATTCTTATATTTTTTTCACTCTATTCTTTATTCTTTAATCTTGGAAACGTGTAGTTCTGACATCTGACACCATATTTGATTCTTTCTTAATGATTGGAAAACTTAATACTTTTTACAAATGGAGGACTCAATTTAAAAGCGTCTTGTCTGCTCTAATAAGTATATACAATGATTCTTTATTCGCTTCGTCATTTACTTTACATTGAATTCGCCTAACTTAATTGAAGTTTACATGGGTCTTATTCATCTAGTTTTACTAAGGGTTTACCTACATAGGTATGATTGGTATAACCTTAAGTCGGATACAGAATACACCTTTTATTAATTCATTTATACAACACCCTTCAACCCAAAACACCCGCAAAAAATTTTTCAACACGAATTCAAAATGGCGACCTATTTCTTGATTAAAAATGGAGTAGTGGTAGATTTCCAAACTTCAATAAATAAAAAAAAAACAAGATGACACTTGCCTTTGACAGTTGCAAAATACTGCAAAATATTTTTAAGTTTTATTTCTTGTAAGTATTTCAAACTTATTTCGGAAATTGTCGGTATTTACATCATTCCTATATTGTTTTACGAAAGTCAAAACAGTTCTTTCTCCTTTTTTCGTACAGATAAATTGAAACATGAACAATTTCGTTTGGTTTCTGTTATTCTGAGATAGCGTCCAACAACATGGAACCCAAGTCCTTCTCTTGCCGCACAAATGGTAACTAATTTCTTAGTTCTCGTATTGAACACAATGTCTATCGGATCACGTAGTCTTCGCAGGTTTTCATCGAACTGTGCACTTTCTAAAATACTTCATTTGGCTATGGAGGGATTAACTTTCGAAAATTGGCGGGTGTATGAACGTCCATTCGCCATTGTCATTTCTATGTTAGGTAGCAAAAACTACTGAGAGAGCCTAGCCTAGACACCATCTTGCCGCGTAAGGTTCGAGGCCAGAAACAGGACAGCACAAACATGCAAACCCCCCAGAAGGAGTAAAAATCTAACGTGTTCAAACAACAATAATAAATTGATAATTTTTTTTAAACTTTACTATGTGTATATCTCATCTCTTGATCAATAAAATTATGTGTGTCAATAGTAGAGAAGCGGATTTTTGATTCTTTTGTTGTGCCGTAAGCTTCGCAGTGTATTATGCCTTGACTTGTCCCATGACATCAATTCGTGAATCTTGCGATAAGCCGACGTGTCGCCAAGGTAGGTCTTGCTACGATAGTCGGCTTTTTCTGAATAGAACAAAATATTAGGTGTTAAACTGGTTTTTAAAATGAGTGCTTCCCCGAGTGAAACCAATGGAAAGCAACATAACAATCTACTTCTGCTTTAAACTACGAATTCTAACTCACAGAACAAACAACTCAATCTTAACTTTGTTTATGAAGTTTCAAACAAGTAAAAGTTTATTTAAAAATTCGATATGCCTTCAAGCAGTGGCGTATGAATTCATAAAAACAAAAAAAGTTTCAACATTTAAAACAACTCTGTGAGTATTTGATGATATCGGCACTGAATTTGTAAAAACAAATAAGCACCTGTTTCCCATTGTTTACATAATAAAATTTTTAGTTGACCGGCTGTAGGTTGAGCCAGGCACCAACACAGGTTCCACATTAATCCTTTGACTGGGATGATAATAATAATTGCTTCCTGAAACGACATAGTTAACTACATGACAATCGGACCCCCATAATTTTGTTTTGGTGTTCAAAGAAATTGAATTTCCATCCGCTTCATTTGTAAAGTCGGTTGTAGAAAGCAACCGTACCATGCTTATGTTGTCTCTCAACACCAGATCGATCTCGGTGCCACTCAAATTATAAGGTCTGCAAACGGTGAAATCACTAAAACTGTGGGAGTTGTTCAAAGTCACAACACTGCATTGCTAGCTACGACGTCAAGAGTTCGGTTGCACTTTGTTGAGGTTGCAGCGACAACAGCTACAGCTTTCGCGGTAGGCATAGTTGAGTTGGATGGGGTGTTGGAACGTCCAACTCTGTATTTAAAGTACATCTTGGTTAAAAAAGAGACATTTTCTTGTGGGTTTAAAAGAATTTACCTCTATTACTAACATCTAAATTAAAGAGATTAATACTCGCAGTAGCTTAGTCCATTTCGTGCTTTTTTGTTTTTAGGATAGCATTCTATATGTTTATATATTATAGCACTATCGAAAAGGATTTGATATTAGGTTTGTACATTTCTGCAACAAGTCGTCTTCCATAGCAATATCTTCGCTAGAAAGAGCATCCTGCCAGCAAGTTGTTATTTCCCACAGCGTATCCTCGGACTGGTCACTTTTCGTATGGTCAATTATGAATTTGAATAGTTATAAGAAGATGTTCGTAAATACAACGCCCATGATATTCCGAGGAAGCCAATTACTCTAAAAACTAAAAACTGAAGACCAACCGAACCGAAGTAGTCAAAGGACACAAAAATATGTATTATTTTCTGTCATTGGTTTCCCCACACCAGGTGCTAATGAGTGGGGAGTTTAGGGCTATGTGCGCATTGTTATTTTCTGTGAAACTTAACAAACCGGCTACATCGGTATGAAATTTTTTACTAATTTTTGTCTTTTTGAGTGAAATACTGGTCAAAATGGAAAAAAAAGTTAATTCCTGCATCTTAGATTCATTTTTCTAAGTTCTAGGCTGTATGAAAATTAAAAATTATCGATTTTTTTGCCACCAAAAAAAATTTTTTTACTTTTTAAACTCAACTGACTTTGTTCTGTGGCCACACACAATGGCGGCTGTGGTAAGTGAAGGCCAGTGAGATCATCCGGGTGGGGTCATCCGGTTTAGTTTAGCTTGTAGGCAAAATGACACTACCTTGCCGAAGTTGACTCTCTGGTTATACTCTGTGAGTGTGGTTTTCCCCACAGAGTAGAACCAGAGAGTCCACTTCAGCAAGGTAGTGCGTTTTGCCTACAAGCTTAATCAAACCGGATGACCCCACCCGGATGATCTCACTGGCCTTCACTTCCCACAGATCCACAGATCAAAGTCAGTTGAGTTTGAAAAGTAAAAATTTTTTTTTTGGTTGCAAAAAAAATCGATAATTTTTAATTTTCATACAGCCTAGAATTTAGAAAAATGAATTTAAGTTGCAGAAATTAACTTTTTTTTTCATTCTGACCAGTATTTCACTCAAAAAGACAAAAATTTGTGAAAAATTTCATACCGATGCAGGCGTTTGGTTAAGTTTTTACAGTTCATACTAGTGAGCACAGAGCCTCAAACTCTGAAATAGGACGCCATATTGAAAAATTTTTTGCGAGTGTTTCGGGTTGAAGGGGTGGAAGTGGATACTCTGTATTATCTACTCTGTGGTTTTCCCTCTTGTTCTTTAAATTCTCTTAGATGTGAATCACAAAGTATAACCAGAGAGTCAACTCCGGCAAGGTAGTGCCATTTTGCCTACAAGCTAATCTAGACCGGGAACCACAGAGTAGATAATACAGAGTATCCACTTCCACCCCTTCAACCCGAAACACCCGCAAAAAATTTTTCAATATGGCGTCCTATTTCTGAGTTTGACGCTCTGTGCTCACTAGTATGAACTGTAAAAACTTAACAAAACGCCTGCATCGGTATGAAATTTTTTTTACTAATTTTTGTCTTTTCAGTGAAATACTGGTGAAAATGGAAAAAAAGTTATTTCCTGTAACTTAAATTCATTTTTCTAAATTCTAGGCTGTATGAAAGCTAAAAATTATCGATTTTTTTTGCAACAAAAAAAAAAATTTTTTACTTTTCAAACTCAACTGACTTTTATCTGTGGGAAGTGAAGGCCAGTGAGATCATCCGGGTGGGGTCATCCGGTTTAGTTTAGCTTGTAGGCAAAATGGCACTACCTTGCCGAAGTTGACTCTCTGGTTATACTCTGTGCCGGGAACCACAGAGTAGATAATACAGAGTGCCAACTCGTACCCCCCTTGCCTGAAACACCCTCAAAAAATTTTTCAACACGAATTCAAAATGGCGACCTATTTCTTTATTAAAAATGGAGTCGAGGTGAAGTTCCAAACTTCAATAGATAAAAAAAAATAAGATTATCTTTGACAATTGCAAAATATTGCAAAATTTTGTAATGTTTTATTTCTTGTAAGTATTTCTAACTAAATTAATTTTTAAATTGATCAACCAGCAGATTTTCTAGGCAATCTACTATGGGGCTCTGGAAGCCAGTTGTGAGTTAGCTTAGAAAGAAGGTCCATTTGAAACGTATGAAGGAAGTCCAGCCAGCAAAGATATCTTGCAGTGGAACAAAACTTTAACCGACCTCTATGTTTTTAAAGAAAAAATTGTCAAACATGGCGTTCGGAACTCTCTACTTGTTGCTCCAATGCCAACTGCATCGACCGCACAAATTCTTGGCAACAATGAGTCCTTCAAACCGTACACTTCAAGCATCTACAACATACGAGTCCTGTCCGGTGAATTCCAGATCGTCTTTGCAATTAATGTGGAAAGATCACCTTTGCAATTAATGTGGAAAGAGGTTTGATTAGTTTTTTTCGTATCTGTGTGTAACTTTAGTTCGTACACGTATTTTCAGCTACCTAACTCAAACAAAACTGAAAGCTCATGATTTCAATGTCACTTTTCTGAAATTCGGAACAGGATTTCGATTGGTTGTTGACCCAGCTCCTTATATAATGATATCGGAATTTGGACTCGAGAATAATACGCCGGCAAATTAAATACAGCGAGACACACAGGCAAAGAAATATTCATTTAATTGCTCTTAGTAGCAAATACAATACAAAAATTTCAATCAGTATGCGAAGGAGGGAACTGCAAAGTATTTTGTTAAAGCTATCCGAGTCGAAGGAATATGATCAGGCGAAAGCCGCACGTACAGCTAACGTTAAAAGCACCGACAAATCAACTGAAACAGAACCTGGTACAAGTAAAGCCAAAGATGTAATAGCTACTTCAGCTGAGCCAAAAACAAAAGAAGAAATCAAAGAACGCATTGGAATGTCTATATAAACAATACTTTTTGCCTAAATTTGAGAATGTAAATAGCGAATTTTTTTTAATCACCCCTATCACAGATTCCATCGTAATCGAAAAAAGTCTACGTTTCCCGATGTTACTATCACATAATCCATTCGGAGTGGAACGAATTTCGAAATTCGTGAATCTGGTATCACTAATTCCGAATGAAACGAAAAAATGACGTCCTTTTCTACGACAAGTTTCTTCTGTCGTAGAGCGTAGAGCCATAGGCAAAATCCATTTGTTAAAGTATAAAAAACACATTTGTATAAAACAAATTTACAAAATATAATTCTACTTAAGAAAAAACAACAAATAACTCCAGTTTACCAACTAGCTTTTCTCTAAATTCCTGCATCTTTTGATTGAAATCCAAGTAGATTCAACTCTGTTTTTATTTCCTCCCAGAGGTTAACTTTTGGACGTTTAGCGTATCCTTTGCTATTTCTGGATTACAGGATAACATTTCATACAGCCTGTTGTTTGTTTGTTGTTTTCACCTTTAAAGAATATCGGTTATATAAACTCATATCAATAAATAAAATTTTTTCCGAAAGAAATTACATTTTTTCAAATGACTGTCTTTGTTATGCCCGTGTCCAAATTAAGCGAAAATGACAGATTTGGAGTGTAAATACTCGTGGTAGTCTAAAGATTGTTAGATAACTTTTTTATCTATTACCACTCAAAACAACACTTGAATTTTATCTGAAAACAAACTTGGATTTCACATTATTTTATGGTTTGTTAAGTGAATGAATTTGTATTTGACAGATTGGAAAGTACTCTGGGACCACTTCACAAAAATCCTCTTTTGGGAAATTATAACTTGATGAAGAAAATATTTGATTATATTCAACTGTTAAATTGTTTATTTCATATAATATTTAAGATTTAATCAATGATACAGATCTATTATAACTTATCCTGAGCACAAAAAGTGCAAATAAATCAATTTTTACTAGAAAACAAAAATCGGTAAAAAAAATGTGTTTGGGAAAAGTTAAGGGATTTTTTTTCAAGTTTAGGGATTTTTGTTTCTATTGCTTCGAGTATTTATTTTGACATAGGACAGCTGACTTCGAAAATGGACACCATTTTTTCTATCAGGCAATGCTTTTTTCGAATTCGTTCGGAATTTGTGATTGCTTTTTGTCGGGATTCGTATCGTGATTTTTCATTCGGAGATTTCTCCGAATGGATTTCGTGATAGGGGTGAATTTTTAGCAGTTTTCTTCTCCTTACTGCTTCGGCATCTCTAGCAATTGCGTAGGCAAACGAATCCATTTCTTTTTTGTTGCTTCTTTATTTTTAAAACAAAAAATTTTCAGAAAACAGTTTTTAAACACTGAATAAAGAAGCGAATTAATCCAACACTGTTTTTATTTGGACAATTAATCATTTGACAGCTGGAATAGTGCTCAGTAGTTATGGGATATTTTCATAAACATGGCGACCAAAGGTAAAACTAAAGTAGATTTACAAAGAAAAATATGACCTAAAATTTTCAAATTTTTCTTGACAAATTGAAACAGGCACGATATTAATTTTTAAGAAAATATTTGCCTTTTTTACTTAGGAAATTAAAAGGGAACAAAAGGAAATTATTAAAAAGTTGAACGAATTTTCGTTTTAAAAGTCTCTAAGCATTGGTATCAATGATGACAGCTAATTTCGAAATTCACTATCATTTTTTCTATGAGGCAATGCTTTTTTCGATTCCCTTCGGATTGTGTGATTGCTTTTTTTCGGGATTCGTATCGTGATTTTTCACTCTGGGATTTCTCCGAATGGATTTCATGATAGGGGTGAATAAAACATTGCTTTACGTTTAAGTATTGTTATATTTGTTCACATGGCAAAAGCTTGTATTGTTCCTTATTTTTGTTTTGTTACTTGTAATGTAGCTGGCTTTCAAGATGCTTACTCCATGCCGAAGACATTATTAAATAATAGACGATAGTGATATAGAAACAATCCTGTTGGATATACTCTGATTTTATTTACAGTGCAAGAGGAAAAATGAGGATAATAGCGATAGCAAATGATGATGCGTATACTGCTGGCCAACTTTGTGTAAGCTGCAGAATATGCCCGGCAAGCAAGATATACCCCTAGAATGCCTGATCGCGCCCATTGTGACCAAACAGACTGCCAGAGTGTGATGGAGCTAGGTCTTGTGGGTCCACTGTGACGTCATTGTTGTGGAATCCAATATCACCTAAGAAGAAAAAGTTATATAATGATCACCTTTATATTAAACCTCAATTCAAATCACTCACCAATTATAACATCATGCATAATGAACAGTGCAATGTTTTGTGACAACGATTGGACTATTTTTCGAACATTCTCTTGCTATAAGATGTGTAGTTAGATAATTTCCAAAAAACGTGCAAGGCGGTAACTCCAGCCATGGGATCATGTTGACTACCCAACTCGTGGCAATTGGAAATGTATCGTTGAAATATGTCGGCAACCACGATAGTAACATGAAAAAACAATTTATTTCACAAGAATGCGTTGGAACGCATGCATGCCCGAGACGAACGAACATCTTGATATTAGTTCAGATCTGCTTGTCCATGTTTTCTGTCAATAGCCCGACAGAACATCAAACAACAGGCAACGCTATTGTCACACTGTCGCCAGGTTTCGAGGAAGAATAAGTCGGGAATGTTTTTTCTTTTTGTTCAACACAAGCCTTCCGAAATATCGTATTTATGGAACTGAGTCTGATGGTTTTGTGCAGTCTGCTGGGAACTGAAACGTTAATGATGCGGTTTCTATCGCCAGGCATGTTGTAGTATCATTAAAATAACGTCCATGATATTCATACGAAGCCAATTACTCTAAAAATAAAATCTGAAGAAAGACCAACCGAACTAGTCAAAGACACAAAAATATATATTATTTGCTTTTGCTGTCACTGGTTTCACCACACCAGGTGCTATCGAGTGGGGAGCTTAAGGCTATGTACGCATTGTTATATTCTGTGAAAGTTAACAAACCGCCTACATCGGTATGAATTTTTTTTACTAATTTTTGTCTTTTTCAGTGAAATACTGGTCAAAATGAAAAAAAAAGTTAATTCCTGTAACTTAAATTCATTTTTCTAAGTTCTAGGGTCTAGGCTGTATGAAAATGAAAAATTATCGATTTTTTTGCAACCAAAAAAATATTTTTTACTTTTCAAACTCAACTGATTTTTATTCTCTGAAAAATCAATGGCGGCCAATGGCGGCTGTGGTAAACGTGGGTTCCCGGTCGTGGTAAACGCGGGTTCCCGGTCTAGATTTAGCTTGTAGGCAAAATGGCTAGGTAGTGCCGAAGTTGACTCTCTGGTTATACTCTGTGCCGGGAACCACAGAGTATAACCAGAGAGTCAACTTCGGCACTACCTTGCCGTTTTGCCTACAAGCTAATCTAGACCGGGAACCCTCGACCGGGAACCCTCATTTACCACACCCGCCATTGGCCGCCATTGATTTGTCAGAGAAAAAAAATCAGTTGAGTTTGAAAAGTAAAAAAAATTTTTTTGGTTGCAAAAAAATCGATAATTTTTAATTTTCATGCGGCCTAAAACTTAGAAAATTGAATTTAAGTGACAGGAATTATCATTTTTCTCCATTTTGGCTAGTATTTGACTGAAAAAGACAAAAATTAGTAAAAATTTTCATACCGATGTAGGCGTTTTGTTAAGTTTTTCAGAACATACTAGTTTGCACATAGCCTTAAACTCCCCACACGATAGCACCTGGTGTGGTAGATCCAAAAATGACATTTCTACGATCTACGTAAACAAATAATAAACAGAAAATAACTTTTGCACAAACATTTTGGATTCCGAACAATAATTGTTGATTTTTCATCACAGATGATAAATTTAACATAAAGGACTGATCTTGGCTGGTACTGCTGAGTTCAGAACTGAACTGAGTCAATCTGATATGTTTGATCTTGTAAGTATGCTTGCTAGTACTACTTTTTATCTGAGCAGCGAAACTAATGTCTGATATTTTTTGCAATAGGTTAAAGGCAAATGAATAAAAAGCTACATTCGGGAATCTTCCACCCGACTTTAAGACTCATGCAAGAACCAAATTGTCAGTTGAGTGCTTATAATTTTATGTAACTACCCAATTTCTGTTATGTAACCTTTCCTTCTTGTGAAGCATCAACAGTATTCTTCAATGGTTTTTTTTAGTCCAGAAGATAACGCATTAAAAGAAATTTGCAAGTATGCCTGGTGTAGCCCGTATGGGAATCAACAAAATAATAAAACATCTGAAACCGCTTATTGCTAATAGTAGGGGAGCCCAAGAGGGGATTTCGCGCGTTACTCGAGCGCGTCAGAAAATCATATGGGGAGAAACCTTGCACCATGTAATGTACTCCTACCATATATTAAACCTAAATGTTGGGGCGTTCGCTGAGAGCAGCCCGTCAGATTAGTAAAAAAAAGTCGATCATCGGAAATACTCGAGCGCGTCAGATTAAAAGATGGTAGGTTGATTACATCAAGAAGAGTATATATTTCAATAATCTGACAATTTGAGCGGGGCCTTCGTAAGTAGGCGAGTCACAAAGATGTAAAAAAAAATCGATTTTTCGAAATACTCGAGCGCGATTAATTTTTTTTTTATTTTGAAGGTAATTTTATCAGGATTACAGAAAACATATAATCTGACATTTTGGTTGGGGCGATTGAGGTAAAATCGTCAGTAAAATGTATAATATATGATGGTTAATAGCTCGGTTAATATTGATATTAGCAATTGGTCCATAAGACTTTTTTTGTAGAAAACTAAATTCTCTACAAGTTTGTAATTTACAATTTTTCTGTAGCTTTTGTTATTTACGAGATAACTGCGACAAAACGTGAATTTTATGCAAAAATCTGGTTAAGTGGCCCGTACCACCTTCCCGGTATGAGTAACGACTTTGCCAAAAAGAACATTTTTGTAGAGCTTTCAATTTTGAGAAAAAAACATCTTCGGTTAAAGCGATCCCATGAAATGCCGCTGAGTTATAGAAATTTAAAAATAAAAAATCAGAGTTTCCGTGTATTTTCAATGGAAAATCTTCACACCTCTTGATCGAGCACTTAAAATTAATATTAAGGGCTCAAACTTTCAGGATTTTTTTAAAAAGTATTTTCAACAAAATTTCGATACAAAATTTTTAAATACATAATATGTGTACATATTTTTTGATTGCATCCAGTAACAAAAAATAGAAACAACAAAGAATTGTTACTTTAAAATTGTCAGACTAAGAGTACGCCCCCATATAATTGTCAGATTATCATCCTGGAGGACGAAGACATCAAGTTGATCACTCTGTATAAAAATCTGACGCGCTCGAGTATTTCAAGGTCACGTGTTTTTTTTACATTTTTAAAAATCAGCCATGACTGATCGCCCCACTCAAATTGTCAGATTATTGAAATATACACTTTTTAGAGTACACTTAACATTCACTTTGAAAATCTGACACGCTCGAATAACTTTTTATTTTTTGTTTTTTTAACCTCTCTTTACGCCCATTTGCCCCCAGTAAATCGTCAGATTAATATATATCCGTTATAAGAAAGACAAAGCGCGTATACTCTATGAAAATCTGACGCGCTCGAGTATTTCAATTTAACTGTTTTTTTTTACATTTTTAAAAGCTCATACACGCCCATCGCCCCACTAAAATGAAAAACTGCCATACACTTTTTTTCGTTTTAGAACGTAAACTTCACAATCCAATAAGTCCCCATGACGCTTTAGTAACTGCAAATTTAGCGGCTCGGGCTCCCCTACTATAAGGAGCTTACTTCAATTCTTCTCTTCGGAGTAATGAGTTCTTAAATGTAACAAAACAATCGTTCAAATGTCAGAGTTTTTGTTTAACACACTCTTTTCTAGGATATGTAGCTGTGGGCGCTGTGGGTCTTTTGCGGATGACGGAAAAATTCAGTAGTACTAGTACGCTTGTAAAACCACGTGCATTCTTCTCAGACCTGCTTATAGCTTTCGACGTATGCTTGTGTCCTTATACAGACCATGGCCATTGCAGAAATATTTGCCGAAGGTAAAAGAACAAGAAGAGTATACAGCGAATAGCGAATATCTCGTTAGCGTTTTGCCAAAGCTAGAGCGCATATTATAGCTTCATTAGACATGATGGCAACATAAGCAGTCAAGCAGACTTTGATAGGAAACGGATTGGAAAACTGTGTCTTTGCTTTCCTACTCCGCAAAGCTTGCATCGAATTTCTGTGGACCATTTAGAGATGCAGCTAAAAGTGCTCCGACGATGCTATCTATTGCCGTCTGGATCTAAAGGATTGGACATAAGAGCTGTGGTATGTTAATAATTGTTTTTATTTTGGCTTGTAATTCTAGAGTTACTTATTCTTTTAGGAGAGAGACGTTGAAGAAGGTGCTAATATGCTCATGACTAAACCTGAAATGCATTATTTGGATATCTTAGGACAGACTAAAGATGCACTTATGAATTTGCCTTTATAATGTTAACCAGGTGAGAAGTCATACTTTGCTGTAGAAAGACTGGAATTCTATAGATGACTTCAATATCTATGATGAGTCTTTAAAATTATGTTTTTTTTTTTTAAAGTAAGGAAAACATTGTGCATGTACATAACTGTCCTATTCGTTGTCCTCCCAGGAAAATGTTTGATAAATGGAACTGTTTCATCAAAAAGTTGTCCATGATTCAAAAAACTAAACTAAGAGTATGCATGCTAATATCCATTTTTCTTAGTATACCTTAGTATACCTAATAAAAATAAACAAGCGGCGCGAGAAAATTATTAAATTAATCTTTATTTAATCTTTAGTTCTCTGTATCCATTAAATAAAACAATCAAAGTATTCACCTTACATTTGCAAAAAAAACTTGTTTAATTTGTACGTATCCATAAAGTTTTTCGATTTGGGTTCAGGCTCCATCTGCTCAGCTTGACAAGGCTTCTTTGTGGGTGGTGAGTCAGCTGAAATGCTTAGCTCTTTAACTTTAAACACTCGATACTTTTAATTGCATTGCAGATTTGATTTGGGATTTTTTTTGCTTAGGATTAGACTTTCATAGCAAAGCTTGCGATTAGGAATTCACACAATTAATAACAAATTGCCAGCTTGAAGTGAAAAAATGTAGACAATGCTTCAGAGATCAAAACTACATTACTTACTGAGCAAGGAAGATTTTGAACCAAATAGGAGATTCCCAACAAAATATGAGAAGGATAAGCTAGCTTGTCATAAATTATAAAACTTAACCGTTCAGTTTAATATCTCAGACAACGAGTATACACTTTTTATTCTCTTATACAACAAGCAACGGTAATTTAACTCACATACAATAATTATTATAATATCGAAATTCAATCCACAATCCACTAGCTTTTCTATTTGTTATACCACAGAACGTTTCTTTCCATTGATTCAAAGGCAGCGATTGTAGGAAGTGTGTTTTCTGCACTCACTTTCAGCGTGTATTTTTAATGTTTTTTTTTTTTTTTTTGAAACAACGGTGACAGTCCTGTCTGGATCATGATGAGTATGACCTCAAGTTTCTGCACACAGTTAGATGAAATCCTGCGAAGACTACGTGGATCAGATAGATATTTTGTTGATTACGAGAACTCTAAGAAATTACTTACCATTTGTGCGGCAGGAAAAGGACTTGGGTTCCATGTTGTTGGACGTTGTGTTACAGCTCCTTATTTTGCCCGAACGCATATTGTATGCGGCACAAGCAATGGATAGATGTGGGGCAAAACTCATCAGTGCTGTAGAGGAAGCCATATCACGCCATACATTCAACACTCCCCATTATTGCAAAGTACCGACATGCATCAAACAATTTACAAGCCCCCACCTCTATTAAACATGCATACATAACGTCAGTGGTTATTGAAGAACTACGTGAAAGTAATGAGATCAGTGTTCAGCCTCAGACCACCTTATTACTAAGCCTCTTGGGTTCTTTGTGCTGCAAATGGTTAACATTCCTGTCTGCTACGTGGGAGTTCGAAATCCGAAACCTAAAACCTTTACCTGGCAAGTACTCCGAGAGTAATTACACTGTTATAAAAAAAGGGCATTATTATAATATTGTTTCCGAAGTAATTTAGTATAAAATACTTACAAGAAATAAAACATCAACATCATTTTGCAACTGTCAAAAATAAGTGTCATCTTATTTTTTTTTTTTGTTTATTGAAGTTTAGAACTTCACCACGACTCCATTTTTAATCAAGAAATAGGTCGCCATTTTGAATTCGTGTTGAAAAATTTTTTGAGGGTGTTTCAGGCAAGGGGGGTACGAGTTGGTACTCTGTATTATCTACTCTGTGCCGGGAACCCTCGACCGGGAACCCTCACTTACCACACCCGCCATTGGCCGCCATTGTGTTGTGCGAGAAAAAAAATCAGTTGAGTTTGAAAAGTAAAAAAAAATTTTTTGGTTGCAAAAAATTCGATAGTTTTTAATTTTCATGCAGCCTAGAACTTAGAAAAATGAATTTAAGTTGCAGAAATTAACATTTTTTTCCATTTTGGCCAGTATTTCACTGAAAAATACAAAAATTAGTAAAAATGTTCATACCGATGCAGGCGTTTTGTTAAGTTTCACAGAATATACCAGTTTGCACATAGCCTTAAACTCCCCACTCGATAGCACCTGGTGTGGTAAGTCAAAAAAATGCCAAATGACAGATATAAATAAAAGTTTAGAAATAATTTATCAAATCGATCACGATGTCCTATGCAGGGAAGGACAAAATTATAAAGTAAGTAATTTATTAAGAAAGCGCTTGCAAGTAATACAAAATATTAATAATAATCCTATAGACAAGCTCAAAGAAGAATTACAATTGCAAGAGTCTGATGTTGAAGTTATCGAATCAGAGGCAGCCGAAGCATGAATTTAGTTTAGTTTAGTTTATTTCATCAATCAGAGTCTTACATTCTCTTACAGATTACGACTTACATACTAAATAATAATGACAATAATATAAATATGTAAACGGATAGAAATATGTATATATGCATTAAGATATTATGTTTGGATTAGATATCAAAACAAACATGACATTTTTTTTAAAACTATCTCTTGCACAGAGTTGAAAAATATCTACAAAGGATAAAATACTATTCGTCACTTTGATGCAACGTGAGATGGGTTCGTTTCTTCCGTAATTATATCTAGAAAACTCATCACGTAGGTAGAAGCCCGTGCGAAGGTTTCTGCAGGGAAAATACAAATTAATCTTCTCAAGCAAATAAGAACAATTTATGTGATTACTTAAGATATCTTTGATCATCATAATTGAAAAGTATCTTCTTCTTAATTCAAGCGTTTGCATACCAAACAGCTGACACCTTACAGAGTAAGGAGGCCTATCAATGTTCCAATTTAGTTTATAGAAAGCGTATCTAGTAAAAGATTTCTGCACTCTTTCAATCCTTAATGAGTGAGTGTTGTAATACGGATTCCAAACAACACTACAATACTCCAGATTAGATCTGACAAAAGCTGAGTAAAGGCATTTGAGCGCATAAGGATCACGGAATTCTTTTGTGTTCCTTCTTACAAATCCGAGCATCTTATAGGCTTTATTTACTATATAGTCAATATGGGATTTGAATGAAAGTTTACAGTCCAATATGACTCCAAGGTCTTTCTTTTGATTAACCTTTTCTAAAACAATATCATCTATTGAATAATCAAACAAAATTGGTGAGTTTTTCCTATAACAGGTAAAACTTTGACATTTAGAGACGTTCAAGAAAAGCAAATTCATATTACACCACAACGCTAATTTGTTCAGATCTTCTTGCAATAATATGCAATCATCAACAGATTTTATAGTTTTAAAAATTTTAACATCATCGGCATAGAGCAAATAATTGGAAGAATTCAAAACATTAGGAATATCATTTATGAATAGTAAAAACAGTAAGGGTCCAATATGGCTTCCCTGTGGAACACCAGAGGTTACTTTGATAGTTTTGGATTTGAACTTTTTAATTTTAACGTGCTGGATCCGATTATATAAATACGAGCGTATCCATTTTAAAAAATGAAATCCCAGCAGTGAGAGTTTATGAATAAGTATTTCATGATCAACCCTATCAAAGGCCTTAGCAAAATCAGTGAAAACAATGTCAGTCTGAAAACCCTTTTCAAATCCTTTGACAATGGAGTTACATAAAACAGTGAGATTAGAAGCTGTTGATCTACCTGACATAAAAACCATGCTGAGATTCTGCAATAATATTTTTGGTGAAAAATTAAAGTTTATCACAGACAATCTTTTCAAAAATTTTCGGAATAACAGAAAGCTTACAAATTGGTCTATAATTGCAAACTTTTTGTCTGGATCCAGATTTGAAAATTGGGGTGATGTATGATTTTTTCCACTCATCTATAAATTGTCCGGTTCGTAGAGACAAATTGAAAATTAAGCAAAGAGGTAGCGCGAGAGATGTTGCACATTTCTTAATAATTTTAGGAGAGATTTCATCTGGCCCAGGGCCCTTATTTTCGTTTATACCTTTCAAGGCTTCAAATACTTCTTCTCTACTTAAAATTATGCTTCCGATATCAACAACATTGTTTGGTGGCAAAAAATTTGGGAAAACAGTATATGACGTAAGAGAATATACTGATTTAAAATAATCTGCAAAAAGATTACAGATTGTTGATAGATCACTGGAAGTACTGTCAGAGAACTCCATGTAATTGGGCAATCCAGTAGTATTTTTTTTAGTGTTAATAAAACTTCAAAAATGTTTAGTATCAGCTTTGATTTGGGATTCAGCATCTAAGATAAAATCATTATATAAGAATTTATTGAGCACATCAAACTCTTTCTGTAAAGTAAGGTAGTTCTGATGGTTGGCCAGAACATTTCTATTTTTTTTATAAATCTTATAAGCTTTGTTTTTCCTATTCTTAAGGTTTGAGAGTGTTTTATTAAACCAAGGGGGATTCGAGTTTTGTTTAAAGATTTTTTTTGGGATGTAGCCATCTGAGGCTTGTTGTAAATACAATTTGAGTATCTCAAACGCTTGAGTTAATTCACGATCTAAAAAGATTGTCTCCCAATCAATAGAACTAAGAAATAGGTTCATCGCATCAAAGTTTCCTTGTTTAAAATCAAAAAATTCAATAATGTCATGAGAGTTTGAGATATATGACAATATTTTACAATCAATATATAGACAAACGTGATGTGTTGTGTTATCTACAACTGGAAAATTTACTCTATCTAGATAGACTTCAAGTTCTTTATTTACAAAAACTAAATCAAGAATCCGATTAAGCATATTTGGGATATAATTTAATTGCGTAAGGTTAAACTGACTATGCAAATCAATAACTGAGCTCTCAATATCTGTAGTAACATTAAATGGGACTAAGCAATTATCATCAGTGTCAAACTTCCAAATAATATCCCCAATATTGTAATCACCCAAGCAAATAACGTGGTCAGAAGGACCCAAGTTACATAATAAATCTCTACAATTGTTCAAATACAGATTGTAAAGCTCTAAAGAAGCACCTGACCGAATGTAGCTCGCACATAAATACAAATTAGTTTTTTTTTCCTAATGATACTTTGACAATCAATTGATCAACATCAAAATTATGAGTAAAGTTATTTGATAACATGTCTAATTGGGAAGAAATAAATTTAGATTGAATTGCAATTAAAACTCCACCACCTCTATCATAACCCGTTGTTGTCGCACAACGATCCTTACGATATACTGTATACTGGCGAGTATTAAAAATTTCACTAGTAAAATGACTGTCATTCAGCCAGGTTTCCGTTAAAACAATGATTTCATAATCTTTAGATGCAAAATACAAATATAAATTATTGAGTTTTGATCTTACACCTCCTACATTTTGGTAGTAAATATTGAAACTGTCATATCGAGGATTAACAACATCAGGAATAACTGCAACACAAGGAACATCAGCAACACCAGGAACATCATCAGCATCAGGAACATCAGCAGCACCATGATCATTAACAACATCAATAAAACCACCAGCAACAACGTCAGCAATAGAATCGTTATTATTTGTGATATGAAAATCGGCAACATCATTCAGTCTGATTTCATCAAAACGAACGTCAGCAGCAACATCGGCATCATTTATGGCAACAAAATCAACATAATTGAAGAGATCACCAACATCATCAGGAAAAGAAGGTGATTTGTTTAACTGCCCGCCAACATTAGTTTTGGGCCCAATTCGTTTTTTGGACGATTAATAAATTGTTTGACTTGAACTCCCATTGGCCAAGTAGACTTTTGAAGAACATCGTTATAGAATTCAACCGGGACTCCAAGCTTAAAATTAATAAAATGTAGCGATGAAACATCAACATCTTTTTTTATTAATTTAGAGCAGACTATATTTGATGTTGGTAATTTAAGTTTTTGGGCAACATACTTAATCACATCTTGTTCGCTGACTGTTTTCATAAGACGTGAGAGATGAATAAAACGGAGCCTAGGAACAGATGGAAGCAAGATAATCGCTTCCAGATTATTTCCTGCATAGGTTTCAGTACCATCATGTATCACAACATCTGCAACATCGACGTCAGCATCGGCATCAACCACAAGAACAGCTTCATTAGGTTTAGCATCATTTACATTAGCGCAAGCAACACTACTTCTCTTAACAGCATTATCATTTCCTTTATTTGCCTTTCTTCCATTTACGCCGCCAACAACATCAAGGGAAACCCCAGCATTGGTTTTAATTTGCATTTGAACATCATTGGATAAATTGCAGTTTCGGTCGTCATTAGCAATTGAGTTTTCTCCCATGATATCTGCAGTAGCAGTAGCAGAGATCTCATTGGAAACATTTGTTGACTTATTGGAAACGTTGGTTGATTTAGGCTGCGTAGGTGTAACACATGTGAGAGCCAGAGAATGCGGGTTTTTAGAAAGAGCATTATCTTTTAAGGAAATGCGATCGTGTGGAGTGGATGATCCCGTCAGAGTAAGTTTTTTATTAGTCGCTGTGGAAAACCGTTTGTTGTTCACATTCATATCAACTATGAGGTTTCTCTGAGCACGAGTGGTGTCGCGAACATGACGGCTTGTATCCAATTTAGCTGTATTTGAACTAGATTTGCCAGCAGCACTCTGAGAACAATCCAAAAAGTATATAGAGAGATCTCTTATTTTTTCTATGTATACACGCAATGGAATATGCATACACTTTTCACATTTAAAATATAAACCTTTACAAGATCTTATTGTTTTTAAGTCTATTTTGCTAATAGCACAGCAGTTGAAATGTGAACTTTTTCCACATAAATCGCACGATAGAAAATAATCATCGGAAATTAATTTAAGACATTTTTGACATTTAGAATCCATTTAAGAAATGTTAATTAAAGAGAAAAGAAAAAACACAGCCGATCGATAATACATCAACGAATCAACTGAAATTCCAAATGGACCTAGATGACCCTGAAGTAAATATCGACCATAAGGAATATAACTTGAGTGAAAATGTGGAAACATGGACAGACTTCCTATACAGTCGATACCACCCCCGCTCAATAAATATTATCAAGGAGTATAAACATTCTCCCACACTAGAATCACTAGACACATTTACCAACGGAGTGCAGAGATAATCGAACATGTTCCATGTTTCCATGTTCCTTCCTCTATCGTCTGAAGAATGCACCCCTGTCTAGCAGCCTAAGGGCCTTTTGTAGTGACCTAACAAACTATGGTCGCAAATTAACTGCTGCTGCTATAGCCTTGCCATTCCCAATGCGTAATGACGAAGACCTCATCGATTGTCTAGACAGATTCGAAGGAGATATCTCCACGCAATTGTCGCCTAACTATAAAATTAAAACTATGTTGTGCAGGCGCTGTGTGTACGGGGAATACCGAAAACACGACTCAAACGCCCAATGCAGCAAGCACAATAGCAAATGAGGATGGCTGCCTATCGCTGCGACTCTGTTTCGGAAATGTTCCAGTTGTGCCTGCAATGTCAGAACCATTCAAGTATGGCCCATGTGTTAGCTCTGGAAGAAGTTATGGTAACCGGAATACCATTCCCTCGAGAAATGTTTGATGAAGCTTTAGATAGTAGAGTATTTATATCGGGCAATAAGTGCGACCCGGATGAGAAGATCAAGTCGTTACCAACTATAGCTTCGGTTCAATGCTCTGGTGACATTAACGACACACTGGAGACTTTGCACCGAGAGGTAAAGCGAGTGAAAATTGCTAAATTGCATCGGTTCAAGGACGCAGGTCTAGAACAGGACCACTATGATGAGCATATCCTAAAATGCCGATTTCCCAACTATATTGGATGACCAAAACACGTCCGGGTTATGGCCGGTGTATTGGAAGGTGATTTATTTGTCGGCCAAAAGCGGAGGAACATCGAGGTCTGCTGAGCATAAGACACCCAATGGAGCATGGAATTGTGACAGATTGGAATGATATGGAGCGTATTTGGAGCTATATTTACAGTAAAGAACAACTGGCCACAATCACAGAAGATCATCCTGTTTTGCTGACAGAAGCACCATTCAAACCCTCGAAGAAATCGAGAAAAAGCGGGCGAGTTCTTTTTTGAGGGTATTAATGCTCCAGCCCTTTTTTTTCCATGCAAGCAGTGCTCAGTTTGTACGCAACTGGACGAGTAACTGGCGTTGTTTTGGACTCGGGCGATGGTGTGACACATACCTATCTACGAAGGATTCGCAATGCCCCACAGTATTATGCGGGTAGATATCGCTGGTCGAGACACACATACGAAAAGAAGGATTCAACTTTCGATCAACGGCTGAATTCGAAATAGTCCGATCGATCAAAGAAAAGATGTGCTATCTGGCTAGTAATCCACAAAAAGAAGAAAACATTGAAGCTGAAAAAGCAGCTTACACATTACCCGATGGAAAGACAATTGAGGTAAGCTACCGTTTCCTTTTTATTAAGTTGAAATTTAATTCTTTTATCCTTTAGATTGGTCCAGCACGATTTAGAGCTTCCAAAAGTTGAAATGGATTTGAATTCCGACCCAGTACCGTGTCACAGGACTTGCAAAATCTCGAGAAACTCGACCTATCTTATGCCGAGGTGTTGCGACGAGTAGATGCATGTAAACAACCCTACCTTCGAAGGAAATAAAGACAGTGAAGAGACACCTTTTACTTGCATATATTTACATGCACAATTTACCATTTAATTAAAGGGAGAGATTGAGAAGTGATGAAGTTTGCTGTAACAGATTTGATAATTTTAAATATGTATATCGAACGCGTCTTAGCGATAGAATTGCTTATTAATATAGTTTATACATTTCATCAATATTGTTCGGATGATAAAACAATCATGTCGATTATGGAATCCGCAATAGTCTATTCCCGCGGATCTCATCCGATCCGCAAGGCATCCGCATCCGCATTGAACACAATTATTGAATCCGGCGGATGAACTGCAATGTCGATCCGCGACACCACTTTACCTTATCCTATACCACCTGTCAAATGGCTTCATTTGACTTTATTCAAGTGGCATTCTTCATCTGTAAAAAAAAGGAATAAGAAATTAAAACTTGCATAAATCTAATAAAATAAATTTTAAATGGACTCCGTAGCGTTTTTTTTTTAATAGAAATGAAACTGGAAGGAAATCCGATGCAGTTTCCATAACTTTTTGAGCTGCCTAATATTGTGTAGGTGAAACTAACTTGATTGAAAAGAAAAAGTTTAATAAAAAGAATTACATAATTCATTTATCTAAACCAGGAATGTTTTGGTGTTTGGTCTGTTTTTCGTTTTGATTCGTCACGATCGTCTTTGAACGTTGTATTACATTGATTTTTTGCCTACTACTACTTCAGATCGAAATTGAGTTGCATGTTAATTCAATTCTTTCAGGGGTTGATGATGTGCCTATTGTAAGAAGTCGACGCAAAATGCTTAATCCACAACTTTTATTCGAATTTTTCGAATAGCGTTGCAAAACACTAAAAAAAAACCTACACAAATGAACAAAAAACATAGTACCAAGAAGAATTTACATTCACTTTTAAATATCCGCAACAATTTTGGTGCGGATGAGAAACGCCAAAAATTGTATGGAGTGCGGATGAACAACGGATTCGGTAATACGCCTTTTTTTAGCCTGTGTTATCGACAGTCTTTTACTTTCACACCGTCGGATTCATTGCGGATTCGATAATAGCAAAAATGTCAAAACTCGTGCGGATAGCTTCCGCAGTCCATTTTTCGGATTCCATAATCGGGGTGAATAAAAATGTGATAACTGATAAGACTTATGCGTTATTTGTATGGCGGAATAACAGTGACAAGAGGGGTTGGTTTCTCTTCAACGACGAGAGACAGCTTTGGTTTTTGGAAGCATTAAATACTACTGAGGTTTGTTATTGTAGTTCCAAATCAAAAGTGATTTTTACTATGCTACCATATTTAAATGGCAAGTGAAATCACTTTTGATCGGGAATTTTTTAATTGAAAATGTGATGATGCAGGTTTGTAGTCAATGCCATACCTGATTAGGAAATATATAATTTGTAGCTGTATGTCTATTCATATACAAGTGACTCCACCAAATACACGAAGAGTGTTTCAATTTCTGATTTTGATAGAAATTCTTGGTACATTTTTTGGAGTTACATCTATATTAATAGACATAGAGCTATAAAGTATATATTTTCTGATTAGAAATTATATTTATCACAAAGCTGTATAATTTTTTTTTTAATAAAAAATTTTTTTGAAAAAATTCCTTATCTAAAGCCGTTTTGATTGGTTTTAGTCAAAAAAAGTAGAAAATGATAGCTTTTGAACTAAACTTTTTTGAAATATAGCTCGCATTGAAAATCTCATGATGGAACTTTGTAGCTAATACAATAGAGACTCCGAAAATGTAAAGTTAGTAACCGTAAGTGTAGCCATTCATCACCAAATGTTTTCGATTTTTCAGATAAAGTTAGCTGATTGGAAGTCGACATTAAACCATGACGACAATTTTTGAAAAACTTATCACAATGAAAATCTTAAAATGCCAAAATACTGTCTACGTTATGCTGAGCTCAAAAAGCCTTCATTTGTCTCTGTAGCACAATTATTAACCAATTGTCAACAGTTTAAGTTTCCACTTTTTCTTAACACAAACAAAAGTGGAAACTTAAACTGTTGGCAATTGGTTAATAATTGTGCTACAGAGACAAATGAAGGCTTTACAGATTTTCATTGTGACAAGATTTTTAAAAATTGTCTACATGGTTTGATGTATGCTTGTAGCAAAAAAAATTGTAAACAAATTTTGAAAGTAAAATACTTTAATACGAAACCAATACGATATAAAACATAAATTCACATATAAAGAAGGATACAAATTTAACTCTACAACCTGAAACTCATGCAGGCATCTTTGTTCTCCAGGGAACACAGCATCTCTGCCATCTTTCGTTCATGTTCCGCTTTCTCAGGTGTGGAAGAAACACTACTTTGACCAGTTTGGTTATTTAGTGTCGTTGGTGAGCTACCGTTTTGGATTACAGTTCCTGCCAGACGTGTCTTGTCTACGATAAATTGTATTGTCTTGTAGAGTTCACGCAGCTAGATTGGAATTCTCTCGATGTGCTGAATTGATTCACGACTAGCTATGATTTCGTTCTTCATGTCTTCGTCCCACAAGTCACCAGCTCAGTTAAAGTCTTTCAGAAGATGCTGATTGACGATCTGGAATTCACCGGACAGGACTCGTCTGTTGTAGATGTTTGAAGTGTACGGTTCAAAGAACTCATTGTTGTGGTTGATGCAGTTGGCATTGAAGCAACAAGTAGAGAGTTGCGAACGCCATGTTTGGCAATTTTTCCTTTAAGAGCAGCCCAATCCCAGTGGTCGGTTGTAGCAGGTTGTAGTTTTGTTCCACATGTCATATTGCAAAATACCTTTGCTGACTGGACTTCCTTCGTACGTTTCATATATGGGCCTTCCTTCTCAGCCAGCTCACAACTGGCTTCCAGAGCCCCGTAGTAGATTGTCTGAAAAATCTGCGGGTTAATGAATTTAAAAATTAATTTATTTAGAAATACTTACAAGAAATAAAACATTACAAAATGTTGCAATATTTTGGAACTGTCAAAGATAAATGTCATCTTGTTTTTTTTTTATTTATTGTAGTTTGGAACTTCACCACGACTCCATTTTTAATCAAGAAATAGGTCGCCGTTTTGAATTCGTGTTGAAAAATTTTTTGAGGGTGTTCAGGCAAGGGCGGTACGAGTTGGCACTCTGTATTATCTACTCTGTGATGTGAATCTAACAAACTGTCAAAATTATTCATTTACAGCCTTATTTATAAACCCATAATAGGGAGCGAATAGCGCTATGTTCCTCTTATAATACCTCTGAACAGAAAAACCTATTTATAAAACTTTTTGAACGTAACATAGAGGTAGAATTGTTATGGATGGTGGTATTGGCTGTATGGGAAAAGAAAAAAAATGCATTGATGTACTCAAAAAGAAAACGTAAACAAACTTACCTGGGAAATTGTTGATCCTACGTCGACTGGAATTTTTCTGCCAAACGTTCCTGAGCAAAGATAGAATACCTGTGAAAAGTAAAAAGAAAAGAAAAGTGAAACAAAATGCTTTCTTAAATATAGAAAAACACAAATCAAATAGAAAAATACTCGGCCAGAATGTCGCAGTAAAACAAAAATATACAAGAAGTGTCACTCGTCAGTCGTCACAACTATACCAAAAAGAGAAAGTGAACATTTGATGTGGAATGTGGAACTTGCTTGAGAGTATCTCTATGGCAAGTGGAACTTGTCTCTGCAACCACCGCTGTCGCCTCTGCTATTAATGAAGTGACAGTAGGGTAGGAATTTTTTGTGAAAAATAGATTATTTTTAAATTAGGTATTTAGGTATTTATTTGTTATATTTATTTATATAGTATTTATTTATGTATATTTAGGGTAAGTGTTATTTATTTTATTTAGTTATTTATTTATATGTTATGTTCTAGTGCATTGTTAGGTATTTCTGATGTGCGCATTTATTTATGTATTGTATGTGCATAGGCAGTTTATGTTAAGTTAAGTATTTTATGTATTTATGTAAGTATGTATTATTGTACTTTATGTTTATATGCGCATATTATTTAGCATTTTGTAATTATCTTAGGTCAAAATGGAAATAAAAAAAAAAAGAAACGCCACCACATCATTCTCACTAGCGATGCTACGGCAGACGCCACTGTGAGTCGCCTGGTACTTTCTTAAAGAGGCTGGTGATAGTAAATGATGTGGATGTGGATGGCAAAACAAACCGTTCGACTTTGAACATGGAAAAGAAAGTCATCTTCAAACTAAGATTCAAAGTCGATGGTGTAGCAAAAAATATTTGAGTGCAATTTTGAAATTTTGATTTTATATAGTATATTTCGCGTAAGTTAGTTTATCTTTGTATATTTGAGTGTTTAAATTATTTATAATGTAATATTTAATGCAGTGGGCTCGAAGAAAAAGATAAGAACTTTGAAGTACAAAATAGTGAAGCACATATATGTACATACATGGTACATTCATACACAAAAAAAAATACCACGGGTGAGATAATTTCAAATTTTTTTAGTGCAATATACTGAATAGGATTTTTGTTAGTTCTGGGGGTCAGGGCTACCAGATTTAACTTCAGAAAAGAGAAGTTTGTCGACACCAACAAATAGTATAAAAGAGCCCATACGAGTGAGAAAATTTCTCAGTACCTGGATACGAGCCTGTGGGTACCCAGGCTAACAAGTAAACCCAAAATTAGACCCCCGAGCCGTGGGTACATTTTATTTACGTTTATTTATGCCATTTAAATTAAGTCGTGCAAGAAAAAAAAAGGAAATGTTATGTATGTTTGTCATAAGACAACAACAACAACAACAACGATATTGAACAAAACATTGAAAACAGTGCAATTGACCGAGTGCAAGGGCAAGGCCAGGTCCGGCCTGAAGTGTGAAGCGCCGGCAGGGCCCTAACATAAAAATTTGTTCCTGTTTGCTGGATTTAGTGATGTTATTTTTAAGAAGTGTTCGGCGTGATTTTTTTTTTTGTTATTTATTTATTTATTTCGTTTTTGTCAATAATTTTTAATATTTATTTTACATTTTATAGTTTTTTTTTATAACCTTTTTATTAATTTGTCATACCATTTTGCTCAATTTTTTTTTACATTTTTGTTGATATTTCTTTTTGTTGCGTGTTGAATTTGTTGGTTTTTTTTTATTCTCGTTTGTTTAGGGCCGTGATCGTTTCCTTGTCGATTCTTAGGCTATTTTGTTTGTACGAGGCCACTTTGCGGCCATATATCCGCTACAGGGAGCTCCTTTTAGGCAGGAAAAGTAGTAGGGTGAAAGCAATCCCAGGTAGCCTAGGTGACAAAGAGATCAGTAGCGCGTCCAAAAAAGAAAGAAACCTAGAAAAAGATAAAACGAATGAGAAAAAAAAATAAAATAAATTACCGAAAACACACAAGTACACAAAAACAATTAAACTACAGAAAGAAAGAGATTCAAAAACTAAAGAGGATACAAACATAAAAATTATAAAAATACAAAAAAATATAAAATCTTAAAAATACAAAAAAAAACATAAAAACATAAAAATACAAAAAAACATAAAAATATATAGAAAAAAATAAAAACAATATAGGATTAAGGTTAGGTTTAGGATTTTTGTTATTTATTCTTTTTTCTTTGTTATTTATTAGTTTTCTGTTAATTTATTATTTTCTGGTTTTGTTTAAATTTTAGTTTCATTTTAGTTATATTTGAGTTGTTTTGGATTATTTTGTTTAAATTTCATTTTTTGTTTGTTAGTTTTTTTTTGGTCGAAAATAAATATGTGCATCACGCCGGCAGGTTGAAGCAGAGGTTTTTTTTTCCTTGTTCTGCGATAGTAATGATGGCGTGCTAAGCACGATTTCAGGGGGATGAGGAGGTTGGCGGTGCACCGGTGGTGATTGGTTTCTCCTGGCAGCGGTGATCGCGTACGGGGAACTCGACAATATGGCCGACCGAGTTCCATGGTTGGGTGGGCTACAGGCCACACTGCGATGTCACCAAGCAGTGCCTGAAGTGTGGTAAGGTTTTTGTGGTGGTGGTTTTTTGGCACGATATATGTTTTTGTAATGTGGTTTCCGTCTGGCGAAGAGGCAAGATCCCCCCCTAATCCGGCGAGCTAAGCTGAGCATCGCAAGCGTGCCAGGTCTCTTCGTCACGACACTTCCTTTTCCCTTCCTTTTCCAATATCCGTTTCCTTCCTTTTCTTTTTACTTTTCCTTTATTCTTTCCTTTCCTTTTCCATATTCCTTTCCAATCTTTTGCTTTTTCCTCTACCTCTACTTTCTCGCTACCTAACCCAATCCTCTACCTATTCCAATTCTATTTCTTTTTCCAACTACCTTTCCCAACCTTCAACCCCTACCTTATTACAGAATATGCTGAACGTCGATTTAGGTAGTTTAGTTTAGTTTAGTTGATTTATTTAGCAGAACTCTGCTATTGAAACTCATTTTACAATTTTTAACTTAAAAATAAGTATATACATTTTTTTAAATATTGATTTAATTACTGTAAGGATATTTCAGTTTTATAAATTCAATTACATATCTTTTAAATTTTTTGAAATCTATTTCATTTTTAGTTTCATGTGGCAATGTATTGAATAGCCTACATCCTTTATATAGAATAGTGTTTTGGGTAATATTTTTAATATAGCTTGGTAGTCTGAAATCATCTCTATTCCTCAAGTTATATGGCTGAGATTCACCGACATATCTTAAATATTTGCGTAAATATTGGGGTAGAAGACCATTTTTAATTTTATAAACAAAACAAAGTACATTAACAAAAATTCTTTGCTTTACACTCAACCATTTTTGTGAGGATGCTTTTTGTCAAAGGCTGAGGTAAGCTCAGCGGATCCAGAGTCTTCTAAAGAAGCAGCAAAACTTTAGATTATTGAAGCTAGTTTATTTCCGATATTATAAATAGTTTTAGGTTTAATACATTTCATACAATGTTTTACAATGTTAATTCATATTTCTATTTCGAATTCTGTATTTATGAGGGTAGATTCCACGCCTCTCCTGGTGAAGTTTCACTTGGGGTTCGGCAGGGATGGTGCTAGTCCGGGATTCACGACCAGATTCTTGGATTCGTCCTGGTGCCAGGCGGATGAAGACTTCCTGTCCTGGATTGGTCTTGGGCCACTTGGATTACGGTTTTCTATCTGGGTTATGTGCTTCCAGCTCTTGGGCTCAGATTATGGTTGCCTGTCTGGGTTTAGAGGCGCTGGGTTCTTGGTATCTCTCCCTGGATAAAGTAGCTTCTGTTAAGATACTTGTAAGAGGGTATTAATGGTTGCTCTGAGGCAGCAGGAGCCACTATAAATTCACAACGAGGTAGCGTTGGACACTATAAATTCACAACGAGGTAGCGTTGGACACTATAAATTCACAACGAGGTAGCGTTGGACACTATAAATTCACAACGAGGTAGCGTTGGACACTATAAATTCACAACGAGGTAGCGTTGGACACTATGGATTCACAACGAGGTAGCGTTGGACACTATAAATTCACAACGAGGTAGCGTTGGACACTATAAATTCACAACGAGGTAGCGTTGGACACTATAAATTCACAACGAGGTAGCGTTGGACACTATAAATTCACAACGAGGTAGTGTTGGACACTATGGATTCACAACGAGGTAGCGTTGGACACTATAAATTCACAACGAGGTAGCGTTGGACACTATAAATTCACAACGAGGTAGCGTTGGACACTATAAATTCACAACAAGGTAGCGCTGGACACTATGGATTCACAACGAGGTAGCGTTGGACACTATAAATTCACAACGAGGTAGCGTTGGACACTATGGATTCACAACGAGGTAGCGTTGGACACTATAAATTCACAACGAGGTAGCGTTGGACACTATAAATTCACAACGAGGTAGCGTTGGACACTATGTATTCACAACGAGGTAGCGTTGGACACTATAAATTCACAAGGAGGTAGCGTTGGACACTATGGATTCACAACGAGGTAGCGTTGGACACTATAAATTCACAACGAGTTAGCGTTGGACACTATTTACTCACTCAGTCTAGCTTCCTGAACTCTGCTTCTGCCCTGCCGGTACCGGAATCCTACTATGATGACTATGATGAGTTCCCTACTTGTCCACTGCCGGGACTTGAACTGATTTTCATGTATTTCACTGGTTCCCTTATACACCTTTTGGTAGTAAGTGACTGTGAGCTGTATAGGTCAATAAAATATGACTCCACGTGGAGTCATTGGTAAGCTGCTGGTGATGTTGTTTTTATATGTTATATCACCATTATCGTTGCCTTTGTTGGTACATGCAAAATTTTCAATGGCATCGGTGTTGTTGGTGGTTTATCTGGCTGTTGAATTTGGTTTGTGGAGGCGAAAATGTAATGGGTCATTACATTTTAACATATTCAACATTAATCTTATCGGTGTATAACGATTACATTTAAGTATTATACGCATGGACTTATTTTGTAGACGTTGTAATTTTAACAGAACATTATCAGAACATTGATACAGAATTGATGAACAATACTCGAAATGAGGTTTTATCATTACATGAAAAACATTGATTGCGCACATTAAAGACAATTTATTTCAAATTCTGTTAAAGAACCCTGTAGTGACACAATCGTTTTAACTTGGAACGCATCGCTTCCAAATGTCAAAGACTTATATACAAATAGAGTAAATATATACAAAGATATATTCCGTTACAGCCAGTAGCTATAAAAACCCAAAACGAAATTGTTAAAAATGAAGTCTTGTCAAACCAGTTTAACGCAACACAACCTTTATAACTTTTGTACCTAAAATTAATTAAAGTGAATTCAGTAAAACTTAGTATATTCTTTTAATTGCTACGCGATACACCTCAATTGGTGACCCCGAAAAATTAATTTGACTGTATTTAAGTAGCTACCACAAATATTCGAAGTAAAATTTTCTAATCATTTTCATTTCCCTAAAAATAACTGCACAATAGCTAAAAATGCCGCAAGAGGAAGAGAAAGACAATGTACAGCAATCAAGCAGCGAGTCAAGTCGCTCTCTGGATAACGGGTCGGTTAATCGCAAACTAAACGAACACGAGGGAACTGAAACATTATCAAAAATAACTGTCAAGGTTCCACCCTTTTGGCACGAGAAACCTGAAATATGGTTTGCCCAAATGGAAGCTCAGTTCGATATTGGAAAAATACGCAGCGACATTTCTAAATTCAACACAGTGGTCAGTGCCATCGAATCAAAAGTGCTTACTCAAATATCGGACGCTGTTCTGTCTCCACCTGCAAACGACAAATACGGGAATCTGAAACGAGTTATAATCGAACATTTTGGTGATTCCGAACAAAAGAAAATTAAGAAATTGCTTTCTGAAGTAGACCTCGGTGACAAACGTCCATCGCAACTTTTGAATGAACTTCGTAGCTTAGGTGGATCACAAATTAACAGTGGTTTTCTTAGATCACTTTGGCTTCAAAGACTACCAGCTCAAGTAAGAGCAATTTTGCAAGCTTCCAACGAAGAATTGACACAACTCGCAAAACTTGCAGACAAAGTAATGGAAATAGGTGAATTTAGAAACATCAATGATGTAAGCCAAACTACACTTTCATCGTCACCATCCACTTCATCATTGTTATCAGGCAGCAGGTGTACAGTTGCAACCGTTTCCACTCTCCAGCAACATATTAATCGACTCACCTGCCAACTCAATGAGATAACAAAACACATGCGTGGAAGATCAAAACATCGTAACAGCAGTCGCAGTCGGAATTTTCCATCTAATCATCGCCAGTTGTCAAGATCTAAAGATAACGAATGTTGGTTTCACAGACGATTCGGAGAAGAGGCCAGAAACTGTCGCGAGCCCTGCACCTTTAGAGAATCTACACCAAAAAACTGAGTTCCGATGTGTTGGTCGATAAGAAAACATGTGAACACACCGACCAATACATCTGTAAATTAATAGTTCACGACAAATCAACAAAAAACCAGTTTCTTTTAGACACCGGGGCTGACATTTCAGTTCTGCCTGCAAAATACAATGACCGATTTACAACCTCTAATTCTTCTTTATTTGCAGCAAACGGAAGCGAAATCAAAACATACGGCACAAAACGTTTGATAGTAGACCTAGGCCTTCGACGTGCTTTTAGTTGGAATTTCGTCATAGCTGATGTAGACAGACCAATAATCGGAGCTGACTTTATAAGTCATTTTGGAATCCTTATCGATTTAAAAAATAACCAACTAATCGACACCAGCACGGACATTTCTTCGAAATCAACCACTATCTCCACAGTCGCTAAAAACAAAGTAAGCATGAAAACATATAACATTAACTGTCCTTTTGCCGACCTTTTAGCACGATTTAAGCATCTCATGGAGTTTAACACTCGAACCGCAACAAAAGATACGAACACGACACATCACATCGAGACACATGGACCACCGGTTTTCGCTCGCGCTCGAAAACTCAACCACGAAAAATTGAGAGCAGCTCAAGAGGAATTTCGTTTCCTGATGGAAAAAGGGATTTGCCGGCCATCGAAAAGCAACTGGGCTAGCCCGCTGCATATGGTACTGAAAGCTAACGGAACTTGGAGACCATGCGGAGACTACAGAGCCCTGAACGCTAAAACAACACCGGACAGGTACCCTCTGCCTTTTGCGCACGACGCGTCGGCTGTTTTACATGGTCGCCAAGTTTTCTCAACCATTGATTTGGAGAGAGCTTACAATCAAATCCCAATTGAGCCGAAAGATGTTAAGAAGACGGCCATAATAACTCCCTTTGGATTGTTTGAGTTTCTTTACATGACTTTCGGTATGCGCAACTCAGCACAAACTTTCCAACGCCATATGCATGAAGTACTTAGAGGTTGCGAGGATTTCACCTTCCCATATATTGACGACATCATCGTGGCATCGAGGGACGAAAGCGAGCATAAAAAGCATCTGTGTCAAGTTTTTCAGCGACTGAGTGAGTATGGTTTAACAATTAATGCTTCAAAATGTGTTTTTGGCCAAAAAGAAGTCAGGTTTTTGGGCCACAAAATTAACAGCGAGGGAATAATGCCTCTCGATGACAAAGTCACAGTTATTCGTGACTTTAAAAAGCCAACCAAGGCTAAAGAACTTAAAAGATTTTTAGCAATGATTAACTATTATCGTCGTTTCTTAAAATCACCCCTAGATTACCAAATTGTTCTCCAAGGCCTGGGTGAAAGGAAATAAAAAGAACGATTCATCTCCAATTAAATGGACTCCAGAAGCAGAAGTCGCATTCGCGAGATGTAAGTCAGATTTGGCCAACGCAACCTTTCTAGCACACCCCGCAATCGAAGCTCCACTAACGCTCACGACGGACGCTTCAAATATCGCAGTGGGAGCAGTGCTGCACCAAATCGTCAATGGAGTTGCTCAGCCTTTAGGTTTTTTTTCCAAAAAACTAACCGATTCACAAAGGAAGCATAGTACATACGACCGCAAACTTCTCGCAATATACTTGGGAATAAAACATTTCATGCATTTTCTCGAAGGCCGCCAATTCAGTATCCAAACAGACCACAAACCGCTGGTTTATGCTTTTAAGAAGAAAATGGATAAGTCATCGCCTCGTCAGATGAGACAGCTAGATTTTATCGCGCAGTTTAGCACGGACATCCAATTTATAAAAGGCGCTGACAATCAGGTAGCAGATTCTCTTTCGCGAATTGCGGAATTAAACAAAATAAAAATATCTCCGGAGGACATAGCCACAGAGCAATCAAGAGACGAAGAGCTACCGAAAATGATAATAAACGAAGGTAAACTCAATTCACATTCTCTAATAATTAAGCTGCTCACTCTTCCAGATGCAAACTGTCAAATTTATTGTGACGTTTCAAGAAACAAAATCCGGCCAATCATACCGAAATCCCTACGCCGTTCTGTGATGGAAGTCGTGCATAACCTTTCACATCCAGGGACTAGAGCAACAATAAAACTTCTAACCGAACGATATGTATGGCCCAATATTCGAAAGGACGTTAACAAATTTGTCCGATGCTGTATCCCTTGTTGTTTTGTCGCCAGGACAATTAGCATAAAAAAGAAATAAATAATGTTTCTTTTCTTTCCGTGGGCAAAGTACATATATTGCCGCGAAAAGTAAGTCTGTCTTTTCACTTTAAAAACAACACAAATTGCTTTATTTCGCCAAGATCAAAAGTCTTAATAGCGCCAGAACAAGAGAGAATAAAAAATACCAAAAGTTTGCTTAATTCAATTTATTTTTATTTCTTTGACTTGGTTACCCAGTTGTTATCGCAAGAGTGATTAACATTTCGAATCCACATCCTAATAACACCTCGGTATTTGGTTCCAGCTGGGCCATCCGTTAGTACCTCTATAAGGCATTGACTTGTTGCGGATTTTGTTTTTTGCATAGGCAAGTCGATCGTCAACCAGCAGCTTCCCCCTTTCCTTGCATTTAAGTTTTCTTCTCTTCTGTGATCTCATCATCGAAAGGGAAATGAAAAAACATCGCATTGTGGGAGGTCCCAATGTTTGGGTGATGGCAACTCCCACTTTCGCTCTTTGAGTGAAATTACCAATTTTGGTAATTGATGGTATGTTTTGCCGTCGGTTGTTTAGCGATGGCATTGCAAGTGCCGTCGGCACTTGTATTTAATGAATTTGGGCTATCCAAGCCAATTATGCATTTTGCTGCATGTTGCGTTGCAACATCCTGCCGGGCCATCGAAGAGGGAACGACGTCATCGAAAACCGTGCTCTGCATTTCATTCCGAAGTGGTTTCGGTTAAGACGTCCAGAGAGCCGATACCTCATCGATGTTTAATTGTGATGTGGGTTCATGAAAATAGAAAAGTTTAGTGTGGTGAATGGTGTGTGGCAAAATTAGATTGTAGATTATAATATGAGTTATATGATATATATATTAAAATTCATTGTACATTAAAGGTAGGTATAGTTTAAAATTAGATGCGAATATGGGTTTTAAGGTGTGTGTGTGTCGGTGGGTAAAGTTGAGTCGTTTAGCATAGGTAGAAAACAAAGTTTAGTGATCGGGCGTTTAAGTACGTTGGTTGCAGTTTTTATTGTAACAACCCGAACCTTTCCATCTGTTCCAGGATGAGTTTCGGTGATTCTGCCTAACCGCCATAGAGTAGGAGGTGTTTGCTCATCAGGCAAGAGCACCAGATGGCCAATCTTAAGATTTGAAGTCGGTGTAAGCCATTTCGGACGTTGTTGTAGCCGAGCCAAGTATTCGGATTTCCAATGTTTCCATATGGTTTGCTGAATCTTTTGCATGAGTTGCCATCGGTCTAAATAATTGTCCTTTATTTCGGTGACGTCTTTTTCAGGTACCGTATTTAGTGATGCACCGATTAAAAAGTGTCCTGGGGTCAAAATTGATAGGTCGTTTGGATCCTCGGTGATAGGGCAAAGTGGACGTGAGTTGAGGCAGGCTTCCACTTGGGTTAAAATCGTTGCATATTCTTCAAACGTCAGAGTGTAATGTCCAATGGTCCGTTTTAAATGGTATTTCATAGATTTTACTCCTGCTTCCCAAAGCCCACCGAAATGCGGAGCAGCAGGAGGATTGAAATACCAATTAGTACCATTGGCTTGCATACATTGGGCAATATCCTCTGTCCATTTCTTTGGCATGTGCGACCTTTCCTTGTCCAGAATGTTTGCAGCTCCTTTAAAATTCGTTCCACAATCGCTGTACAGGTTGGTACAGATCCCCCGACGAGCAGTGAAACGTTTGAAAGCAGCGAGGAACGCTGATGTTGTGTAATCGCTTACCAATTCGAGGTGTACTGCCTTAGTACAGAAGCATATAAAAATGGCTATGTATGCCTTTGTTATTTTATTGCATCGCCCCCTCCACGCCTTAAGTTGGACAGGTCCAGCATAATCCACTCCGGATGTCTGAAAGGGTCGTGCCTGGGTGACTCGTAAAGTTGGTAGATTTCCCATTTTCTGCTGCATCTCAGTTGCCGTAAACCTGTAGCATTTCAAACACTTGTGAATGCATTTTTTTACTGTGGTTTTTAGATGCAAAATCCAGTACTCAGTTCGAAGTGTGGCCATCATTAATTGTTGGCCTCCATGTAGCGATGTCATGTGGGTGTCGTGGACAATGAGCGATGTCAGAAAGTTGTTTGAAGGTAAAATTATTGGATGCCGCTGGGAATAGCGTAGATCAGCGTTCTCTAATCGTCCTCCAACTCGAAGTATTCCCTCATCGTCAATTATTGGTGAAAGTCTTGCCAGTTTGCTCCGTTGCGAGACTGTTTCACCCTTAAGTACACTTGAAATTTCGTCAGCGAAAAATTCTTCTTGAATCAAAACAATCAATCGCGTCCGAGCGGAATGTATTTCAGTCACTGACAGTGGACCTGATATTCTAGTTGATGAGTTTTTTGCTTTGAATCTCAAATTTACCATATAACGACGCCACCACGCTGCAGCTCGAAATAGACGATTTAGCGACGAAAACCGAGAAAATAGAAGTTGTTTTGTTTCGAAGCAAGTGAAGTGAACGCATATCTGAAAAATACTTATAAAAGGGTATTCAAATTTGGTTTTCGCTATCTCCGATGCTTTTGTTTCGAGATCGGTGGATTTAATATCGGATGGTCGATGAAGTTTCTCATCAAACCCTTGTAAAAATGCTGGCCCATGCCACCATTGATGGTTTTTTATGAGGTCCTTCGGAGAACTTCCTCTGGATGCAATATCCGATGGGTTTTCTTTGGACGGAACGTAGTTCCAACACTGAGGATCAATAAGGTCCTGAATTTCTGCCACTCTGTTGGCCACAAATGTAGTTCTGATGTGGGATGCACTTTTAATCCAAGCAAGTGTGATTTGAGAATCACACCAAGCATATATTTTTGATGATTGCAGTTCCATCGTCTTAATCGTATGCCTCAACAACTGTGCTAACAACAAGGCTCCGCAAAGTTCCAACCGCGCTATAGATTTATTCTGTAGAGGTGCCACTCTAGTCTTAGCCACGATTAGGTTGATAAATGTTTTAGTATCGTTGGTGATTCTTAGATAGATCGTTGCAGCATACGCCTTTTCGGATGCATCGCAGAATCCGTGAACTTCGACCTTCGATTTTTTTGTGAAGTTAATCCAGCGCGGTATTTCGATGGCCTCCAAAGCGCTAAATTCATCCTTCAATTTGTGCCACGCTGAAACGATTTCCACTGGGAGCTCCGAATCCCATGTATGGCTTTCTTTCCAGAGATCTTGCATTAAAATCTTACCGACGACAAGGCAAGGTGCTATCCACCCCATCGGATCGTACAGGCGAGCCAAATCTGACAAGATGGTTCGCTTCGTAGTGTTTTTCGCTTTTTGCAGAGATATTCTGACCATGAATGTGTCTTTTGCAGGATGCCATTGTATTCCAAGCGCTTTGATTGCATCTTCGTTGTTGAATGAAAGTGGTATTTGAACCTCCCTGTCTTCCTCTGAAACGGATGTCAATAGCCTTTCGCAATTGCTTGCCCACTTTCTTAAGGGAAAACCACCCCGCTGCAACATTATTCGGAGTTGAGATTGCATTTCTAAGGCTTCCTCAACTGAATCTGCCCCATGAATAACATCATCTACATAAAAATGGCGTAAAGCTATTGTTGATGCGATGGGAAAGTCGTCTCGTTCATCTGCCGCTAGTTGTTGAAGCGTCCGAATAGCTAAATATGGTGCCGAAGCTGTGCCAAATGTGACAGTGTTTAGACGATATATTTTAATTTCTTCTCCATCAGCGTCACGCCATAGAACTAGTTGGTACATTGAATCGTGGGGACTAATCCAAATTTGCCTATACATTTTATTAATATCGGCGGTAAATGCAATTTTGTGTTTCCTGAAGCGAGCAATGTGATCAAAAATATCATCTTGTAGTCTTGGGCCGGTGAAAAGATGATCGTTTAACGAGGTGCCATCCGATGTTTTGCAGGAAGCGTCAAAAACAATTCGCAGTTTTGTGGTGGAACTGGACTCTTTTATCACCGCATGGTGAGGGAGAAAATAATGAGGAGAAGATAATGCCGTGGACCCTATTTCAGTCATATGACCAAGTTCTTTATATTCATTGAATACATTTCTATACTCGTCATAGAAGGACGAGTTGGTTTTGAATTTTTTCTCCAATTGTAAGAAACGAACAAATGCTGACCTTTGGGACAAGCCTAACAACGGATGTGTTCCATTTTTGAAGGGCAGGTGAACGACATATTTGCCATCCAATTGGCGTTGATGACATCTGCTAAAATGAGTCTCACATATTTTTTCTTCAGGGGACATGAGTTTTCGCTTTGGAATTTGTTCGAGTTCCCAAAACTTCAGAACTATATTGTCTAACGTTGTAGGTTCAATTTTGATGTGGAATGATGATACTGTAGGTTTTTTACTAAGTGAAATCCCACCAGATAGCACCCAGCCCAGTTCCGTTCTTTGCGCCATAGGGGAACCCTGTTCTCCTTTAAGCAGACCATCAAGGATAATAAACGGATAAACATCACTACCCAGTAAAACGTCAATCTTACTCGCTTTATTAAAAGACGGATCTGCGAGTTCAAGATCTTGAAGATGATTCCAATCAGCCTTTGGAATTGTTTGCGCGGGGAGCAACTTTGTTAGTTTGGGTAAAACCAACGCATTAAGTTTTAGGCTAAAGTTTGCATTGACACAAGATAAAATGGTGAACGAAACTTTATATTTTGAGGTGCTTGTAGTGGTTTCCCCAACACCAATGACGTTAACACAGCTCTTTACCCTTTTGAGATTTAGCAGTTGAACAGCAGATTCAATAATGAAGGAAGCCTCTGATCCAGGATCAAGTAATGCTCGTAGTAATAACGGTTGGCCTGTAGGTGTGAGAACCTTTATTAGGGCCGTAGCCAGAAGAACAGGTGATGTAATGTTTTCGGCTATAAACGCATTATAAGCTGAAGCATTGTTTGTAAATGGTTGAAGATTTTCAGATAATCTTGCTTGAGGCGTTTGAGCGGAAGCCCAGGGGGAATGGTTTGATAACTGAACCGCTGCTGTGGGAGCGTGTTCATTAGCATGATTTGCATTGACTGACTCGTTCAAGTGCAGTAATGAATGGTGCCTTTTTTGGCACGTGGAGCACGTGAAAGTACTTGTGCAGTTTTGGGACGAATGCGCACTGGATAAACAGTTTAGACACAACTTCTTATTTTTCGCAGTTTCAAGTCTTTTCCTGACATTAAGTGCCTTAAATTTGAAGCAATTGCGAATTGAATGAAGACCCTGACATAATGAACATTTATTCACGACTGTGGAATTGTGAGCTCGAACTGTATTTGATGAGGGTTTTGACCTTGATTGATGATTTGTAGATCCCGACGAAGATTGTCCGATGATATCCAAAGTCCTTGATCTCATAAGAATGAAATCCTCTAAAACGCTGTACGTTGGATAATCTGAGTTGAAATGTGAGATTCCCAAAGACCACGTGTTTTAACTGGAAGTTTTTCTACCGTATGAAAAATCAGAACATCCTCCCATGAGTCTACAGATACCCCAAGATTCTTAAGAGATTGTCTAGCTTCATTTGTGACGTCTAACAACAATTTCAGATCTTCAGCAGATTCATGAAGGAGTTTAGGTTGATGAAACATTAATTTAAATTGACTATCCTTTAACAAACGTACATTTTGGAATCGTTTCATTAACAACTCCCAGGCAGATTCAAAATTTGTGTCAGTGTTACGCAGCAATCGTGCTGCCTCACCACTTAAATTACCCTTTAAATAATGAAGTTTATGGGCATCGGAAATCGATGTATTTTTTGCCACCAAACTTTCAAATAGCCCTTTAAATTCTGGCCACATTTTTAATGACCCATCGAAGGTAGGAATTTTAATGTGAGGGAGCTTTTACACTGCTGTTGGTGTCGGTGCACCAATTGTCGATTTGTGAAAACTATGCTGAGTGTCTGTGTTTGATAAGTTCTCTTTTAATGCACATGAATACGCGAAAAAAACTTCTTTCAATTTATGGAATGAAAGTGCTTCCATATATTTGATCTTTGCCTCTTCTGAAGGAGCAACGATTATGTTTTGATGAATAGATTTAGCCTCCTCAAAAGCTGCTTCTGCTTCAACCAATCGCATTTCATTCATATGCACAGATTTTTTCGACGATTCTAAGTTAGCATATGCCCCGTAATCTGCAATGATATCTTGAGCAATTGCTTGAATTGCATCTATATAATTTGCGACCTTCGATTTAGACATTTTCAGCAAAATTGTTGCAACCCGATATCACACCACACACAATTATACTTAGATCAACAAGGATCGAATAATTTAAATAAATATATATTTTTTTATTAAGAGTATGCCACACACCTGTATTTGAGCGTTGCTCCAACGTTGCTCCAGATTCTGCAAATCCAAACGTCACCGAAAGTAGTCTTAACCCGACGATTTTGAATAAAAAAATGTCTTTTACGCGCTTTATACCAAACAGGATAATATGTCTTTGGGTTTATTTAAATGATTGACGCGATTATTTGTAATATGCACTTTCGTCAAGATCGATACGAGAATTAATTTTTGCACTGATCTAAGATGCTACGCATCTGGTTCGAAGGACCACTGTTTTGTCGCCAGGACAATTAGCATAAAAAAGAAATAAATAATGTTTCTTTTCTTTCCGTGGGCAAAGTACATATATTGCCGCGAAAAGTAAGTCTGTCTTTTCACTTTAAAAACAACACAAATTGCTTTATTTCGCCAAGATCAAAAGTCTTAATAGCGCCAGAACAAGAGAGAATAAAAAATACCAAAAGTTTGCTTAATTCAATTTATTTTTATTTCTTTGACTTGGTTACCCAGTTGTTATCGCAAGAGTGATTAACATTTCGAATCCACATCCTAATAACACCTCGGTATTTGGTTCCAGCTGGGCCATCCGTTAGTACCTCTATAAGGCATTGACTTGTTGCGGATTTTGTTTTTTGCATAGGCAAGTCGATCGTCAACCAGCAGCTTCCCCCTTTCCTTGCATTTAAGTTTTCTTCTCTTCTGTGATCTCATCATCGAAAGGGAAATGAAAAAACATCGCATTGTGGGAGGTCCCAATGTTTGGGTGATGGCAACTCCCACTTTCGCTCTTTGAGTGAAATTACCAATTTTGGTAATTGGTGGTATGTTTTGCCGTCGGTTGTTTAGCGATGGCATTGCAAGTGCCGTCGGCACTTGTATTTAATGAATTTGGGCTATCCAAGCCAATTATGCATTTTGCTGCATGTTGCGTTGCAACACTTGTCAAAGAAGCAAGATACACCGGCACAACAAAATACCACTTGCATCTTACGAACCGCCAAATCGTCGCTTTGAGCATATCAATGTCGATATTGTGGGCCCTCTACCATCTTCACAAGGAAATCGCTATCTACTTACATGCATAGATAGATTTTCACGATGGCCCGAAGCGTATCCGTTGCCGGATATCACTGCTGAAACTGAACTGAAATGGGTTGGATATCCAGATTTGGAATTCCCTTACGGATAACGACTGATCTTGGAAGACAATTTGAAAGCTCCATCTTCAGAGAAGTTACTCGTCTTCTTGGGATAAAGCATCTGAGAACGACGCCCTACCATCCCCAATCGAACGGCATGATAGAGAGGTGGCATCGTTCATTGAAGTCCGCTATAAGATGTCATCAAACAAACGATTGGTGTGAAATCTTACCGTCCATTCTTTTAGGTCTTCGGTCGACGTACAAAGAAGATATTCAATCAACACCAGCAGAAATGCTTTATGGGACATCATTACGTTTACCCGGTGATTTTTTTTGGTAACCAAACAGGTGTTTCCTGCGAAACTGAGTTTGCCAAAAGTTTGCGACGTTCTATGGCAAAAATTGCTATAAAAACATACAACCAAGCCTGAAGGAAGCCACTCACGTTTTTGCTCGTAACGACAGCGTCAAACCACCACTGCAACAACCATATGACGGACCTTTTCAAATTTTAGAGAAAACTAATAAATATTTTAAAATTCAATTACAGCACCGTACAGCGAAAATTTCAATTGATCGCCTATAGACGGCATTCTTGGAAAATAACAACAGATCAGCACCAGCAAGACCAGATGAATTACCGGATCGCACAAAAAAACCGACAGCAACAACAGACGAACCATCAACCAGTCTATTCAACAAACCAGCCAGTTCAACAGTACAAGGCACAAACGCAACGCATTCACCAGTAATGACCTCCACCCATACAAGGCATAATGAACCACATACCAGAACTAAGTCAGGAAGGAAGGTTCGAATTCCCAGACGTTACCTTAGTTAAACTTTTAATCCTGAATTAAATTTTTGTTCACAAAATTAAAATTATATTAGCGGGGGAGTAATGTAGTGACACAATCGTTTTAACTTGGAACGCATCGCTTCCAAATGTCAAAGACTTATATATAAATAGAGTAAATATATACAAAGATATATTCCGTTACAGCCAGTAGCTATAAAAACCCAAAACGAAATTGTTAAAAATGAAGTCTTGTCAAACCAGTTTAACGCAACACAACCTTTATAACTTTTGTACCTAGAATTAATTAAAGTGAATTCAGTAAAACTAAGTCAGCCGTATTTATTAGATTTCGCTAAAACACGCTTAAAACGCATGTTAGTTATTCAGTGATTAAGAACTTAATGAGACTTTAATCAGTGAATAAAAAATCCTTATTTATAATCATTTTTCTCGCCCATACTAGTTAATCATCCCTTATGTCAAAATCATAAAGAAACTCTCTTATTTTGGTTTCTCAATGGTTGAACTGACAACAGAAATTTGTTTTTGTTTATATTTTCTAACCTATGGACGATGAAATGTTGGTCACGCAATATACATTGTTCTATATATATGTATATATTCTATTATTCTTTGGCTTTAATTTTGTTGTTTTGTCCAAAAAGCGAAAATCAAAAACGTTTCCGAACTGGAAAAATTGTAAGAAACGAATTTACAAAAAAGGAAAACAATGCATATTTCTGTCAATTGAAAACACATTTACTACATTCAAATTATTTATAAAGTAAATGTTGTTTGAGTACATTTCCATTTTAGTTATTTTTAAAACTCTCAAAGATGTAAATAAACCACTGAATGACAACTCAATACTCACAATCAAATGACATTTATACGCTAAAACACGCTTAAAACACACATTTCTGCGTTTAAGCTAGTCAGCCCTTATTCACTGCCGAAAAATGATTATAAATACGATTTTTGTTTTAATCAACGATTAAGCGTGTTTTAAAGTTCCACGGAGTTTAAAATGCGATTATAAATACGGCTGAGTATATTCTTTTAATTGCTACGCGATACACCTCAACCCATTTTTTTTTTGATATTTTCTTAACTAAATAATCTATATGAATATCAAACTTTAGTTTTTCATCTATGACTACTCCTAGATATTTAATAGATCTTACTTGATCAACTTTTTCGTTGTCGATCTCTAGATTCAGTGTAACACTACAGTTCAGAGCCATACATTTTGATTTTGCCACGTTCAACCTTAGTTTGTTCGCCTTCAGCCATTCGTTTACTCTGTTAAGGTCATCTTGGATTAATTTTACGCAGTCGTCTCCATTTTCACCATTAATAAAGATAAGTGCATCGTCTGCAAACAGTACTATTTGTGAATGTCGAAGCACTTCTTTAATATCGTTTATGTAGATTATAAACAAGAGTGCGCCCAATATCGACCCTTGAGGAACTCCATGTTTTGTTTCAGCGCTCTTAGACATTATTCCATCTACTGATGTCCTTTGCGTTCTATGCGACAGATACGTGCTAAACCATTGTTGTTCTTTTCCTCTAACACCATAACTACTTAGTTGTTCAATAAGTATTCCTCTATCAATTGTTTCAAAAGCTCTTTTGAAATCGAGAAAAACGGCAAAAACGAACTTTTTTTTAGCTATTTCTTCTTTCCAGCTTATAAGAACTGTGGTCTCTGGTCACCACGAGACACACAATAAATAAATACACGTCACTTTCGTTGGTACACACACGGTGCACTTTGTATACTTGTTTATTTGCACACTGATACTAACACTAAGTTATTTACAATGAATAGATAAATAAACTAACTAACTGATAAACTAAAGGCAAGTAGAAATATATGTACATATATATATTGTGTATATCAGAACCGCTGCATGTTGAAGGTGTTGCTGTGAGGACTGCTGGAAGTAAACTGCAAGGCGTCGTATTTGAATTGCAACGAACTTATCGTCTACTGCGTAGTTGAATTATTTGCAGGAGAATAGATTTGCAGCTATGAGGGCGAAGGGTGCAAACCTATTCGTCCTTCCAGTTGTTTTATTTTGTCTATTCTCCTCTGTGGAAATAGTTCCGAAGTTTGAGGAAGAATAGACGACGAAGTTTGAGGAGGTTCGTGAATAGATTCGCCACAGCTACTCCCCCCTGAACTTGCGGTGGAAGGCGGAAAGTTTACTCGTCTCTTGGTAGTTGGTTGTGTTTTTGGCTGAGAATTTGCTGTCAAACTTGTAGAATGTTGTTGTTAGGCGTGTTTTTTCGCACGCGGATATAAACTTCGACCAAAAAAACGTCTTCCCCAAGTTATTCAAATGTTTGGCAGCACTGCAATTTGACATAAATGAAAAAAAATTTATTTAACTGTTTGTGCTAGGCTGTACGCTGTAGACAATGGTGGTCTTTTATTTAGGGAAAGTAAATTTCTTTGATTCCATGGCGAACTATATGCAAAATAGTGTAGTCAAATTCACTTGCTGCTGTGGCATTTTAAATCCCATCATGAAGTTATATTTCTGCAGACATTGCTTGAAAATAACGTGTGGATTTTGCGTCTGCCACGAAGTGAGTAATCTCTTTATTAATTACATTTTTTTCAATAAGATGGAGTCTCATTTCTGTTCGAATTGTTTGGAAAACATACCTTCATCAGAAGCGAAACGTATGAAAAAGCGATGCATTAATTGTTTAAACTGTCCACAGTTGTTGTGCCAAGGTAAGTGCTTGTCGTGATATTCACTTTAGATTTTGATAGATACTTATTTTATTTTTAGGAAGACAGGTGAACCCCCTAAAGAAGGTGAACCCGAAGCCAATGTTATCACCAAAATGATGTACTACGTGTCTTGTTTGGAATGTCGTCGAACCTCAAGAGATGTGGGTATTCCCAATCAAACTGTTGCAACTGGAGCATGGCCAGAGAAAGAATATGTCCATCAAACACACTTTGATTCTCTTCTTGAGTACTATCAGTCTGTCGTTCTTCAAGAAAAGCAGGAGAAACACTGGAAATGCTAGACTTTTCGTTTGTCTTGAATCAGCGAGACGATTCAATTGAATTCCACTAGGATTCTCATCAACGAGATCAACGAGAAGAGCCGAAGTATTTTTTTTTTTTTTTTCTAAAGAAAACAAGAGTCAAGGACTAACAAATTTTATTTCTAGATTCATTACTTGGCGGAAATCGAACAAGGTCACAATTGCACACCGGATGCAACTCTCAAAGCAGGTGATGATGTCACTTTAGGATTCCTGATGCAGTACACGTATGCGAACACAGTTACGAACACTCCCAAGGAAAAGGAGCCTCAAAAACACGCTCTATCATTCAAAGTCTATGCCAAAGTTGGATAGATTGAGGGTTCATAGTTAATACGAATCTTCGCAAAAGAAATCCACAAGCAGTTTATCTGTTTTTGAATTTGCGTTCGTTCTTCCAGCTTAGCTATTTATTCAAAAACTATTATGTCTGTGGTTCTTTTTAGTTTACTGATTCAATAATGCTTTACATCTCATGCAGTGTTACTAAATTTCTTTGCAATGTTCGAAAGTTTTTTTTAAGAGTAAAAAATAATAACAGCTAACAGTGGAATTTATCTATGAAGCAGAATATGAATATGAATTGACCTCACTTTATTCTTACTCCTATATAATAAATCGTCTTTAAAGACGTGCTGAGGTTCGGATGTAAAGAGCACAAATGCAATCAACAACTTGCAGTTTCTTTTTATTAAATTCTATTAGAGAATTAATAATAAACTAGTAAGAAGATACGGGCAAAATTAAGAAGGTCAATCGGCCATATCGAGGTAACCGTCGAAGCGGCATTACCTCCGATTTCTCACCATTCGGAAACTTTTTGCTTACTGGTAATTCTCCGATCGGCCGATCCAACGTCCTCCGATAAAGTTTATGTTGCGGAAAGTTTTAGTTTTGGGAATGCAATGCGTTGCAAGTTGGTGGTACTTGACAAGAACAGATATTTTGCCCATAATTGGCATTGACAAGTTTAAAAGAAAAAAAAAAACATCGGAATATGTTTTTATTTGTTTTGTCAAACGGATGAATTTTGAATGAATTTTTTGACATTTCCAAAAATTCATCTACACCATCTTGGTAGCACTTGCAGTTTATATTCGCTTCAGAAATAAACTTAGATGTTTATCTTCGCTATTCGCTTATTTTGTTGTTGTTTTTAACATGCAAAAATTTTAACAAGCGTATATACGCGTGCAAAAAAACGCACCTGTTGTGGCGAATTATTTTGTAAAATTGAGTTTTTGTTGACTGTTTTTAAATTGAAATTATTTTGGGCTATTGACTGTTGTATTGATGTTTCGTGTTGTGAAAATCTATGTTGGCTGTATCTGGACGTCTGCTGTGGTTGAGCATCGAAACCAGGATATCGTGATTGTGAAATTTGTTAACTTAATTGTGGGTGCTGTTTCGAATATTTTCCTTTTAAGTTGGATGTGTAAATTTGTAAATTTTGTTTTCTGGTGCTTCTGTTGAATGTACGGATGGTTGTTGATGGGATCTGTTGTCTAGATGTTGCTGCTGAGTTGATGTTGCACTTGGATTAGAGCTGGACTAGGATTATTGTGTTTGTGGTTGGAATATGGTTGTTGTTGGACTCGACTGTGAGGTTTTGTTGTGATGTGATGATGTGCTAGCTTGATGAGCACAGGTATCATCGTTCTTATTATTGATGTATGCCGGCGTAGATATCGTATTGATGCGTGAGAGTGCATCTGTCACGATGTTGCTTTCTCCATTCACGTGGACTATGTCCGTTGTAAACTGAGAAATATAGTTGAGCTGCCAAAGTTGACTGTCCGATGCGTTGTTGGTGAACGCATGTGTGAGAGGCCTATGGTCCGTGTGTGGTGATATCCGTCTGGTACCATATGTGCCGATGTGATGTATGGGCAGGCATATAGTACCAGTTTGGACTTTGGTTGACCGTTACGGAATGATGAGGCCGTAGGATGGACATGATGGCGCCGGAGTCAATCAAGAACATGTTGTTGGTCGTTTTGTCCAGGATAAAAAATCGGGGATCCACGGTGTGTCTTGGATGTGTGTCGATTGCTGTTTTCCTATGGTTAGGATTGAGACAGCAAGGCAGTTACTTCGGCTTGAGTTTTCTCGCGGTGGCTGTAGCTGGACGAGACTGGCATGAGATTTGCGCCAGTGCTGATTCTCGCCCTGCTGGCGAGGCTGGTGAGACTCAAGTCCTCCGACATGTTGAGAAATGGATGCAGGTTGGTATTTTTAGAAAAAATTAGCGTGGTTGTGCGTGTGCGTGTTTGCGTTAGCGCGTGTTTTTGTGTTTGTGATTGTTATTAGCAAATCACATCACGTCGGGGTCACCAATTTGTGGTCTCTGACTACCACGAGACACACAATGAAATGAGAAATGTCACTTTAGTTGATACACACACTGTGCACTTTGTATATACTTTATTTACACACTGATACTAATTTGATAACTACAGACTTAAGATAACTTAACTAACTGATACTTAAAATAGTAAAATGAAATGTATGTTTATACATATATACATTGTGGCTTTGGTTGTCCGCAGTTCGTTGGATGAACTTGCTGTGTAGACCGATGGAGACAAACTGCAAGGCGTCGTATTTGAATTGCAACGAACTTATCGTCTACTGCGTAGTTGAATTATTTGCAGGAGAATAGATTTGCAGCTATGAGGGCGAAGGGTGCAAACCTATTCGTCCTTCCAGTTGTTTTATTTTGTCTATTCTCCTCTGTGGAAATAGTTCCGAAGTTTGAGGAAGAATAGACGACGAAGTTTGAGGAGGTTCGTGAATAGATTCGCCACAGAACATTATTAAGCGCTGACTCACACGAATGTTTTTTCCGAAAACCTGACTGGTTCTCAATAAACAAATTGTTGAATTCGAAATAGTTTTCCAGTTGCGAGTCAACTATTTTTTCAATGACCTTTTCGTACACAGGAAGTGCGTTAATTGGCCGGAAGTTCTCACATTTATCAGTCCCTATTATTTTTTCGATGGGGGTGACAATTTATTCTTTCCATGTTTCGGGAAAGCACCCGTTCAGCATTGAGTTATAAATTACTTTTACAAGCATCGGCCCGATTGTGTTTATTCCATTCATCAGCATTTTCGTGTTTAAAAAGTTAAAATCTGTTTTATTTTTTAGTAATTTTATTGAATTTTTTACTTCCGATAGTACTACGTTTTTAAATTCAAACGTTGTCAGCCGTATTTATTAGATTTTCTTAAGACGTCTCTTAGACGTCGATAAGTTAAGTTTCAATTAAAATTTAATTGGAACTTAAGAGAGGTGGATTAAATTCTTATCGATAATCGATTCTGCGTTGATGCTAAACTAATTGATAGTTGTGTCAAAATAAAGTAGTAAAAACAGAAATCTAGTCCAATTTAAACTGCGTTTTGACAACCATTCGTTTGTAAACAAATACAAAAAATTAAACCTAAAAAAATTCGTGTATTTAAGTAGCTTTCTAATTTGATTATTTGATTGAAATCTGTTTGTTAAAACTGAATTAATTTCAAAAATGAAGAGGCAAAATCATTTTTGGGATTAATGAGTTGATTTCTAAATTCTTTTGATGAAGCAATGTAGGTATGTGGTGCCTTTTTGAAGTGGCCGACGTCCTGAAGCGCTATAGACTTGACAACATTGAGCACAAGCTTCTTTCGGAAGAACAAGCTGCTCGACAAAATTATGCGGTAAGCCAAGATCATACAAAAAACATTAACAATTACCTACTAACGTGAGTTTTGCAGAGTGAAAAACAACTAGCCATGGATCAAATGTTCGAAGAACTGATGGAAACTAGAAGAAGACCGACACAATGTGGATATCATCTCATGGGCAGATTGGGGAGCTGATAATAGAACAAGTAAAGTCCGAGGCCCGAGACGGAAAAAGCAGTTACAGCCACCGGTCCATGTATTGTTTATATGCTGCAAGAAGAGGACATAATCGAAGACTGGAAGGCTATTCGGAAGTCTCTTAAAAGAACGTGACTTAATGGCGAGTTCTCGAGATGTCTTCTTACTTGGATTACCTACAAAACTTGGTGATACATTTTGATAATTTTTTAATAGAGTTTTATTGTGAAAAGAGTGCAAACTTAGGATAATAAAAAGGCAATGATAGTTTTTTGTCAATGAAACAGTCTGCTTTTATTTGGTAATCTGGAAACCTTTTTCAAGTAGCCAGTCTGTGACTACCTTTACATGATCTCCATGAAAGTGTATTTGTCCACTGAGCTCGTTTACACAGCTTGCAACAGTCCTTCCTCTAGAGGCTTCCACAACTTTATGTAATTATTTTTCAAGCGCCCAAATATCACCCTGAATGTATCTGATGACTGTCTAACGACAAAGACCGCGGTGTTTGGTTTGCAAGCAAACAGGAACCATACAGTTTTTGCTGCGTGCAACAAAATAATCGTGTTTTAATTTCGCTGCCGGCAGTGGTGGTTTCCATCCAGATGGGTACTCAGCTTTTGCGATAGGCTTTGGAACAATTGGACTTTGCAGTAGTCGCTCGACAAATTTCCATTCAGGAGGATTTTTAATGACCTCGACTTCGGGGTATACTGAGATATCAGCAACTGGGTTGGATGATCTAAAGCTGGAATAACGATGTGGAACTTGTATAAGAGTTGGAGGTTAGGAATTGTGTACATAAACCGAGATTACTTTAAAATATTTAGAATATTTTATTTTATTGACACCGATTTTCCCGAAACGTCAGAATGAATTTTTAATTTGAATTTAAGAGACCTTTAAACGTCATTATTGGCATTTAAGTTAAGAGGGCTCTTAGCAAGGTTACTTAAATGTGAAATTTGATTATCGATACGGATTCGTTACTTAAGTGTTACTTAAAGGGCAATTAAATCTAATCGATGATTAAAAGTTCTTTATAGATACGGCTGTGTATTCGTAAAACTATTTTGTTGGGCGAACGGAACGTACGGTATCGACTCATTGATTTCCGAAACACTCTTGATGAAATATTCATTAAATTTTTCAGCTATCTCTTCCTTCTTAGTTAAGACTTGGCCAAACCAACGCGGTAAGATCGTACGATGCGATTGCGATAAGTCAAATCCCTATGCATTAACTCAAGCGTCCATAAACGTTTGACTTAATGCATAGGGATTTGATTTATCGCAATCGCATCGTACGATCTCACCGCATTGGTTTGGCCAAGGCCTTATGCTTACGCCTTCAAAAAAAAACACGTGGGATACTCTGCCTTTTTTCATTTAAAACATGTGACTTAATAACTCTCCACATTGATTTCTGGTCACCAACATTCGCAATTTGTTGTTTAATGTTTGTATTCTTAGATTTGACAATCTCTGCTTTATACATATTCCTGCAATCTCTGTATCTATTCCAAGATTCAATGTTGTTGTTCTGCCTGAACTCTTTGGTATCTCATAATCTTCTCCCATTTTAGTTGCATAATGCTATGTCCGCACCTGAAGTTAACCTGGGTTTCGTTCCAGTTTGGTTTGAGTTAACCAAGGAGTGTCCGCATATGCCAAAAAGTTTTAAGTTTATCTTGTTGTCTTAAGTTAAAAAGAGACAGACATAAAGTGTGAGCAGAACGTCAACGACGTATGAGAGAATTCATTCTCTCTCCACTCACTTCCACTCTCTTAAATGTCAAATTCAATGGAATGTTGGAAATAGTGCATTCAGCGCGCTTGGTTTCGAGTAGGTTGTCACGAGACCCAGTGACTAAAAAGGTTTCGTTTTGTATGGCAAACCACTTGGTTATCATGTTGGCTTGGGATTGTTTTGAGTTAAACAAGTTTATATCTCAGGTGCGGACATAGCATAAGAGTGCTATTAAACCATCCGTTAGACATTTGGGAAGCATCTTTAATAACTACCATGCTGTTTGTGACTTTTATCAACTCATCGCTAAGGATTTTGCTGCTTTCTTGTGGATTACAATTGTTAAAGATCATTTCGCTCCTTCTTAGCTGGTTAATAAATGATGCTTTGTTATAACGAAGAACTTTAATTTTGTTTTCGATGTGTATTTTTTCAATTTTCTGTTTTTCAGTATAGCGACTGAATAGGTTTATGTCATCGCTATTGTGAAATGACAAAGAAACGTTAGTATGCCGGCGGATACATAGATGGCTTTCAAAGACCGGTTTGTTTTCGATAGTGAAGTACACCTGTGTATTACCGCTCAATGCTATAAATTATATTATAGATTATAGATAGGTAAGATAAACACATACAGCCGTATTTATTAGATTTCCCTAAATAGCTCTGAACAGACGAATAGTTATGAAGTGAATTGCACTCTATTCTACGTTGCATAAATTCTTATTTATAAACCATTATAGTTATGATGTGTCAGCCTTATTTATAAACCCATAATAGGGAGTGAATAGCGCTATGTTCCTCTTATAATATCTCTGAACACAAAAACCTATCTATAAAACTTTTTGAACGTAACATAGAGGTAGAATATGCTGAACGCCGATTCAGGTAGTATAGGGATTGAATAGGTTTTTGTCATCGCTATTGCGAAATGACAAGGAAATGTTAGTACGCCGGCGGATACATAGATGGCTTTCAGAGACTGATTTGTTTTCGATAGTGAAGTACACCTGTGTATTACCGCTCAATGCTATAAATTATATTATGGATTATAGATAGGTAAGATATGCACATCATAGCTGTAATGGTTTATAAATAATCATGCCTATTATGGAATTCGCAGGATTTTACTCCCGGGGAGTTGACAGGATTCGCGGCAGATTCGTATTCTCCTTATTTGGTATTAGTGAATTCGACGAATGAGCTGTATTATCAATACCAGAACTACCTTATTGCTTTTCACTGCTGCTGTCCTCTGTGGTTCTACTCTGTGCTGCTGTCATTTATGTCAACAAAACGAAAAAATTTATTTAACTTGATACGCAAACAAATTTGAAATTAAAATAAAGCAAGTTTCAGTTTTAAGCTAAAAGTGATATTTATAGTGGATTCAATTGCATATTATTTTGATGTAAGAGAAAACTCATCGAGATATACTCGAATAGAATTACGATACCAAATTAAGAGTATTTCCGATGTTTCGGATGAGAGACTAAATTCAAATAAAAAACTCATTTGATTGCATACACATCATGATTTTTCTATATACTTTTTTCCATTTGAAAATCTCCATAAATGGTGGACCCATGCTATTAAGTGATGTTTGCAGCCTTTCCAAAATTTTTGCTGCTCCGAATACTTTTTTGTTTAGTTTTTTGCAACATCGGGCTCAGTTTTCATCAGCTCAACTATTTTACGAAATTTTTTCCTATTTGTGTTCCGCTTTCTTAAAAAGAAGTAAAATGAATGCATGAACATTCCATATAATAAATTTTAACTAACATATTTGCACTTTTCATGTGTTATTTGTTGTTTTCTAGTAAGTTTTTGTATTTACGGATTTCGATTCGCTACAAAAATGTCGCGAATGTGAAATGGAAAAAAATATATGGAGTGCGAATGGTTTGCGAATTCACTAATACCAAATAAGTTGAACAGAAAAGTCGGTAGTGCAGGCTTTGTTACCGACTTTCATTCAACTCCTTTCGTCGAATTCCATAATAGCAAAATTTTCGCGAATGGTTGAAACTTACGCTAAATAGCATTCGCCGGATTCCATAATAGGGGTGAAGAATTTATGCAACGTAGAATAGAGTGCTATTCACTACATAACTATTCGTCTGTTCAGAGCTATTTAGGGAAATCTAATAAATACGGCTGCTAATAAATTAAATTATATTGGGCGCGTTCGAAAACCTATCGGATAGCCGTATCTTGGATACCTTTTTGAACGATCCAGATATCTTTTTCTAGATTGCTGCAAACAACAGCTGTGAAATATTAAAATTCAACTTTTGAAAAAAGGAAAACATTCAAAATATCATTGCTAGACGGTTATAACTTATTTTTTTCGATTTCCCATGCGTTTTAAAAGACTCTTATGCTGAAATAAATGCACACCAAAACAAAAAATCAACATGAAAAGAAATAAAAATAAATTTTCTATCAGCTGATCACTTGAATAGAAAGGTATACCAAAAATACTCGGATACCTTCAGATAGCTTTTTAGTTGAAATGGGTGTGTGACTGTGCTAAAAGTTTAACATTTAAACAACAACAACAAGCTATCCGGATACGATTCTCGAACGCCCCCATTGTCTGCTTGTGAGAATGGTCAGATCAACGAATCAAAATTAAACTTCCAGCATTGTTTTCTGACTTGTAGAACGTTGTTTTAATCTTTCGAGATATTTTAACCTAATATTAAGACCATGAGCTTGTGTCCTGTCAATAAAGTAACTACACATTCGTATTAAGTATGTAAAAAATTTCAATTTTATTAGAAAAACATGAAACTTATATCCTTATACATACATCTTGCAAATACATATTCAAATTTGTGTGATTTCGGATACATTCCTTTTGGCGGTGGAGATGTTGGTATTTTTCAATTAAGCGTTATCTGCTGTTGCAACATAAACTCAAATCATTCAAATTGCAATCCTTAAATGTATCATTAGGTTTGTTCGTTGAAGCCCTGGGGTTGCCATAGGGTCGCCACAAAGCGTTTTTTGAGAAAACTAAATTTGCACTGAATGTCAAATTGAGTGTTTTCTGAGCCATAGGTTTGCCATAGGTTTTCCCCAAACTCGCCCTTGCTTTTTGCTGTGGCGATTTGGGGGCTGTCAAATGGCATGTATTTTTTTTTTAATGACAGGGATGTGTGGTGATTTGTGTTTTAGCGTTTTTTGAGGACTGGAAAACCCAGGTTTTTTTGACAACTCATAGGGTTGTCAGGAAAACCTGGGTCAACCCTGGGGAAAGTTCAACGAACAGACCTATTATGTTAATGAGCTTCAATTTCAGTAATTGCAGGTAATGATTGATGCAGCAAGTCACTGCAAAAAAAAAAAAAAACAGAAAACTTGGTAGAAAACGCAAGGCAATTTCTTGGTTGTCAGACCTTAATCGAGATTTTGTGAAAACATATACATATTTTGGCTGATAGCGATCCGGTATACTTAAAAAAATACAGCCAATCTTAAAAAAGCCTTACTAGATAAACCCTTTTTAAAAACTCAATGAGGTTTACTCCTTTTACCGAAGAAAATATAATGCAAATCTCCTATCAATAGTTTCCTCTATATCCTTGATTAATAGCTGCTTTATCGTCATTGTTTTTATATTTCACTAGTATAGTAGCAGCAGCATTGGCAAGAAGAAAATAAACTTGTTGCCAGAATAATTTAAATCAAAATTCAACTTCGAAAAATTTAGTTTAATAATTCAACAATACTTTATTTGCTTTTTAATTCTAATTATTAATCTTTAGGAAAACTAAAAATTTCATTTTTTTCCTTCTCGATCGTGGCAACTTCTGATTGGTTTTTGTCATAAAGCCGGCAAAAAAGAGTCCAAAATGAAAATGCGCAATTTTAGCGTTTAGCCGGCGGCTGGTGCTGAGTTAGTCGGCTCTAATAGCTACTTTTTCGTCACGGTGCTGCCAGGTTTGGCAACACTCCCCCCTGGTAAGCTGGGACTTCATCTGGTTACCATCACTATAGCCAAACCCCTTAACATCTAATATTGCCAATTTTGCCGTTGGCCTAGTATAAATGCCATCTTTGGTTTGAACAACAGCTGATCTAGTTTGGCCATCTTGACTTTGATGCACTTGTATCACTCTTCCTTTGGGCCAAGTGCTTCTTGGAGAATTCGCATCCACCACAATGACAACATCGCCTTCTAATATCGGTTTTGCTGATTTAAACCATTTTGTTCTTCTAGTGAGTGTTGGAAGATATTCAGACACCCAACGTTACCAAAACCTGTTAGCATATTGTTCGCATGCTAACCAATTCTTTCGTAGAAAAAACCCATCATCATTAAGTTGCCCTGTCAGCTTAATACCGCTGGAACAACCCATTAAAAAATGATTAGGAGTAAGTGCCTCGTCACTGTCACTATCTATCGGTATGTATGTAAGAGGCCTCGAATTAACAATATAGTCCACCTGCGCCATCATTGTAAGTAGTATTTCATCTTTTGGTTTTCGAACTGGAGACATGTTTGCTAATGTCTGCTTGACCGAACGAATCAACCTTTCCCAGCTCCCTCCCATGTGGGGTGAAGCTGGAGGGATAAAATTCCATTTTATGCCCTCGTTAACACATTTGTTCATAATTTCATTTGACTGCAGCTGTTTTAATGCATCCCTAAGTTCATGATCCGCCCCTTTGAAATTCGTGCCATTATCTGACCAAATTTCGATAGGTTTTCCTCGCCTTGCCAGAAATCGTTGTATTGCCAAAATACATGAGTCGCTAGAGAGGTTGCAAGCAATTTCTATATGGATTGCTCTAACTGTCAAACACGTGAACAGCACCCCCCATCTTTTTTCACTATGTCGCCCCACTGTTACGAGGATTGGTCCGAAATAATCAACACCAACATACGAAAATGGTCTTGTGAAAGCTTTCAATCGCGATGAAGGTAGGCCTGCCATAATAGGCGGCGCAGGAATTGCTTTCCTGTTCTTGCACATCTGACACTGATTTTGAATCTTTTTTAAAACTGTTCGAAGGTTTGGAATGTGGTAAAATTGACGAAGCTCGTTAACAACAGTTTCAAAATTTGAGTGAAGAAAGCGTTCGTGCATATCGCTGACTATCAGTGTTGTAATATAATGCATTTTTGGTAAAATTATTGGTCTCTTACAATTTAATAATACGTCTTTCGAATTATCAATCCGACCTCTTATTCGAATTATATTATGTTCATCTAAATAGGGATTCAAGTTATACAATAAGCTAGATTTCTCAATAACTGATTGTTCTGCTATCTCATCATGCCTTTGCTTAAGCACACTAACTTCGTTTGTATAAGCCTCATATTGACATAGTCGATAAAAGTATGATTCAGCTCTGGTGACATCGTTTGTTGTTGTATGAGTCATTTCTTCTCGGTTCCTCCTTCGTAACTTTATATCAAGAAAGCGATATACAAAAGCCATAACGCGTCTCAGTTTTTTCCAGGATGAAAACTGATGGTAATCCAACAATGGTTGAAGATGACACACAGTATGATTTAAAACGAGAAATTCCTTTGCGTTTGTCTTCGGAGTATTGGATGGCCACCCATCCTTAGATTCGTATAAAAACTTAGGACCACGGTACCAACGGCTGTTAGAAGTCAGATCAATTTTGGTATTCCATTTTGTAGCGTCATCTGCTGGATTTTCTTCACTTGGCACCCATCTCCACTCATCTTCATTTGAATTTTCCAGAATTTCTCCTACCCGGAACATCACGAACTGCTTTACTTTTAGATTTTTGTTTTTGATCCAACAAAGAACAGACTGTGAATCTGACCAAAGATAACGTTTATCAATTTTAATTGAATGGCCTTTAATGACTGTGTTAGCGAGTCTTACGCCCAAAACAGCAGCCTCGAGTTCCATACGTGGCACTGATATCTGCTTGATGGGACCTACTTTTGTTCTGGAACAAACAAGAGAACACTCAGTATGAAACCCATTTTCTACTCTCAGGTAGGCTACAGCTGCGTGAGCTGACATACTCGCGTCTACAAAAACATGGAGTTCAACTTTACATCCACTTTCAAACTTTAAGTTTTTGAGGTATGGTCTTCTTATCTTAATTTGTCGAACAAATGGCAGTAGCTTTACCCATTCACGCCATAATACAAGCTGATCCGGATGTATTTCCTCATCCCATTGTGTGCGTTGCTTCCAAACAGCTTGCAATAATATTTTAAGTAGAACTAAGTAGTGCGCGATAAGACCAACTGGATCGAAAACACTCATTAATATTTTCAAAATATCTCTTTTAGTAGGAATGAGCTCTCCGCTAAAAAATTCTGAGCTAAACTTCTTAGAATTATTGAAAAACGAAAATTCATCTGCAGCTGGAGACCACCACATTCCCAGAATCTTTTCAGCTTCATAAATACCAGTTCGTTGTTTGAAGTCCTTATTATTGTGAATTGCATACCTTCCAAGCGCTTTTGTCACGTTCGAAGAATTGCTTACAAAATTACGAATTTCAAAACCTCCTTGTTCATGAATATAAATGACTTCTTTAACTAGCTTCACAGCCTCCTCTTGCGTATCTTAACTGTCTAGAAAATCATCAACATAGTGATTATGAATTATGGCATTTACTGCTCTGGGAAACGTTGAAGAATATTCGAGAGCATTTTTATTTTTGATGTACTCTGCACAGCAGGGGGAGCAAGTTGACCCAAATGTCAAAACTTGCATGACATAGTCTTCAAGTTCTCCGGTGTCAGTATTTCTCCATAAAAATCTTTGAGCATTTTGGTCAGATTGTTTTACTAATATTTGGTGAAACATTTCACGTATATCTCCACATATTGCAACTTTCCTTTGGCGAAAACGAAATAGAATCTCTGGAAGTGATGGGAGATTGTCGGGGCCAGATAAAAGCATGGAGTTGAGGGATACCCCATTTACTCTCGCAGCTGCATCCCATACAATACGCACCTTATCTGGTTTGTTTGGGTTAATCACAGGGAAGATTGGAAGATACCAAACCCTCTTACCAGTGCTATTGCTAATTTCATTTTTGCTAAATTTACGTGCGTATCCTTTGGAAAGGTAGTCTCGAATTTGTAATTGAAGATTTGTTGCAAGTTGTGGATTTCTGTTTAGTCTTTTCTCCAGACATAACATTCGCCGTTCTGCTGCAGGTCTGCTTTCAGGGATTTCTAAACTATCGCCTCTCCATAAGAGTGGAACACTAAATCGAACTCCTTTTCTTTCAGTATAGTTTTCCAAAAGAGTCTTCGCTCTTGTGTCATCTGCACTTAAAATGCGTTTTACATGTTTAGAGCCTATATTATCTGTTGCGAAAAATTCACGTACCAATTCATTAAGCTTTCCATCAGCTTCTAATTGACATTCACAAGCATGCACATTTATGAAATGGCTTCTTTCTTCATTACTGCCAACACATGGACCAAACACGGTCCACCCTAAACGAGTTTTAATCGCAGTTGGCTCGTCGATATTTCCCTCGCGATACTTTAATGCATTTGTTAACCGAATTTGATCAATTCCAATCAATATTCTTGGTTTAGCTTGTAGATAAGATTCAATCGGAATGCCTCTTAAGTAAGGAAAAGTTTTCTTTAACTCTTCGAAATCCATTGACTGAGATGGAAGGCTCAACGAGTCGACAGTGTGTATGTTTGATATTAGGTACGTTTTTTTTCTCAAGCCTATACAGTCTTGAGCAAATAGAGAAAAAAAACACGATTTAGCAATTTGGAAGCACTATGTATTTGGCATGTGACGTTTCACTTTTGATTTGATTGCCCATTTGGTAGAAATGTTTTGAGTCTCGATTTTTTCAACTTCTTATTTCGGTTTCTTGTTACTATCATTGCTCTATCCTATCCATTGTCAGTTTTGTCTGTCCTTATTTGTGTGGTGCATATGTTTTGAATTCATTTCTGAAGCTGAAGTTTTTTTTATATAATTTTAAGTTAACCATCCTTATAGGGACACAAACAAACTTGCCTTCAATTCAAAATATTACTTCGCTTCGTTTGAATAAATTTATAAATACCTATATTAATAAAATTGAAAGACAAAAATAAAGTAAAACGAATTGCTTTTATTGAAAACCAAAATCTACAAGAATTCCTTCCCATCATTGCTTTCACCCTCTAGTTTGTGTTTGGCTTCTTGCTCTGCAATTCGTTGTCTATTTCTTTATGCAGTCATGAAAGTTTTTGAATGAATTGGTGTAAGTCCAGCAATTCCACAAAGTTCGGCAGCGGGCTTGGATAGATGTGCCATTTACAAAGAGACTAGTCTTAACAACTCGTTTCTTTACTTGTACTTATATGTATTATGTTCATCCACACGTGATCCATACACTAAAATCTGTTGGTAGTTCTTTGAAATAATAGGTTTCATTCTACTGGCCCAATATTCGTCTCGTTGGTGATAAGGTGCATAGGAATCATCGATGTAATGTTTTGGTCTTCTCTTTGTACCGAAACAATTCACCAAAATATGTTGCTTCAGTCGATGTCTGAGAGCTGGCGATTTTTAAAAACATTTTCTTATGACAACCAGCAGCCCCAATCGAATTGTTTGAACCGCTTGAGCGCCGCCTTCACGCTCTTACGCTTGCCTTTATTCAACGAAACAATAAAACAATAATTGAACAATAAAACTCTTTTTTGGCTTCAAAATATTAAGGTCACGAATGAGTTCCAGCCATAACTATGACAAATCGTTTACTTTTTCAGTTTATCAAAACAAAAAAATTCAGAAGAATTGTACAATATTTTCTAGGCTCACAGCTGCGACTAACCAGTTTTTTTTTTATTCCTTGCGATTTTAAATGAGAAATGTCATTTTGTACATTGGGTGTGTTCTGTGAGTTTACAAATTGTTCATTTTTGTTAACTAAAAAACACAAAATTGTTCACAATTGTTAGCATGTATATGAGTTTGTAGCTACACCAAACGCACCCAATGACGGCCTTCGCCATTTTCGATAACATTTCCAAAAAATAGTTTGGTAGCACATTTTTGTTATCGGGCTAAGGAAATAAGACTGAATAAATTATGAGGCTAAGGGAAGCCCAGATAGCTAAATTTTTGTTGTATTTAGCACGTGAATTTTTTTAAGCCGTATAGGCTTGAGAAAAAAAACGTACCTATTATGTATTTTGTCGAGCTACCAGGAGCAGATATCTGTACTCTTACATTTCTGGATTTGTGTTCGGTTCTCAGAGTATTCGAGGTCCACTTCAAACATAAAGGTTCCGTTTTTCCTTTCAACTCAAGCATATCTGCTAGTTTATCATCCATCAATGTGACTGAGGATCCATCGTCAAAAAACGCGTAAGTTTGAACCTCAATGTTGTTGTTGTAGAGGGTAATTGGTAGAATTTTAAAGAGAACACAATCTTCCGTTTTATGAATGTTGCAATTATTTCTTCGTATGCTGTTATCGACATCCTCTCGGTTTAAGAGCTCTTCATGCTTATGTAATAATTTGTTGTGTTTAAATAAGCAATTGTTTACTCCACACCTTTTGTTAGATGTGCACCTACGGTTTTCATGTCGTATGAAACATGTTCTACAGAGTTGGTGCCTTTTCACTTCTTCCCATTTGTGCTTAAGAGTCATATTTTGGAATTGAGTACATTGTTCTATCGACTTACAGCTGTTCTGGCAAACAATGCAAGGCCGATGAGTTTGGCTATTATTATTATCAACCTGTTCATGGTTCGCATTGAAGAAAGTTGTGCTCACTCTTCTCTTTTCGGTCCTACCACTATTTGGTGTATCTGTTGGTCTCGAGCATGTCATGTCTGTGACTTCACAGGCAGCTTGAGCTATATGCTTGAGCCAAACACTAAAGCTTGAGAGATTAACATCTCGCTTTTCTAGTTTAAATACTCCCCAATTTAAACGAATTTGATAAGGGAGTCGTTCGGTAAGCTCCTTGATTAACGACGGATTGTTCAGATAAGAGTGCAAGCCAGTAGCTTGCATAATGTCAACTATATTTTCAACCGAAAAGGCAAACGTTATCAGGGAGTCCAATCTATCGGGTCTGGGTGGTCTTTCAGCTCTCAATTTATTTATTAAACTGTCAATAACAGTTTCTGGGCGACCGAATATCGTTCGTAAGGTTGAAATAATATTTGGCACTTGCTCTGGATACATAAGCTTCGATCTCACAGCATCTAATGCTCTGCCCTTAATACATTTCTGTAATCTGATAAGATTTTCGTCGTTTGAAAATCCACACGATCGTGTTGAATTCTCATAACATGCAATGAAAAGAGGCCATTCTTCGGCATATCCAGAAAATATAAGTAGCTCACGAGGAGCTATTTTTCTTGTTTCTATTTGCCTTTTACTTAATTCAGGTACATCCATTGAACAACTAGGCAAGAGTTGATTGCATGTATTCGCATCGAGTTGAGTTTGGCTGAACGTGAGTTGGTCTGGAACTTGTTTTGTGCTGTTATGCAAATGATCCTTCCGTTTTTTAATAATAGGCACCGTGTTAGTTTTGGTACCGACCCAAGTTTCGTCCATTAGTGCTTTGGATGGTATCTCTAGCATTTGGCGTTGCGTAGAACTTTCATTTATTTGATGATTTTGAACAGGGGCTTGGGGGTTCGTTGGTGGCTTTTTACTGTAGCTTGTAAATTGATCAGAAACCCACTGTTGTAGTCTTTCGCTTCTACATGATGACTGAACATCACTGTCATCATCAGCTGTTTGTTGGTCTAAGAGACTATACTTAGCATCTAGGTATTCCTTATCTCTCTTTTCCTTTTCTAAAAGGTATTCTCTTGCTCTCTCTTCTTTAATGAGTCTTTCTTCTTCTAGTTTCTGTAAATTAAGCTTAATAGACTTTAAAGAGCTTATTGACTTCAGAGAACGAATGCTTTTGTCTTTGACCGGTTGAGTCTTAGTTGAATATAGAAGTGGTAGTGATTCCGAGTGTAAAATTATTGGTTGGGTGCAAGTGTTTGATGCATGACGTGAATGTTCTTGTAACTCTTGCGGCGAATGTTGGGTTTCGGCAGATTTTTTTGTGGTACAGCGCAGACAGGACCAGTCTTCATTTTCAATCTCTGCTGTAACATTTACACATTCAAAGTGGTGCCAGTCGTCACAGAGATCACACCGAACCATCTCATCATTGTCAGGCATCCGACATGATTTGCAACTGAATGTCTGTATTTGCTGTTGACGCGTTCGTCGGGTGCGCAATTTTGACCTTTTGTCAGTTGGTGGCTGATTTGTAGGCTGAGTCGTAGGCTGAATAGGATTCGAACTTTGGGGCTGAATCGGAGTTACGGTTGGAGGCTGATTCGAAGGTTGGGATATAGTTTGGTTCGAGGGAGGTGGAGGCGAGCGCATGACTTTGCTTGAGGTGTTAAATACATTTCGGTTTGAAATTTCTTACCTGATAGTGACAGTGTGGCTGACGTTCTTGGGTTCTAAAATTGTTCGACTTATAGAAATGATGATGTTTATTTGTGATGCATGTAGGTTCTTCTTGGGGACATTGGCTGTTTCTTCTATCGATGACGATCAAGCTGTCAAGATGGGCTGGCGATTTTGGTCGGCAAAGTCTTGCAAATACTGGCTTAACTTCAACAATATTTTCCTGTTGAAAAAGTGGAAGCAAAATTCCAGGCAATATCGGGTTCGTTATATATTATCAGCCGTATTTATTAGATTTGCTATTACACGCTTAAAACGCATAATAGTTATTCAGGGAATAAGAACCTATTAAGACTTTATTCAGTGAATAAAAAATCCTTATTTATAATCTTTTTCATCACCCATTATAGTTATTCATCCCTTATGTCAAAATCATAAAGAAACTCTCTATTTTTGTTTCTCAATGGTTGAATTGACAACAGAATTTTGTTTTGTTTTTATTTTCGTTCGGTGTTCGGTCTAAGTCTAAGTATAAAACTGTAAGTACAAATAAAATAACTAAAGCTAACTTAAATTTGTCATGGTTATTCCACCATCCAATGTCACTAGGTCTCTGCACTTGGGTCATCCTCTAACTAATGCCATAGAATATGCTATTACTCGATATCATCGAATGAAATGTTACACGACTCTGTGGGTATCAGGCTGTGTTCATGCTGGTATAGCAACCCAGGTTGTGATGGGGAAGAAGCTCTGCCGGGAAGAAAACCTTAGTCGACATGAACTCAAGTGTTTGGGATCTCTCTATGACTGAAGTCGCGTTGCATTTATTATGGATCCGAAGTTGTGTCGTGCAGTGACTGAAGCATTTGTGCGGTTTTATGAAGAAGGAAGCACTTAAAGAAGTTGTTGCTATGCATCCCAGCAAAGAACGGCCAAAAGCAAGACTTCCCTAATGACATTCTAGAATGTGGAACTGATGCTCTGACAATTGCCCTTTGTGCATACATAACGCAGGCACGCGACAACAACTTGGATATCAATCGTGTTCAAGGCTATCGATTTTTTTCAAATTGTGGAATGCTACTAAATTTGCTCTGATATAAAAATGAAATGGAAAATTTTATTTTTATTTGAATAAATACATAGAACAAATGACATAAAAAACACCTTTTAATGGTTTAACTTCCCATGTTAAACGTGTAACATGGTACATGGTCGGTCTTCCTTTTGGAGGTTCTTATGCATCCGAGAAATTGTAACTCAGCCACGACGCGTGTGAAACGGGCTCTGAAAAAAGGAAACATTCTTATATTTCTGCCTAAATAATGACTCCTTCATTGGATCAAATCTTTTTTGTACACCTTCTGCGCTCTACTTCTTTCAGTGGATAACACATTTACACCATCCAAATTATGCATAAAGTTAATGTAATTTGAGTACATTTCCATTTTAGTTGCTTTTAAAACTCTCAAAGTTGTAAATAAACCACTGAATGACAACTCAATACTCAAAATCAAATGACATTTATACGCTAAAATACGCTTAAAACACGCTTAAAACACACATTTCTGCGTTTAAGCTATTCAGCCCCTATTCACTGACGAAAAATGATTATAAATACGATTTCTGATTTATTCAATGAATAGGCGTGTTATAAAGTTGTTCGGAGTTTATTATGCGATTATAAATACGGCTGTATATGTATATAAATAACCTATATGACCAGAACCGCGTGGCATGCGGTTTAATGTAAATGGCTGGTTTCTCCTTAATTTGGAGGCTAAGCACTCTGCAGTTTAGGTACAATGCTCTTTGACATGAGCTTTTAATCTTCTTGCTGTTCGTATTTCAGTCTTATTTTGAAGATTAAGTTTTTCCAAATTAGCGGACTTAGTTCCAGTTTCGCGGAGATTTTAAATCGAACAGGCAATTTAATTAAAAAAAAGAAATTTTTAGAATGTTGCCAGAATAATTTAAATCAAAATTCAACTTCGAAAAATTTAGTTTAATAAATTCAACAATACTTTATTTGCTTTTTAATTCTAATTATTAATCTTTAGGAAAACTAAAAATTTCATTTTTTTCCTTCTCGATCGTGGCAACTTCTGATTGGTTTTTGTCATAAAGCCGGCAAAAAAGAGTCCAAAATGAAAATGCGCAATTTTAGCGTTTAGTCGGCGGCTGGTGCTGAGTTAGTCGGCTCTAATAGCTACTTTTTCGTCACGGTGCTGCCAGGTTTGGCAACAAAACTGTTTAAAATTAATTGGAAATCCATTTTTTTTTTCTATCTGTCAAGCTTTTGATCAGTGCTACAAATGTTTAAAAGCCAAACTTTTTTCTGAACCAAGTTGTCTTACAAATCTGATCCGGATCAGATCGCGATGGATAATAAAACACGGCTATTGTATTTTAACTGTTTTTACTTTACTTTGTAATAGAGCATCGAAACAACGATCGAACAACAAAAGTTTAAATGAAGGAAGGCTGTCAAATAATAAACAACATTGAGAAATCTAGTCTTCATGTGAAAATGCGCGCGTTACCAAATGACGGCCTTAAAAAAAATAACCGAGAACCAGGCGCTGAATATGCACCATTTAATACGGGAATTGAAGTGTTAATCATAATCACCCCTATCATGAAATCCATTCGGAGAAATGCCCGAGTGAAAAATCACGATACGAATCCCGACAAAAAGCAATCACAAACTTCGAACGAATTCGAAAAAAGCATTGCCTGATTGAAAAAATGAGTGTCCATTTTCGAAGTCAGCTGTCCTATGTCAAAATAAATACTCGAAGCAATAGAAACAAAAATCCCTAAGCTTACACATTTTTTACCGATTTTTGTTTTCTAGTAAAAATTGATTTATTTGCACTTTTTGTGCTTAGAATAAGTTATAATAGATCTGTATTATTGATCAAATCTTAAATGTTATATTATGAAATAAACAATTTTACTGTCGAATATAATCAAATATTTTGTTCATCAAGTTATAAATTCCCAAAAGAGGATTTTTGTTACGTGGTCCCTGAGTACTTTCCAATCTGTCAAACACAAATTCATTCACTTGTGTTTTTTAACAAACCGTAAAATAATTTGTGAAATCCAAGTTTGTTTACAGATAAAATTCAAGTGTTATTTTGGCTATCAGATAAAGTAATTTAAGAATAATACGAGTAGGTACTATTCAAACACTCCAAATCTGTCAATTTCGCCGCTTAAATTTGGAAACGGGCATAACGAAGACAGTCTTTTGAAAAAATGGAATTTCTTTTGGAAATAATTCTATTCATTGATACATATGTGTTTCTGTTTATAATAACCGATGTTCTTAAAGGGTGAACACAACAAAAAACAACAGGTTATATGAAATGTTATCCTGTAATCCAGACGGCAAAAGGATACGCTAAACGCCTAAAAGACGAAGTTCATGACCACTGGGAGGGAATAAAAACAGAGTTGGATGTAATTTAATTTACGAGATAATTTTTGTTTTCATTGTTTTTTCTTAAGTAGAATTATATTTTTTAAAATTGTTCTATACAAATGTGTTTTTTATGTTTTAACAAATGGATTTTACCTATGGCTCTACGCTCTACGACAGAATAAACTTGTCGTAGAAAAGGACGTCATATTTCCGTTTCATTCGGGATTCGTGATACCAAATTACGAATTTCGAAATTCATTCCACTCCGTATGGATTATGTGATAGCAGCATCGGGAAACTTAAGACTTTTTCCGATTACGATGGAATCTGTGATAGGGCTGAATAGGAATATCATTGTTATATAATGGGAGTATGTCTATGCAATTTAAATAAAAAAAGGATCTTCTTTAGCTCGTTATTAGAGAGCGACGCACAGGGCGATACTATATTTCGGAACCTAGAACAACATTGCAATACCTAGATTCAGTATTATCTTGTCATTTGAACCGCACCTTTACATTGCCACTTAGTTGCTAATCGGATCAATTTGAGGGTCTTCAAACTTAAAAGCTGGAAATGCAGTCATATCCACTCCACTTCCTCCGCCAAATTGCTTAGCAACACGTTCCAGTTCGTTTTTCATTTCCTTTTCAATGTCGCTATTGGAGTCTACTATCTTTCCGCCACTATTAAAAAAGGATAACCGAAATTAGCCCCAGCACTATATTCTACTATTATTTTTACCTGCTCTTGCTTTTATATTCTTGGATTTTCTCTAAAAATAGTTTTTGAATAGGATCTGATGCTTTATTAGACAAAGGGCTAAGAACTCCAATAGTCCTCACTTGACAAATCCTGCATTGTAACACTTTAACGAATAATCCGGAAGATATCTGTAAAAATATAACGGAAGCTAATTAATGTCTATACCTCTAAGTATTGCATAACTACCATAGTTTGATATTAAGTTGATAAGATCAAAAGATGTGGAACGTTCAATGAGTTGTCGTATTAAATATGGACTGCTAATGAATATTGAAAGGTCGCAACGATTTCCATACAAACCAAGATGTACTAATTTTAAGAGACCAAGCCAACAACTTCGCACCATTGCATAATAGATATGGACTACTAGTTAAATGTCATTTCAATACAACCTTGCAGAACTTTTGTGGACAGCGACGGTGCTGCTTTAGTTTGTTGTGCCAAAAAAATATAATACCAGTTCTACTGAAACCAGTGAAAAGCAAAAAGTTCTTCGCATTGCAGTACTTCTATGGTTATTCTGTTGCTATAGTGGTAGCTTCATAAAAATACCACCCAAAACTAAAGCGCTGCTCTTAAATGGACCCCTCGTAAAGTTGGTTACTAGCAGTCCATATCTATTATGTCAATGCTTCGCACGCCCCGCAAAACCAGACAGAACCTTACAAGAATAAAGAACAAGAGGGAAAGCCATTGTATAGTAGCACCATGGAGGGGAAAGCGCTGGTATCGTGGCGATACCAGCGCTACAGTCTCCCTTATCGGTTAAAAAAATTTAGCTGTGGTTGTTCACTTATGTCGTTATCCAAAAACCAAATCGGGAGTGAATTGGAGAGTTCCTATGTCAGATCTGACAGATAAAGTCTCCAAATCACTCCCAAACATGTTCCAAAATGCGGTTTGGAGACACATTTTGGAATAATTTTTTTACTCCCGTTTCTGTTTAGGTGCAAGGGAGTGAACACCAACACATAAACAAACTGTCATCTGACTGCTTGTCAAAGCAAGCTGCAGTTTCTATTTATTTTTTGTCAGCTCACAAAGCACGCGATAGTTTAATAAATTATCTTCAGAAGACCATTAAATAATTTTAAAAATTAAAGTGAACGATTTTTAGTCTTGTTTTCTGCTTTAACATGAAAGATAAAATTTAGCAAGCTAACCACTACCAATGCAATCACTCCAAATCTGTCACTTCGGTTAAAACGATTTCCAAAATAAAACAAAAAGGAGTGAAAGAGTGAATTTGTTTTTGGAACACGACATTAGTTATGTGGATGGTATTTTCGTGAATGCTTTATAGGTTGTGGATGGTATTTTCATCAATTATTTAATGTGTTTAAATGATTTTCAAACAATGACATGACACGTCAAATGCAAAACAACAAATTTTTTATCATTTTGAATTAAAAAGCACATCACGCTTTTATATTGCTAACACATTTACGAAGCAAAGCAGCCCTAGCGAAAAACAATAATATATGACGTAATGGCAGCATGTTGGCAGGGTTCTACGATTAGCTTGTTCCATTGTATATAAACTCTATAGTAACATCATGGCGGGGAAAGCGATGGTGTCGCCACCTTTAGTTCCCATTAAACGTACTACCTTTTCAAACGGAAAAAATTTATCGTAGAACCCTGCCAACATGATGTGACTACGTCATATATTATTGTTTTTTGTTAGGGCAGCTTTGCTTCGTAAATGTGTTAGCAATTTAAAAGAGTGATGTGCGAGTGATGTGCTTTTTGATTCTAAATGATAAAAAGTTTGTTGTTTTGCATTTGGCGTGTCATGACATTGTTTGAAAATCATTTAAACACATTTATTAGGTCTGTTCGTTGAACTTTCCCCAGGGTTGACCCAGGTTTTCTTGACAACCCTATGAGTTGTCAAAAAAATCTGGGTTTTCCACTCCTCAAAAAACGCTAAACCACAAATCACCACACATCCCTGTCATTAAAAAAACAAATACATGCCATTTGACAGCCCTCAAATCGCCACAGCAAAAAGCTGGGGCGAGTTGGGGGAAAACCTATGGCAAACATGTGGCTCAAAAAACACTCAATTTGACATTCAGGGTGAATTTAGGTTTCTCAAAAAACGCTTTGTGGCGATCCTATGGCAACCCCAGGGCTTCAACGAACAAACCTATTGATTGATGAATGAAATACCATCCACAACCATTAAAGCATCCGAAAAAATACCATCCACATGCCTAAGTGAACAACCACAGCAAAATTTTTTGAACCGATAAAACCTTTCAGGGAGACCGCAGGTGGCGATACCAGTGCTTTCCCCGCCATGGTGCCACTCATTGACATAATAGATATGGACTGCTAGTAACCAACTTTACGAGGGGTCCATTTAAGAGCAGCGCTTTAGTTTTGGGTGGTATTTTTATGAAGCTACCACTATAGCAACCATTGACATAATACATATGGACTGCTAGTAACCAACTTTACGAGGGGTCCATTTAAGAGCAGCGCTTTAGTTTTGGGTGGTATTTTTATGAAGCTACCACTATAGCAACAGAATAACCATTGAAGTACTGCAATGAGAAGAACTTTTTGCTTTTCACTGGTTTCAGTAGAACTGGTATTATATTTTTTTGGCACAACAAACTAAAGCAGCACCGTCGCTGTCGACAAAAGTTCTGCAAGGTTTGTATTGAAATGACATTTAACTAGCAGTCCATATCTATTATGTCAATGATAGCAACAGAATAACCATTGAAGTACTGCAATGAGAAGAACTTTTTGCTTTTCACTGGTTTCAGTAGAACTGGTACCTATTATATTTTTTTGGCACAACAAACTAAAGCAGCACCGTCGCTGTCGACAAAAGTTCTGGAAGGTTTGTATTGAAATGACATTTAACTAGCAGTCCATATCTATTATGTCAATGGTGCCACTATAGTTTCCTTTTTTTTTTTTTTTTTTTTTTTTTCACTATCAGAACAGCTTATTTCAAGCTTGTGAAACAATGTATCTTTTCTTCAAGAGTTTTTTCACCCTTAAGTACTCAGAAATATGTATCACTGTCATCATTTAGCGAGGTGTTAGTAGTTAGTAAGCAAAAATTAAGTCTAACACACTCAAGACAACAGAGCTAAAAAATATTACAAAATTATTGATAAACATATACAAAAACAAATTAGATAGCTACATATAGACGTATAATTAATTATTAAACATGACAATTATAAAAATATAAGAAACATAAAAAAAACATAGTCAAGAGAGTGGAGCTCTGGTTCGAATTAAGGACTTTAACGTAGTTTTACTAATATTAAAATCTATTAAATTTGAGTTAAGGTTTAAAACTTTTATCATACGAGTAATAGGCTCATTCAATCCATAATTAGTTCTATGATAAGGACAGTGAAGTAACTCCAAGTTGCGCAGTTGGTATGAGCCTCCCCGGTAGTTAAAACTTATGCATGCGAGCAAGTCAGGAGCATCAATTTGTCCTGTTATAAGCTGGTGAATAAAGACTAAATCATTATTTATTCGCCGATGCGAAAGCATTTGCATCTGCAAAAGTTGAATTCGATGCTCATACGGTGGAAGGTCATAAGGATCAGTCCAAGGAAGTCCCTTGAGAGCAAATCTAATAAATCTTCGCTGTATACTTTCTATTCTTGAATTGTGGACTGCATAATAAGGAGACCATACTTGAGAAGCATATTCTAGATGGGGTCGAACATGACAGTTATACAGCGAAAGAGTAACGTAGGGGTCCGTAAACTCCTTAGCCCATCTTTTAATAAAGCCTAGCATTGAGTTTCCTTTACTAACAATAGGCGTGTTTTTTTTTATGCTAGTATATAGTACAGTAAAAATTTCCCTTGGGGAACAACAACAAATCATTTTACTGTCGTAATTTTCCACAGTGAAAACAGGGATGGCATTGCTGTGGATTGATAGTTTCCAGCTTTGAAAATAAGATGGCTCCACCAATGATTTCAGTTCATCAAAGCTTTTTCGAAAGGACGTGTTCAAAAAAAATGTGGTATTTGCAAAGAAATTTTTTCTCTCGATTAAAAATTAAAGAAATAAAAACTATATTCATATTGAATTTTTGCCCTGTTTCTTACCTGGTAATACAGGATTTTGCACTAGTTCTTTTTTGCTGAAGCTAATAGCTTTACTCATGGAATTATTTGAATTAAAAATATAGCCCAATGCAAGAAAAAAACAAATCAAACAAACAAACAAAGCAGTAAAAAATGATCAAAAGGGAAAGATATATGTATGAAAATTAAACATTCTTCAATAGAAATCCAAGTCTTGCTAGTACGTGTTTCAACTTAATTTAATTTGGGTTGTGTTTATTTGTGCGGAATATTATAGTTCAATTTCACGGTTTTGTAAATAGAATCAACTTATTTTCTTTCTAAACCTATCGAAAAGACTGGTCAATAGTGTAAAATTGCTTTACCACAGGTTTGGATAAAAAATAAATTGATTCTGTTTGCCAATGGAAAATCTCATCAAAGATTAGTTTTTAATATCTTTTTACATACTCCCCGAACATACCCGAAAGTTTTTTTCAACAAAACAGCTGACTTTGACATAGAGCTTTCTTCACTGCTGGACGATGCCTGCAAAAATAGCAAAAAAGAGCTGTAAGAGAGAATCTGATGTATGGAAAATAAGAAAAAAAAGATACAAATTCATACCTGGCTTGGTATCGTTATTCATTTGATAGAACAATTAACGAAACAAACCTAGTATGAATTTGATTTTGTTTCATCTTGAATTTCACAGAGAGCTTTGAAAAGTAGCAGCAAGCTTTGACGTTGAGCTCCATCTTGTTGCTGAAAATAGTACTGAAAATACTGTGGACGGATCGTTTTTTTTTAACTCGAATGCTGTACTATATACTAGGTTAAAAAAAAACACGCCTAATGTAATTGATATGTGATGTAAATTCTAGATTGGAACTAAAGTAAACACCGAGGTCCTTAATACTGGACACCTTGCATAATATTTGATGAGAAATCGAGTAATTATGCAAAGTCGGTGTATGTTTCTTCGAAAAAGTTATACTCTGACATTTGCTTGGATTGAGAATCAATCCATTTTTATCGCACCATATGGCAAAATTTTCAACATCAGATTGTAAAATAAGACGATCGGCTGCGCAGTCTATTTTCTTGAAAATTTTCATATCATCCGCGAAGATCAAAATTTCACTCGATGACAAGCTGAAAGTAACATCATTAATGGCTAGAATAAAGAGGATAGGGCCAAGGTGACTACCTTGTGGTACTCCTGAATGCGCCTTAAAGGAGTCTGAAAGAATGCTTCTAAATTTTACCACATATGATCTATCAGTTAGGTACGACCTGATCCAATCGACGAAGGTCGAAGGGAATCCATATGCATTTAGTTTAAACAATATAATATCGTGAGATAGTTTATCGAAAGCCTTTGAAAAGTCAGTATATATACAATCTAACTCTTGCCCGCTTTCAAGCGCGTTTGAACATTTATGAAGGAAGTATACAAGGTTTGTTACTGTTGATCTTTTCTGTACAAAACCATGCTGCTGTTTGCAAATTATATTTTTAATATCGAAAGTTAAGCTTTCACAAACAAGCTGTTCAAATAATTTGGGGATACACGAAAGCTTAGATATGGGTCTGTAGTTAAGGATATCTGATTTAATACCTTTTTTAAATACAGGTGTAATAAAAGATCTTTTCCACAGTAAAGGGAATCGACCAGAATCTAACGATAAAGAAAACAAGTAATGAAGTGGAAATGCAATTTGGGACTTACACTTTTTTAAAATTATTGGAGGGATGCCATCAGGGCCAGCAGAGTAATCATCGTTCAAAGCTGAAATATTGTGAAGGACTCTTTCTAGGTTAATTGGAACATTATTAAAATTAACTTGAGGACATTTACGTAGAAACTCGAAATAATTACGATCTATATCAACAATAGAATCAGAGAAGGAATTACAAAAATGGTGAGCAAAAGCGTTGCAAATGTCGGATGTTTTTGTCAAAGTGACATTATCATATGTAAAGTTATCTGGGTATCCATCCGAATCTTTCTTTGAATTTACAAAGTTCCAGAAACTTTTTGGATCATCCCTTAATGAGTTGCCCATTCTATGAACATAACTTGAGTACAGAGTTTTTGATAGTGATTTAAATTCATCAAAAAAATAGATGTAAGAAAGGTGATCAGATTCAGAACGCGTCTTAATGTAGGTCCGCCAAGCACTATTTCTTTTGTTGCGAAGCTTTTTTAGTTCCTTAGTGTACCATGGGTGATGAGAGCTCACATTCTTTGAAATTTTGAGGGGTATAACTTTGTTCATGCAGTCGTTAAGAATAAAATAAAAGTAACTAACTGCTTCGTCAATATTGGTGAAAGCTGATATATTATTAATATTAGATCTACTTAGTTCATCAGAAAGCATTTGAAAGTTTGTCTTTCGATAGTCGAATATATGCGAGCAATCATATGAATTACTATAACTATGAATATGACCGCTTAGGTCAAGGAAAATGTCAAGAGGAGGGTGATAGTCATCTACATTAGTAATGCCGGAATTAGATTTAAGAACGACAGTACTAACAGCGTCAGAGGTAAAGACTAAATCGAGATTTCGATTTAAAAAGTTTTTAATACAGCTCACTTGTTGTAAGTCAGTAGAAATTAGAAAATCCAATAAGATAAGCTCTTGTTGAGAGGATGTCAAGGAAGCTTTCTGAAATGAACAGTCAATTGAAGGAGACCAATCTATATAAGATAGATTAAAGTCACCCAGCAGTAAAATATTTATATCTAAAGAAGAAAGATTGTTTAAATAATTGATTGTTTTAATTTTTTGTTTTAATAATCCTTATACAATGGGGGAAACCACACACACACCACGGCATCTGCCCACGAAACTTAGAGGAATAAAGAACAAGAGGGAAAACCAGTTTCGGAGTCCGAAAATAAAGTCGCGTTTGTTAAGTCAGTTCGAGGGCAGATGCTTGTGGCTAGATTCCGCAAGAGTGAGTATAAAAAACTCACACTCATGGCCCTCTGAAAACTCACGCTCTGAAAGACCGTGAATAAACTTGAAGGTTGGCTGTCAAAAAATCTCACCTTCACCCTTGCGGAATTCAAATTAGAGAGTGTGCACAATTTTTCGTGTACACAATAAAAATTCACTCTTGCGGAATCTAGCCCCTGGGTGTGAATGTGGTTTTCCTTCTTGTTCTTCATTCCTCTAATCTTCGAACTGACTTCACAAACACCACTTCATTTTCGGATTCCGAAGATGTTTTATGTCGATTTCCAGTGGTACACAAAAGCACTTTTTAAAGTGCTTTTTTGCTCGAAATATGTTACATTGAGGCACAAGATCACTTTTTTTTTGCCCCGAAAAAGCACTTTTACGAATCTCGATTCAGAGGCAAGATTTACACGCACTTTCACGTTTTTTTTTTTTTTTTTTTTTTTTTTTTTTTTTTTTTTTTTTTTTTTTTTTTTTTTTTTTTTTTGTTATAATTTGCGCACACATCAAGGGGTTATGACTACCCTTATAATGTTATAGAACACAGTGCGAGCATTTAGGAAAATAGGAGAGGATTAGAAAGGAGACACCGATGCACGTTGCTTTTGAATCTTTGTAAATCGTAATGTAGGGGAAAACATGGCCAGGTAGAGCATTCCACATTCGGGTGGTGCGACTGAGATACGAATCTCTATACTTGACTGTACGCCCGAAGTTGGGCTCAAGGTAAAACTGATGAGCATTCCTAGCGAGGCGAGCGTTGCGGCTAAATTGTTTCAGGGGAGGAATGCAACTGGCTACTTCACTAGAGCACTGTTTGTGGAAAAAGCGATAAAAGAGAGAGAGACAGGTGACGTTTCGACGATGTTCAAGAGAATCAATCGATTCTACGATTGAACTATCACCTATCAATTTTTACGCTCTGTTTTGTACCCTATCGAGTAGGCGCAAAGATGTTTGAGAAGCACCTGACCAGATATGAGAGTTATACTCCAGTTTTGGGCGGATGAAGGCCTTATAAATTATAGCCAGATCAGAGGGGGTGAAGAACTTCCTGCATCTTCTCAAGAAACCTAAGCATTTAGCAGCGTTTTTGGCGACTTCAAATATGTGGTCGTTCCAACGAAGATCATCGTTTACACACACACCAACACAAAACATTTGACGTTTACCAGTTTGCAGTTTGATCATTTTGCATTTTTGGTTAAAGGACTGTGAAAGAGAGATAATAAAAATAAACAATAAACTATTTTGCGAAAATGGATCGCTAAATTTTAGCTGAAATTATCAAAATATTTATGAGTCGTCATCTAGTTCTGATTCCTTACACAAAACGAAAGGCATTCTGTGAATAATTTTGTTCAAAGTGTTGTGTACAATTATTCGGATGAGGAGGTTTCTTCCTAGTGCATTTATTAATAAAGTTTCGAAAACATTCTTTCTATATAAATTGCAGAACAAGACAAACGGGAAGAGTTGGCTGTCAAAAATAGCACACATACAATGATAAAAAAAGAATTTTGTCTTTTCTGTTCCAGTGAGCACGAAAAAAAGCACTTTCTTAGAGTGCTTTTGTTTTTGCAAAGGAAATCGACATTAAATTTAGTAAAAGGAAACTTTAGTAGCACCATGGCGGGGAAAGCGCTGGTATCGCCCCCTGTCGACCCCATTAAACGTACTACCTTCTCAATCGGAACAAGCTAATCGTAGAACCCTGCCAGCATGCAGCCAATACGTCATATATTATTGTTTTTCGCTAGGGCAGCTTTGCTTCGTAAATGTGTTCGTAAATGGTTAGTGTTGCTGCACCGCAAGAAATCCAAATTATATAAATCGTCCAAACACTTGGTAATAGATTTGATTTAATTTCCTACAAGAATTCAGAAATTATAAAGTAGCCTTCGAGGCATTTAAGCAGTATGTACTTACAAATGGTATTTTAATAAATACGAATGTTGCCAAACCTGGCAGCACTTAAAAGTAATACCCGGCTTAATAAAAACCGGCTACCGACTAAACGCTAAATAGACTAACCAAAAAATTAGCAGCCGCCTTTTTTGGATTCGAGGACTTTGCCAATTGCCGCGGAAAAAAGAAGATCGCAAGAAAACGATATTTTTAGTAGCTTCTTACTAGATTTTGTAATTTAAGAAAATGAATTAAAGCTCTTAAACTAAGAATTTGAAACAATCTTTTTTTTATTCATTCACGCGGCAACATTCTAAAAATATCGTTTTTTGAACTAAAAAATTCACGCATTAAATATAAATGCATAATCAGCAAAGAACTACTGCAGCTAATTTGGATCTGGTCAGAATCATCAATATAAGACTGCGCCACCAGCAGCAAGAAGATCGCCAGCTAGAGCTCCAGAGCATCATACCTAACTTGCTGTGTAATTCTCACTGCAATACACAACAATTAATATTTGCTGCTCCAGCACGCGGCTAATCTCAAAGAGGTTATGTCAAAACATATACGTACTCATACACCCAGTTTTTCGTTTTAATCTTTTTCCAACAGGAATACGATCATTTGCAACTATTTGTTTGATACGAAAATTTGAAGATAAAAGCAAACCCCAGAACATCATCCTGAATATTTTCGGATATAAAACAAACCCAATACACGCTGTCACTGTCAGGTAAGCAATGTCAAAAGATGCATTTGAAAAATCACAAAAAATACCACGCTCTCCTCCGCCTTCGCCTACGCCTACGCCACCACTACTCCCTCCACAGCCACAATCAAACCCTTCTGGCCCAAAACCGAAGAAAACTTCTTCTTTGCCGACTGGTAAAAATAAAGCTCGTGCGTCAAAGAGAGAATATCACTGTAAATCGTGTAGTATGCCCGATAACAACGAAATGGTGCAGTGTGACCGCTGCAATGAATGGCACCACTTCAGTTGCGTAAATGTAACAGCTGATATCGAAAACAAAGATTGGTTCTGTCAAAAATGTGTCTCTAATCATACTGATGAGACACAACCAACATCGCAAGTGTTGCTAGAAAGTTCACAAGGAGCAACACACTCGAACCTACGACCATGGTCACTGTTACAACCCTGACGTTCCTCTAAACGTTCCAACGCCCCCGCACGAACACTCCGGCAATTAAAATGCAACGCCCCCGTACGAACACTCCGGCAATTAGAATGCACTTTGGAGAAAATTTTCAACCTTCCGGCCATGATGGATTTTCCTCCCTTTTTCATTTGGCAGCCAAACCACGAAGACGTCCTCTCTAAGAAGTGCAAAAGACATAAAATTAAAGCGCGCGTATTAACTAATGAATTTACCTTTGTATTATAAATCTTTAAATTAGAAAAAACAATAAATAGAAATTGAATAAATATAAAGCGCTGTTAATTTTCAGTAGTTGCCTTAGTTGCGGCAACATTCTTTAATTTTATTCTCGAATAAATTCGCGACGAAATATTTCTGTGTGTGGCCATTTTGTAAATTTGTGCAGCCAATTTGCAATCTACAAATTTCACTGCGAAGCAAACTACGCTAAACATTGTGGCAAAGCGACGATTTGTTCCAGACAACGAAGTTTAATTGCCATTAACTGCTTTGTGCCAATTTGTAGTCTACAAATTTATTCGCTGCGGAGCCATTACGCTAACCATTGTGGCAAAGCGAGAATTTGTTCCAGCCGAAAGAATTAATCGCCATTAACTGCCTTTGTGCTGCCTAATGCATTTGCAGATCCATTCGGCTGCCAACACTCATTAACCTGTGTGGTAAAATTCTGAACATTATTCAGGTACCAAACGAAAGGCGTCAGCCGCCTAATTGCGGCAACATTTGCATATATATTCGACTGCCCATTGTGCGAACTTGTATTAGGCAATTTGGTCTTGCCTTAGAGTGGTAAGTAACAATAATTATTACAACAGCCAGCGGCATTTCGAAAGAAAAATGCCACCATCTGACTCCCTGGTCAACGAGGACGAACACAATTGCCAAGCATGCCCAGAGCCTGACTCAGCATCCGATATGGTGCAATGCGATGCCTGTAGGTGTTGGTACCATTATACCTGCGCCGGCGTCAATGAGTCCATCAGCGAACGAGACTGGGTGTGCAAATCATGTTCTTCCTCAAACCGCACTGCATTACCAGCCGATAGCGATCAGCCACCATCCAACGAAAATGCCGTCATTGCTATCCATCGTAGACCATCGCTCACTACCACCTCATCCAGATCATCAAAAGAATCATCGAGAAAACACCATCAACTCGAGCTCCAGCGTCTGGAGGAAGAAAGAAGAATGCAAGAGGATCGTGACCGCGACTTCTTGAACAGAAAGTACGACATTTTAAGCAAGCTAGCAGAAGTTTCGTCTGAGGAGGACGAGGAATATGGTGCAAACGAGGGTACAAGGGCGCGATCGCAACTGCTACAACCACGGCCAATGCAGAAACAGCAACCGCTAATGCATCAGCAACCGCAAACGCAACAGTCACCGCAAAAGCAACCGCTAATGCAGCAACAGCAACCGCTACTGCAGTCGTCACCGCAAAAGCAACCGCTACTGCAACAACAGCAACAGCTAATGCAACAACAGCAACCGCTAATGCACCAACAGCAACCGCTAATGCAACAACAGCAACCGCTAATGCACCAACAGCAACCGCTAATGCACCAACAGCAACCGCTACTGCAACAACAGCAACCGCTACTGCAACAACAGTAACCGCTACTGCAACAACAGCAACCGCTACTGCAACAACGGCAACCGCTTCTGCAACAACAGCCACCGCTACTACGATCATCACCGCCACCGATACCGTACTTGCAACCACAAAACCCCATGGAACTGCATAATACGGGAAGCAACGTCAGCCCGATTCAGCCCAACAGCCTTTCACGGAGCCAGATAGCTGCACGCCACCTAATCTCACGTGATTTGCAGACCTTTGATGGCAGCCCTGAGACCTGGCCACTATTCATATCCAACTTCTACAGATCCACTGAGCTGTGTGGTTTCTCAGATGAAGAGAATCTCATACGACTTCAGAAGGCTTTAAAAGGCAGTGCGCTAGATGCCGTTAGAAATCTTCTCATCCAGCCTGACTGTGTAAACAGGGTCATCAATACACTCAAGATGCTTTTCGGAAGGCCCGAGTTCATCATAAATACCCTCCTGCAGAAGATAAATGCAACGCTTCCGCCGAAGGCTGAAAAGCTGTGTTCACTCGTCAACTTCGCAGTAGCGGTTCAGAATCTCTGCGCTACAATGGAAACCTCCGGGATGACGAGCCACTTGAACAACCCAACGCTGCTCCAGGAACTGGTAGACAAGTTACCACCTAATGTTCGATTTAATTGGGCACTGCACAAACAAACTTTGACCGTGTGCACACTGTCTGAGTTCAGCAACTGGCTCTACTATATAGCCGAAGCAACCAATGGCGTACTCAGTCAAAGTACCCAACTACAACCATCAGAAGGAAGAACTACCAGGCAGAATAACAGAGGCAAGGGCTTTGTTCACCTTCATGCTCCTGAAACAAGGCCTGTACTAGCACCGCTGTCTAAACGCGATTGTGTCTTCTGCCGTGGTCGATGTCTCTCTGTGGCCACCTGTCAGAAGTTTGCACAAGCAAGTCGTGCAGCCAAGTGGACAGCAGTGAGGGAGCACCAACTGTGTCGCCTATGTTTGGAGCAACATAGCAGCTCTAAATGCAAATCAACAGAAGCATGCGGGAAAAACAACTGCCCGTTCAAGCACCATCGTCTACTCCATAATGACCAGAAGGATGACCGGCAGCCCAAAGAAGTAAAAACAAACAACAACTACAGCAAGGAAGACCAGGACTACCAACAAAAGGTACACTTGCCACAGTACAACTCCAACACACACACTTCCAAGGCTGAGTCCGTACTGTTTCGCATTGTTCCCGTCACCCTGTACGGCAACAATTGCAAACTGCGTACGTTTGCATTTCTCGATGACGGGTCGTCACTAACCCTAATGGACGAAGAGATTGCGAAGCAGCTTAACATGAAGGGTGTCCACCAACCCCTTTGCCTCAAGTGGACTGGGGATACAAGAAGGTATGAAAATGATTCCGAAATTATTTCTTTACGAATTTCAGGTTCCGATTATGGCAACGAATCTTTCCTACCGTTGCAACCGTTAAAAGACGTCCATACTGTCAAGGGCCTACGACTCCCAACACAGTCGTTAGATCCCGAGAAGCTGGCATTGAAGTTCAATCACCTACGAGGGCTACCGATTGCACCGTACTCTAATGCCCAGCCACGCCTTCTCATTGGCCTAAACAACATCAACCTTGGGATTCCCCTTAAGTGCAAAGAGGGTTTTCCTGATCAACCAGTCGCCACCAAAACCAGGCTTGGATGGGTCGTGCACGGGAACTGTTTGCCTCCATCATCACGAGGAACGGTTACTGTTCACAGCCCCGACGCATGCGAATGTGAACGGCAACGAAACGATGACGACCTCCAGCGTATCGTGAAAGAGTTCATCCGAGGAGAGGAAGTCGGAGCCTCCAATAAAAAGGTCAAGATGTCAGCTGAGGACGAGCGAGGTCTTAGTCTGCTGAACAACTTCACCAGAAGGCTAACGACGTGCTTTGAAACCAGTCTGCTCTGGAAGTACGACGAAGTCCAATTGCCCGACAGTCTACCTATGGCAATGAGACGCTTCCTTTGCTTCCGCAAACGACTCAATCGAGAACCACATCTAGCTGCAGCCGTCGACTCTAAAATCCAGGAATACGTAACCAAGGGCTATGCCAGAAAACTATCCAGCTCTGAATCTAAAGAGCGAGAACAAAGCTGCTGGTACATACCCATATTCGTCGTCCAGAACCCGAACAAACCGGGCAAACTCCGCCTAGTCTGGGATGCTGCAGCGAAAGTGAAGGGAGTATCGCTAAACTCCGTCCTTCTTAAAGGCCCGGACCAGCTCACTTCATTACCGGCTGTCCTCTCCAAGTTTAGAGAGAGAGCAATTGGCATCTGTGGAGATATCCAAGAAATGTTCCACCAAGTTAAGATGAAGAAGGAAGACCAGCATTTCCAACGCTTTCTCTGGAGCAACGACGATACCAAGGAACCTGAAACCTACATCATGCAAGTAATGACGTTTGGCGCAACGTGTTCACCCTGCTGTGCGCACTTCGTTAAAAACAAAAACGCTGACGATTTCGCTGAGACCTTCCCCAGAGCAGTACAGTCCATCCACGAGAACCACTACGTCGATGACCTAATGGATAGTGTGAGTACTATCGAAGAGGCAATCAAGTTGGCTAGAGACGTTCAATATATCCACAAGCAAGGTGGTTTCCACATCAGGAACTGGGTTTCCAATTCCCTCGCAGTGATCAAAGCACTACATTCCAACGCTAGTAACCAGGTGAACCTAAACATGGAATCGGAGCCAGTAACCGAGAAGGTCTTAGGAATGTGGTGGTGCACCTCGTCCGACTGCTTCATATTCAAGCTGACGACCAACTCCAAGCACAGAACGCTCCTCTCCGACCAGCGCCGCCCCACCAAACGGGAGGTACTAAGGGTACTGATGACGATGTTTGATCCTCTGGGACTATTGGCTAACTATCTCATGTATGTGAAGATACTCCTTCAACAAATTTGGAGGTCTGCTATTGACTGGGACGACGAAATCAAACACGCCGAGTTCGAAAGGTGGATAAAATGGACTAACCTGCTCCCTGAAGTTGAGGCATTGAAGATCCCAAGATGTTACATTCCTGAAGGAGTGCACCCAGAGACCGACATTCAGCTACACATTTTCGTCGACGCCAGCGAAAATGGCTACGCAGCAGTAGCGTACGCGAGATTCGCCTGGAACAACTCCGTTGCGTGTGCGTTACTAGGAGCAAAAACTAAGGTGGCTCCGTTGAAGATACTTACCATACCTAGAATAGAGCTACAAGCAGCTCTACTCGGTGCTCGTTTCGCCAAACATATCATCAGCTCTCACTACATCGTCTTCCAAAGCCAAACATTCTGGTAAGACTCAAAGGTAGTCCTCAGCTGGCTTGCATCAGACCATCAGAGGTACCGGCAATTCGTCGCGTTTCGTGTGACCGAAATCCTGGAACTCACCGAACTAAGTGAATGGAACTGGATCCCAACGAAACTAAACGTTGCAGATGAAGCTACGAAATGGCAACGCACCCCAGACTTCAACTTCCAGAACCGATGGTTCAGCGGCCCAGAGTTCTTGAAACTCCCTGAAGACCAATGGCCAATGGCAGCGACCAAGGAACAATCGACGGTCGAGGAACTCAAGACACAATATATCGGTATCCACCAGCAAGAAACAACAACAATTTTTCATCCGGAAAACTTCTCTAGGTGGAAAACTCTGCTAAGAAGCACCGCCTTCGTTCTGCGCTTCTGCCATAACCTCCAAGCTAAACATAAAGGACAACCACTAAGAGAATTACCCCTTACCAGCAGTGAACTTCAGTCAGCTGAAAATAAATTGTTTCGGGAAGCACAACTCAGCTCGTACGAAGACGAAATTGTCGATCTCTCCAATAACAACCCCGTTGAGAGAACCAGCTCTATTTTCAACCTTTGTCCGATGCTAGATATAAACGGAGTCCTCCGTACCAACAGCAGAATTCTTTGCGCGGACCTAGCATGCGAAAAACTTAAACGGCAAATCATCTTACCTAGAGGGCACCCTGTTACCAATCTAATCATCATGGATTATCATCGTCGCTTCAAACATAATAACCACGAGACTGCAATAAACGAGCTCAGACAGAAATTTCACATCGAACACATGAGAGCTGCCCTTGGAGCCGTACGAAGAACCTGTCAAGACTGCAAAAACACCAACGCAAAGCCTAAGCCACCAATCATGGCTCAACTCCCACCAGCACGACTAGCGGCGTTCTCGTTTATCGGGATTGACTATTTCGGACCCTTGACCGTCACAACCTTACGAAAACAACAAAAGAGATGGGGCGTTCTGGTTACGTGCCTAACAACTAGAGCCATTCATATTGAGATCGCCTACTCACTGTCAGCTGACTCATGTATCATGGCCATACGCAACTTTATCGCCAGGCGTGGAACACCGAAAGAAATCTACAGTGACAATGCCACGAATTTTAAAGGAGCGGACCGAGAACTGAGAGAAGCGCTCAGGAGCCTCGAAGAAAACAGAATGATAGAAGCGTTCACTACTCCCGAAACCCAATGGAAGTTTATACCACCTGGATCACCACATATGGGTGGCAGCTGGGAGAGGTTAGTGCGTTCCATCAAGTCGGTTCTCCAACAAATGAAGCCACCAAGCAACATCTCCGACGAGCTGCTCAGAAACCTACTAATGGAAGTAGAAAGCATCATCAATTCGAGACCCCTTACCTACATCCCGGTCGACTCCAACAATCACGAAGCGCTAACTCCTAACCATTTCCTCCTAGGGTCGTCTAATGGGGCCAAGCCGGCAGAAGTCTTCTGTTCTGACAGGATGGTTATGAGAAGCAACTGGTTGACATCACAACAATACGCCCAGCACTTTTGGAGGCGATGGGTACACGAGTACCTTCCAACCATCACACGTCGCACCAAGTGGTTCACTCCAGTCAAACCTGTTGAGGTAGGCGACATCGTGCTCATCGTGGACCCCAACAACCCGAGGAGCTCGTGGCCAAAGGGACGAGTAGTGCGTACGATGACGGCGAAGGATGGACAAGTGCGAAGTGCATCCATACAAACTTCAACTGGCGTATACGACCGACCTGTCGTAAAGTTAGCTGTCCTGGACGTCAGGGATCCGCAGATTTGTAAGCCCCAAGGACATTACCGGGGGGAGTGTTACAACCCTGACGTTCCTCTAAACGTTCCAACGCCCCCGCACGAACACTCCGGCAATTAAAATGCAACGCCCCCGTACGAACACTCCGGCAATTAGAATGCACTTTGGAGAAAATTTTCAACCTTCCGGCCATGATGGATTTTCCTCCCTTTTTCATTTGGCAGCCACACCACGAAGACGTCCTCTCTAAGAAGTGCAAAAGACATAAAATTAAAGCGCGCGTATTAACTAATGAATTTACCTTTGTATTATAAATCTTTAAATTAGAAAAAACAATAAATAGAAATTAAATAAATATAAAGCGCTGTTAATTTTCAGTAGTTGCCTTAGTTGCGGCAGCAGTCACCAAAGCTGCCGTCAGAGATCCATCATCCTCCAAACACTACCAAGCCTCAAACGTCTATAAGAGATAGAGATAGAGCTCTTAGTATAAATTCAAAAAGCTCAGCTAAGTCTATAAAGCTTAGTATAAGAAGATTGAACGAAGAAAGACAGCTTAATGAAGAAAGATGTAAAGAATATTTTTTGGAAAAGGAGAAAAGAGACAGGGAGTATCTTGATGCAAAATATAGCCTTTTAGAACAGCAATCATCTGACGATGAGAGCGACATTCAATCAACATATAAAAGTGAGGGATTAGACAAGTGGTTCTCTGAACAAGAAACACACTGTAAGAAGTCGCAATTAAATCCTCATTCCATCGCGCCACACAATGGTGAGACGACAACAAAAGTGACACGTGAGTCGCAGCAGATGGTTAAGCCAACCTGGAACGGGAATGAAACTTATGTTGATACTAGGGTTACCTCAGCACCAAATATAAAGAAAGACAGTGGAGTACTATACAACAGCACTCGACAATTTCAAGAGCAGGTCCCCCTTCGTGAGCCCCAGCGCAGTTCAGATGCATTACAGCTCTTACCCTGTAATTCGAATGGTATACGACATTTGAGTAGTATGCAAATAGAGACAAGGCGTATAATTTCCAAAGAGTTGCCAAACTTTGCTGGATTTTCTGAGGAATGGCCTCTCTTCATAGCCGCTTATGAAAATTCTACTCGATCATGCGGATTTTCCAATGACGAAAATCTTCTCCGTTTACAGAAGTGCTTGAAAGGCAGAGCTTTAGAAGCCGTTAGGTCAAAGCTGATGTACCCAGAGCAGGTGCCAAACATTATATCAACTTTACGCATGATGTTTGGTCGCCCAGAAATAATTATCGACAGCTTGATTGACAAGTTGAAAAGCGAACGTCCACCCAGACCGGACCGATTAGAGTCACTCGTAGAATTTGCACTATCAGTTGAAAACATAGTTGACGTCATGCAAGCGGCTGGATTACAGTCCCACTTGAACAATCCTTCTCTATTGAGAGAGCTTACTGAACGCCTTCTTTACCAAATCCGTCTAAACTGGGGTATTTTTAAATGAGAGAAAAGAGATGTTAATATCTCTGTATTTAGCGCCTGGCTTTACCAAATAGCTCAAGCTGCATGTGAGGTTACAAACATGGCTCGGCATCGTCCATTGGAAACGAGATCAGAAAGAAAAACAGCAAGTACAACCTTTTTCAATGCGAGCCATGATCAAGCTAAAAATATCAACCGGGCCCAACCTTCTTGTATTATTTGCAACAGCGACTGCAAATCGGTGGAAGAATGCACGCAATTCAGAAATTTGAACTTAAAGCAGAAGTGGGAGGAGATAAAAAAGCACCTTCTCTGTCGAACATGTTTAGTTCAACACAACAAACGTAGATGTACATCCAACCAGAGATGTGGAGTAAATGATTGCAGCTATAGACATCATAGAATTCTACACAAGAACGAGGATTACTGCAACATTCACGAAAACGAAAATAGTATTCTTTTTAAGTTACATTGATGGATGAAAAGTTGGCTGATGAACTTCAGTTAAAAGGAAATCTAGAACCACTGCATTTAAGGTGGACCTCAAATACGGTTAGGACCGAAAAGAAATCGAGAAAGGTAAGCCTGCAGATTTCTGCCTCAAGTAGTTCGAAAAAACACCTCCTTTCAAACGTTCACACTGTGGGCTCGTTAAATTTACCATCTCAGACGGTGAACTTCGACGATCTCAGGTCACGCTTTCCTTATTTAAAAGGCGTCCCTATAGAGTCCTATGAAAAGGCCAAACCACAGCTTCTAATTGGAATCGATCAAATACAGCTAACAAATTCGTTAGAACATCGTCAGGGTGACATAAATCAACCAGCTGCGATAAAAACTCGTTTAGGGTGGACAGTGTTCGGGCCATGTGACAACAATAGAGAAGAAAGTTACATTTACTCCCATGTATGTGACTGCCAAGGTGAGGCTGACGGGAAACTAAATGAACTTGTACGTCAGTTCTTTGCAGTCGATGGTATTGATTCAAAAGATTCAAAGCGCCTTTTGAGAGGAAATGATTTAAGAGCAAATAGCTTATTGGAAAGCTGTACTCAACGTGTTGATAACAGATTTAGTGTCCCACTGTTATGGAAAGAAGAGCGCTTAGAAATGCCTGATAGCAGGCCTTCAGCTGAGCGCAGAATGATTTCCCTGGAGAAAAGGCTTCGTAGAGATCCAACACTCGCAAACAACTTGCAGTCACAAATCCGTGAATACGTCGCTAAAGGATATGCTCGTAAGCTTACCGAAACAGAAATCCACAACATGAATGATAAAAGAATTTGGTATCTTCCTATTTTCCCTGTTGTGAATCCAAATAAACCCGCCAAGGTCCGAATAGTTTGGGACGCAGCCGCAAGAGTAAATGGCGTTTCGCTTAACTCAATGCTTTTATCTGGGCAAGACAACTTACCATCACTTCTTACAATTTTATTTCGATTTCGTCAAAGAAAGGTGGCAATCTGTGGTGACATAAAAGAGATGTTCCACCAAATTAAGGTGCGGGAGTCCGACCAAAACGCTCAGAGGTTTCTTTGGAGAGATTCGGATACCGGAAAGCTTGAAGACTACGTAATGCAGGTATTAACTTTTGGCTCGACATGTTCTCCTTGTTGTGCAGAATTTATAAAAAACAAAAACGCCCTTGAATACTCTTCAATGTATCCTAGAGCAGCGAGCGCCATAATTCAGAACCATTACGTTGATGATTTCCTGGATAGTGTGGATACTGAAGAGGAAGCTGTAAAACTTGCGAAGGAAGTAATACACATTCATGCACATTCAGGTTTCGAAATTAGACATTTCATGAGTAACTCTACGTACGTAACAGAAGCACTGGGAAAAAACGCAGCTCATTTCGACAAAGACTTCGGGCAGCGCTCAAATGTTTTTGAAGCTGAAAAAATTTTGGGTATGTGGTGGTCTTCAGCCACAGATGAATTTTCATTTTTGAATAATTCGAAAAAGTTTAACTCAAAAATATTCAGTGGAGACTTATTGGACATTTTATGGTTTTGCTCAAGATAATTTTGCAAGAAGTTTGGAGGCAGCAAACTCAGTGGGATAAAGAAATACATGCCGATCAATTGCAGTTATGGCATGAGTGGGTTAAGCTATTGCCTTTAGTGCGTCAAATTAGAATAAACAGGACTTACCTAAATGATTTAAAATTTGAAAGTGGGTGTTCAGTTGAACTGCACACGTTTGTGGATGCGAGTTTGTCGGCTTATGCAGCGGTTGCCTATCTTAGAGTTCAAAAAGGGCCTTATATTGAGTGCTTTCTGGTGTGCTCAAAAACACGAGTAGGTCCAATCAAGCAGATATCGGTACCACGCATGGAACTTGAAGCGGCTGTATTGGGCGTAAGACTTGCTAAAATCGTAGAAAAAGGGCATTCGATTAAAATAAATAAACGGGGTTTCTGGTCAGATTCACAATCGGTTCTCTGCTGGATCAAGAATGAAAATCGAACACTGAAGCAGTTTGTTATGTTTAGAGTTGGCGAAATCTTAGTAACTCAAACGAAAATGAGTGGAGATGGGTTCCCAGTGAAGAAAATCCAGCCGATGATGCCACCAAATGGAATCTAAGAATTAATTTGGCATCAAAAAGTCGTTGGTATTGTGGACCACAATTTTTAAGCGAATCTTAGGACACATGGCCATCATTGGTTTTTTCTGTGTTGGTTTACGTGTAAATTAGCTCCGATTATTTTTTCATTTTTTTGATAATTAACCTTTTATTTAATTGTGTTCCTTATCAGTTTTTTCTTTAATAACAGCCTGTTAATTCTTACTAATAATTCATTGTATAGTGTTGTGTCTAATTTAGCATTTATGCTTTCGTGAAGTTTTTTGTTAAATTATTCTTGGTAAGCCATTGCATGTGTAATAAACTTTCCTACATACCTATATTTTCCTACTTCAATCTCTCTTAGATCGTAGTTTACCACTAATCTGAGTGTTATCCACCAGCTAAAAAAAATTACTCTTGAGTGTTTTTCTCTTTATTCATTTTATATTTTGTTCACAATTTACACGTTTACCTCCTTTATTAAATAAATATAAAATTTTTTTATCATAATTTTACACGTTCTATTTCAATATATTCTTCAGCGCAGGTGCTAGGAGCTTCGACTTTTAGTCGATCTTTGACTTTCGCTCAAGAAAGACTTCAGCAGAGACAGTGTGATTAAAGTATTTTTTCAAGTGTGTGCAAAGTAAAAGTGCAAAATAAGATATCGCTTCAATAACTGAAAAGTTAGCAGAGTGGTAGAGTGGCGGCTTCCCAATCCGAGGGTCGTGGGATCAAATCCCACTCGACGAAACTTTTAGAAGCTTTTTTTCACAACCGTGAGGTAGAGAACGTCATCGACTGGGAGGAAAAGCAGATGATGAAAGAGAAGAAGGCAGGGGCATCGAAAGATGCCTCTGCGAATACATCGGGTGAGGTTGCTGTAAAATCAACCGATCCGATAACAGCATTATCACCGACAACAACAGCAAAACCACAACAAAAAGAGGTACCGCAAAAGCGGAGGCGGTCTCTAAAGGCTATCCCCAACCTGGTGAAGAGAAGAGCATCAGGCACCTCAGCTATGCTGCAAGCTGAGGGAAGCGAGAGGCAGTCAGAGAAGGCCTTAGCAGCAAAAACAAAACAAAACAATTTAAATACCTCACCATCCGATGACGACATCGAATATATGTCTGATGATGGTGAAGTACTGTACAAATCCGGGGACAGCAACAGGTTTGCTGAACTTAGTACAGGGTCGTCTTCGGACGAAGAAGAAAAGGAGGCAGAACAGGCCCAAAAAATAGTTGACGAGTGCGTGCAAGGAATTGAATGCCTTAAGAAAAAAATGGAGCCATTCCTGCAGCTGCTAAGAAAAAAGCAAGAAGCAAGCCGGCAGGCAGAGGCTGAAGCCAAAAAAGAGCAAAAACAACAACAGCAGCAGCAAAACGGAAAACAACAGCAGCAGCCAAAGCAAACTGCAACAAAGGGACAAATATCCTCACCCAAGCCACAAAGGGTACAACAACAACAACAACAAAAGCAGCAGCAAAAAACTCAGCCACCAAGATCTGCTCAAACATATGCAGGGGCGGCAGCAACAGGTCCCAGCACATCGGGCGCCAGTAAACTGGCAGTGGCAGCAGCACCAGAGCGCGCCGCTCACACATTAGAAGCAGCAGCGCCAGAAACAGTACAGACAGCAACATCAACAGCAACACCAGGAGCAGCTAAACAGCAACACCAGCAACAACCACAAGCCAAGTTGGAAAAAGTGCCACCGATTAGAACCTACAAGGTCGACCTGCAGGACGTAAAACAGGTATGTAAGTCGGCCACAAATAATAAGTTTTATATAAAAATAATAAACGAAAGTCAAAGACGCTATTCGGTGCAATGTTTTTCATTGGCCGACTACAAATTAGTTAAAGAATGTCTGAGGGAGGCGACAGCTGAATTCTTCAGCTTCACGCCTAAGAGTGAAAAGCCCAAAACGGTATTGTTGAAGGGCATTAGTTCCTACACGGAACCACAGGCGCTCCTTGATGAGCTCCGCGTTAAAGCGAGCGATGACCTCGAATTCATCGGAGTCAAGCCATTCACTACGGTCAAGTCCAGGCGGGAGGGGCATAAACTGCCAATCTTTCTTGTATCGTTATCGCCCCAAAGTAGACTGGAGAGTCTGAGAAACATTACTGTCTTAGACTACCAGGTCATACACTGGGAAAAATTAAAGAGGCACGACGACATGCTGCAATGCATGCGCTGCCAAAGGTTCGGTCACGCTGCAGCCAATTGCGAAATGCAGTTGCGCTGCGTGAAATGCGCCGAAACCCACAACAGGGGAGAATGCAGGTTAGGGACAGAGCGGGTCGAAGATTTGACTCAGCTGAAGTGTGTTATTTGCGGGAACGAGGGGCACCCTGCAAATTATCGGGGCTGCCCTAAGGTCCAGGCTATACGGGAAAAACAGGTCAGGCAGAAAGCTGAAGAAAGTCGTCCCGTACGACAAGCTCCAACACGAAATAATATCGTAAATCCCAATATCTCTTACGCTAACGTGGCGAAAGAGAGGGCAAATACGATACAGGCCCGACCACCGGTGGCCCCACAGGTAAAAGTGCCTCAGGCGCCGGTGGTTCAGCCCGACATTGTGGCCTTGTTGCTGAGCATTCAAGGTCAGCTAACAGGACTACAAAGTCAGATAAGGGAGCAAGGCGTAAGAGTAGATTACCTCTACTCTTTGCTGCCTGGCCAAGCGCAACATCATGGTTAAGGGCGCGCTGCCGAAGACGCGCCTTAGGATCCTAGCTGTGAACGTAAATTCGCTGATTAGGATTGAACGTAGAGCTAAATTGTTCCAGTTGTTGAAAGACCACAGTCCGGATGTGTTTTTGGCTAGCGAAACCAAGCTAAACCAGAAACATAAATTGACTCATAACAATTACAATATCGTAAGAAGGGAAAGACCCGACTCTACTCAAGGAGGCGGTGTTGCAATCTTCGTACGTAAAGGCATTAATTATAAAGTTATATACAACAATGATTTGCGTAAGTTCAAAACGCTTGAGGTATGCGTCATTTGCATCTCTCTCACTCAAGGGAAGCGGGTGTATATGATAGCGGCCTATGCGCCTTGGGCTCCGCAGCCTACCAATTTTATCTCAGAGCTCGAAACTCTTTTTAGGGTACTCAAACTGGGATTGGAAGAGAATTTTTTCATATTGGCCGGAGATCTGAACGCCAAACATGAAGATTGGGGAAACCAAACTAATAATTTAAGAGGTAATCATCTTTTTAACTTGATGAATCTGTGTAGCGTTGAGTATGGTGTCGACCTGCTGGCTACTAATAGACCATCGTTCCCAAGGAGCGGCTCTTTTCTGGACCTTATGCTATACGACATAAGACTCACAGTAACAGACAAAGTGGGTAATCACCCGCGAACTTGCCTACAGACAGTCGAGTACGACAGTGACCACTGCGGCTTGGCTGCTGTAATACAGATTCCGAACGAGCTTGTGGAATTGGATGAATTCGTCCCAACGCACTCCTACAATTACATTAGGATGCGGTGGCCACGTTTCACCAATGTACTATCAAGAGAACTACGTTCGAGTGATATAGCCCCACCAAACAACAGAAACATGACCAACACAGAAATTGACCAAAACTTGCAACAGATGGACGATATTATTAAACGAACTATGCAACGGACAATACCGAAATACAAAGAACGCGACCAAAACAACGTCTACAGCAACCGGACGATAGACGCACTGCACAGACAAAAAAGTGGACTACTGACAAGACTTAAAAACATGTACAGACGTTTTACAGACCCGCACGACCTGGAGATTAGGACACTGAAGTCGTCTATTAAAAACGTCAACACCCTGATCAAGGAAAACTACAGGTTATCTATTAATTCGTACTGGGACAGCAAAATTCGGGCCGTTAACGCTAGTGACCCGAGTATGTTCCCTCAAATTAATAAGATATTTAGGTCCAAGAATCAGAATGACCTCCCGTGTCTTAAGCTCCAGAGGACAGTAGAGAACAGAGACGTACTTTTGACTGCGCAAATTGATCCAGAGGAGACCATCTTGGACGATGACTTCTTTATAATCGAAGATCCGCAGGAGAAAGTGGAAACAGTCGGTGCCGCTTTCCAGCAAGTGTATAAGGTGAATGCTTGCACTCGCCCGAATCACGACCTGGAGAACAGAGCCTTCGTTCACCATTTCTACCTGAGGAACGATATAACAACTTGGCGATCCGAGAACCGCGGTTTCACCCGGTTTGATGACGATTTCTTGGCAAACACCATAATCGCCGAAAGAACGGGACCCAGCCCCTTGCTCGTCACAAAGGTGGAGCTCCAGCTCATCTTCGATTCCATGAAGAATAAGAAGTCAGCAGGTGTCGATGGTATACCCAACATTGTACTAAGACACTTACCGATTGAGGCTATTGACATTTATACCACACTATTCAACAACGCGCTGAATAATGCATATTATCCAGTGCGTTGGAAGACAGCTGTGGTGCATCCTCTCCCGAAAAAGGGGAAGGACAACTCCAATCCGGCGAATCTCCGGTCGATAAGTCTTCTTCCAAGCATCAGCAAGGTATTCGAAAAAGTCATAAATAGATCTTTGGCCAAATGGGCTGCGGACAACAACATCATTCCGGATAATCAGTTCGGGTTTAAAGCGGGACATGACACCATTCATGCCGCGTCCAAACTCGTTTCAGACATCCAATGGAACAAATGCAAGAAACAATGCACGGGTGCTGTTCTGGTGGACCTAGAGAAGGCCTTCGACACCGTATGGTTAGAAGGTTTGTATCTAAAACTCACCAGACTAGGCATCAGTAAACCAATGTTGTATATGCTTTATGATATGCTCAACGGTAGAAAGTTCGTTGTGAAAAATGGCAACGTAACTTCTAACACCACATTCGAAATCAAAAACGGTCTTCAACAGGGAGCGGTCAACTCGCCGATTCTCTTTAGCATTTACACCAGCGATCTGATAGGTAGTTTAACGCAAGCAATAGCGTACGCCGACGACCTGATTGCGTACAGAACGGCCCCGAAGGTCGAAGTTATTAGAATTCTCTTGCAGCGTGACTTCGAGAAGATTCAGCGATATTGTGACGACTGGAAACTGAAAATAAATGTCCAGAAGTCAGAAACAATTCTGTTCCGAACTCCGTTGGCCAGGGCATCGCGTGATACGTGTAAAAATTGGCGTAAAATGGTCATAGTTGACACCAGCGGACAGCGGTTGGCGAGCAAAAGTGTAGTGAAGTACCTCGGGATCTGGTTAGATCAGTATCTGTATTTCGATAGACATATGAAGGCTGCTCTGACCAGAGCCAGGGGAGCATTCGCCCTGACAAAACGGCTGTTTTACAGCAGTCGGCTTGACCCCAGGGTAAAGGTTATTTGCTACATGGCCCTCATACGGCCAATGATCGTCTATGGCTGTCCTGTGTGGTTCAACATTGCCCCTTCCCAAATGGAGAAGATTCGGGTGTTCGAGAGACAGTGTCTTCGACGTTGTCTCGGTTTGCATCGGACACCGGAATCTTCTTATTTACACTATTATTCTAACGAGGTCCTGTACAACGGGGCTCGGATCAACAGGATTGACAATTTCGTGATAAAACTTGTTCGAGGCCATGTTGCGAGAGCAATGATTTCTGAAAACAGCCTGATTTTCGGGGCGTTTTATCCAAACAAAATGTACTTTGAGGAAGCACGCTTGAGCGGCTTTATCCCACCGGAGGCATTCCTCTATCTTGACAAGTGCGGTCTGATACAAGATAGATTGGCAGTACCGCTTATCTACCACGTCAGACGAAGTACTGTAGACCGGCGGCTCCTATATGAACGAGACATCCTCGCTCAAGGTGAAGCGGAGCTCCTTCGGTTCAGTAGGGCTGTGTCCGAACAAGACCGTATTGATAGGGTGAAGCAGGAGAATCAGTTTTGGTGGCTTCAAACGGCATTTGACCATGGGTAGTCGTGGGTGGGGTATTTTTTGCCTTAGCCGGCTTACATAGTTGTTTTAGTCTTAGGTCTTAGTTTTAAGTAGAGTAGGCGGTGGCATTCAAACAAATTTTATATATGTATCGATAAAAAAAAAAAAAAAAAAAAAAAAAAAAAAAAAAAAAAAAAAAAAAAAAAAAAAAAAAAAAATTTATTAAATAACATTAAAAAGTGTAAATATGAAAAAAAAAAAAAAAAAAAAAAAAAAAATTAACATTAAAATATATGAAAGGAAAAAAAAAATTTACAGTTCAAAAAGTTATGGATATTATGCTGCTGTGGTTGTTCTAGTTTTTAAGTAACTGTAGGTAGTTTAGGTTTATTTTTTAAGTCTTATTTTTATTTCTAGTTTTAGGTTTTATTATTAAGGACATAGTATTAAGTAGTATGTAAGGAAAACAAAAAAAAAATAAAAATTTAATGGCATTAGTTTTTTTCCACATTTTCTAATAATTAAAAAGAAAAATAAAAGATTTAAAAAAAAAAAAAATAGTTCATAGGCCGAAAGGCAGTAATCTATAAGGTCATGAATTGCTTAGAGCGCCCGCTTAGGGCCAGTAAGTTATATATAAGTAGTAGTAATTAGGCTAGTTTTCCATTTTTTGTCTAGCATATAAGTAGTTATAAGATAAATGAAATAAAACAAAAATTATGAAAAAAAAAAAAAAAAAAAAAGGAGCTTCGACTTTGAATCTCAATAACTCAGGTTCAATCCCGGTACTTCCCTTTAAAAAAAATTTTTTTTTTTGTTTTTTTTTCTTTCTTTTTTTTATTATTTCTGCTATTTTCATTTTGATTTGTTCAGAGATTTTTAAATTAGAAAATGAATTGCGCAGCAGACAAGTGCATTGATAGCTCCAACAACAACCCACTTTTTGCCTGCTTTGGCCCATGTGGCAAGGCCTTCCATGCAAAATGCGTTGGTTCTACTAGTGCATTTATTGAAAAAGTTACTGCTTCGAAAATTGCTTTTTGGTACTGCAGCAATTGTAGAAAAATTTTTCTTTCTCAATTAGCCTTCAAGTTAGAATCATTTAAAAATGATATAGCAAAAATATCAAAGGGTTTTAATGAAATTTCAAGCTGTTTCAATATAGCAGTTGCTAATGTCAACTCATTCTCTAGCGCCCAGTACTCGGTAGATATTTCTACCTCTACTGACGACTTAAACTCTCAACTTCCTCCTATTCCTTCTAATTCCTACCAATCTTTAAAATCTAGTAAGGGTTTGAAGAAAAAACAGGACAGCGTGTCCTCTGTAATTGTTGGTACGAAACGAAGTGGTTTGCGAAGCAATATAGCTACACCTCTTAACTCAAATGTGACTGAAATACTCAACTTAAGCTCTTCTGTTCAGCCTAGTCCAATTGAGCCTTATAATTCAAACACGACTGAAATAGTCACTTTAAGCTCTCCAAACTCACCTAATCCAATCGAATCTGTCGCCCCTATGGTTTCGAACAATGAGGCTATTATAATATCTGATCATGATAGACCCCCACGGTTTGTGGAATCAGTGCCTAAACCAAAGACTATATTTATATCTCGTCTCAAATCGGATACTACTCCAGAAGACATAATTTTCCACCTTAAAACTAATAAATGCATCACAAACGATTCGTTTGTTAGGTGTAATAAAATAAGTAAGCCAAACAACTATGTGGCTTCTTTTAAGATTATTGTTTCTCCAACGCTTTTTGACGCTATTTGTAACCCTCAGATTTGGCCGCCTGATACTCTTATTAAAGATTTTTCAGCTCGTCATACCAAAAGTAACGTAAATAAGGGATCAAAAAACTTGAAAGTATCTCCCTCTTCTACCAAAATGTAAGAGGGCTTCGCAGTAAAACTGCCAATCTTTATAACAACTCTCAAGCATTCTCTCATGACATTTTTGCTCTGACTGAAACTTGGCTTAACTCTGCCATTTTAGATACTGAATTGTTTGACCGTGAGTACTTAGTGTATAGAAAAGATCGTACCTACAATAAACCCTCGGAAGTTGGAGGTGGCGTACTTACTGCTGTTCGTAGCAAATATATGTCTTCTCTTATAACCTTTCCATTTGATTTAACTGTCAATGTATTATGTGTCAAAGTCACAATCAAATCAAAAATTGTTTATATCATTAATACATATATTCCACCAAAGAGCTCTGCTTCATCTTATAAAGAATTAACGTTAGTTTTAGATTATATTAATGAATTGCTGTGCGTTGAAAATTATGTATTGTTCTTAGGTGACTTTTTTTTCACTATCAGAACAGCTTATTTCAAGCTTGTGAAACAATATATCTTTTCTTCAAGAGTTTTTTCACCCTTAAGTACTCAGAAATATGTATCACTGTCATCATTTAGCGAGGTGTTAGTAGTTAGTAAGCAAAAATTAAGTCTAACACACTCAAGACAACAGAGCTTAAAAATATTACAAAATTATTGATAAACATATACAAAAACAAATTAGATAGCTACATATAGACGTATAATTAATTATTAAACATGACAATTATAAAAATATAAGAAACATAAAAAAACATACCCAACGCATTTAGCATGGTAAAACTTCCCACAAGGGCCGTAACATGCAAAAAGGCATGCACTGGGGGAAGAGTCCAGACATTTCACCGCTGAGCATTCCATTTTAATTAAAGAATTTGAAAAAAAAAAAGTAAAAAAAGATAAATAAAAACGGAGAGATTGAGAATAAAAGTTTAGTTTTAATTAAGTAAAAAAAAAAAATAGAAAAAAAAAGTTTACTTGCATAGTACGAGATTTGAACCTGAGATGCTTGACACAACTATCTTCGCTCTAACCAACTACGCCGTGGAGCAATTTAAAAATTGCACTACAAAAATAATAATTTAAAACACAAAAACTATGATTATAAAACACAAAAAAAAGCTTTCATGCAGTAATTATGATAATTCAAGCAACGTAAAGTGCTCAAGAGACTTGCACTTGAATTATCACTCAATTAAGGTTACGGATTTTTTTTTTTTTTTTTTTTTTTAACAAGAGAACTTCACCGCTTACCAAAGCTAAACACAATTAATTTGCAAAAATTAAGATATTTAACACAATTTCACTGTATACACTGTTGTCAACTAAGAATATGGACTTAAAAGCACGCAAATAAACTATGAGACACAAATAAATCACAGTAGAAATTGTAAAAAATAGAGAAAATTTAAGGAGTATTTTGACACACAACCAACACTAAGGTAACCAGAGCTGCCACTGCCACTTTAATTTACCTTATATTCAATGGTTACCATCTTCAGATGAAACCTATTTTAAACCATCTTTGACTTCACCTCAACAGGAATTAATGTTGTTGGATAATTTAACATCAACCGACTTACGGCAAGTAAGCTGTATCAAAAACTCTAAAAATCGAATTCTCGATTTGGTCTTCTCTTCAGACTCTGTTAGTACCGTTGTTATTGAATCTAGTTTCGGTATTACTGATCCTAGCCTAGATGAAACTAACATAGATGACTACCACCCACCTCTGAATATTTTTCTTGACTTGAGTGGTGAAATCCACACTAATAGTAACTCTCATGATTGTTCCTATGTGTTTGACTACCGCAAAGCTGATTTCGATTTGCTCTGTGGTGAATTAATTATGTCTGGTATTGAAAACATATCAGTTTTTACCAATATTGACGAAGCTGTTAGCAGCTTTTATTTGATTCTGTATAGATGTATAGAAAAATCAATTCCTAAAAAATTTTTAAAAATTCTGACTCCAACCATCCATGGTATACTAAAGAGTTGAAAATCTTAAGAAATAAAAGAAATAAAGCTTGGAACACTTATATTAAAACTCATTCCGTTTCCGACTATGAGTTTTACGTTTTTCTTTTTGAAGAATTTAAGACACTTTCTAAAAATCTTTATTCAAATTATATTGACCGAATGGGAAACTCTTTTAAAAAAAATCCAAAAACGTTCTGGCAGTTTGTTAACTCAAAGAAAAAATCAGATGGTTATCCAGCTAGTTTTGTTTATGAGAACTGTTCTTATGAGAACATCTCTGATATTTGTAATGCATTTGCTGACCAGTTTCGCAGCTCATTTTGTGATACTACTGTTGACATTGATGCTGATTTCTTCAGTTATCTTCGCAACTGTAATCAAGTATGCTTTAATAACATTGTTATTGAAATTGATAAACTTTTTTGGAGTCTTGAAACCTTAAATGACGATTTTTCTTCCGGGCCGGATGGCATTCCTCCCATTGTACTAAAAAAATGTAGGTCATGCTTAGCATACCCGTTACAATATTTGTTCTTACTTTCTTTGAAATCAAGTAAATTCCCTCTACTTTGGAAAAGATCATTTATTACTCCAGTTTTTAAGAAAGGGGACAAATTTGATATAAAAAACTATAGACCCATTGCCAAACTTTCTAGCATTCCTAAACTATTTGAAAAACTAGTATGTGACCAGCTGGCTTTCAGTGTAAAAAACGTTATTTGCACACAGCAACACGGTTTTGTTAAAAATAGATCGACTGTCACAAACCTGCTATGTTTTCTTCAAAAATGTTCCTTAGCACTAGAAAATGGTAATGAGCTCGATTGCATCTACACGGATTTTTCTAAAGCTTTCGATCAACTTTCACACAATATTATTCTGTTCAAACTTAAGGCAATGGGCTTCCCACCTGTGTTCACTGATTGGGTACTTTCTTATCTATCTATGAGATCATATCAAGTAAAGTTCCGTAATATCCTTTCCCACCCTTTTAATGCTGGCTCAGGTGTACCTCAGGGAAGTCATTTAGGACCTCTTCTTTTTATTTTAGCTATCAATGATGTTGCGTCTTGCATTTCCTTCAGTGAAATATTAATTTTTGCTGATGATATGAAAATTTTTAAAAAGATAACTGGTTCGCTTGATCGCTCTCATCTCCAATCCGATGTTAATCATTTTGCAGTTTGGTGTTTTAAAAACGGGCTCAACCTAAACCCCAATAAATGCCAAAGCATGACTTTCTCTAAAAAGAAGGAACCTAGCAACCCAAGTTATTCTATTTCCAATAATATTTTGAGTCAAGTGAAATGCTTTAAGGATCTTGGCGTGTATTTTAGTTTCAATATGGACTTTACTCAACATGTCAGCTACATCGTTAGTAAGGCCAATAGTATGCTTGGTTTTATGAAAAGATGGTCAAAAGAGTTTCAAGACCCATATGTTACCCTTGCTCTATACAATTGTTTAGTACGACCTCATCTAGAGTATGCTTCTCAAGTGTGGTCCCCTTTTTATGAAATACACAACTCAAGAATTGAATCAGTACAACATAAATTCATAAGATTCGCTCTTAAAGGGCTTCCGTGGGAAAACCCTTACGATTTACCACCATATGAGCATAGAATCCAATTATTACATATGCAACTTCTATCTCAAAGGCGTACCATTAACGATCTGGTGTTTTTTCATCAACTTATTACCGGACATATCGATGCACCTGAGTTACTTTCTTGTGTTCAATTCAACTTTCGAGGCAGATCTTACCACCTGCGCAACTTAGTTTTAATATACTGCCCTTACCATAGAACGAATTATGGCATGAATGAGCCATTGACTCGTATGGGTAGACTTTTTAATCTTAACTCATGTTTAATTGATTTCAACTTAAGTAAATCTAGTTTAAAAAATTTGTTAAAAACCAGTGCTCCACTTTCTTAAGTTTAGTTTGCATGTTTGCATGTTTGCATGTTTCAATTAATTTTAGTTTATATATCACATTTTTTATGTTTTTGTTTATTGTATCACATTTTGTATGTCTTATTTATTTTATAGTGTACTTTATTGAAGATAATTTTGTAATATTTATTTGATAGTTCTTGTTATAATGTCTTTTTTTTGTTTTTACTTTTCTTACGTTCTCTATGTGCTGGTGTTGGTGTTATACTAACACTTGCATTCATGATGAAGAGCGTATATAAGTATGTACATATGAGCTTGTTCTAAGCTCAGTACTACTTAGTCTCTGAAATGCAAAAAAAAAAAAAAAAAAAAAAAAAAAAAAAAAAAAAAAAAAAAAAAAAAAAAAAAAAAAAAAAAAAAAAAAAAGCGCTATAAGCATTTAAATTTTGAAACTGTAGTTAACGAGCTGCGACAGTCTTATTACATTCCAAACCTGCGAACAGTTCTAAAAAAAGTTCAACAAAGCTGCCAAGAATGTAAAAATAGAAGAGCAATTCCAGTACCACCACTAATGGCTGACCTACCCGTTGCCCGATTAAAGGCCTTTACTCGACCATTTTCTTACGTTGGTGTGGATTATTTTGGCCCAATAATAGTAACAGTGGGAAGGCACAGTGAAAAGCGGTGGGGAGTACTATTTACGTGTTTGACGGTTAGAGCAATTCACGTAGAAGTGGCTTATAGCTTCTCCAGTGACTCGTGCATTTTGGCAATTCAGCGTTTCCAACAAGAGGGAAACCAAAAGAATTTTGGTCAGACAACGGAACGAATTTCAGAAGAGCAGATCAAGAGCTTAAAGAAGCATTGAAATCACTATGTGTAGACAAAATAACGAACAAGTGTATTCATGAGGGTATCAAATGGAAATTTATTCCTCCAGCTGCACCTCATATGGGTGGGAGTTGGGAAAGGCTTATTCAGTCAGTAAAGCAAACCTTAGCGCATGTAATCCATATTCGAAATCCGAAAGACGAGCTTCTCTTGACAATGATGGCAGAGGTTGAGCACATCGTAAATTCTAGACCATTGACTTACGTACCTATAGATGGCGACAGTGACGAAGCGTTAACACCCAATCATTTTTTGATGGGGTCATCGTGTGGTATAAAGCTTACAGGACAGCTTAGTGATGATGGGTTTGCTCTTAGAAAAAACTGGGTGATGTGCGAACAATTTGCAGATCGTTTCTGGAAAAGGTGGGGTTTGGAGTATCTTCCCACACTTACAAGAAGGACTAAATGGTTCAAACCAGCAAAGCCTATATCGGAGGGTGATATAGTCATAATAGTGGACGCGAACTTACCTAGAAGCACTTGGCCAAAAGGAAGGGTCTTACAAGTTGTCCGAGCCAAAGATGAACAAACCAGATCAGCTGTAGTGCAAACAATGAACGGCGTTTATACTCGACCAACTACAAAACTAGCAGTCCTGGATTTAAATCGGTTTGGCGATAGTGGTAACCCGGCGAACGAACCAGCTTACCAGGGGGGAGTGTTGCCAAACCTGGCAGCACTTAAAAGTAATACCCGGCTTAATAAAAACCGGCTACCGACTAAACGCTAAATAGACTAACCAAAAAATTAGCAGCCGCCTTTTTTGGATTCGAGGACTTTGCCAATTGCCGCGGAAAAAAGAAGATCGCAAGAAAACGATATTTTTAGTAGCTTCTTACCAGGGATGAATATGACCAACCCAAAAAATGTAGCAAAATCCTCAAAAAATCGAAGTAGATTTTCAAAAAATGTAGCAGATAATAAAAAATGGCATAAATTTGTTAAATAACAATATTTTCTTATTTAATAAAAGAAAAACTGAATGATAGTAGCTCTAACAAGTTATTTTTATAACAATGTTTTCTTATAAGATTATAAACATTATTACATGTGCATCAAGCTGTTCTTAAATTTATGAAAAAATAACATACTTTTTTGCTTGAACCATCACCGTAAAGTGAAATGTAGAAGTTAGAGTGGTATTTTTCGCAAAAAAATAAACGAAGTAGAAAAAATTTGCTACGTAGTAAGAGAAGAATTTAAAAAAAATGAAGTAGATCTGCTACATATGTAGCAAATATTCATCCCTGCTTCTTACTAGATTTTGTAATTTAAGAAAATGAATTAAAGCTCTTAAACTAAGAATTTGAAACAATCTTTTTTTTATTCATTCACGCGGCAACAACGAATGAGCAACAAAATTTACAATCCTAAACCAGTATACAAACGACCTATAATTTAATGTAAGTTAATGCTGTTTTATAACTAAAATTACAGGATATATATATACCTTCAAGTTCTTCTATGAAATTTAAATCAAAAAACACGAGCTCTTTTGTTGGTTAGGTTTAGTAGAATGAATTAGATAAGTGACATACTTAAGGTTAGTCCCTTTTATTAGAAAGAGACGAAAGTACTTAGTATAAAAGAAAACTAATAACTAAATGACAAGTTGCCATTTCATTAAAAAAGATACGAACTATAAAAGTATTTAGTCAGAGGTTCAAGAGGCTGGCTGACATTCTGGGGGCCGTCTGAGCACTAGGGTGAAGACAAAACATCAAGCACAGCAAGCCGACCAACTGATTGCTTCTGTTTTATATTTCCGTTCGATAATCGCACATCACAGGTTCGAGTCACTCCATCAGGTTTCGGATACACTTTGACTACTTCTCCCATCTTCCACGATGATCTAATATCATTTGGCTCCACTAATATGACGATACTACCTTCAACGACCGGACTTATAGCCTTATGCCACTTGGTTCGCCTTGTTATTTCGGGAAAATATTCCAAATACCAACGTTTGGTAAATTCTGCCATTAAATGTTGCGACCTCCGACTGTATAATTTGCTATTTATATCGTTGTCATAAAAAATTCCGGGCTCCGGGGCCGTAACATCTTTCTCGTCATCACCAAAAAGCATGGAGTTCGGTGTAAGCGGTTTCGGATCATTCGGGTCGACTGGAATATGCGTGAGTGACCGACGGTTGATCTGACCCTGGGCTTCAATGAGGGCATTCCGAAGAAAGTCTTCTCTTGGTACAACTCCTCGAAGAAAAAAATCAACAGTGATTTTTATAGACTGAATCAGTCTCTCCCACGCACAACCCATCCATGGTGAATACGCAGGGATGAATCGCCAAACTATACTTTCATATTTTGCTGAGTATTCACTTAGAGCTGCTTCCATCTCCTTGACATCTTTTTCTAGAAGCTCTCTCGTACCGAACCGACAAAATTGAGCCCATTGTCACTATATAAAAACTTAGTAACGACTCGGTTGATTAAGAACCGGCGTAGTGCCATTGTGAATTGATCTAATGAAAGATCACTCAAAAGCTCAATTTGAACAGCCCTAAATGTTAGGCAGGTGAAGATCATTCCATACCTCTTTGCGGTTACCCTTCCGAATTTCACAAGCAGCGGGCCAAAGCAATCTACGCCAACGTGTGTAAACGGTTTTGACTCAAAGGATAAACGAGCGACGGGAAGTTGGCCCATCAAAGGCATTTGCGGCTAAGCTCTGATAAGTTTACACATGTTGCAGCGGGTTTTAATTCTTAAAACAGAAGCTCTTACACTAATGATCCATGCACTCTGCCGTATGTGTGAGATGATACCAGCTGTACCAGAGTGAAAATTGCGATCGTGATGGTATTGCACAAATATCACGACCAGAGGGTGATTTTTTGGAAGAATCGCAGGATTTCGAGAGGCATATGAAATGAGTGCCTTTTGAGTTCTCGAGCTCATGCGAATAGTGCCTTCAGCATCCAGGAACGGGGATAAACTGTGTAGCGAGCTCGAACTTTCCACTGGTTTGTTTTTACTCAAAGAAGTCAATTCAGGCAAAAAGGCATCTTGCTGAATTTTTCGAAACAGCCAATCTTCAGCGCGATTGTATTCAAGAGGGGTGACAAAACATCCTTTTTCTATGGTCTTCTTTAAATAGAAATCTTTAGCACGTAGTAAAAATGAGATCACCCTCACTGAAGAGCCTCAATTCGCACGAAACCATGGTTTTAACTCATCATAAATGAGGAAAGAAACTCTTGACGAGGTAGTATGAACCATAACACTGGCATCTGCTTCGCTGGCAGCTGCTGCTTCGTTGTCCGAATGACTTGACTTTATGGGCCACCGCTCGAAAGGTTCTTTTAGGAAATCAGGTCCTTTGAACCACCTTGACTCGAAATTCCTCATATAAGGATCGCACCATTTTGTGCCATCATCAGCAACGTTGTCTGTAGAGCTAATGTGAAACCATTGTTGAGGTGTTGTTGAATCCAAGATCTCTCCGATTCTCACGGCTACAAATGTAGGAAACTTGTACTCGGCGGAACTGATCCAGGAGAGGACGGTTTTTGAATCCGATAAGAAGATAACTTCACTAATGGAAATAGAATGAGAAGCTCTTATAGTTAGGGCCAGACGAGCACCAAGAACTGCAGCTTGCAATTCCAAACGTGGGACCGACAGCTTCTTCAATGGCTCTACCTTTGCTTCAGCCATAACGAGAGATACTTCAATGGAGACGTCTTTTTGAAATCGTAAATATGCGACAGCTGCGAAGGCTTTTTCCGAAGCATCCACAAAGATTATAAGAGTGGTCGCTGATTCGCTAGGTGACCATGAAACATAAAGGCGTGGAATTTTCAGATTATCGATGCCTTTCAGTTTCTTGATGAAAACTAGCCATTGTTCCTTCAGATGCTTCGAGATTGGTTCATCCCAGTTTGTACCTTCTCGCCCAACTTCTTGTAGAAGTATCCGGCCTCGGATAATATAATGTGAGATAAGTCCCAGGGGATCAAAACGCACATGACTGCTTTTATAATCTCACGTTTGGATATTAAACTCTCGGTAGTTAACATCTTTTCTAACAAACCATCATCTGAAACCCTGTAAGTAAGAAGATCGGAATTAGGAAGCCAATACAAGCCCAAAATTTTTGTAATGTGACTGTCAGATTCATTTGCATCTATGCTGATCAGCTTTTCATAAACATTTTTTTCTGGAACTTGCTTCAAAAATTCCAAACTATTCGACTGGACGCCAACTAAGTCGAAACTCATCGACTTGCAAATTTGAATGGCATCTTTCGTGACTGACAAAGCTTGTTCCACAGTATCATGTCTGTTAAGATAATCGTCAACGTAGGTCCGGTTAACTAAACCATCTACAGCCTCCGGGAATTCCTCTTTAAATTTGTTGGCATGAAAGTTTTTCACAAATTGGGCACACACAGGTGAGCACCTTGGGCCAAACATCATCACCTCCATGATGTAGACTGTGGGCGACTTAGTTGTATCTCCATTCCTCCAAAGAATGCGTTGACATTGCTGATCTTCAGGTGTTACTCTTATTTGGTGGAACATTTCCTTAACGTCAGCATTCACTGCTATCTTGCGTTCTCGGAGCTTAAAAATACCTGCATGAAGAGACACTATATTCTCGGGACTCTTAAGTAAATGAGACACCACACACCTTCGCTGCAACGTCAGCCACATCTCTGGGTTTTTGGCGGCCTCTTGTTTGGGTTTTCAACAATGAAGGTAGGTACCAAACTCGGGGCCAGTCTTCTTTAAGCTCCTCCGCGGATGCAATCCTTGCATATCCTTTTGACAAAAGATTAAGCATATGAGCGTTCTTCCTCTAACAGGTGTGGTTTTTTCTTCAACGCCCTTTCTAGCGAAACAAGTCGACTGAATGCCATCGGAAAACTATCAGGCAACTTGACATTGTCAGCATCCCATTACAAACCAATTTCGTAACGGTTATTGACGTACTTTATCGTGCTCTGCATGATGCTCAGTGCTCGGCTGGTTAATTTACTGACCAAATCACCCTTTGGTGCCATTGCACCAAATGCTTCCGTTGTTAAGTGGCGTTTCACTAGTTGGTGGAGATCATCTTCGAATTTAATGGCATCATGGAACAAAAATCGCATCGCCGGCTTTGAAAAGTTATGAAAACAGGTTGCTCTGACCGGGGGAGCCGACTTTCCATACACTAACCAGCCCAGGAGAGTTTTCAAAGCACACGGCTCTTCATCATTACCGTTTCTCTGGCCATGACCCAAAAGGAACCTTGCATGATCTAAACCAACTAAGATTTAAGGCTTAGCCTCCACTAAATCTGTGAGAGGGAGCCCACGAAGATGTGGATACAGCTCTTTTAATTCAGATGTATTAACTGACTGCATTCGAAGCTCCAAAACTTTTACAGTATACACATTTCTCAAAACGTGACGTTTTTTATTTCGAACACTAGAGACAGATAAAGTAGTTCTAATAGAATCTTCACTTCTTGATACGCCTTTCGTCCACTGAAGAGTAAGGTTTTCGGGTTGGCCTTCAAGTCCAAATTCATCGAATACATCTTTTTCCAACATAGTTAAAGATGACCCATCATCCAAAAAGGCAAACGTATCATTAATCTTTTCATTAGCCCCATAAAGACGTATAGGAACTATCTTAAACATCACGGGCATCTCTGAACCTGTATGGTTTGAATTTAACTTGGAATAAGGAACATACGGAACGGCTGAAACATTCAACTCTTTATTCTGCTGTACAGGCGACTGATGTAAAAGAGGGTGATGTCGACCGGAGCATCCAGATACACCACAGACCTTCCTCTTAGAACACGACTTCCAATCATGTTGAGCTGGATCCAAGCAACGAAAAAATATTTTTTGATCTCTTGCAAACGATAATCTAAGATCTGGCGACCATTGCTTAAATTCTTCACATTCACTAAAAACATGTTCTTTACCTCCACATTTAGTGCAAGATACCTTTGACGCTACTGATATAGGCAATGGCTGATGAGTCAACACCCTGTTTGTAGTTTTCTGAGCGAATTGTGTTCTTTTAGGAAAGGTTTCCAAAGGCTTCACTAAATCCGGTGGCAAGTCAATCACTTTCTGCTTAGGAAAATTGCGAGATCTTCTATTGATGCTCGAGGGTTTAACATGTTATGTTGTTGTAATATTTCTACTACAACAACACGAAATTGTCCTACTTGTAGGAACCCGTGTAGGGCGAGAACCCTAATTCTGGTCAGGGGGCACCCGACAACCAATGTACTTTTGGATCCATACACATGGATCCAAGAATAATTAAAAAAGGAGAGGGAAAGGGGATGGTCAGCGGTTAAAGGCGCACTGGGGCCAATTTAAATGTGAGGCGACGAGGCCTACTTAACAGAGATACCATTTGGTATCTCTGAATGTACCTGGGAAAGTAATGGGAATGATTAAAATATGTTATTATGGTTAAGAGAACTTACGTCTTTATTTTCTGTTGTAAGAATACTGATTACAAAATATTCAAAAAGCTTACAGCAATGCGGTTGTCCATTTACTGATGATGTTATTACTAGTTTCTTAAGCCTATTTATACAAAATTAATTGTCAATGAATTGATATCGATGTTATCGACATCAATTCATTTTTTGCTAAGTCAAGAATTTACTTTAACTGTTTTGCAAGAATTTGTTCTTTGCAAAACCGAATTTCGTCACTGCCCGACTTTCATGCGAGCAATTCAACTCGTCAGCATTAGGTCTTTGACCTGTTGCTGCTTTATATTGTGGCCATATGAACCAGCAACTAGGTTTTCATTATTCTTTTTACCCTTCCGTTTCGGTTTGGCAACAAACCGATGACCGGGCATTTGTGAATTATTAATGGTCTATCAAGCGTGCTCGTTTGTTTGTTTACAAACGAACCGCTTGATGACCTTGATTCGTATACTTTATTTTTGATTCGATTCGATTTTTATTTTAGAGACAAAAATTGCCAAGCGAGTGTACCGCCCACATGAGAGTCCGAATAATGTATACAAAAATGTTTACAATTATTATGTTAATATTATCATATGCCAAAATATCTACAGAAGGTATTCTTGACTCAGCATTCCAGACAAAAAATTTGAAAACTCTTAAAGTAATCTTATAAATTAGCAAAAAAAACTATTATATAATTCTTAATTGTAATCCTCCAGTCAATGTAGTTGTTTCCAGGGGGGGGGGGGGGGGGGGGGGGGTCGACATGTAGTGGTTTCTAGATGTTGTTTTCTTCAGGTGTAATGGTACCTGGACGACGTCGGTTTCATTGTGATTTCCTTCGCTTTTTAACGTATAGTTAATTTTATAAAATTTGGAAATATCACTATTAATTTGGATTAATATTATAAAATATCTTTCCTATTTTATATATTTTTTTTTCAGTTCTTAACCATTTTCATTAAAATTTAAAATATCTTTTAAATGTTTAACTTTTTATTTTACATAAATTTGTTAGGTATTGTATCTCTAATAAAATTTGTTTTATCAATGGGAAAAATATCTTTTCAATGTTTAGTTTTCGATTTTACATAAATTTCAATTTATTTTATAAATATTGTATATATAATAGCATTTGTTTTGTGTATTTTTAGCTTAAATATTATAAGTTTTTAAACAATTTTCTTCTTATAGTAGAAGAAGTCTATTATATTCTTTATTCTTTGATTTCTTTTCATTTAATTTTAGTGTATTTGTAGCTTAAATATTATAATTTTTATTTAAATTAGTTTATTATATTCTTTGCTTTTTTTTTCATTTCTTACTAAGTTTCTTAATAGAATTTCTAAATATATATTTATAGTAACTCAAGTCTTAGTTTATTTTTTCATAAAACATGGTTTTAAAATATTTTTTTTTGTTTTTTATTTAAAAATGGTTCTTAAGTTTTTAAATGGGTGTCATAAATTTTCAATATAATTTTAGCAATCTTAATAACTTTTAAATGAACTTTTACTTGTATTATTATTACACTTGTATTTTATGTTTAACGCATTGACGGGGTGTAAGGGTTTGTTTGTGTATGAAATGTTGTGTATACTTTAAGTATTTTAAGTGGAGGTATGTTGTATATCGGTTGAGTGTGTAAAATTGTTTTGGGGCTCACTATCTCCCATCTTTTAAATTTTTTTTTTATATATGGTGGCGCTTTAATTCTTATCCTTAATTTTTTTTTTTTTTTTTATAGCGCTTTTATTATTATTATTATTATTATTGTTTTTGTTTTTTTATATATATGTTTTTTATTTATTTATTATTATTATTTTTTCAAAATTTTGTATTCGGGATAATCCCGAATCTCCTCCTTCACAGTGATGGATAAACGCATAGGCCCGTGAGGCCTGGGCCTTGGGCTGCACGATTTGGGGGGGGGGCGGCAAAATTTTCACAGCGTTAAAATTTAAGAGCCGTAGAAATATACTAAAAACTAGTTTTTAAATTGGCTCTGTTCTTTTTTTTGGAATTTATTAAAAATTTTCTATGGACTACAATATAATCTATTTTTTCATTGACTTTTCAATTTGAGGGTGCATCATTAATATTTTGATGGAATAAATTATAGTGTAATTATCAAATAAAGAAACAATCAGATTCATAAGCTTTCTTGCAAATAACTAAATATTTTTTCACTTCTGTATCTTTGGTGAGTTTGCTATTACATATATTAAGCCTCTGAAACTACTTACAGGATTTTAACTTAATCCCGCTTTTTCTTTGAAAATTTTAAAAATCGAGTTCTCATCGGATATTCACATTTTGAGGTCTTAGGAAGCTATTCTGAGTAGTTTCAGCGTGACGTCCCCCCGTGTTTGTGTGTGTAAGCTATAATTTTGATACACAATATCTCAAGGACGAGTCAACCGATTTAGATATCGATTGTTCATTAAAAATTGCGCCGAATGCCGCCAAGCGGATCAATATCGAACGACGCGTTTCAAAAAATCGCAATTCAAAGTCTTACAAAATATCGTTTTGAATAAGTCTCACGTTTTTGACTCAAAATTTACAATTATATTCCGAGCTCAAAGAGTTCGGAAAATGAGCTCGAAGATCACAAAAAACAGGAAAGTCGTTCTTTTGAGCTCGAAGACCTCAATAATTTTGAGGAATGTTTTCGATCGCTTAGATCTGGAAATAGCGGGAAGTTGTAGGGATGACCTGCAGGGTCAACCGGTTTCCAGATTTTTCAATGTAACTTCGGTGTTTGACGAAAATTAAAAAAAAATGAAAATTAGTAGAAAAAAAGGATATTTAATTTATATCTTAATCAAGAATTTGTTATAATAAAATTTTATCAAATTGGAAGGGAATAATATTAAAGTGATCTGTGTAATATAGTAACATCTATATAAAGTGTTATTATCATAAGTCATAAGTATAAATAAAAAAATTTCAATATATAATTTTAAATTCAAGTTTTTAACTTTATGATCGTCATTGCAACAACTCAAGTAGAATGAGAGTATTTTGTATGTGATTGAGAATGAGTTCCGTTGATGGGGTGAGTGTGTTACACATGTTTACAAAATAAGATCGCTAGCGTAGCACGTAGCAGGTATTGACAAAGTTTGACTTTAACGTATAGAACCAATAAGCGTTTTTTAACTGTAAGCGAGTCACAGTAATTATTTCAGTTTTACAAGTGCCGTTTAAAAAGTAGACGTCTCAAACTTGTCTACGACCGTTAGGCATTTCCATAAGAATACGCGATCACTACATGATTGCAACAAAAATTACAGCATCTAGAAATGGCAATGTTGGTCATAATTCATAATGTTATTTTAGATCGTTTCAGTGCTGCAAGTAAGAAGCTTCAAGAATCTCATGCGGATTTATCATCTGTGGTAAAAATTTATGGTTCTTTGGCATTATTTCTTCAAGACATGAGGGACAAACAATACTCTGAATCTGGTATAATGTCGCAGGACTTAAAAATAAATTTTTTAATATGAATTTCTTTAACTATGTCAAAAAATTTGATATATTTGTACTTTTTGAAACTCACGTAATGGAAAATGAAATCTATAAATTTAAAGAATTATTTAAAAATTACGAACTGAAATGGATACCAGCTGTGAAAACAAGTACATTTGGAAGAGGAAGTGGTGGCGAGCTGTGGGGCTATCGCAATAAGATCGAGGAGATGACGCTGAGTTTTAAACGAGTAGAAGAGATGGATTTTCTGGAGCTGATAACTAATGGATATGTGTTACAAATCATTCCGATATACCTTAACTGCTCGCACTGGACGAGAGATTACAACCGGCTCTGTGAAACACTTCAGAACCTAGGCTCGTTGGATGTAATGCTCATAGGGGACTTCAATGCCAGGATTGGACTGTCGCAAAACAACTTCAACAGTGGAACTGCATCAGCAAACATTAATCCTACTAGAAGATCTAAAGACGAAATATGCGATGGTAAGGGCGTTAAAATTTTGGAAGTTGCAGATACTTTGGACGCAAGGATGCTGAACGGGAGTACCAAAGGTGACGCGAATGGAGAGTTCACGTTTATTCGTGGAACAGCTTGCTCGACAGTTGATTACTGTTTCGTGTCTGGAAAGTGGAATTTAATACTGCGAGATTTTGAAATAGGAGCACAAACTTACTCCGACCACATGCCATTAGAAGTATTTTGCACAATCTCGGGGTCGGAGGATGTCTGCGCAAAAAAACTAGGTCTACTCCCTGGCTTGAAGTGGAATGATAGTTTCTGTTTTAGCTACCAGAACAGTTTAAACATTATGCTTGCTTCGCGAAGACTGCACGGTGTGTTGCAAATGAAAGACCTTACAGAGATACTAATCGAGGCTGCCCCAGCAAGCGCAAAAAAGAAAGTTATGAAGGACAATTTTAAACAGCGCTGGTTTGATGGTGAGTGCCAAAAAGCAAGAAAAAAGTCATTCGCATTTTTGAAGCTGTTGAGAAAACATAACACCCCATTTTTCAAAAGCATGTATGCAGCAGCCAATAAAGATTTTAAGCAACTATGTTTTAATAAAAGGAAAAAACTAGAACAACAAAACGTAAGGGTACTGAATTCGTCTAATACTTCAGCAGAGTTTTGGAAGGCCGCCAAATTAGTTAACGGGAGGGCGAACTTTATTTCTGCATCACTCAGTGCCTCAGAGCTCCGTGACCATTTCAGGAACCTACTCAATGCACCGCTATTTGCACCATCTTTACTCTACGCAGCACCATATTTCAAGGATGAGATGTTAGATGCACCATTTACGGTCTCTGAACTGGAAAATATTATAGCAAAAGTCAAAACTGGAAAAGCCCCGGGTGATGACAGAGTCCCAGTAGAGTTCTATAAAAACTGTATAAAAGAATTTTTGGGCGCATTGACGGAGGAATACAACAGAATATTTGCAAGCGCAGACGTCCCAGAAAATTTTAAAAAAGCTATAATATTCCCCCTACACAAAAAGGGGTCTTATGATGTACCAGAAAATTATAGAGGGATTTCGTTTTTGAATACTTCCGCCAAGCTTTTTAGTACTCTCATTTTCAACAGACTTACCCAGTGGATCGAGGACAAGAATATTCTAAACGAATTCCAAGCAGGATTTAGAAGAAACTATTCGACTATAGATCAAATATTCTGCCTGATGAACATTGCGGAGAGCTTCAAAAGAAAAAAGCAGAAACTTTACGCATTTTTCGTCGATTTCCGTTCTGCCTTCGACTCAATTGCACGTGAAGCACTCTATTATAAGCTTTATAAGTTGGGAATATCCGGTAGAATTATGTCCATACTCAGAGCGATGCATGAAAATAATGTGGCCTACGTATGGGATGGTGAATTCATCTCTGAATAATTTGCAACAGAAATGGGAGTAAAGCAAGGATGTGTATTGAGTACGTTACTATTCATTTTATTTGTCAACGATATCGTGGAGGAAATTGGAGGTGGGATTCGGTTTGGGAATATGCAAATACCTGGGCTAATTTTTGCTGACGATATCGTATTCTTTTCTGAATCTGTGGATGGAATGCAGCGCATGATGAATCGGTTGCTGAAATATTGTGAAAAATGGAATCTGTCTGTTAACTTACAGAAATCAAAAGTTATGATATTCAGGGATGGAGGTGGCAGATATTCAAAGAATGAAAAATGGGCTTATAATGGAGAAAATGTTGAAATAGTCCGGGAATATAAATATTTAGGAGTGCTCGTCACATCGAATCTCAACATGAGAAAACATTTTGATTTGAAACTAGCAGAGGCGAAAAGAGCTGTTTCTTCAGTCTGGACTCGTTGTATCGAAAACAAAAGCATCGAGCATAACACAAAGATTAAAATCTTTAATGCTACTTCAGCTTCAATTTTACTTTATGGTGCCCAAGCTTGGGGATACTGCCAATTCGAAGAAGTTGAAAGGTTCCTTAGGTACTTCTTAAAACGTATTTTCCGGTTGCCGCTTAACACACCAAACTACATGTTACATTTGGAAACAACAGAACCGCCATTATTTCTAAGGACCCTGAAGCTGCATTTTGATTATATAATGAAGGTGATGGAGATGGATGACAGAAGGCTGCCTAAGCAAATCCTTAAGAGGGCTATATCTTCCAGGGGAGGTATTGTAAAAAAAATAGGAGGACCTGGCGCTCCATGTTGGTGAAAACCTCTACTTTTTGCCCGACATGAACTCATCGGACTTGAGACAAAAGTTTGGTAGATTGCTTGAGAGTGTAAGTCACTTCCTTTATGAAAAATTTAAGCAAGAAGCGCAGTCCTCACAATACAGATTGATCTACAGCCAACTCAATATGGATCTACGAGAAAACACATATTTGCTCAATCGTTACCACATAAATATGTTGAATGTCATATTTAAAGTAAGAGGTGAACTAATTAGTTTAAATTATATGCCGCACCGACCCGACTTGCCAATCCTGTGCGAACTGTGCAACCTCAAGGAGAGGGAAGATATATTTCATTTTATCGCCAGATGTCCCATCTTGAAAGAATTTCGTGTGAGGTACTTTGGAGTAGCGTTTATGGAGTTTAAAGATACGCTGGACGTACTGAATGGAAAAGTAGGCTGGGATATTCTATATTACTATACCACAACCACATCCGCACTCAGTTATAGGAAACGTATACTTGAAGAAGACTTTTAAATCAAGTGAATTGTTAATATGTATATTGAAGTTAATTTTATTGTCAATCTGGTAGACGGCCACTGGCCAAACCATATTAAACTTAAGGTAAACAAATTGTAAATTGTAAAAAAAAAGGCTGCCCTTTTAATAAAGTTTTGTAACTAACTAACAATACTCTGAATATGAAGAAAAAGCAAAAGCACTGTATGGAGTTAAAGTTAATTATCGTTATGAAACCAAGAGAAGTAGAAAAATTCAGGCAGATGAGTTACGGGTGAATGAAACAATACTTTCATCTGGTCACGAAAATGTTCGCACCAATGTATATTACCAAATTTTCGATACTTTAAGCGTACAATTGGCCGGCCGGACGTAAAAGTACTCATAAAAAACTTTACGAAAATTGTAGTTTTTTTGATAGTTTACCTGACATAGATACGATTGAACGGAAAAATCTTGCGAAGCAAATACGGAAGATGTACGCTCCGCACAAGAAATACACAATGTCATGCATTCTCGAAATTTTTGAGGTGTTTATCTGAATGTAGACATTGCTCTGCGTATTTTTTTGAGTATTACCGCTACATATTTTTCAGCAGAAATATCTTTTTCTTATTTACTCGCAAGTATGGGCCAAGATAGACTTAATACTTTAGAATTATTGTCTAACGAAGCTCAACTAGTTCAAGAAATTGATAATGATGACATAGTTGATGCTTTTACTCGGACAAAAGTCAGGAAGAAGAGATTTAAAAACTAGGCAATACATTATAATTTGAAAAAAAAAAAAAAAATAGTTATTTTTATTTGCTATACTAGCTAGAGTTTAATAAACATTTTTGTATTATTTCATAATTATATTCGAATAAAAAATAGAGCACTCTCTTATGATTCGCATTATGAGTCGTGTAAAAAATAAAAGCTATTTTTTAATAACAATTGTGATTTAAAATATATAGAATTTTGTTGATCAAAAAGGGTGGCGTATCAGACAGGGCTTATGGAAGCAATATGCCTTAATCCGCCACTGCTCTTTCAGTGTCTCTGTGAATTTCTTCACATCGTCCTCTTTGGCTGACAATTTTCTTTTCTTCGTCATGTAGCTGGCCACCATGCATGTAATGATTCCTCTGTCCCACTCCGATAGTAGGTCCGGCACCTTTACGTTGGAGCATTTATACTGGGGAAATTCAGCCGTTGGGTTGCGTTTAGTCCATTCCCTTTTTAGGAATGTGCTTACGGCATTCATTGCCATTAGTCCCGATACTCCTATAGTATTGTACGTTTTTATAGTTCTGTTGACGTTATTTACCACTATCAGGTGCCAATGTAGTCCCCGGACCTCTATCGGGAACATCAGTAGTTCATAATTGAATGGGTGGCGACTACCTGAATGGCATTTGTAATCTTTCTTATTTAATATTTCTATATTCTAAAAATAAATTTGTATTTCAGACCAGTAAAAAATGTTTGCAGATTCTATTTTATTTCTACATTAAATTCCGTAGTGATTCATTACTCCAAAAAAAAAATCATTGGGCTAATGGTTACTACTATTACAAAGAACACAGACAGCAATTGCCGATTTATACAAAAGTTTTGTTTCGTATTTTCGGTTTTTGTTCAAGAGGTTTAGTGGTCGTGAATGTAATTTGATCGTTTATTGAAACTGTTTACTGTTGCGCATTTGGCGTGTGCCGTTGATTTTTATCATGTTAATTTCAATGCGGTCTTTCTTTGATGAATTTAAACATGTGTTATTGAATGAATGTGAAATTCAAGAAGTGGTTTTAGGTAGTGACCTTGATATTTATTATTGTTATATATATATATATATATTTTTTTCTCAAATCGACAGTTTTCGATTTTAAGGTAGGTTCAGTTTCTTTTACTTTTGCCTTGCCGTTTTCACTTTATGAATGAAATGGAAACATGAATACAGACTTTCGTGGGGTTAGTAATATGCATTTGTAGGCATTGTATATATTTTTGGTTTTAGGGGAGCGTTGCTTAGCAAAAAAAAATTTTATAGTAGGAAAAAGAGTAGCTGTTATTCGTAATAATGTTTGAGACGATTATTATGAATGGTTACCTGTTTTTCTTAATGAATATTATACTATCTGTGGGACTCGTAATTTGTACAACAGGATATGGTCCTGTCCATATTTCAGATAATTTGTGTTGTCTATTCTCGTTTTTCAAAAGTACTTTGTCTCCTACGTGAAAAGTTATAGTTCTTATTTTCTTGTCGTAATAATTTTTTGAATTCTTTTTACTAATAATCAAATTTTTCCTAGCTAAAGAATGTATTTTCTGTAACTTATACCGTAAAGTATAATAGTAATTTTCGTGGTCGTATATGGGTTCGGGTTCTTTTTTAAGGTTTGAAGGTATGTCGGAGGTGAAACCAAAAAGACAGTCCATAGGGGTAAACTTAGTCCCCTCATGAATGCTGTTGTTATAAACAAGCGCGGCGGTTCTAAGAAATTGATCCCAAGATCTTGGGTTTTCATTGCAGATCGTTCTTAAATATTCTACTAGTGGTCTATGTGCCCTTTCCAATGCACCATTCGATTGAGGGTGATAGGCGATAGTTTGCAATTCTTCAATTTTAGGTAATTTGCATACTTGTTTAAATAACTTTCTTAAGAGATTTGTCCCTTGGTCTGTAACTAGTTTGTTGGGTATTCTGTATCTTGTTATGATTTGTTCAAAAAATATCTGGGCTATTGTTACGGCTTCCTGGTAAGGTATTGCGTAGAAGTCTACGTATTTAGTCAAGTTGTCTTGAAACGTCAAAATGTACTTGTTTCCTGAGTATGATTCTTGCAGTGGTGCTACTATGTCTAAATAGACTTTGTCAAAAGGAATTTGACTTGTGTCAGTAATTATCATTGGCATTTTTGTTTCTGGACTTGATTTCATTTTTTTTGGCATTTTGGGCATTTCCTTATGTATTAAGATATGTCCTGGAACATTTTTGGCCAAACGTAATTCTTTCGGATTCTTTTATATGTGTTTATGACACCTTGGTGTCCGCCAAACGGAGAGTCATGATAATCTCTGAGTACATTCAATATTTCTTCGGGCTTATCGATCTTCTGTCTGTTATATTTGAAGTCTTCGATTTCATTTATTGTCGATGTGTTTTGTTGGGTAATTTTCACGTCACTACAAGATTCGTCAGAGTCGTGTCGTTTAATGTTAGTGTCTTCTTTATCTAGTAATTGTAAAGCTCTCTGAGCTCTTGTTATGGCTAAACAAGTTTTCTCACGTTCTTGGTTCTTGTCCTCATCAGATACCATTAGTGGTATTCTACTCAGTGCATCTGCATTGACGTTAGTTTTACCTGCTTTATATTTTAAACAACAGTCATACTCAGATAGTTTGTGGTGGAACCTTATTAACCTTGACGTGGGGTCTCTTACTCTAAGATTACCTGTCAATGGTTCGTGATCTGTGTACACTATAAATTTTCTTTCTAACAAGTAACATCTAAAATTTTTAGTCGCCCAAACAACAGCTAACATTTCTTTTTCTATAGTGGAGTAGTTTCTTTCTGCTTTGTTTAATGCACGACTAGCGTATGCAATAGGTTTGTCTTTCCCTACTTCTCCTTGCGAGAGAATTGCCCCTATCGCTTCATTGCTAGCGTGAGTTGTGAGAATGAATGGTTTTTTTAAATCGGGATAAATTAATAACGGGGGTGTTACTAGCAAGTTCTTTATTGTTTGGAATGCTTCTTGGCATCTGTCTGTCCAAGTGAATTTAACATCTTTTCGAGTAAGATTTGTCAGTGGTCGAACTATTTTCGAAAAGTTTGGAATGAATTTCCGGTAGTAATTGGCCAAACCAAGGAAGGATTGTGTTTGCTTCATCGTGCGAGGTACAGGGAAGTTTTGCACCCAACTAGTTTTTCCTGGATCGGGAAGTGCTCCTTCTGCGGAACATTTGTGTCCTAAATATACTACTTCTCGTCTGAGAAATTGAAATTTCTCTACGTTCAATTTTAAGTTATGTTCTCGCATTCTCTCGAAAATTAACTCCAATTTTCTGTTATGGTCTACCAGATTTTTTCCATAGATGACTATATCATCTAAAAAGACAAAGAATTCTAGTCCTTGTAGACCAGTAAGGATATAGTTCATAAGTCTTTGGAATGTCGCTGGAGCTCCTTTGAGTCCAAAAGGCATTCGCTTAAATTCGCAGTGGCCATAGGCCGTACTGAAAGCTGTTTTTTACCTATCTTCTGGATGGACAAGAACTTGATGGTAACCACTGGCAAGATCGTGTTGTGAAATATCTAGCATGACCAAGTTGGTCAAGTATGTCTTCGATACGAGGTAGCGGGAAAGCATCTCCTATCGTGCACTCGTTCACCTTACGGAAGTCGACTACTACCCTCCAACGTACCTCTCCGTCGGGTCCTGCCTTTTTGGGTACCACTAAAAGTGGTGAGTTCCAAGGACTTTTGCTGGGTTGGACTATGTCGTTTTCTAACATTTTAGCAAGTTGTTCATTTATTATTCCCCGTTGTTTCTCAGGGAGCCTATACATTTTGGTGTTTATAGGGGCTTGGTCTTGGTTAATTGGGATTTTATGCAGCATGGTTGTAGTGTCAGTGAGTCTGTCACCCGGTAGGAAAAATATGTCATTGTATTTTGAACAAAGGTCTACTATAGATTCTTTTTCTTCTTCGTTTAGGCTATCATCTTTGTTCAATTTGGTTGTTAATTCTTGTATTCTATTGTTTACGATATTATTTTGAGTTATTGTATGATAACATACTACCTCGTCAGTACCAAAATCTTTTTGGTGGGTATTAATATCTACTACATCGAAATCTTTTAGGGAGGCCATTTCCAGCTCGATATGTGTTATCTTGATTTCATGTTGATGTGTATTTATTATGGGTACTACAACGTGTCTTTTATTGTCTCCTATCAAACAGCTACCCAAGAACACTCCGTCTTCAATTTGTTTGGATAGACAGATCATGGCTTCTTCACTTCTGTACGGTAGTTCTACAGTCATTCTCGATCTAGAGGGAATTTTCAACACTTCCTTTAGATTGAGTTGAATTGTTTTATTGCTTTTTGGTTGGTTTTTTATTACTAAATTTATTTCAGAGTTATTCTTTTCAAATATGCTACTGTTTTCGTCTTTGTTTTCTTGGTCAGACTCCCATCTTCGTAAAGATATAAATTTTTGTGTTGGGCTTAATTTGAACTCTAGATCACCTGAGTCGACATTTATTATAGTCTGGTGTCTCATTGTACTTCAAAGAAACGACATATTTTATGAACTCCAGAATTGCATTTGGTGTTTGATTGTGGTATAGTTTTTTCAAACTTATAGTAACATTACCCATAAAGGTTTCTTTTGACTTTTGGACCCTTAAAGAAATTTTAAGAAGATTTTCTTGCTCCCAAGGCAACATCACTCCTGACCACTCGATAAGGTTATATCCAAGGATCTCGAAATCTCCTCGCATGGTGACTACACCTTGGTGAGCATCTCTAGAGGTGTACTCAATTGTACCGTGGTGCATTTTCTTAGGATTTGGTTTGAAATTTTCTTGGGTGTAGTGGCTTGCTAAGCCGAAATCTACCAGATACGCTTGAGTGGTATTGTCTTTTTCACAACCTAATAAGATGTTTGTTTCTTTTAAATCTGTATGGGCATAGGTTCTGCCGTGAATGTATTCGTACACATCTAATATCTGTAACGCTAAACGGTAGATGGTATGTTCTGGAATTTTTCTTCCGTTTTCAAAGAAAAGTCTCCAGATATTATCTCCGTACCGTGCAGTGGTGAAGCGTCCATATAAGTCGATTATTTCCGACTTACCTTTTGAAATTCACATCCGAAACATCTTAGACTTCTGGCAACATGAATCAAACTTAATCATACACATGAACTCGCTGCCAACATTTTTTTAGCAACTACCACTCTGCTTTCCGTTTTATTCTACACACATGTTGGCTCTTCAATTCACTCCATTAACAAACACAAAACTTTAGCAACATACAAGGTAACCCCAAATATTAAGTCTTATAAAATTTGTTGCTGGATAGAACAAATTTGTGTTCTCTCCTCTTTTTTCTTTTACCAAAAAATATGACGGTAGAGGGTAGAACATCGTCTTATTTTCTTCCATAAGAAAGCATGTATTGAACAGAGAAGAGCCTAGAGCTAGGCACCTCTCTGTTCAATACATGCTTTTTTATGGAAGAAAATAACCCGGTGTTCTAGCGTCATATTTTTTGGTAAATCTGTTGTTTGTTATCTCTTTGTGCTCTGAGCACGTGAATATAGCGCCAGCGCAGTAGCCCAATACTCATTTGCAGCATTGCTTCTGCACACTTCGGTGTTTGCATGATATTGGTTTTATAAAAGAAAAAAACGCTTTCCTTCGTATTTCTTCCCATGGACACATGCTTATAAACAAAAATGTATATGGGAGGTTTGCAGGTTGAGGTAGGTCTCTGTATGTTTCCTGCTTGAAGAACAAGAAAATAACACGCTGGTCTCCGACTTATTTCATGAATTTGTATGTGTTTCTGCACTAGACTCATTTGTCAAAGCTCAAAGGTGTTGTGATTAAATTTGAATATTTATACTTCATGGCATCACTGCTAGAGTGCGCCCCAGTCTGTTCAATCCAAGATGGCTTACTGTCTGTAAAACTTTAATGTGTCTCTAATAAAACTATTAAAAAACTATATCTGAAACTAGTATATTTCATTAAATCCTAACAGGTTATGGGCCCAGTAGCCAGATTACTGCGGAAACTCTAAAAAAACGAAAAACGAACGAAGAAAAACTAAAACAACAAAACCGGGAACACGTGTTCACGCCGACCGCAAGACTCCGAAATCGACTTTAAAATATAAAAACGTAAGCCTTTTCAATTTTAAACATCAAAATGACTACACCCGAGGAAAACTTTTCACATGTTGACAAATTGAAAGGTCTCGAAAACTTTTATGAATGGAAATTTGTTTTAGAAGTTCTTTTTCAATCCTCGTGTTTAGATAGTATCGTAGATGGTACATCAAAACTAGAACAATGCATAGATGAAAAGGATAAAAAAGAGTTTATCAGAAAGGATGCTAAAGCAAAGAAGGCAATTTTAGCCACGATAAACAAAAACATCTTGAATCATGTGCTTCACTGCAAAACCGCGCATGAGATGTTTCAAAAGATCTCAAAGATATACGACAAGAAGAATGATGATCAATCAAATGAATTACTTCAGACATTTTTCGGATATTCATATGAAAAAAACAAAGACATGGCCACGAACATCAGCAACCTACAAAACTTGGCTTTTCGACTCAACAGCATCGATCAGAAAATAACAGATGAGATGATTATCTCAAAAATACTAGCTATACTCCATAGCGAATATAAACACTTCAGCACAGCTTGGTAATCGACGTCCAAAGTGTTACGTAGGGATCGATCGAAACACACAAATATTAAAATAGTAAATATATTTACGAAATAGACTTATGTATGTACATTAGAAAACTTACGGCCGAGACAACAGTCTCACATACCAATCGCATACTACAATGTTGTTTAAGTTTTGTTTGTGTGGTTCAATGTTACAGCGTCTCAAATGGAAAAGATTCGGGTGTTTGAGAGACAGTGTCTGCGTACATGTCTTGGATTGCACAGAACACCAGAGTCGGAGTACAAAAAATATTATCCCAATGAGGTCCTTTACAACGGGGCCCAAATAAACAGGATCGACAACTTCATTATAAAACTGACTCGTGGTCACACTGCAAGAGCGATGACCTCGACCAATGGCCTGATATTTGGGGCTTATTACCCCAACAATGAATATATGGAGAGAACGCGCTTCAGTGGATTTGTCCCACCGGAGGCTTTCCTCTATTTTGATATGGTAGGGCTGATTCAGGATAGATTGGCGGTTCCGCTAATCTACCACGTCTGCCGTAAGTCCGTGGAACGACGGCTCCTTTACAACCGAGACGTCACCGCAGTAGGCGGAGACGTTGAAGAGCTCCTCCGGTTCAGTAGGGCGGTTTCAGATCGCGATCGTCGTGACGTTGTTAAAACGTCGAAAATGTTCTGGTGGTTGTCGGAGCAACAACATGAATTTGATACTGATAGCGAGTCGCCAATGGCTGGCTTACACAGGTTTAGCGTGTAAGTCTTAGGGTATGGGGGTGGGCACAGTGGCAAACAAAAAAAAATTACGAAAATCAAAAAAAAAAAAAAAAAAATTTACAAAATACAAAAAAAAAAAAAAATACAAAATACAAAAAACCCAACAAAAAAATTACAAAATACAAAAAAAAAAAAAAAATTACAAAACACAAAAACCCAAAAAAAAAAAAAAAATTAAATTACAAAATACAAAAAAAAAAAAAAACCAAAAGCTACTGTGGCTGCTCTAGGTTTAAGTAGATTTAAGTAGTTTTAATTAGTTTTAATTAGTTCTAAGAAAACAAAAAAAAAAATGATCTTTTAAACTAAGTTTTTTTTTAAAGAATTTTCTTAGTTGTAACTAGCTCTAGTTTTTGATTCATAAGTTATCTTAAGGCCGAAAGGCATTAGTAGTAAGATATTGAATAATTTAGAGTACCCGCCTAGGGTCAGTAAGTTAATTAAGTTATTATATAAGCTAGTTTTACACATTTTTGTTAGCATGTAAGTAGATATAAGAAAAAGTAAATAAAAATGAATTAAAAATGAAAATGAAATGTTTAAGTCTCACATATAGCGAATCTAAGATTCCATCGTTCTCACAGTCTCACCGTCCACATTATATGGCACAATTAATTCCAATAGAAAACATGAAAATTAGAAAAAAATACATTTACAAAATCAAAACACACTTTATAAATATAGATTTGTAACTTACCCTCATCGTAGAACTATAAATCCCACCTGAAAAAAAAAAAAATAATCAAATACAAATCACATACAAAAACACTGACCTACCTCAATAATACAAACAGAGTCATTACAAGGGGGTGAATGACCTCTTGTAATGATGAGATTCCTGATACTCTCTGATTGTCTGGTATAATTATGGGGATGGAAACATGAGTTGTTGATTATCCAAAATCTTTTAATCCTTCGTTTTGTACACAAAACACTGAAATATGGAAATAAATAGAAAAATAAAGGCGATTGAAAGAACTACACACAACAACCAAATAACTCACGAACGACACCGACGTACACGGACGAATAGACCGAAGCATAGAGTAAATGTATTTCGTTTTGTTTTTTTTAAATCGTAATCAGGAGAAATAGGAACTGAAATAATAGTTGTAGCTACTTTAAAGACTAGATAAACATTAAAAAAATGAAAAATAATTCTGAAATATGGAATACAACGCGCGAGAAATAAACACATTTTGACAATTGGACATGTAATGACTTTATAGGCGAAACGTCAAAGTTGTCAAGCGAAAAGCTGTGTAGTGACAGCGAATTCGCTTCGAAAGCGAAGCAAATACACCAACCAAGAAGAAATAGATCGAGAGTCGAAGTCGACTAAAGAAATAGTTAGTTTTCAAATTAAATGACGAAGCTTTTGGGAGAGAAAAAGATAGGGATGAAATCTGACACATAAAAATAGGCGTTAGAAAAATTAGTCATATGGGGAAGTGCAATATAGAGTAGATAGGTAGGTGTTAGTAATAGCAACGAAATAAGAATAATACATGTACCAAGTATGAGTGATAGTACATTACACAGATGAAGTAAAGTATGACAATAAGACACTGTAAGTAAAACGGAAAGTAAAGAAGCTTGCGGATCTAAACTAGCATACCCAAAGTGCAAGAAGGGGAAATATGGAATGTAGGCCAAAGGCCAACGGCCTGACAAAAGTAAATTTGAAATAGCGGCGAACATTTGAAAATTCAAGTTCAAAGCAAAAGCACAAGTGCAATCGATGCGATAAAGCAAGTGCATAGTTAAAGCGTAATGTGAGTGATAGTACACCAGTACGATACTGATATTATTAAAAATCTTTTTTTTGCTAAAAAAAAAAAAAGGAATAAGAAATTTAATTAAAAGGTGAGTGGTAGTGCAGTTTTGAAAATAGATATATAGATATACATATATATATTAAATAAGAATTTTTTTTTTAAATCACACTGTAGACTTCGCTAGAGGGACGAAAGTACTCAGAGGTATAGAACTGGGGAAAAGAAAAAACGAGTATCTGAGGGTTGATGAAAAGACCTAGTTGAAGGGTTTTTTTTTTTGGGAAGTGAAAAAGCGAAACCCAAAGACTCAGAGGGTTGAGCCATATATGTATATGGATATATATATATAGATTTCCGATAGGTGAGTGTGGTTAGAAGTTCAAATATAAAAAAAAAAAAAAATTTAGAAAAGGAATTATATAGATTTCCGATAGATTTATCAACTGATAGATATATATAAATATCGATATATATATATATATATATACCGCGGTGCGGAACCACCGAGAACAAAGCAGAGGGGGTGGAACCAGCCTATGTGGCTCATTCTTTTATCCGGAAGATACTCGGGGGAGTTTTTTTTCCACACGAAGGAAGGCGAACAGGGGTTTTTAGCGAAAGAAGAAAAGCAGCCGAATTGACTGGAGCAAGCAGGGTGTTCTCGGCAAAATAAAGAAAAAAAAAGGATTTCAAAGTCCAAGTGCACACAAAGATAAAGACAAGATAAAGCTAATAAATTAAAAAAAAAAAAAAAAAAAAAAAAAAAGAAGAAAAAAAAATATTGAAATTAGAAAGTGAATTAAACAAAAAAAAAAGAAAAAAAAAAAGGAGTAGAAAGTGAATTTTGCTAATTGGTGTAGAGTTAAAATTATTTTTACATAATTGTTAGTGATCTATTGATAAAATTATATATATATATCTGTGAAGTGTGGTGTGAAGAAGGTAGATCCGAGAACCCTGGTAAAAGATAAAGGGGTTGAGATATTCCGTCGCTTCGAAACGTGCTGCCGGCAGAACTACGAGGGACGAAGAAAACGTAAGTTACTAAACCTTTACATATCACCTTTTTTTTATCTAAGATACATATATATGACACTATATCGATAGATCGAAAAGAAAATTTTTTTCTTACTAGTCTTACTTATTCCAATATCCGTTCTTAATAAAAAGAAAACTTTTTTTTCTTCAATTTTTGAAATTCACAACGTGAAATAAAGTAAATTTGTATGTATATGTATATACTTACCTTTTCTTTGAAATTGGACTTAGAATTTTGTTTTTGGGCGAATCCTTAAGTTGATTAACATGGCTAACTAAAAGTGTGGTGATTGGGTGTGTGAAGATCCCAATAAGGCCGACGATGGGAAGGTAACGGGAGACGACCTAGACATGACGAACGTTTTAGACAGACAATACTTACTTTACCATGGACTAATACAGTGAACGGAAAGTGGCTGGAGATCGCGACCAAGGGGCTATCACCACAGTATTGCCAAGGTGATAGCGTAGGTTGTGTGTTGAAACACAAGGGAGGGAAGGCAGCGATTTTACCGACACCATCTGGTAAGGCTCTTGGGGGATTGGTCGAACCATCACACGAGGGAGACATACGAGTTGTAGTTGAGATAGTAGGTCGCGGTAGTTTTAGGTTTAGTTTTAGTAGGGTTTAATAGAATTATTAGAAATGTATATGCATACATACATATATACACTTATATGCATAAAAATGTATATAAATCTAAGTGTAATGATTAGGATAGTAATAGGAAATAGTTTTAGATTAGTAATAGGAAGCAGCGACTTCCTAAGAACTACAACTCATCCCTTTCTCTCGTGTGGTGGCATAGTTACCTGAACTTGTATACAACCCTCTTCCAATTACCATCCTACCCCAATCCCCAACCTGATCCTATCCTGATCCTTATAAGGCATGAAGAAATTTTTGTTTGTTAGAGTTAAAGGAGATTGGAACAGGGCAAGAACCACCCCATTCCCACGAGCTTAGCCGAGTGACCACAAGCATGCCACTGCCCTGCTTCCATCCCGATTTCATCCATCTTAGACTCACAACAATGGCGCCCAACGATTACGAACGGCTCGGAAATAAATTGAGACTCCAAGGAGATGATTTTGTTGATCAAGGTCATCCCCTTGGACTCACAATTACTTCAAATTCCAATTTTTTTCATTTTTTTCACATTTTTTTTTATCCTTTCCTACTATACAAGTTTGGGTATCGTAGATGCTCTTCAGGATTGATATCTCATGGTCAGCTATCCCATCTAACAGGTCCAGAACCTGTAGATGTAGTGAGGTAGACCTATGGGGTGGTAAAACTGAGGAGCGGGTTAGGAGGATGATGGAACATACTTCCCACTAGCCACTCTGTTAAGCTCAGCTAGACAGGTGTTGTGGTGGAAGTCTGAACCATCGGAATCCTGATCGTGTGGAGAGTCTTGTCTACTCTCCAGCTAGCCTATCCTTAGGATTTATATTCCAGAGGATGAGAAGTGGCGGGGAGGAAGATAGGATTCGAAGCATTCGTCAATTCCTAAGAGCACCAGTCGCTTTCAGTACTTGACCAAACTATACTAGACGATACTATACTTAACTATACTTAAGACAAAACACGACAATAACTTACTTCCGATTCCGAATATCGTTTGGAAAACCTAAAGGAGATTCACACACCTAACACTTAATAACAAACAAACAAACAACAAAAAAAAAAAAGGAAAAAAGATACATTTGAGTTTTCAACTTATTCTTAAAGTGAAATTTTCATTCTTGGATTTTATTTTTATTGATCATATTTTGAATTTTAGGTTGGATTAAATTTTTGAATTCTATTACGTATTTTGAATTATATTTTGAACTTTTATTTTGTTTTGAATTTCTAGTTTTAACTTTGTTTTGAATTTACATTTTTTTTAAACACCTATTTTGAATTTTTATTTTGAATTTGAATTTTTTCTTTTGGATTTCATTTTGATTTTAAATTTTGAATTTGAACCAATAACAAGGAAATAAAAAAATGAGTAACCAAAATACCGGAGCAATTCCGAAGAGCACCCTGCCAAACCAGTCGAAAGGTGGGGGGAGAAAAGTTACAAGTTTGGCCTCCAGAATGGCCCAAAACCAAGAAGGGGACCAAAGGGATCAAGTCTACCTTGATATAGTAGAACAGGAGGGGGATAGAAACCCGTTTGAGGAGAATAATAGTAGTTTAGGGGCCACTTTTCATGGCTCTCCTTCCCAAGCTGAGGGGATGCTAGGGGGTGAAACGCAAGGGAGTGAGGAAAATGAAGATAGGGCAAGTTTGATCAGGCAAACGGAGGAACTTAATAGAGACTGTCTGAATATCTCTACTCCAGAACACTTAGAACCAACAAATGAAGGCTCAAGGAGTCAGGAAAGCGATAAACTTTTGAAAATGATGGAGACCATCGTTACTCAGTCACTTAATGAGACTCATGCTAAAACTATGCAGGTCCTGGCAGAACAGCTGCGTAGCATGAACACCATGCAAAACACGGTGGAATTGGTATCAGGAAATATGAGCGGGTTTAACGAGAGGTTAAAAGTTTTGGAGAAATCCACATTGTCGCTGTACGCGAGACAGGAGAACTTCGAAAAATCGTTCAAAAACGATTCAGTACAAGAACCACAGTCCCTCCCTGCATTACAAACAGGTAATATCTTACCAGTTCAAAACGAAACAAAAAAAAGAGAGGACTTCCACAAGTGGGGGGTGAAGTTTGATGGGACCCCTAAGAGTATGACGGTGGAGAGCTTCATCTTTCGGGTCGAGACTCTTCAAAAAAAGAAGGGAGTGTCAAATGAGCAGGTATTTGCCAATTTTCACCACTTGGTGACCGGCAAAGCCGAAAAATGGTACTGGCAATACCTGGAAGAGAACCAGAACGACGAGCTACTCAACTACTTTGACTTGAAGACAGAACTTTTACGACAATTCCGCAACAGTAAGACCGACCACGAAATACTACGGACAATAATGGACAGACGACAACTACCACACGAAACATTTGACGAATTTTATGAAGAAGTTCGAGGGTTGACGTTACAAATGAAAAACAGACCGAACGAGAAAGACCTGACGAACCTAGTAAGACAAAACATTAAAGACAGAGTAGCGTCGTTGATTTTTGGCTGCTCAATAACCAATATCAAAGATCTAAGGGAAGAGTGTAGAAGGGCAGAGAAGCATCTAGCAGCCAGAGACTTCAAAACAAGAAAGCCCGTTAGCGAGATACGTCAGAGGGAAGACAATGAAAAAATAGATCTAATAGATTCAGATGGCGAAGATGATGTGCAGATTGCGGCAGTCCAACACAACCGTACTGACAGACAACAGACAAACTTAAAGACAGACAATAGACAAACTACATTTAGAAACAATGACAGAGACAAAAGGACAGAACTTACAAAGGACAATGCATTCAACGCGGCAACATGTCCATCATCGTTCCACGCTCTGACGTGTTTTCACTGCGGCAAAGGCAATGTGTCCTTCCAGTGTGGTTCGTGTCAGGGAAACCTGAATGTCGGCAGTGCACCCGGGAACATACCGCCGACAAGGACGACGAACCCGGAAAACCTGGAAAAATCAAAATATTAAAACGAGAAGTTAAGACTGATGATGGAGTGACTCACCCAAATACGAACAAATATGTCAAAAGCCTCCATCAGCGCATAGTAGAATATGCAGCTGCCAGGAAAAGAATCTTCGCTGATGAGGTATGCTGCGAAGATAATACTAAAGCAGGAACTATAGAAAAATCGAAAAATTAAGAAAGAAAAGTGCAATAAGTAGAAATAGCAATCTGACGATAATAGACCCTATGCAAAAGTGACCGTGAACGGGGAACAGATGCTAGGGCTATTAGATAGTGGTGCTTCAGTCAGTTGTTTAGGGAAGGGTGCAATAAATTTCGTTCAGAGACACGACATACAAATGACTAAAATGAACAGTGACGTAAAAACAGCTGACGGTAAACAACAACAAATAAACGGGAGAATCAAGACTGAGATCTCATGGGGAGGTAACACCCAAGAGATTGAGCTGTTTGTTGTTCCAAGTTTACAACAGCATCTCTATCTAGGGGTAGATTTTTGGAAGATCTTTAAGGTCACTCCAAAGGTTATCAGCGAGATAGGTTCAGATGTAACTACAGAGGAAAATCAGGAAAAGACTCCCATGAGGGAGCTCACACCAATACAAACGGAAGAGCTGGAGAAGGTAAAACGTCAGTTTCCATCCTGTGCGATACTGGGATTGGGGAAAACCTCAATCGAGGAACATGTCATTGAGATGGAAGACGACACCATTCCCATCAAACAACGACATTACCCAATATCGCCAGTGATACAGAAACTGATGTACGCCGAGCTCGATCGCATGCTCGAACTAGGGGTAATAGAAGAGAGTAACAGTGCGTATAGCTCTCCAGTAGTGCTGGTGAGGAAACCGGGGAAAAATAGGTTATGTTTGGACTCGCGTAAGATAAACGCTGCGACCAAAAAGTTTGCCTATCCGCTCCCTCACATTGAAGGAATTTTAAGTAGGCTGCAAAACACTCACTTCATATCGAGTATTGATTTGAAGGATGCATTTTGGCAAATCCCTCTGGAGGCCAAATCGAGAGAGAAGACAGCATTCACAGTCCCTGGGCGGCCATTATATCAATTTACGGTGATGCCGTTTGGATTGTGTAACGCCGCTCAGAGAATGTGTAAGCTGATGGACAAAGTCATACCCGCTCGGTTGAGAGAGGATGTCTTTGTTTATCTGGACGATCTCTTGGTTTGTTCTCCAGACTTCCAAACTCATATGAGTATTCTAAAAGAGGTCGCCAAGCATTTAAGAGAAGCAGGATTAACAATAAATATAGAGAAAAGCAAGTTCTGCTACAAAGAAATAAAATATTTAGGGTATTTTGTAGGAGACGGGTGTTTAAGGACAGACCCAGATAAAGTATCTGCGGTAAAAGACTTCCCCATTCCTAAAACCCCGAAACAACTCCGTCGGTTCCTAGGCATGACTGGATGGTATCGAAGATTCATACCGAATTTTTCAACCATTTCAGCACCAATGACAGATTGCCTGAAAAAGGGTAAAGATTTCGAAATGTCTCCAGAAGCTATAGTAGCTTTCGAGGACCTAAAGACGACTTTAGTGACAGCACCCATACTGACGAACCCAGACTTTACTAAACGCTTTTACTTACAATGCGACGCATCAACTTCAGGTGTAGGAAGTGTTCTCTTCCAAAAGGATGACGAGAATAACGAACGACCGATAGCATTCATGTCCCAGAAACTTAATTCCGCGCAGCGAAATTATAGCGTGACTGAACTTGAGTGCTATGCGGCCGTTTTGTCGGTAAAGAAGTTCCGAGCCTACATCGAAGGACTTCCCTTCACTATAATAACGGATCACGCCAGTCTAAAATGGCTCATGACCCAAAAGGACCTAAGTGGACGTTTAGCTCGTTGGAGTTTCAAACTCCAAGGTTTCGATTTTACGATCGAGCATAGGAAGGGTGTCCTAAATGTAGTCCCGGATACTCTCTCGCGAATCCATATGGATGAGATCACGGACCCGACAACTGAAGTTGATTTCAACTCTCCATACTTTTCTTCTGAAGAGTATACTGAGTTGAAGAAGACCATAAACGAAAACAAAGACAGACTACCTGACGTGTGCATTTCTGACGGCTTTGTGTACAAACGAACAGACAGACGAACCGGAGACCCGATTCAAGAAGACAGAGCTTGGAAGCTCTGGGTACCGAAGGAGTTGCGTAGGGGTTTATTAGAAACCGCACATAATTCAACCACAGCTGGCCACGGGGGGTTTCACAAAACTCTGTCTAGGTTAAGGCAGAGATATTTCTGGCCAAATATGACAAGTGAAGTGCAATCTTTCGTACAAAACTGTGATATATGCAAGTGCAATAAACCGATGAATTCAGTGTCTAGGCCCCCCATGGGACAACAGACCATAACCGAACGACCATTTCAAAGACTGTACATCGACTTCCTAGGACCATACCCACGAACAAAAACAGGAAACACACACATTTTTATAGTATTAGATCACTTTAGCAAGTACGTATTCCTTAAGCCTATCAGAAAAGCAACAGCAGCCGAGGTAGTAAAATATCTAGAAGAAGGGGTATTTCATATGTTCGGAGTACCAGAGTACATTCATTCTGACAACGGAAAACAGTTTGTTTCAGAACTGTTCTCCAGCTTTTTGAACAAATATGGAGTAAAACACGTTCGAACAGCATTTTACTCACCCCAGGCAAACGCTTCCGAACGAGTTAACCGATCAGTTTTGATCAAAATCAGATCGTATATCGAAAGCGACCAAAGAACATGGGATACTCATGTGAGTAATGCTGCATTTTCGCTTCGAAGTGTGGTTCACGAAGCAACAACATTCGAACCATACTACGCCGTGTTTGGAACTCAAATGGTTCAAAACGGAAAAACTTATGAACTATTGAGAAGATTAGGGATGGTTAGGGACGCTAACATTGAAATCAAAGACAACACAGACAAGCTTAGCTTGATAAAAGCAAAAATATTCGATAATCTTAAGCTAGCTCACCAAAAAGCAGAAAAATCGTATAACACACGCTGTAAAGACATTTCCTATAAGACAGGCCAAATAGTCTATAGAAGAAACTTTAAACAAAGTAATATGGTCGAGCACTACAACGCTAAGTTAGGGCCTAAATTTATAAAATGCATTATTTTGAAACCTATTGGTAACTCATTATACGAAATAGGAAATCTAAAAGGCGAGAAAGTAGGAGTATACCATGCCAAAGACATTCATGCATGATAAATGCTCAAGACGCACTCGCGCTGCTGTTGCTAGATACGACCTGTGATAAAAGTGTATTGTGTAGTTTATTTATTTATTTATTTACAGAGATAGTTTATTTATTTATTTATTTATTTATAGAAATAGTTTATTTATTTATTTATTTACAGAGATAGTTTATTTATTTATTTATTTACAGAAATAGTTTATATATTTACATATTTATTTATTTATTTAGTTACCTATGTATTCAACTTGACTACCAGATACCCTACTGTGATATTTATCAACCTATTTAACTTTCCGGACTACAACCCCACTACCAACTGTGATAACCAACAACCTATACTAACAGAATCCTCCAAACATCCTAACATACCCCAACTAACATCCGTACACCTTCCTCAATATCCACTCCATTCACAACCCACCCTAAACCTTAACATATCCAGCCATATTAGTTAGATATTTATATTTATGTATTTAAAGATTATGTTTAAACATGCCGAAACAGAGACATGCAGTATAAGTGATAGATGGTAAATAGAATAGCCCGGCATTTACTACGTAGTTCAGGTAGTGGGACTAGCCACACGTCACGAACGGCGAAAGAAGAGAATAAGGGTTGCAATTATAATATCTATAATAATATATAATAACTATGACTAGCTTAAAAAGTGTACGATCCTACCTTTTTTTTTCGAGGCCAGTTTTCTCACGACCACTTGAAAACTGCCGTCGTGTTTGTTACGTAGGGATCGATCGAAACACACAAATATTAAAATAGTAAATATATTTACGAAATAGACTTATGTATGTACATTAGAAAACTTACGGCCGAGACAACAGTCTCACATACCAATCGCATACTCCAATGTTGTTTAAGTCTCACATATAGCGAATCTAAGATTCCATCGTTCTCACAGTCTCACCGTCCACATTATATGGCACAATTAATTCCAATAGAAAACATGAAAATTAGAAAAAAATACATTTACAAAATCAAAACACACTTTATAAATATAGATTTGTAACTTACCCTCATCGTAGAACTATAAATCCCACCTGAAAAAAAAAAAAATAATCAAATACAAATCACATACAAAAACACTGACCTACCTCAATAATACAAACAGAGTCATTACAAGGGGGTGAATGACCTCTTGTAATGATGAGATTCCTGATACTCTCTGATTGTCTGGTATAATTATGGGGATGGAAACATGAGTTGTTGATTATCCAAAATCTTTTAATCCTTCGTTTTGTACACAAAACACTGAAATACGGAAATAAATAGAAAAATAAAGGCGATTGAAAGAATTACACACAACAACCAAATAACTCACGAACGACACCGACGTACACGGACGAATAGACCGAAGCATAGAGTAAATGTATTTCGTTTTGTTTTTTTTAAATCGTAATCAGGAGAAATAGGAACTGAAATAATAGTTGTAGCTACTTTAAAGACTAGATAAACATTAAAAAAATGAAAAATAATTCTGAAATATGGAATACAACGCGCGAGAAATAAACACATTTTGACAATTGGACATGTAATGACTTTATGGGCGAAACGTCAAAGTTGTCAAGCGAAAAGCTGTGTAGTGACAGCGAATTCGCTTCGAAAGCGAAGCAAATACACCAACCAAGAAGAAATAGATCGAGAGTCGAAGTCGACTAAAGAAATAGTTAGTTTTCAAATTAAATGACGAAGCTTTTGGGAGAGAAAAAGATAGGGATGAAATCTGACACATAAAAATAGGCGTTAGAAAAATTAGTCATATGGGGAAGTGCAATATAGAGTAGATAGGTAGGTGTTAGTAATAGCAACGAAATAAGAATAATACATGTACCAAGTATGAGTGATAGTACATTACACAGATGAAGTAAAGTATGACAATAAGACACTGTAAGTAAAACGGAAAGTAAAGAAGCTTGCGGATCTAAACTAGCATACCCAAAGTGCAAGAAGGGGAAATATGGAATGTAGGCCAAAGGCCAACGGCCTGACAAAAGTAAATTTGAAATAGCGGCGAACATTTGAAAATTCAAGTTCAAAGCAAAAGCACAAGTGCAATCGATGCGATAAAGCAAGTGCATAGTTAAAGCGTAATGTGAGTGATAGTACACCAGTACGATACTGATATTATTAAAAATCTTTTTTTTGCTCAAAAAAAAAAAAAAAAAAGGAATAAGAAATTTAATTAAAAGGTGAGTGGTAGTGCAGTTTTGAAAATAGATATATAGATATACATATATATATCAAATAAGAATTTTTTTTTTAAATCACACTGTAGACTTCGCTAGAGGGACGAAAGTACTCAGAGGTATAGAACTGGGGAAAAGAAAAAACGAGTATCTGAGGGTTGATGAAAAGACCTAGTTGAAGGGTTTTTTTTTTGGGAAGTGAAAAAGCGAGACCCAAAGACTCAGAGGGTTGAGCCATATATGTATATGGATATATATATATAGATTTCCGATAGGTGAGTGTGGTTAGAAGTTCAAATATAAAAAAAAAAAAAAATTTAGAAAAGGAATTATATAGATTTCCGATAGATTTATCAACTGATAGATATATATAAATATCGATATATATATATATATAAATACCGCGGTGCGGAACCACCGAGAACAAAGCAGAGGGGGTGGAACCAGAATGTGGCTCATTCTTTTATCCGGAAGATACTCGGGGGAGTTTTTTTTCCACACGAAGGAAGGCGAACAGGGGTTTTTAGCGAAAGAAGAAAAGCAGCCGAATTGACTGGAGCAAGCAGGGTGTTCTCGGCAAAATAAAGAAAAAAAAAGGATTTCAAAGTCCAAGTGCACACAAAGATAAAGACAAGATAAAGCTAATAAATTAAAAAAAAAAAAAAAAAGAAAGAAGAAAAAAAAAATATTGAAATTAGAAAGTGAATTAAACAAAAAAAAAGAAAATAAAAAAAAAGGAGTAGAAAGTGAATTTTGCTAATTGGTGTAGAGTTAAAATTATTTTTACATAATTGTTAGTGATCTATTGATAAAATTATATATATATATCTGTGAAGTGTGGTGTGCTTGAAGAACTACAACTCATCCCTTTCTCTCGTGTGGTGGCATAGTTACCTGAACTTGTATACAACCCTCTTCCAATTACCATCCTACCCCAATCCCCAACCTGATCCTATCCTGATCCTTATAAGGCATGAAGAAATTTTTGTTTGTTAGAGTTAAAGGAGATTGGAACAGGGCAAGAACCACCCCATTCCCACGAGCTTAGCCGAGCGACCACAAGCATGCCACTGCCCTGCTTCCATCCCGATTTCATCCATCTTAGACTCACAACAAAAGATGAACGAACCGTCGACAACCTTATGATTAGACTGTTGGCTGAAGAGACCAGAAGTGGACAAAATACGAGAAACCCGATTGTCGCTTTCATAGCATCAACGAGGGAAAACAAATCATATCAAAAAGAAAATCGAACGTGTTTCAAGTGCGGACAACTTGGACATCTCGCGAACACCTGCTCAAGAAAGAAGACAGAAAATTCAAATTGTAAATATTGCAAAAAACAAAATCAACGCTCAGAAGACTGCTATTTTAAAGAACAACATGAAAAATGCAAGTATTGCGAAAAGACGAACCACAAATCTGAAAACTGTCACTATAAACAAGAACATCAAAACAACTCGAACGGAAAAGAGAAAACATCGTATATGACAAGAAAAACCCTCGATGACGACAAAATTGAAAAAATGCATTTCTACATCGACAGCGGCTCGTCATTTCACATGACAAACAGACAAGACCTGCTTGCTGACTTCAAATACGAAGAAGATGAAGTTAAAATCGCCAAGAAAGATCAATCGCTCAAAACATCTGGAACAGGAAAACTGGTAATGCAAGAATGTATATTAACAGACGTAGTGCATGCCTCAGGACTCGACAGCAATCTTATTTCAGTCGGAGCGATTACGGAGAAGGGTGGTGAAGTACTCTTCACAGGAAAAAAGGTGACTATAAGAAAAAATAATGATATTATCGAGGGGGAAAAACAACCTAATGGGCTATTCGCATTAAAACTTACCCCAGAATTTAACGACAAACAGTGCTTTCAAATAAAAAACGTTAAGAGAGATCCCAAATATTGGCACAGAATACTCGGACATTTAAGCTATGAAAATATTAAAAATATCAAATTTCTAAACATTACTGACGCCGATTACGAAAAAGCGAAAAATATATGCGAAATCTGCATAAAATCGAAACAAACGCGTCTCCCTTTTTCTACCGAGAGAACTAGAGCGACTCGACCCTTAGAAATCATCCATAAAGATATTTGTCAAATCGAAGTTCCAACATGGGATGGATGCAAATATATGCTGACATGCTTAGATGATTACACCTGTTTCAAGCAAGTATATATGCTTGCGAAGAAATCTGAAACAGCCGAAATAATTAAGCAATACATAAAAGAGGTCGAGGTGAAATGGAATTTACCCGTTCACAAAATCAGATGTGATAATGGAGGAGAATATACAAACGAAGATCTGATGAGCTGGACAAAATCGAAAGGTATTGTGATGGACTTCACGATTCCACATACACCACAACTCAACGCAAAAGCAGAGCGACTAAACAGATCGATAATGGACAAGACTCGAGCATTGCTTTTCGACTCAGAACTACCTGCTGAAATGTGGGGCGAAGCAGCTCGTGTTGCCTGCTACATATTGAATCGATGTCCAACAAAAGCTCTTGAAAATCTGAAAACGCCATATGAAAAATGGTTTAAAAGACAACCAGAATACTGTAACGTGCGCTTTGTTCGCAAAGTAAAACTCTACCTTTCTATTTAATTCTACCACTTTATTCAGTATCTACTTTCGATACACTTTATTCGAACTCAACTCAATTACGTTTATCCAATATTCACACTATCACTTTCTAAATAAAACTGACTTCTGGTTGCGTCAGCTCCCTCTTTATATAGGAAAGTTAACCATCGAGAGATTTCTAGTAGTTTTTCCATGAACCATGATGTCTAGACAAGTTCCCCTCCCGGTATTTTTGCACACATACACACTCACTCACAAAAGACGTCTTCTTTTAAACCACTCCATTATAGTGCTCCCAGATGTGTTTTTCGGTGGAACGTTTTCGATTAGGAAATTGGTATTAAATGTTGGGTGTTCATTACACTGCCCCCTCCTTAAGATTGTTCGTCCCGAATAATTTCATTTGCGGCCTCCCCACTATATCGATGCAGCCGGTCACAATGCACTACTTTTAACATCCTCGTGACTACAGTATAAGGACCTTCCCAGTTCTGCTGAAGTTTCGGTGACAATCCCTTTTGACGATGAGGATTATAAAGCCACACACGATCTCCTGCTCGGAATCCTGCCGTTGTCGCTTTTGTATCGTACCGTGTCTTCATCCGGTCGCTGTAGGTTTTCATCCGTTCCCTTGTTCTTTTATGGATGTCAGCGAGTCTCTCCTTGAGGTCGTCCACATACTCGTTTGTGTCCTGTGGCTCCTCGGTGGGGCATCCAAATTTAAGTTCGCTGGGCAGCCGCATGGTTTTCCCGAACAGGATATCAGATGGTGTTTCTCCTGTCGAGCTATGTACTGCACTTCTATAGGCCATCAGGAATAGCGGTACGTGCCTATCCCAGTCTCTTTGGTAGTCGCCTACGACCTTGGTGAGGTGTTCTTTCAAGGTTCGGTTGAATCTTTCAACCATCCCATCAGATTGTGGATGAAGCGGTGTGGTTCTTGTCTTCTTAATGCCTAGTAGTCCGCACACTCCTTGGAAGATGTTTGACTCAAAGTTCCTCCCTTGGTCGGAATGGAGTTCCATAGGCACGCCAAACCTACTTACCCAGTTAAACACAATGTGGTCGACCACCGTTTTGGCTTCTTGATTTGGGATGGCATACGCCTCAGGCCACTTACTAAAATAGTCCATCACGACCAGAATGTACTTGTTTCCAGCGTTGGTCTCTGGAAAAGGCCCAGCCACATCTACTGCAATCCTCTCAAAAGGCGATCCAACGTTGTACTGATGCATCTTACCTTGAATCTTCCTACCAGGTCCTTTGGTTGCAGCACACTTGTCACATTGACGGCACCATTTTTCCACGTCATCTCTAGCATGTAACCAGTAGAACCGATGTCGCACCTTCTCCAGTGTTTTGTTTACTCCGAGGTGGCCTCCAGAAGGTCCGTCGTGCATCTCCCGAAGAACTTCACTGACTTTCGACTGCGGTACGATCAGCTGCATCACATGTGACTTACCGTCAGCGGATTCCCATCTTCGCCTGAGGACACCTTCTTGCACATATAGTGAGTCCCACTGTGCCCAATAGGCTTTGAGAACTGGACTCCTGTCAGAAATGTCTCCCCATTCCGGTTTCTCTTCATTTTCTTTCCATGCGAGAATGGGTTCGATATCTGGATCTTCCTGTTGAGCAGTCCTCACTTCCTCATTGCTCCATCCGCTTATTGGATCAGCTCTTAGTCGCTGAGCGGTAATGATTTCTTTGTCTTCTTGCCGCCTGCAATGCTTGCAATCCACTTTGCAAGGTCTTCGGGATAATGCATCGGCGTTTGAGTGCAGCTTTCCTCTGCGGTGTTGGATCTGGTAGTCATAGGTCTGCAATCTTTCTATCCACCTTGCGACTTGACCTTCTGGATTTTTGAAGTTCAAAAGCCAGCTCATAGCACCGTGGTCTGTCCGCAGAAGGAATTTCTGTCCATAGATGTACTTATGGAAGTGCTTTGTTGCCAAGATAAGAGCTAGTAGTTCCCTTCTGGTCACGCAGTAGTTTCTTTCGGGTTTCGATAGGACCTTGCTGTAGTATGCCACCACTTTCTCTTCGCCATCATGCACTTGGGATAGTACCGCCCCGATTCCAACGTTGCTTGCATCTGCGTCGACGATGAATGTTTTGCCAGGTGTTGGATGTGCCAGCACTGGAGCGTTACAGAGGCGGTATTTGAGTTCCTGGAAAGATTTCTCACACTCACCTGACCATTTAAACTGCTTCCCCTTTTCGGTGAGCTGATGCAAACTCTTTGCAACTCCAGCAAAGTTCTTAACAAAACGTCGGTAATATGTGGCAAGTCCCAGAAAACTTCGGAGTTGATGTTTGTCCTGTGGTGTTGGCCAATTTTTGACGGAGTCAACTTTTTCAGGATCAGTCTTTACTCCTTGGGATGAGATGATGTGTCCCAAATACTTGACTTCGGTTTTGAAAAGCGCGCATTTTTCTGGATTCAGTTTAAGGTTAGCCTCTCGAAGTCTCTGAAACACGGCTTTTAGGTTCTTGCAATGTTGGTCAAATGTTTTCCCGTAAACAATGACATCGTCCAAGTAGACTAGGCACGCTTTCCACGTCAGTCCTTGAAGAACGCACTCCATCAAACGCTCGAATGTTGCCGGAGCGTTACATAACCCAAACGGCATAACTTTAAACTGCCAGAGCCCATTACCTGTAGAAAACGCCGTCTTTTCCCGATCATCAGGGTGGATGTCAACTTGCCAATATCCGCTCTTCAAGTCCAGCGTCGAGAACCACTGCGCTCCCTCCATGGCATCCAGGGTATCACTGATTCTCGGCAGGGGATAGCTGTCCTTCTTAGTTACATCATTCAGCCTTCGGTAGTCCACACAAAAGCGAGTGCTTCCGTCTTTCTTTTTCACTAGCACCACTGGTGACGCCCAAGGACTTTTGGAATTTTCGATAAGACCGTCCTTTTTCATTGCTGTTATCATTTCCTCAACCTCACCTTGTTTGGCCAGTGGAAGACGTCTTGCGGGTTGACGAATCGGTCTTGCATCTCCTGTGTTGATGCGATGCTGCACCAACTGTGTCCTACCATATTGCCCTTTTTGCGATGCGAAGATATCAGTGTACTCTTGTAGGAGACTTTCAGCCATCCTTGTTTGTTGGTGATCAAGGTTGGATGAATTCAGTATTTTAGCTCTGATGGTTTCGAGCTCCTCCGGAGTTATAGTTTTTCTCGGAGCTTCGTCTGTGATCTTCGTAATTGCTGCAACCGATTCACAACGTCCAACGACTTCTCCTTTCTTCAACTTTACATCGTACGGTCTGGTGTTTAGTAATCGTACGGGGACCATTTTGTTTTTCGGTGCTACCAGTGTTTTCCCAATGATGACGCTTTGGGAGGAACACTCTGGGTCTGGTTCCACCATGAGGTATCGAAGGCTTCCAAACTCACCCTCCAGTTTCGTCCAAACGAACACTTCAGAAGAAGGAGGCAGAATAAGATCTTCCCTGATGACAGTTCTCAGTGTCGACGTACTTTCGTTCGAATAAGTCATTGGAAGTTCCTTATTTTGGTACTTCAAAACCTGATTACCGATGTCCAAAATAACTCCGTGCTGTTTCATAAAGTCGATTCCAATGATGCACTCGTCACATATATCTGCCACCAGGAATTGATGAGTAAACACTAGGTCGGCCAGTCGGATTTTAAGACACACTTCTCCATATACTCTTGCTGCTTCTCCCGTTGCGGTTCTTAGACGGTAGCTATTGGTGTTATGAAGCCACGTCGTCTTTACCAGGTCTCGACGTACTATGGAGGCTGTGGCACCGGTGTCGATGGTAGCCACATGTTTGTTCCCGTTAATAGTAGTCTCCACAGTCAGACTTTTGTTGTCTCGTTTGGTCTGAGAGACCTGGATGGTGGTTCTGGGGCCATCGATACAAGATACCAGCCTCTGCCCCTCGAAGTTGGTTCTTACTCGTTTCCCTGATGGGAAACGGGCTGATAGGCAACGCTGGTATTGTTGTTACCTTGCTCTGGGTTGGATCTCTTGCTTCCACAATGTTGACAACTGGCTTTGTTTGGTGGTAGTCGGCATTGACGCTGTAAGTGCCCGGTCTTGTTGCAGTTCCAACATCTTGCTAGTCCGCTCCGGTTCTTTTGTATTTCAGCTCTTTGGCAAGAGCATTCTTCGACTATGGCCTCTCTAAGTCGATGTACTCCCTGAGAAGCCTGTTCTGCTGCTTCAATTGTCAATGCGAATGCTAAAGTTTCGGAAAGAGTACGTGTTCTAGCAGTTCGCACAGACCTCTGAAGATGTATATCGGAAATGGCACGAACGAAGGACTCAACAGCGAGCTGGTTGATGATTTCTTCTCCAGCATCCGGGTATGCCAGGTGAACCAGTCTTTCGACGTCTGCTTGGAGCTGCTGTAGACTTTCACCCCTTTTCTGGACTCTGTTATTGAGTTGGACTCGGAAGACTTCTTTCAAGTGGCTATCTCCAAAGCGTTTATCTATAGCTGCCACGAGAGAACTGAAATCGCCGCTCTTACCAGCTGGAACCGTTTGAAGTAATTCAGCTGCTGGTCCTCTAAGAGCAAGAGTCAGTGCAATGTACTTGTCTTCGTCATCCCAGCCATTTGTTGTCGCGGCTGCCTCAAATTGTCTCTTGTAGACTGGCCAAGAAGACTGTCCATCAAATGTTGGGGGTTTCATCTCCTTTTTCCTTGCAAACTCTCCAGCAGATTCTCGAATTTTTATTTTCCGGATCTGGTCTAATTCCTTGGACAGAACAGAGAACTGGTTATCGCATCGGCTTTCCAAACGATTCTCTACAACAGAAAGCTGTTTTTCCACACCTTCAACTCGTTCGTCAAGGGCACATACATTTTTCTCAATATTACCCAATTTTCCTTCTAAAATGTTTTTCTGACCTTCCAAAACATTCTGTTGCGCCTCAAGTCTTTCGAGAATATTCTGTTGTTCTTTCTTTTGTTCGTTTCGTTGCTCTTCCAGACGTCCGAGAACCTTCTGCTGTTCTGTCTTTTGTTCTAATAAAAGCTTCATTATACTAGAAAAATCTACACTTCCACTTGCTTCCTCTTCCTCCACTTCTGTTTCAAAAACGAAAGTGTTTACGTCTTCCCCTTGCTGTTCCAAGTGGTTGCGCAAGCGCAGGACGAGCTCATTTTTCGATCCCGCTCTAGAAAGATTTCGCTTGCCTAACTCACTTTTAAGCTCAATGCAGTTGAGCTCTTCTAACAACTTACCCATTTTCACTGTATATAATAATTTTTTTTTTTTTTTTTTTTTTTTTTTTTTTTTTTTTTTTTTTTTTTTTTTTTTTTTTTTTTTTTTTTTTTACACTTTACTAGTCAAATAAGTTTTATTTACACTTCTGACACCAATGTAACGTGCGCTTTGTTCGCAAAATAAAACTCTACCTTTCTATTTAATTCTACCACTTTATTCAGTATCTACTTTCGATACACTTTATTCGAACTCAACTCAATTACGTTTATCCAATATTCACACTATCACTTTCTAAATAAAACTGACTTCTGGTTGCGTCAGCTCCCTCTTTATATAGGAAAGTGAACCATCGAGAGATTTCTAGTAGTTTTTCCATGAACCATGATGTCTAGACAAGTTCCCCTCCCGGTATTTTTGCACACATACACCCTCACTCACAAAAGACCTCTTCTTTTAAACCACTCCATTATAGTGCTCCCAGATGTGTTTTTCGGTGGAACGTTTTCGATTAGGAAATTGGTATTAAATGTTGGGTGTTCATTACAATACAAAAGAATGCACATTTTTGGTTGTGATGCACATGCGAAAATACTTAACCGACTCAAGAAACTAGATAGTAGAAGTAAAAAATATACTTTCGTCGGATACGCACCGAATGGCTATCGTTTATGGGATAAAGAAAGAAGAAAAATAATTATCGCTCGAGATGTGATTTTTGAAGATGATACGAATGCGAAAAATATACTCGATAAGAAAACATCAACGTATAAAACAGATATTTTGAACTTATTCAAAAATGACACCATATATGAAATCGAAGCCGAAGACACCATACAAGAATTAGACGATAAAGAAATCGCACAAGAAGATGTCGCAGCCAACGAAGCAGATGACATCGTATACGACGAGGACTCAGAAAACGTCTCGGACGAAGATTCACAAGATGACGATTCCGACAATCATGAAAATACAAGGCCAAAACGGAAAAAAGGGATACCGAAATATCTTCAAGACTATGTCTTGATTACATACAAAGAAGCTGTAAATGGACCGGAATCAGAAAACTGGAAAAAAGCAATCGAAAAAGAAAAACTGTCGCTTAAGAAAAATGAAGTATTTAAATTTCGCCAGATGAATGAAATACTGAACAAAAAACTAATAAGCAGCAGATGGGTTCTTAAGAAGAAAGACAACGGACAGTTCAAGGCAAGATTGGTCGCTAGAGGCTGCGAACAACGCGAAGGAGACTACTACGAGACCTACAGTCCAGTGGTAAATATCAACACTTTACGTTTTTTGTTAGCCTATGCCAAAGCGAGAAATAAAATCATAATGACGTTTGACGTTGCAAGTGCTTTTCTACATGGACATTTAGACGAAGAAATATACATGAAACTGCCAAAAGGTTTCGATGAAGAAGGACAAGTATGTCAACTAAAAAAATCGCTTTATGGTCTAAAACAAGCACCTGTTAATTGGAACAAACGCTTTGTTGATTTCTTAAAAAGTTTAGGACTTCAACAAATAAAAACCGATAAATCAGTATTCAAAGAAAAAGACAATTTAATCATTGCTTTACATGTAGATGATGGTTTAATCATAGGAAGCGATAAAAAAGTCATCATGAAATTTCTACACAAGCTCAAAGAAGAATTCGACATCACCTACGAGACAAACCCGAAGGTTTATTTGGGAATGAAAATAGAAGAAAATGCAAACAGTTTATATTTATACCAGCCCGACTATATTAATAATACTCTTAAAACTCTAAACATGGACTCGTCAAAATCAGTGAGAACACCATCAGTTCCAGGTTCAGAAGACGAAAACACAAGAAAAGAAACCAAATTTCCTTATAGAGAAGCAGTCGGAAGACTCCTCTATCTTTCGAATCGAACCAGACCAGACATCGCTTTTTCGACAAACGCTGCATCAAGAAAAGTCGAAAATCCTACCGAATCAGACACAATGAAACTAAAACGAATACTCCGATACTTACAAGGTACCAAAGATATGGCATTAAAATATAATAAAAATGAAGACTACCGAAAATTAAACGCATACTGTGATTCTGATTATGCGAATGATACCGAGACTCGACGCAGCACAAGTGGATTCATCATAATGTATTGCGGTGGTGCAATCGCATGGCTCACCAAACGACAACCAATAGTCGCAACATCAACAGCTGAAGCCGAATTCATAAGTGCAAGTGAATGTGTCAAAGAAGTGATATTTTTAAAATCATTGTTCAAAGAAGTTACAGGCGAAAATTTAAATGTTAATTTACACATCGACAATCAAAGTACCATACAAATGATTAAAAATGGATGTCAGCAAAAACGGGCTAAACATATAGATATAAAATATAAATTTATTTTGGAAAGAGTTAATACCGATCAGATAAATCTCATGTATTGTAAATCAGAAAATCAATTAGCTGACTTATTCACTAAATCTCTGACACCATATACTTTTGAAAATTTAAGAAAAGAATTTTTATATGCTAAAGAAATTTAAAATAATAATCACTTTGTTCATTTAAAATTAGTTTTTAGAAATTAATTAAATTCATAAATTAAATTCAATTATTGAAATATTACAAATTAAAGGGGGAATTTTGTGATTAAATTTGAATATTTATACTTCATGGCATCACTGCTAGAGTGCGCCCCAGTCTGTTCAATCCAAGATGGCTTACTGTCTGTAAAACTTTAATGTGTCTCTAATAAAACTATTAAAAAACTATATCTGAAACAAATATATTTCATTAAATCCTAACAAAAGGTTGCCACTTTGATAACAAATATGCGTGGATATTAGATCTCATAGCATAAAGCATATTTTTGGAAGAAAATGCAAACTATAATTGGAATTTTTCTAAAGTGGCCTAAATGAATTCAGTTCCCAATGAGCCGTAATTTATTTTTAAAACGCAGTTTACCAGCAGAACGCAGTGCAATACTTATTTAAATTAATTAAGTGCTTTTCGTGATATTTTTAAATATTACAAATTTAGGCTTTAAAAATTGAAAAGTGCAAAAAGTCTGAAAAGTTTTCCGATAGTAAGTTTCAGTGGTTTGATTATGGCCTTAATATCTGTTGACTGTTGCTTAAAAGATTTTCACTTAGAGGAAACAAATAGTTTCAATTAGCTTAGTTTTATGAAAAAAAAAAGTTATGACGCTCTACCTAATAGCAAAGTTGGTTTGAAATACTTGACTTTTTGGCTTGATGCGAAGACAAACATTGCACAAAAAAAAATTTAAGTAAACTTTTTTTTGTTGGTGACTAAATTTCCTTCGAGTTACCTATTGGAATTATTCACCCCTCGCCACTGGTACCGTGGCATGACCAAAAAACGATGTGAAACATTATCATAGTCGTGTGATCCAGTACCTACTAGATAGGGTATTCCTAAAGATTTTAAATCGTGAAGTTTTTTGAACTGTGTAATGTCCTCTGAATGAGTATTATTCATATAGAAATGCATCTCCACAAAGAGTGTCCCACTATCGTGTGGTTCCATCTTCACGACGTACTTATAGTCAGATGTTTTCTTTTGTGAGTTTGAGGCTTTACATGCTGAGTATACTTGACCAAAACTTCCTAGACCTATTAGTGGTCCTATTTTCCATGTATTTCTAAATGAATCTGTAATAATTTCTCCATTGGGAATCGGGTTTACCTCCGAGTTCTTGTCTTGTAAGCTGTCCTCATTTTTTACTGGGTGTTTCACTATCTTAATTGTATTATCTAAATTTGACCTAACTAGTTTATATGCTTGTCCTATTGTATTTATTTCAACATAATTTAAATCTAATATTTTTTGATTAATTGTATTTAGTACTTTGCAAACTATCTCTTATGTCCGAGAGCATTATCATCATAAGAGTTATAAAGTAGAGTAAATATGCTTTAATTGGGTCTAACATTTGCAAGTTCAATTTTTCTTTTGTTTGTATATATTGCAGGTCTTGCTGCTGTAATTCATTTTCGGAGTTAATTTGTGGGCCTGCAGTGTGCAGTGTCATATTATTTGTTTTGCTTTCGGTTGTATACCAAGTTTTATTTTTATTTTTTGGTTTGTTGATTTCGGAGATATCGATAGTCATTATTCTATTTACTTCGTTTTGAAGGTTTCTTCTATCATAAGCCGGCACGTCTCTTTCTTTGAGAATGTGTTTTTTCTGCTCATGCGAAGATACGTTTTGCACATTTTCAGTCATTCTTCCGTTTTGTTTTTCTTCTCTCGTTTTCACTTTGCGAGGTGAACTTTGAGATTGCAAAGCGGAAGTTGAGTTCCAAACATTTAAATTTTTTGAAGCTAAGCCTTCAGAGTCGATGTCTAGGCCGGTCGCGTTACAGTGCCGCAAAATACATTGCTCTTCCGGTGAATTGCTTGCAAAATTTAGTTTGGTTGGTTTTGGCTTCACCTTTTGGTCGTGGTTGTTATGAATTATCTGTTTAATTTCATTCGAGTTGTTCACATGCGAGTGATTCCCCGTGAACAGCTACCATTGTGCGAAATGGGTAATTCATCATTTTCGGTCATGTTTGAATATCTCAGTGGTACACAATATTCCTTCGAATTTTGTCCAAGAATTGTTGGGAATGTTAATAATCTATTAGGACCTTCTACGTTGCAGTATTTTCCTTAGAAATTATACCCTAGAATTTCATCACCAGGGATGGCTAGGTCATTCTCTACGACTTGAAATTGACAAGAAGGGAGCGAGGGAATTTGTATAGTACCAGTGCATTCTCCTAGAGTACAACCGATACCACAAGGTGTGTTGATGGTAAGTTTTTTATTGGTATTTACAAAAATCTTACTATCTATCATTCTTCTTTTGAGGAGACTGACCTCTGAGCCCATATCTATTAGTAGTCGGGTCACTTTGTTTTCTCCTAACTCAATTTTGATTTCGATTGAGGGTAAGGAAATTTTCTTTTTTGGTTGCCATAATTTTTTTGTTTCATTGTTTAAAGTCGAGGGATGGACTTTTCACCCGACTAACGGGAGTTTCCCGAGTGGTTTGATTGCCACTTAGTCCTAAATGTACATTGGTCGGTCGAATGGGTGTTCCTTCCACACCATTCGCATAGTGCCCCCATATTGTATACTTTGTGTTCATTATTATTAGTATGAACTGTTGTATTATTTGGAAAATTTTGGTTATTGGTTCTAAATGGGTTGATTCGATTTGTTTCCGAACTCACTCCATTATATTGTCGGGGGTAGTTAGTTTTATAATACCCGTTTTGGTTACTACCCCTTTGATTTGGGAAAGTTCTAGGTTCGTTGAGATTATTTGAATTATCTCTCCTAGGTGCTTCATTCCTACTGAATCGGGGATTTGTACTTGCTCCATTGTTTGTGTTTGTTCTGCAGGTCGTTGCTTCATGACCGTACAGTTTGCATAATTGACAAACCGGAGTATTCTGTCTTTTAAGGCAGTCACTATGTGTGTGTCCCTTGTTTTTACAGAAATTACAAGTAATGTTTAATTTAATTCTATTTTCTGGGTGTTCCTGTACCGATTCACATTTTTGGTAACAAATGGGATTACTTTTCTCGTTTTTTGAATATGTCGAGTTACAAGCCATTTGCGAAAATGGTATAGTTTCTACTCTTTGAACATGCTTCTCCATACTGAGAGCCGTTCGGACCAGTTCTTCGAAATTTTGTGTTCCCAGGGTAAATAGGTATTGACCCAACTGTTTGTTTGCCACGCCGGATGCGAGAGCCGATTTTGCGAAATCTGAGAGCTTGGTTTTCACATCTCAGAGTTATCACCATATTTAATTTCTGCAGCTTCGCAGCATTGTGATAGGGCATGCCTTAGCCTGCTTATAAAAGTATTCAAAGTCTCAAATTGGCTTTGGCGACTAGTTATTAAGCAATTTACTAAGTCGTTATAGTCCTCAATGGATAAGTAGGCCCGGTTGAGTGTATTCTTGAATTCTTTGAAATCTACTGGCTAAGTAGTTTGGATGAGATCGAGCGCATCTTCTCGCAACTTTGTATCGAGAATTTGGAGGAAAAGCTTCTCGTCCTCAGCAGGTATGTGATTTATTATTGGGCGAATGCATGTCAAGAATGTTTGTAATTTTTGAGCTACCCTAGCATCGTTTCCTCCTGCAAATTCAGGTATTCCGTGCGACAATTTAAGGAGCTTCTCAAATCCTAACGACATTTTGACTTCCCTTTTCGCGTCTTTGGGTTTGGTAATTTCCAATGGAGGTGTTTCCAATGGGGGTGTGTCGGCTTGTATTGAGGTTTGAGTGACTATGGTTTTACGAATGGTTTTATTTTTTCGTAAACCGACAACTTCGTCATTCAATGAATGAATTTGAGATTCGAAAATTTCCTCGCGCCTTCTTAATTTTTCTATCCCACTTTGAAACTCTGTCTCCTTATTTCTTAAAATAGCTTGATTCCGTTTGACTTCCTAGCTCGAGGATAGTTATACGCTTGGACAGGTCTGAAATTATTTCTTCAGCCTGGCTGTTCGTATTTTCAGCTTTCTGTTGATTTTTCTCTAATTTTTTGCGAGCTCTTAGGTGGTTGTTTAACTCAAGCTTGAGGTCTCGGATGTCTTTTTCAAGTTTCGATTCGAGGGACTTGACGGATTCTATATACTCAAAGAGTATAGCACCCGTTGCTTCCAGCCTCGTGAGTTGTCCCCACTGTTAGCTTATTTGATTGTATTTTAGATTAAAAACTTCTTTTCCCAGAAGAGCTTTCCACTCTGCTAGTAGGGTATTATTGAAGTTTTTAATCTCTTGACCTTGCTCTTTCTTTTTAGATTTTTAGATTTATTCATTGAATGCATACACAGTAAGAAAGATATCTTATAACATAGTGTTATGCTAAAGAGAATACAATATAAAAACAGTGAGAAGGCTACTTCTTAGAAAAATTTTAAACAAACATTTCTTCCAATTTTATCTAAAATTGGAAGAAATGTTTGTATAAAATTTTTCTAAGAAGTAGCCTTCTCACTGTTTTTATATTGTATTCTCTTTCTTTTCCTTATTTCACTGCTGGATTTCCTCGAGCAGTGCCTCTACCTCAGAAGATTTAGGATCCATAAACAGTAGTCCGTTCTTTTTTTAGAAAAAGAAAAACTGAAACGTAGTAGCGAAACCTTTGGTAAAGGTGAATAAGTTCGTAAGATAATAAGTTGAAACATGGAGGGTGTTTCATTTAACCATGTTTATTCTCCAAACTGGTCGTATTATCCTACCGGCTGCGCCAATGTTATGTTGCTGTAATATTTCTACTACAACAACACGAAATTGTCCTACTTGTAGTAACCCGTGTAGGGCGAGAACCCTAATTCTGGTCAGGGGGCACCCGACAACCAATGTACTTTTGGATCCATACACATGGATCCAAGATCAATTAAAAAAGGAGAGGGAAAGGGGATGGTCAGCGGTTAAAGGCGCACTGGGGCCAATTTAAATGTGAGGCGACGAGGCCTACTTAACAGAGATACCATTTGGTATCTCTGAATGTACCTGGGAAAGTAATGGGAATGATTAAAATATGTTATTATGGTTAAGAGAACTTACGTCTTTATTTTCTGTTGTAAGAATACTGATTACAAAATATTCAAAAAGCTTACAGCAATGCGGTTGTCCATTTACTGATGATGTTATTACTAGTTTCTTAAGCCTATTTATACAAAATTAATTGTCAATGAATTGATATCGATGTTATCGACATCAATTCATTTTTTGCTAAGTCAAGAATTTACTTTAACTGTTTTGCAAGAATTTGTTCTTTGCAAAAACCGAATTTCGTCACTGCCCGACTTTCATGCGAGCAATTCAACTCGTCAGCATTAGGTCTTTGACCGGTTGCTGCTTTATATTGTGGCCATATGAACCAGCAACTAGGTTTTCATTATTCTTTTTACCCTTCCGTTTCGGTTTGGCAACAAACCGATGACCGGGCATTTGTGAATTATTAATGGTCTATCAAGCGTGCTCGTTTGTTTGTTTACAAACGAACCGCTTGATGACCTTGATTCGTATACTTTATTTTTGAATCAGTTTGAGGTGGGTTATGGTTTATTGTGTTGTTTGAGTTTTTTATGAAACTCTTATTGCGTTTCCCATACAAAACAACAAACAGTTGCTTTTTTCGCCACTCCTGATAAAGCCTAGCGCCTAATTTGCAAGACAGGTCAGTCAACACATACCCATTTGACAAGTCCTCAACGCAATTCATTGACTTTAGGTCAGCCACAAATCCGTTAACCTTAACAGCCCCTGAATGCAGATTAGGATCGCATTTCGACTTCAAAACGGGAAGTTTGAGAAGATCTGCCGTCAACCCGTGAACCAAAACGTCCGAACGCCCAAATATGGAACGCAGAGAATCCATGATAGCCTCGTCATCTGTAGAATATTTCAGCCGGTCACTAAACAGCTGATATGCTTCTCCTTTAAGGGCCTTCCGAAGACGAGCGACATTTTCCCTCTCGTTGTATTTCCCTTCGATGGTCGTCGACCTGAACACCTCTTCAAAATAAGGCCATTCCCGCTTATTACTTCCAGAAAATGTTGGCAACTCCTGCACATTGCCTCTATTTAAAATAGTGAGTAAACTCGCCTTGTCGGGATGATGAAACGAAGAAACCTGAAAGCTTTCTTTGTGGGCATGAGTGTCACTGGAACGAATTGGAGTGGACTGAAGTGGTGGAGATAAATTCTTTAACAGCGACTGGTGATTAGCCAAAATTTTTTTAATCATCTCTAACCTATCATCTGAAAGAGGCTTGGCGACTGATGGTGCCGGAGGATCCTGTGACTGGCTTGGAACTGAAGCAATAGCCAGCTTCTGTTTCATTTCCTCTAGCTCTTTCCTCAAAGCAAGAAGTTCTGCATCCCTTTGAGTAGCAGCCGCTTGAGCCACTGCAGCGGCTTCTAACAGCAAATCTACTGTAGCCACTACCTCTTCCCCTTTATCATTCTGCACATCGCGTTTACCAACCTCCTCACCGGCATTATCATTAGGATCATCTTCCCTAAAAGTACAATCACCTTTCTTGCAATACCATGGATCAGCAGACGTAAATAAGTCCTGGATAAACTTGGCACAAGCATAATGCCACCATCGCTTACACTTGTCACATGACACCATGTCCTCCGAATCTTGCAAACGGCATGATTTCTTTGAGCAATTATGTTCTGTCGGATTCATCTTAGAGAACGTTTTAAACTTGAATCATTTGAAATAAAATAATGTTGCTGCACCGCAAGAAATCCAAATTATAAAAGTCGTCCAAGCACTTGGTAATAAATTCGATTTTATTTCCTACAAGAATTCACAAACTATAAAGTAGCCTTCGAGGCATTTAAGCAGTATGTACTTACAAATGGTATTTTAATAAATACGAATGAGCAACAAAATTTACAATCCTAAACCAGTATACAAACGACCTATAATTTAATGTAAGTTAATGCTGTTTTATAATTAAAATTACAGGATATATATATACCTTCAAGTTCTTCTATGAAATTTAAATAAAAAAACACGAGCTCTTTTGTTGGTTAGGTTTAGTAGAATGAATTAGATAAGTGACATACTTAAGGTTAGTCCCTTTTATTAGAAAGAGACGAAAGTACTTAGTATAAAAGAAAATTAATAACTAAATGACAAGTTGCCATTTCACTAAAAAAGATACGAACTATAAAAGTATTTAGTCAGAGGTTCAAGAGGCTAGCTGACAGTTAGCAATATAAAAGCGTGATGTGCTTTTTAATTCTAAATGATAAAAAGTTTGTTGTTTTGCATTTGACGTGTCATGACATTGCTCGCGTTCGTCGCAGTTTGAATCTTTGATATTCAATCTGTCAGTTCAAGAACGCAAATTAAGCTCTGTGTCAGATATAAAATGGTACTGTGATTCACCTCTCGGTTCTACATAGTTAGTGGTAAAAGTAATTGGAAAACATACAGATTTTCCCACTTTGAAATTAAGGAATTCGATTTCCAAGTATTTGTGTAACGTAGTATGCAAATTAAATTCACTTCAATTAATTTTGATAAAAAAATAAAATAAAATCATGTGCCCTCAAAAATATATTTTCGTTGCTGATAAATTCACTTTCAATATCAATTTATAAAACAGAATATCCGAACATCAATAATAATCAATTTTAATTCAGCAAGTAAGCGAAAACTAATAAAACAAAAAACTAACCCAAGAATACCAAGTAAAGTCCGATTGTCATGTACGTTGTTTTCCTTGTTTTGACATCTAGAACTTTTTTTAAGAATTTTCAGACTGCTTTTTTCCATCTGAAAATCTATGTTCGAAAAACTGAAAATCTAACTGTCAGCTAAATGTCAGCTGAAACTTCTGACTTTTTTGACCAATCAGAGCGACGAAAACTGACAGTAGCTTTCGAGGTCCCGGTGCATAGAACGCGAGCATTGTTTGAAAATCATTTAAACACATTTAATAATTGATGAAAATACCATCCATAGCCAATAAAGCATTCACGAAAATACCATCCACATAACTAAGTGAACAACCACAGCTAAATTTTTTGAACCGATAAAACCTTTAAGGGAGACTGTAGGTGGCGATACCAGCGCTTTCGCGGCCATGGTGCTACTATAGTTTCCTTATACAATGGTAAAGTTAATAGAAAATTTAAATTTCTATTTTGATGATACACACCCGCTTATGTGACAGCTCAGTCCATACCTCTTGTTTTCTGTCAAGAGAAATTAAAACAGTTAGCTTTATTTTCCGTTGTTTATCGTCTGTAATGTTCAGTTGTGAAAAGTGAACTTTGTTTATTGTTTGTGCTGTTTAATCCTGAAAAGTTGTTACATCTTTTCTTCGCCGTCACACACTTCCTTGGGGGTTATTTTATATCTTTATTATGTTGCTTCAAATCAGACAATCAATTAAACTAACAATAGGATGCAAACGAAAACTAGAATACCGCGAACAAACAAATAAAATAAAAAGGGTAGTTAATTGCACAGCTGGCCGGCGTGCGAAAAGAATTGAAATGACAGATAGTTTTGGTAGGAAATGTTGGCAAGAAAACAATCGCATCCAGCAACAAATGTATGCTGCCACCGCGGTTAGCTCAGCTGGGTGTGTTCGATGATTCAATTAATAATTGTGTAAGTCAGGTCAGGTAGATGAATTAATCAAAAAGTGAATTAAGGAGATTATAATTAAATTGGGAAAGATGATCAATTTAGAGGACAGGTAGTCCCAAAAATTGTGGGCGCCAGAAAATTTTTAAAAGGTGCAAATTTCCAAACCTTTATGCTGAAAAGTAATGGAGAAGAAATATCGACCCGAAAAGAAGAACAACGAAGAGTAGGTAGATAAAAAAAATAAGAAAAGTATTTGAATTCCCAAAGGGAAGTTTAAACAATTTTATTGTGTTGGAAAAACCGTGCCTAGACTGGATTAAGAACCCAAATCTTTTCTGACTGATGTAATAAAAGTATAAGAGTTTGAATATAACTATTGAGAATGTAAAATAAAGCGGTACTAGCAAACAAGAAGGTCGGATGGACCGTAGCGACATGGAAAAGAATAAAGGGGTACCGAAGGTTGAAAGGTTAAAGGAATTTCCCGAAAATTCCCAAGGTGGGTTGAAAGATTAAGGGGGTTGCGTGCCAGGCAATTTCCTGGATAATTCGTAAGATAAAAAGGGGCCCCACAGTATTTCACTCACAAATTTCTTTCACAAGTAAGAAATAACACAATTCGCAAAATTTCACTATACTTATCTTTGAAATTAAATCTCCTGCTCCTATTTCTCTCTAGTTAAATATCGTCTTCTCAATTTGGTCTGCACCAATATCTTTCTACGTTCAAAAAATCTTCCTCACTTCCTCGTTTCGCCCTCTTTTAAGTGTAAAGAAAAATAATAGTAGAATCACGATCTAAAATTCTCAAACTAAATTCGGTAAAATTTAAGACAAAATTTAGGCCCGTATTATGAGTAGCGAATCGAACGTTCGCTTCTAAGCGAACTCTTCAGCGAACTACGAGCTTCGTGGTATTATGAGTAGCGAACTACAACATTCGCTTTTGATGTGATAGGTACCAACATAAAAAAGTGAATATTTCATAAAGTCATATGTCAAATTGCCTTATAATTGTTGTTGATCTGTTAACACAACATCTTTCTCAATTGAATATTAAGAAAATAATTCATTAGAAGTGTGATTAATAGTGTTGATTTGTTTTTTGAAGATGTGGAAGAAAATGAGAGTGCACGCAACAAATTAGTGTGTTAAATTTTATATGTGCATTTTCTCTTTCATTTAAACCGTTCTCCACTCTTTTATAAGCTGGGAGGGATCGCCGCTGACCAGATGATGATGGTCCTTGAACATGCTGAGTATCTTTATCTTTCAGAACTTGGGCATCTTCACTATTACTGCACAATTTTTTCTGCAGAATTGCTTCTTCCATTCTGCAGTGGATCCTTTTGTATTAATTCTTCATTAGAAGATACAGTGAGATGGATTTACTGCATGTTAAGGGCTGACAGAGACAGTGGCGTATATTGCCTCCCTCCAGTAGCTACAATCACCTTTTTTGATTTCTGAAATTTTTTTTTAAGTTTGAATTTGAAATCCAACCAAAACTAGAACCTATAAGCAAACCTTATCCCTTTTTTTCCTCTAACGAGAAGGAGGGCCAAGTGGGTTGAGGTCAATTGTAAAACAATTGCTCAAATGCGTTGCGAACTGACTGCTGTTTGTCCTTAATGAATCGAAAGAAATTAGCATCTTGTTTTAATAGTTAAAAAAAAATATAAGAACTTTTTTCTTAATTCACTCATTTTTTGCCAGAAATGCATCACAACAGAAACAGTAAACAAACACAAAAAAAAACTAAACCCTTCGTTCGCTTGCTTTATCACCAATAACTTTCGTTCGACGCTTTTGACGCACTAGGCGAATAGAATATCGAACGTTCGCTACTCATAACTGGTCGATAGCTCTAGTCGATAACTTTTTGACATTTGAAGCGAACTTCATTTAAGCGAGTCGCTACTCATAATACCAAATTATCGATTTCGCTTGGATTTTAGTTCGATTCGCTACTCATAATACGGGCCTTATTTCCAATTTCTCTCTATCGTTTTTCACTTTCTCTATCTCAACTCTTTGCTAGCTAGCCAAGAAGTGTCCACCACCTCAAGCTAAGCTCTTTGTCTGGCCTCAACCCCGCTCTCAGACACGCACTCATTCATACGTTCAACCAATCACTTTCGTGGATTCAGTATCACGATTCACGACATCAGCCACCGTTGGTGTGCTGTATCATCGCTGTCGAATTCCAACGAAAGAGCGCATGCTCGACCACTACACGCATAGAGTTCGACAAGTTGTTAGTGTCGTCTAAAACTTGCCCTCTCTCTCGCCATTCACCAAGTTCGTAAGTTCGACAAGTAGTTGGTGTCATCCAACACTTGCCGATCTTGATGGGTGAGGGGTCTGGAACCTCTAAATCACCTAATATCTCAGCCTTCGTGGAAAACATCACACTATACTGAAATTGAGAATAAGTTATCGCTGGGCATTCTCTCAGTTCCATTTACTCGCATGGAGAGTGAATCGAGTAAGTCAACAAAACCAATTCCTAATAAACATTTTTAACATTTTCTTTCGGGAGAACTATAGGAGGATGAAATCTTAACTAACCGAAAATCCCTATCCTACACTGGTGGCCTCTTTTACAGATTTGGGGGAGGAGGGAAGAACTTTAACATTTCAACCTTTGGCTACCATATCAAAATTAGGTTGGGCAGAAGGCCATACTAGTGTTGTCAAAGTGACGTAAATCGTTGGGTAGGCATTTATCATCTACCATTGGTGGTGGTGTTGTGTCATCTCGTGTGTGTTCACACCGGACATTGCGTGAGACCGCCCGTTTGCACGCTTCTTGATCATCGTTGGGGATCGCCTGTCCCTTTGTCGGTCTAGCCTCGACCAGTTTTTCATCATCACCCTACATGGGAGCAGAATGCTGGGTGAGTAAACCACAGGCTGATGGAACCTTGGTTGCCCCTAACTCTCCCAGAATTATGCAGCCACACCCAAAAACGAAGAAGAGGAAGGGGAAGGAACGACAAAGTGAATCAAGAAACAAAATTCCTAAGGGAAAATGTACTTTCAACGAAGATCTGCAGTAAAACTACCCAATGTTTAAACAAAAAAATGCAAATGAACGACATGTTTTCTTTTGCCCGTCTTGTAATTCGTCATTCTCTGTTGCAAACAAAGGAAAAAAAGATCTAGACCAGCATTTACAGACCGAAAAACACAAAAGTAATGTACAATCTGGAAGTTCCTCCAAAAAGTTTCAGAATTTCTCATTCCAAAGCATTCAAAGTTGGAGGACCAAGTGGTAGCCGCGGAAGGTGCACTCGGATATCACACTGTAGTCCACCACTTTGGGTTTCGATCCATTGACTGCAGTCATAAGTTCTTGAAATGCATTCTACTAGATTCGTAATTGCTCAGCATATTTCCAGCGCAAGAACAAAAACAGAAGCCATTGTTTTGAATGTCTCAGCTCCCGTATCTCTACACTGTGTTCTCAAAGATTTTAATGAAATAAATTATGTATCGATCTTTACCGATGCCAGCAATCATGGAAGCCATAAAAAAATTCCCTGTTTTGGTGCAATATTTCAAAAAGGATTCAGGTAATAATTCAAAAATAGTATTATGGGTTGTATATATTTCATATATTTGTTTAACTTCTACATGGGTGTTAATATAAAAGTAGTTGATATTCCAGCAATGAAATATGAAACATCGGACACGATATCCAACTACTTGCTTTCGACATTAAACAAATTCGACTTATCTTCGAAATGCATAGCAATGTCTGCGGATAATTAACTTGGGAAAGATGATCAATTTAGAGGACAGGTTGTCCCAAAAATTGTGGGCGCCAGAAAATTTTTAAAAGGTGCAAATTTCCAAACCTTTATGCTGAAAAGTAATGGAGAAGAAATATCGACCCGAAAAGAAGAACAACGATGAGTAGGTAGATAAAAAAAAATAAGAAATGTATTTGAATTCCCAAAGGGAAGTTTAAACAATTTTATTGTGTTGGAAAAACCGTGCCTAGACTGGATTAAAAACCCAAATCTTTTCTGACTGATGTAATAAAAGTATAAAAGTTTGAATATAACTATTGAGAATGTCAAATAAAGCGGTATTAGCTAACAAGAAGGTCGGATGGACCGTAGCGACATGGAAAAGAATAAAGGGGTACCGAAGGTTGAAAGGTTAAAGGAATTTCCCGAAAATTCCCAAGGTGGGTTGAAAGATTAAGGGGGTTGCGTGCCAGGCAATTTTTTGGATAATTCGTAAAGGGGCCACACAGTATTTCACTCACAAATTTCTTTCACAAGTAAGAAATAACACAATTCGCAAAATTTCACTATACTTATCTTTGAAATCAAATGTCCTGCTCCTATTTCTCTCTTGTTAAATATCGTCTTCTCAATTTGGTCTGCACCAATATCTTTCTCCGTTCAAAAAAATCTTCCTCACTTCCTCGTTTCGCCCTCTTTAAAAGTAAAGAAAAATTATAGTGGAATCACGATCTAAAATTCTCAAACTCAATTCGGTAAAATTTAAGACAAAATTTATTTCCAATTTCTCTCTATCGTTTTTCACTTTCTCTATCTCAACTCTTTGCTAGCTAGCCAAGAAGTGTCCACCACCTCAAGCTTAGCTCTTTGTCTGGCCTCAACCCCGCTCTCAGACACGCACACATTCATACGTTCAACCAATCACTTTCGTGGATTCAGTATCACGATTCACGACATCAGCCACCGTTGGCGTTGGTGTGCTGTATCATCGCTGTCAAATTCCAACGAAAGAGCGCATGCTCAACCACTACACGCATAGAGTTCGACAAGTTGTTGGTGTCGTCTAAAACTTGCCCTCTCTCTCGCCATTCACCAAGTTCGTAAGTTCGACAAGTAGTTGGTGTCATCCAACACTTGCCGATCTTGATGGGTGAGGGGTCTGGAACCTCTAAATCACCTAATATCTCAACCTTTGTGGAAAACATCACACTATACTGAAATTGAAAATAAGTTATCGCTGGGCATTCTCTCAGTTCCATTTAATCGCATGGAGAGTGAATCGAGTAAGCCAACAAAACCAATTCCTAATAAACATTTTTAACATTTTCTTTCGGGAGAACTATAGGAGGATGAAATCTTAACTAACCGAAAATCCCTATCCTACACTGGTGGCCTCTGCTGCAGATTTGGGGGAGGAGGGAAGAACTTTAAGATTTGAACCTTTGGTTGAACGGACCCATCGAAGTCTTGACACTCTTACCAAGAAGGGGGAGAGGGTTCGGTGCTGGATTAGCAGTTGGCCCATCCTTTCCCAAGCCCTCCCTATCCAAAAAGGCTCGTGTGTCGTGCGTCTTGTCAGTTTTGTCGGTCATACCTTGCAGGGGGCTTGGTGCTAGACTAGTAGTAGGCCCGTCTTTTCCCAAGTTCTCCCTGTCCAAAAAGGCTCGTGTGTCGTGCGTCTTGTCAGTTTTGTCGGTCATACCTTGCAGGGGGCTTGGTGCTAGACTAGCAGTAGGCCCGTCTTTTCCCAAGTTCTCCCTGTCTAAAAAGGCTCGTGCGTTGTGGAGTCTTTTCCGTTCAATGTCATATCGTTCCAGTCAACTTTCCCCAGCCTTTTGACCGTGCGCTTGCAGTTGGAGATTTTACTCCGCCTGGACACGCACGATAGGTTTGAGGTATCGGAGTCCGCTATGGAGCTGGCATCACTGATGTCATCAACAATGATTGCCTCACCACAGGCTCCATCTTCCATACCTAAGCTGGAGAATGGGTCGAGGAGGAGATTTTCCTCTTCCTCGGTCATCTTCGAAACATTATTGTTCTTCTGGTTATTCATTTTTAAATCAACTTTTTCCTTTTTGTTGTGTAGAGCTTCGATTACTTTATAAGTTGGATCTGTAAGAAAATGTGAAAAGAAAAAGAAAAAGAAAAAGAAAAGAACGAAAAAAGAAAAAGAAAAAAGAAAAAGATCCAAAATTATAAGTAAGATCGTCAAACAAACCAAAGAAAAAATGAAAAAAGAAAAGTCAGTCACTGGCGACTTCTCCTTACGATATTGAGATCGTAAGGGAAAGCCCAAGCCAGCAGCCGTGACATCTGCTGACACTTTAGCGTATATCCCCGCTATTTTTTTGTTGCTTTTTTGTGTTCTTTTCATAAATTTTCATAGGGGTGGGTCTCACTTAGTTTTCCCGAAACCCTCGCTGGTAGCTGATTTTCCGCTCAGGAGCATCTAACCGTAGCTGTCCTGCTTGAGGTTTCCAGCGTAAGCCTCCTCACCACGGCAAGGTGGAGACCCGTTGAGGAGGTAAAGGACGCCATATTGAATTCGTGTTGAAAAATTTTTTGCGGGTGTTTCGGGTTGAAGGGGTGGAAGTGGATACTCTGTATTATCTACTCTGTGATGCTGACCTTCTGTATATTCCTTATTCTGTGGTCACTACTAAGTGAACTCTTCTGATTGGTTAAGCACAGGTCACACACGGCTGGTTGCCAGCCGCAACCTGCCAGCGGCTGGCACACTTAGTTTGCCCGAAACCCTCGCTGGTAGCTGATTTTCCGCTCAGGAGCATCTAACCGTAGCTTTCCTGCTTGAGGTTTCCAGCGTAAGCCTCCTCACCATGGCAAGGTAGAGACCAGTTGAGGAGGTAAAGGACGCCATATTGAATTCGTGTTGAAAAATTTTTTGCGGGTGTTTCGGGTTGAAGGGGTGGAAGTGGATACTCTGTATTATCTACTCTGTAATGCTGACCTTCTTTATATTCCTTATTCTGTGGTCACTACGTAGTGAACTCTTCTGATTGGTTAAGCACGGGTCACACACGGCTGGTTGCCAGCCGCTTCCTGCCAGCGGCTGGCAGTAGCAGAAGCAGGCAGCGGCTGGCAGCCCGATCACACACAGCTGCAGAAAACCATACAAAAATTTGTTTTTGAACATTATTTCTAATTCTTAAACATATTTATGATATTTGACACAAATTTCGAATGAACAATTAGTAAATAGAATGTGTATCAGTTTTTTTTAAACTAAACGCTGCTAGCAGCCAAAAGTTGAACATGTTCAACTTTGCCAGCCGCTGCTAATTACTCGCCGGCTGGCAGCGAGTGTGGTGAGTTTCATGGTCACACGAAGCTGATCAGCGGCTGGCAGTAGCGGCTACTCGATTCGCCGCTGGCAAGCAGCTCCGTGTGACCCGTACGAAATGGGTTGAAATGGTAGCACTCAGAAATCTAGTCACTACGTAGTGGAAAGTCGACTAGCTTTGTGAATGCAAAATGCACTAAAAATGTAGTCAACCCTGAATTTTCAAAATAAGCACACAAAAACACGAAATAATTGCGTTTAGGGAGCTTTAAATAATCTTATCTTTTAAATTAAGTAACTTTATTTACATATCTCTTCACTGCTTTCAATTAGATAAAAATTGTCGCAAAAATTTCAATTTGCACTTTGTAATTTTTTGTGTATTTACCCAACAGCTGATTCTCAAACGTCAGACTAACTTTGTAGCTGAAGTTTTTCGACTACGTTGAAGGGGAAATTTCAACTCGTTTTGTATTCGATTCTAACCAATCAGAAGAGCTCACTGCGTAGGGACTAGATTTCTGAATGCCACCATTGTTGTGCAAAATATGTGCGGGGCATCATCAAATTTGAATATCCATTAATTTGTAATTTATAAAATACATTATTGTTATTGGCGCGTTTTACAGCTCCAAAGTTTGTGTTACAATTATCGGCAGACATTGCTATGCATTTCGAAGATAAGTTGAATTTGTTTAATGTCGAAAGCAAGTAGTTGGATATCGTGTCCGATGTTTCATCTTTCATTGCTGGAGTATCAACTACTTTTATATTAACACCCATGTAGAAGTTAAACAAATACATTAATTGTATACAACCCATAATACTATTTTTGAATTATTACCTGAATCCTTTTTGAAATATTGCACCAAAACAGGGAATTTTTTTTTGGCTTCCATGATTGCTGGCATCAGTAGAGATCGATACATAATTTATTTCATTAAAATCTTTGAGAACACAGTGTAGGGATACGGGAGCTGAGACATTCAAAACAATGGCTTCTGTTTTTGTTCTTGCGCTGGAAATATGCTGAGCAATTACGAATCTAGTAGAATGCATTTCAAGAACTTATGACTGCAGTCAATGGATCGAAACCCAAAGTGGTGGACTACAGTGTGATATCCGAGTGCACCTTCCGCGGCTACCACTTGGTCCTCCAACTTTGAATGCTTTGGAATGAGAAATTCTGAAACTTTTTGGAGGAACTTCCAGATTGTACATTACTTTTGTGTTTTTCGGTTTGTAAATGCTGGTCTAGATCTTTTTTTCCTTTGTTTGCAACAGAGAATGACGAATTACCAGACGGGCAAAAGAAAACATGTCGTTCATTTACATTTTTTTGTTTAAACATTCATACGTTCAACCAATCACTTTCGTGGATTCAGTATCACGATTCACGACATCAGCCACCGTTGGTGTGCTGTATCATCGCTTTCGAATTCCAACGAAAGAGCGCATGCTCAACCACTACACGCATAGAGTTTGACAAGTTGTTGGTGTCGTCTAAGACTTGCCCTCTCTCTCGCCATTCACCAAGTTCGAAAGTTCGACAAGTGGTTGGTGTCATCCAACACTTGCCGATCTTTATGGGTGAGGGGCCTGGAACCTCTAAATCACCTAATATTTCAACCTTCGTGGAAAACATCACATTATACTGAAATTGAAAATAAGTTATCGCTGGGCATTCTCTCAGTTCCATTTACTCGCATGGAGAGTGAATCGAGTAAGCCAACAAAACCAATACCTTTTAAAAATTTTCTGGCGCCCACAATTTTTGGGACAACCTGTCCTCTAAATTCATCATCTTTCCCAATTTAATTATCCGCAGACATTGCTATGCATTTTGAAGATAAGTCAAATTTGTTTAATGTCGAAAGCAAGTAGTTGGATATCGTGGCCGATGTTTCATCTTTCATTGCTGGAATATCAACTACTTTTATATTAACACCCACGTAGAAGTTAAACAAATATATTAATTGTATACAACCCATAATACTATTTTTGAATTATTACCTGAATCCTTTTTGAAATATTGCACCAAAACAGGGAATTTTTTTTTTGGCTTCCATGATTGCTGGCATCGGTAGAGATCGATACATAATTTATTTCATTAAAATCTTTGAGAACACAGTGTAGGGATACGGGAGCTAAGACATTCAAAACAATGGCTTCTGTTTTTGTTCTTGCGCTGGAAATATGCTGAGCAATTACGAATCTAGTAGAATGCATTTCAAGAACTTATGACTGCAGTCAATGGATCGAAACCCAAAGTGGTGGACTACAGTGTGATATCCGAGTGCACCTTCCGCGGCTACCACTTGGTCCTCCAACTTTGAATGCTTTGGAATGAGTAATTCTGAAACTTTTTGGAGGAACTTCCAGATTGTACATTACTTTTGTGTTTTTCGGTTTGTAAATGCTGGTCTAGATCTTTTTTTCCTTTGTTTGCAACAGAGAATGACGAATTACAAGACGGGCAAAAGAAAACATGTCGTTCATTTACATTTTTTTGTTTAAACATTCATACGTTCAACCAATCACTTTCGTGGATTCAGTATCACGATTCACGACATCAGCCACCGTTGGTGTGCTGTATCATCGCTTTCGAATTCCAACGAAAGAGCGCATGCTCAACCACTACACGCATAGAGTTCGACAAGTTGCTGGTGTCGTCTTAAACTTGCCATTCACCAAGTTCGAAAGTTCGACAAGTGGTTGGTGTCATCCAACACTTGCCGATCTTGATGGGTGAGGGGTCTGGAACCTCTAAATCACCTAATATTTCAATCTTCGTGGAAAACATCACACTATACTGAAATTGAAAATAAGTTATCGCTGGGCATTCTCTCAGTTCCATTTACTCGCATGGAGAGTGAATCGAGTAAGCCAACAAAACCAATTCCTAATAAACATTTTTAACATTTTCTTTCGGGAGAACTATAGGAGGATGAAATCTTAACTAACCGAAAATCTCTATCCTGCACTGGTGGCCTCTTTTGCAGATTTGGGGGAGGAGGGAAGAACTTTAACATTTCAACCTTTGGCTACCATATCAAAATTAGGTTGGGCAGAAGGCCATACTAGTGTTGTCAAAGTGACGTAAATCGTTGGGTAGGCATTTATCATCTACCATTGGTGGTGGTGTTGTGTCATCTCGTGTGTGTTCACACCGGACATTGCGTGAGACCGCCCGTTTGCACGCTTCTTGATCATCGTTGGGGATCGCCTGTCCCTTTGCCGGTCTAGCCTCGACCAGTTTTTCATCATCACCCTACATGGGTGCAGAATGCTGGGTGAGTAAACTACAGGCTGATGGAACCTTGGTTGCCCCTAACTCTCCCAGAATTATGCAGCCACACCCAAAAACGGAGAAGAGGAAGGGGAAGGATCGACAAAGTGAATCAAGAAACAAAATTCCTAAGGGAAAATGTACTTTCAACGAAGATCTGCAGTAAAACTACCCAATGTTTAAACAAAAAAATGCAAATGAACGACATGTTTTCTTTTAGTGATTGGTTGAACGTATGAATGTTTAAACAAAAAAATGTAAATGAACGACATGTTTTCTTTTGCCCGTCTGGTAATTCGTCATTCTCTGTTGCAAACAAAGGAAAAAAGATCAAGACCAGCATTTACAAACCGAAAAACACAAAAGTAATGTACAATCTGGAAGTTCCTTCAAAAAGTTTCAGAATTTCTCATTCCAAAGCATTCAAAGTTGGAGGACCAAGTGGTAGCCGCGGAAGGTGCACTCGGATATCACACTGTAGTCCACCACTTTGGGTTTCGATCCATTGACTGCAGTCATAAGTTCTTGAAATGCATTCTACTGGATTCGTAATTGCTCAGCATATTTCCAGCGCAAGAACAAAAACAGAAGCCATTGTTTTGAATGGCTCAGCTCCCGTATCCCTACACTGTGTTCTCAAAGATTTTAATGAAATAAATTATGTATCGATCTCTACCGATGCCAGCAATCATGGAAGCCAAAAAAATTCCCTGTTTTGGTGCAATATTTCAAAAAGGATTCAGGTAACAATTCAAAAATAGTATTATGGGTTGTATACAATTCATATATTTGTTTTGTATATTCCAGCAATGAAAGATGAAACATCGGACACGATATCCAACTACTTGCTTTCGACATTAAACAAATTCAACTTATCTTCGAAATGCATAGCAATGTCTGCGGATAATTGTAACACAAGCTTTGGAGCTGTAAAACGCGCCAATAACAATAATGTATTTTATAAATTACAAATTAATGGATATTCAAATTTGATGATGCCCCGCACATATTTTGCACAACAATGGTGGCATTCAGAAATCTAGTCCCTACGTAGTGAGCTCTTCTGATTGGTTAGAATCGACTACAAAACGAGTTGAAATTTCCCCTTCAACGTAGTCGAAAAATTTCAGCTACAAAGTTAGTCTGACGTTTGTGAATCAGCTGTTGGGTAAATACACAAAAAATTACAAAGTGCAAATTGAAATTTTTGCTACAATTTTTATCTAATTGAAAGCAGTGAAGAGATATGTAAATAAAGTTACTTAATTTAAAAGATAAGATTATTTAAAGCTCCCTAAACGCAATTATTTCGTGTTTTTGTGTGCTTATTTTGAAAATTCAGGGTTGACTACATTTTTAGTGCATTTTGCATTCACAAAGCTAGTCGACTTTCCACTACGTAGTGACTAGATTTCTGAGTGCTACCATTTCAACCCATTTCGTACGGGTCACACGGAGCTGCTTGCCAGCGGCGAATCGAGTAGCCGCTACTGCCAGCCGCTGATCAGCTTCGTGTGACCATGAAACTCACCACACTCGCTGCCAGCCGGCGAGTAATTAGCAGCGGCTGGCAAAGTTGAACATGTTCAACTTTTGGCTGCTAGCAGCGTTTAGTTTAAAAAAAACTGATACACATTCTATTTACTAATTGTTCATTCGAAATTTGTGTCAAATATCATAAATATGTTTAAGAATTAGAAATAATGTTCAAAAACAAATTTTTGTATGGTTTTCTGCAGCTGTGTGTGATCGGGCTGCCAGCCGCTGCCTGCTTCTGCTACTGCCAGCCGCTGGCAGGAAGCGGCTGGCAACCAGCCGTGTGTGACCCGTGCTTAACCAATCAGAAGAGTTCACTACGTAGTGACCACAGAATAAGGAATATACAGAAGGTCAGCATTACAGAGTAGATAATACAGAGTATCCACTTCCACCCCTTCAACCCGAAACACCCGCAAAAAATTTTTCAACACGAATTCAATATGGCGTCCTTTACCTCCTCAACTGGTCTCCACCTTGCCGTGGTGAGGAGGCTTACGCTGGAAACCTCAAGCAGGACAGCTACGGTTAGATGCTCCTGAGCGGAAAATCAGCTACCAGCGAGGGTTTCGGGCAAACTAAGTGAGACCCACCCCTATGAAAATTTATGAAAAGAACACAAAAAAGCAACAAAAAAATAGCGGGGATATACGCTAAAGTGTCAGCAGATGTCACGGCTGCTGGCTTGGGCTTTGCCTTACGATCTCAATATCGTAAGGAGAAGTCGCCAGTGACTGACTTTTCTTTTTTCATTTTTTCTTTGGTTTGTTTGACGATCTTACTTATAATTTTGGACATTTTTCTTTTTTCGTTCTTTTCTTTTTCTTTTTCTTTTTCTTTTTCTTTTCACATTTTCTTACAGATCCAACTTATAAAGTAATCGAAGCTCTACACAACAAAAAGGAAAAAGCTGATTTAAAAATGAATAACCAGAAGAACAATAATGTTTCGAAGATGACCGAGGAAGAGGAAAATCTCCTCCTCGACCCATTCTCCAGGTTAGGTATGGAAGATGGAGCCAGTGGTGAGGCAATCATTGTTGATGACATCAGTGATGCCAGCTCCATAGCGGACTCCGATACCTCAAACCTATCGTGCGTGTCCAGGCGGAGTAAAATCTCCAACTGCAAGCGCACGGTCAAAAGGCTGGGGAAAGTTGACTGGAACGATATGACTGACATTGAACGGAAAAGACTCCACAACGCACGAGCCTTTTTAGACAGGGAGAACTTGGGAAAAGACGGGCCTACTGCTAGTCTAGCACCAAGCCCCCTGCAAGGTATGACCGACAAAACTGACAAGAGGCACGACACACGAGCCTTTTTAGACAGGGAGAACTTGGGAAAAGACGGGCCTACTGCTAGTCTAGCACCAAGCCCCCTGCAAGGTATGACCGACAAAACTGACAAAACGCACGACACACGAGCCTTTTTGGATAGGGAGGGCTTGGGAAAGGATGGGCCAACTGCTAATCCAGCACCGAACCCTCTTTCCCTTCTTGGTATAAGACTTCTATCAATTCTCAATCTCCGTCTCTCAAACAAAAGATTCACAAATTCGTATTTATATATATTGATTTATTAGTTTCCACAATATTATTAATAATTAGCAATCTAACTTGACTACGCACTCTCTCTATCAAAATCTGTCTGATGATCTGTCGTGGATTTAGCCAGCTTCCTGGAATCTTTATTGGAATAGTAGTTGACGGGCGGCTGGAATGACAGCTCGAAGACGGGGATGTTGTTGAGGGCTATCAGGGTCGTTACAGAGTATTTCATTTTTGTTTCGTTCTTACAGCTCGTCCATCCTGACATCTTCGTCGCCCTCGTCGAATTCTGTCTCTATTTCGATCCAGCGCTTCATCCGGTCAGCTGCCAATATTCCAGAATATGGCTTCTGAGTCCTCGGTGCGAACGGCATATCCGTCACTTGGTAACGATCGTGTGGTAGTACGGCAGTTACAATATACGGCCCACGGTAACGTGGTTCTAGCTTCCGAGATGTTCCTGACGCGGCGACCCCGTCGTTTGGAGTCAGTACCAAGTCTCCGACAGCTTAGATCTTGGCCTTGCGGTGTTTCGTGTTATGTTGACGTGCTTGTGATTCTTGGATTCGCTTAATTTGGTCGGCTCCCTCTTCGCGGATTTGGGTGATGGTCTTAGCAGTTTGATTTAAATTCACAGCTTGTGTAAAAACGTCATGGTATGGATCTCGCGGGGTGTAACCCATCAGCATGTGATGCGCCGTTTTCCCAGTCGCTGAATTATAAGTGTTATTTATACCCCATTGAACCATTTTCACTTTCTGATCCCATTTGGTTTCTTCGTCTGTTGTGGTCAGGAGCGCATGTAGAATGGTTCGGTTATACCGCTCTACTTGCCCGTTTGCGCGGGGGGTTTTGGTGGCATTCAAAACGTGGGTAATAGCATGTTCTTTAACGAAGTCTTCGAATATTTTTGCGGTGAATGCAGTTCCTCGGTCTGTTACTAGACGCCGGGGCGTCCCTTAGGTGAAAAACAAGTCTTTAAGAAAGTTAATTGTAGGTTTTGATTGTGTGTTTGGTAACGCCTTTAGGATGACAAACTTTGTGAAGGAGTCAACAAGTACTACGAGATGAGAATTTCCCTTGGTCGATTTGATGAAGGGTCCTAAGTGGTCAACATGCACTGTGTCGAAGGGAGTGCTAACTTTTTTAATCAGATGTATCTCTCCCCTAGGCTGCACTTCTCGCTTGTTCTAGGCACACTCTACACAGTTTTTTAGATATTTCTTCACAACTTGTGTCATCCTGGGAAACCAATAACGCGCTCTGAGGTGGTTCAGGGTTTTCTTTTCTGAGAAATGGCCCATCAAGTCATGGCTATTTCGCAGCACTTGGTACCTACTTCCTTTAGGCACGTACATCCTCAGTTCCCCGTCCATTTTCCGATAGACTCTCCCGTCCTCTATAGTATAATCCTGGTATATTTGCTTCTCAGTCTCATTGATTGGTGGAGTGTTGAGTACTCTTGCAATTTCAGCAGCTTCCGTATCCTGTAGTTGCAGGGAATACAGCCAATCAGCGTTGTCGATGTTTATATTGAGCACATTCATCTCAGCCGTCTTTGGTGTTTGTGCCGGTTCGATTGGGTTTCTTGACAGCGAGTCGGCATGTGCCATTTGTTTACCTGGCTTGTGGATGACGTCGTTGTCATATTCCTGCATGCGCAGCCACCAACGAGCGATCCTTGGGACTATTTCCTTCTTTTTCGTTGTTGTTTCAGCGCTTCGCAGTCGGTGACGATCGAGAAGTGTTTCCCCAGTAGGTACTGGCGGAATCTCTCTGTTGATTCGACTACAGCAAGAGCTTCCAGTTCGTAACTGTGGTACATCGATTCTTCTGCAGTCGCTTTCCGGCTATAGTATGCAACGGGGTGTAGGCTCCCATCTTCCCTTTGGAGTAGAATTCCTGCCACCCCTCTTGAACTGGCATCAGTATGCAATTCATGTTCAGCATTCGGGTTATACAAAGCGAGTACCGGCTTATTCGCCAGGCATTCCTTCAACTTCTCGAAGGCAGTTTGCTCCTTTTCCGTCCAACTGAACTTTTTGTCTTTTTTTGTTAAATCGGTAAGTGGTGACGCGACCAGCGCATACTCTTTTATAAATTTCCTAAAGAAGCTGGTCAATCCGATAAACTGCCTTACCTGGTGCTCATTAGTGGGTCGCTCAAACTGTTCCACCGCTAGGGTCTTCGCTTTCCCGGGTTGAATTTTTCCTTGTTTCACAATATGCCCCAGGAATTCTATCTCCCGTTTGAAGAACTCGTATTTTCTTAAATTTAGAGTAAGGTTTGCTCTTTGTAGGCTTGTAAGAAATTTTTCAAGCTTCCTCATTCCATCTTCAAACGTTGTTGCTGGTATGACGAAGTCGTCCATGTAGCTCACAATCTGGTCAGTTAGCATTCCTTGCTTGACGATTTTCATGAGTTTTTTAAAATAGGCTGGTGCATTCACTAATCCAAACGGCATGACTTGAAATTCAAATAACCCATCGGGTGTGATGATTGCCGTAAAATGCTTGTGTTCTTCCTTGATCGGGATCTGGTAGTAGCCAGATGCTAGATGCATCACGATGTAGTACTCATATCCTACTAACTTGTTCAGCTCTTCATCCACCAGGGGTGCAGGGGATTTTATTTTCCTAGTGATGGTGTTTAGTCGCCGGTAGTCGACGCACATCCGGTCTTCTCCATTTTTCTTTTTGACCAGAACCACAGGTGCAGCATACTCGGACTCAGATTCTCTTATCACTCCGCTTGCCAACAGATCTGCTACCATGGCTTTGAGTACTTCTCTCTTCGCATAGGGCACTTTATAGCATTGTTGTGATATTGGTTCAGCCTTCGTCAGCTCTATTTGCATTTCTACCAGGTTTGTTTTCCCCAGTTCTTTCTGGTTCATAGCGATGCATTTTCGGAACTTGTTTAGCAAGGTGATTAATTGTGATGCCTCAAACTCTTCATTCAGAGAAATGTCAGAAGCCGCGATCTCGGAGCACTGGATCTGCCGTGTAACTTCAGGGTTCTCTTTGCGTATTGTCAACACCCCTCCTTTCTTCAGTATGGTGCATTCTGGATTGTTTAATATATCCTTACCGATCAGTACCGGCTTGAGCAATTTATCATCTGAAACTACGATAGCCTTTACCGGGAACACAGCGTCGTCGATACGTATTTCACAGCTCACCCGACCAACAGCGTGGCGTTTCCCTCCTCCGAATCCATGCAAGGTGGCACAGTATGGTTCATCTGATATTCCCGTTTCGTTGGCAACCCTTTGTGAGATGATCGTCTGTTCACTTCCGGAGTCAATGATGGCGGCATATTCCTTGTTGTTAATTAGGATTAGCTTATCGTAACAATCAGGTTCCTCATGCTGTCGCACGATATTGATCCGGACGTTCTTCGATGTCCACTTCTCTGGATTATTAGTCTGGGGATCGAACTCCTTGCCGTACAGTTTTTTACGGCTTTGCACGCAATTTCTGGATAGATGTCCCGGTTTGTTGCAGTTATAACATATCAGCTGACTCCTTTGAGGCTGTCGATTATGACCCCCTGGACCCTCGCTGGTTGGTGTCTTGTTATTCCACTACTAGTTGACGGACGATTTTTCACGTTGTCTCGGATATTCTCACACCATTTAATTTTCTCGATCAGTTCCGGGATGCTATTAAAGTTGCATGTAGCCAAATAAGCACTCAACTGCGGGTTGTTCAATCCCGTGAGGATGTACTGCACGATGGTTGAGTCTGCCAGCTGGACTCTCTTGCCTATCATTTGCATTTCAAAACAGAAACTCTCTACCGTTTCGTCCGATTTCCGAGTCTTCTTGCTCATTTGCTGGTGGGCCTCAATTTCATTGAGCTGATGGGGAAAATTAAGTTTGAGTCCCGTTGAAAATTGACTCCAGGTGAAAGCTACACCTCGTGTAACATCTAGCCAGTACCGTGCTGGGCCACGCATCCTGGATGCTACTGCCAACAGCAACGTCTTTTCGTCCCAATTGTATGCTCTCAACAGTTCCTCCACTCTCTCTACCCAATTCTGGGCTGACATAGACGTTATATCACCAGGAGAAAATATTGGTATGGCGTCTCCAATTTCACGGACACTATACCGTGGTCTCGGCCTACGGTCGAATTCTCCACATACTCCTACCGTGGCATCCAACCTCCGAAGCTGGTCATCTAGTTCCCGTTCTTTTTGAAGGAGACTGTGTTGCGTCTCCAGCAACTTCCTTTCTCTCCTAATGATATCCAGTTCTCGCTCAGCGACGGTTTTTCCATTTGCCGACTCCAAGTCTGATAGAACCACCGTTCCCATTTGTCTTCTGCGGATGCAGTTGACCTCAGCCGCGATAATCTCTGGGCTCGATTCAACCTCGGATTCATTGGCCATACAGTCCGCTCTTCGTTTGTCGTGCGCCTGAATTCTAGCGAGGAGTGTTCTTTTGGTGCCCTTATTGGACAACCCTCGGCTATCCAATTCACTCCGCAGCTGTTGCACAGTTAACTTCTCCATCGTATGCTACCTAAAAATAAAGAAAAAATAGTAACTACATATACGTGATGTAATATTAACATTATTTCCAGTACAATCGATTTGCCACTGGATGATGTTACTTTGGCAATTTTTTTCTATTGCAATTGTTTGAAGTCAATATGTTTTAAATGTGTCTACCGCCTTTGTATAAGATGTGCCATAAGCCCATGTGTATGCCACAAACACTCTTCGCATCCATTTTTTTTTTTTTTTTTTTTTTAAATTATTTTCATAGACTGAAACACATTGTTTCATTCTTTTTCCCATTTTTCATAGACTGAAACACATTGTTTCATTCTTTTTCCCATTTTTCATAGACTGAAACACATTGTCTCATCGTTCTTTTTCTCTTCGCTTGTAATACTTTTCCGTCAATCGAAAACGCATCATCTTATTATTATTTGCAATACTTTTCCGTAAACCGAAACCGCATTATCTTATTATTATTTGCAATACTTTTCCGTAAACCGAAAACGCATCATCTTATTATTATTTGCAATACTTTTCCGTAAACTGAAAACGCATTATCTTATTATTATTTGCAATACTTTTCCGTAAACCGAAAACGCATTATCTTATTATTATTTGCAATACTTTTCCGTAAACCGAAAACGCATTACCCATTCTACTCTTATTATTATCATACGCAATACATTCGTCGTCTGACACGATTTTCGTAAGGTGGTTGACTCGACTACTTTCATGTCGCTAGCACGACATCGTTTCCGACGATAATTTCATGTATCATTATTTCGTAGTCTTAGCTATTTAGCTCACTCATCCCAAAGGTTGGTGTACCTACTACAATAATAGCTCAATTATCACCTCCCAGTATTATTCCGTCTCACAACCCAAACTCTTTTAGCGCTAACGACCCACTCATTCCCAACGCTAGATGGCCGTGTGCTTGCACGCCATTTATTGCTGGTCGGAGTCGTAAAATATGAAAAAAAAAATCACTCATTTTCCCTTTGCTCTATATATATTTCCTGAACATTGTCAGGGATTGCGAAAACCCTCGCAGTCACCCACAACATCTCAATATGTATATTTCCTTAAATAAATCAACAATACATTTAGAAAATCTTAAAAGTCTGGGAAAATAAAAACTATTGAATGTCCAATTTATAACAAGTTTATTTTCTTATCCCCAAAAGAAGGGGTCAAAAGTAATTCGTTCACTGTTCCAGTTCATTATTTCGTATCGCTTTATATAGATTAAGAAAATACAGTTTTAATTTGTAAGTAAGATAATAAATAAAGAGAAAAAGAGAGAAATGCATAATTATTAATGTATATGATAATTCATTTAAATAAGCTGAGTGATGCCACTTTCAATTAATTTTGGAAATAGTATTTAATTTTCAACATCCTCCGCCCGCGCGAGATTGCGGTCACAAATCTCTAATGGGTACAAATGTTGGATAGCTCGTCTTAGTTTCTTACCATCACCAAAGCGTACTTCAGCTGCTCTCACTTTACCGTCACGTCCAGGAAAGCAGACATCCACGATAGCCAATTTCCAATGTATTCTAGGAGTTGCAGCATCGTAAACCAGAACAACATCTTCTGGTCGAATTTCTTTAGAAAAAGTTTTATTTGAATGATGAACAGAACGAAGCAGGCCCAAATACTCGATCTTCCATCTTTTCCAGAGAAGTGAGGTGTACTTGATTCTCGAAATCCATTTTGCCCGAAGTTCCGAGGAAGAGATCTGATTTTTGCTGTCATTTTCAATAGGCACCAAAGAACTACCATTGAGAAAGCTTTCGGGTGTAAGCGGGGAAAGGTCGAGCGGGTCACTACTTATATAGGTGAGCGGTCTCAGATTGATTATTCGCTCAGCTTCCGTCAAGAGAGTGTAAAGCTCGTCAATGTCCACCTTTGCTTTCCATATAGTTACTTTTAGGATGTCTGTAACGCTTTTTGCCATTCGTTCCCAAAATCCGCCCCACCAAGGAGCTCTTTCCACACTAAATCGCCAGATTATCCCACGATTGCTGAGAAAACCATGAAAAATTTCACTGTTGATTATTTGTCCAATTGTTTTTACTTCAATAGCTGCCTTTTTAAATGTTTTTGCGTTATCGGAATATATAACGCTTGGTGAACCAGAACCTCTTCGAGCTATAAATCTTCTTATAGCTAACAAGCACCTTTCCGTAGTTAGGTCGAAAACCATCTCCAAATGTAAAGCCCGAACAACGGCACATGTGAAGATCATAATGTATACCTTTTTGGTGCTTTCTCCATTGTTGACGGGTGTATACAGCGGTCCAGCAAAATCAACTCCAACTACTTCAAAGGGTTTGCTTGCAACTAATCTTGCCAACGGCAATGGAGCAAAAGGTTGAGATCCAGGTTTTCCTCTTATTCGTTTGCAAACTAGGCAATTCGCGATGACGCGTTTTATGACCTGACGTCCACCAGGCAACCAAAATCTTTCACGCATCTTCGCCAAGACTGTGTTGACACCTCCATGTAAAGTAAGGGTGTGAAAGTGCGTAGCTATCAATCGGGTCAAAGCACCGCCTCTTGGTAAAATCAACGGATTCACGACATCAACAGGTTCATTAAGTTCTTGTAGTCTGCTTGCTAACCGAAGGAAACCAGCATCATCCAGGAACGGATTAAGATTCTGCAGGGTCGAAGAACTAGAAACTTGTTTTCCGACCTGCAAAGAAAAGATTTCATCATTAAAATATTTTTTTTTAATGAATTTCAACCAGTAATCTTCAGCTTTCTTGATTTCAAGAGCCCCAATAAATCTTGCTGCAGTTTTATTTTTATAAATTATTATGTCAATAGCTCGAAAAATGTAGCAGGTAACTCTTAAAAGCTTCCTCCATGAACTTATTTTTTCAAATGCAAGAATGGGACCCAGAATTTCGTTGCGAGGTGTTAGCACAGTTTCTTCGCTCATCGCAAACAGTGCTATCGACTTCTCAGGATCAACCAGTAAATTCGATGAAGGCCATTCAGCTTTATCACATTTCAACCAAGGAGGTCCTTCTTTCCACAGATATGACGCAGCAAGTTGGTGAGACGATACCCCCCTTGTAACAAGATCTGCTGGGTTTTCGGATCCCGAGCAATGCCTCCAATCCGATTTGGAAGTAAGATGTTGAATCTCTTTGACACGGTTAAACACAAATGGCTTCCATCGCCGAACGTCTCCCTGTATCCAGTATAAAGCTATTTGGGAATCGGTCCATAAATAATAATTTTGGTATGGAAGATGACATTTCTTAAAATATGCACATAACCTAGCCGCTAATAGTGCAGCAGCCAGTTCCAACTTAGGCAAACTAATGTCATCCGTCTTGGTATCTTTTAAGGGAGCCACGCGCGCTTTAGAACATACAAATCTCACCTGAGCTTCATCTCCATAACCACCCAAAAACGTTACCACTCCAAAGGCCTTTTGGCTTGCATCAGCAAATATATGCATTTCAGTGTTTTTCGATTTGTCCTCTACGCCCAACCATCTTGGAAACGAAAACTCTCCAATTTGATCAAGATCCTTGACACAAGTACTCCATTCTTTGATAAACTCATCTCCGATGGGTTGATCCCATGTTAACTTCTGCCTCCATAAACACTGAAAAATAATCTTGAGTCGAATTATAATTGGATTCAAAAAACCTAAGGGGTCGTAAATTCGAGCAATTATTTTCAAAACGTTACGTTTAGTAGCAGATGTCATGTTTTGGAGATCCTCTGGATTAACATTAAGCGAAAGGTCGTCGCTCAAAATATTCCATCTTACACCAAAAACTGTTTGAATGCAGTCCAAATTTTTTATTTTTAAAGAATCCCGAACGCTATCATCATTGCACACCCATTTCCTGAGGTTCATACAGGCTCGATCCATAATTTGCATTGATTTCCGATAAAACAATTCAGCTTCGGCTCTACTGTTGACGCTGGTGACCAAATCGTCCATATAAAAAGAATTTCGTAGCCGAGAACATGTGTTGGGAAACCAATCTGATGTTTCTTGAAGATGTAAATCTATGGTAGCTGACAATAAAAATGGACTAGATGTAACCCCAAATGTTACACGTGTCATCCGAAATTCTTGAATAGGTGGTAAGTCCCTAGAAGGAAGCACTTCCTCAGAAAACCAATAAAAACGATGGCTGTCACGATCTTTATCAGCTAAGGCAACTTGCAAAAACGCCTTCTCGATGTCAGCGACGAGTCCAATTTTTCCAAGGCGAAAATTCAGAATTATTTTTAATATATCTGGAAGTAAATTGGACCCCGTCCACAAACAATCATTTAAGGAAAGTTTACCTGCCGCATGCGAAGAAGCATCAAAAACGATACGAATTTTAGTTGTGGACTTCTCGGGACGGTATACAGCACAATGGGGCATGTAATATACATTTGAGCCATTCGCTTGATCGGGAACTCGTTCTGCACAGCCAGATGAAATCAACTCACGCATAACCGCATCGTTATCCAAAAATTGTTGTGTGTCTCTTGATAGTCGTCGGGTCAATGAGTGAAGTCTGCGTAACGCCATTTCTCTATTTGACTCCAGCTGGTAACTAATTTGTTTCCAGGGTAGCATCGCCTCATACGTCGTCGATGTTTTACGGATGCATTTCGCTTGGAGCTCGGCAGTAAATGTTTTCATCTCAGATTCATCATTTTTAATACCCAGTAACTCCATGCTCCACATGTTTTCTAAAAGAGTAAAATTGGAAAAAGTAGAAACATTGTTAATTAATGAATTGCAATTATCTGTAGAGTTATAAGGGCCTTGCAGAGTCCAACCAAATAATGTATTTACTGCCGTCAGTCTTTTGTCCAAACGATGGTACTTTCCTGTGACGATTTCCCAATAGTAATCCGCTCCAATCAAAACGCTCAAACCTTCCATTTGGTCATGACCATCAAAATTGGTGTCGGCTAAGCAAAACCCTTGTATTTGCGGAGAACAATAATTTTCAGGAGCCGGCAATGTGTCAAGACAAATTTCAGGTACGACCACCGCAACTATCTCTATCTCGCGTGCATTAAATTGACTTTTAATTGTGAGTTTTGTCGTCTTTAATTTCTCAAAGGTTGGAGCTTCCGTACTACCAAAGGGGATGACGCTCATATTTACGAAGCCATTGATGGGTAACTTTTATTTATTTGCGATGTCTTCTCTGATGTAAGTCTTTTGACTACCACCGTCAATTATCAGTCTAACAAATAAATCACGATTAGCTGTCTGATGTGAGCAAAGAAAAACTCGTGCCGTCTGCAAAAAAACATTGGAAGATAATTTATTCGAATTATTTAAAGAGCACAAATTAGTTGATGTCATTAAAGTTGATGTACTTCTTTCGTTTTCTGTGTTATATGGCTTCGACGATGCTTCTCCTCCACACAAGGTAGTAGAATGCATACGCTTACAGTTTTTGCACATTAAGCCTTTCACTCTACAAAATTTCACAGTGTGACCCTTTTGCGTACATCTAAAACACCTACCATCTTTTTTAAGCATCTGTTTCTTTTCGTCTACAGTTAGAGTGCAATCACAGTCTCTCGTTGAATGTTCACCAGATTTACAAAAGAAACAATTAGAAGATTTAGCAGATAAGAGAAGACCAGCGGCCGTTGTTGGTTGAGAGTGATGGCTCTGTGGCTTACTGCTAGATCTTGTGACTGTTGCCCTTTCAATTGATTCCACTTCTTGCTTTAAAAATCGAAGGATATTTTTCACCTGTTTATCTCCGTCGAACGACAGAGTAGAACTGCTATCATCTGACAAATCAGCCGTATCTTTTCCCTTGTCAGAAGAAGCTAGTTCTTTGTGAATACGATGGTAGTCGATTCGTAATTCATTTGGCATGCATTTAAGAAGAATTGTCTTTAGCATTATATAATAATGAGACGATGGTATACCTAAAGCGGTGAGTGAACGGCTACATGCCATAACAGTGTTGTACAACTGTCTCAATGCTGCTGCATCGGTTCTTCGATGTACAGTTGGTAACCCCATAAGTGTCTGCATTAATCTATCGATCAGTTTCTCCGTATCCCCGTATTCTTCTTGCAATAGCGAAATGGCTCCGTCGTAACACGCATCGGAGGGAGTAAAACCTACAATGGTTTTTGCCGCATTACCTGTTAGCACCGATTGCAAGAAATTAAACTTCTCGACACCAGACAACGATTCGTTTTCATGCACAGCAGATCGAAAATTTTCCCAGAAGGGAATCCACTCCTGGTAGTCTCCAGAAAATCTTTTAAGTTGCAGTTTAGGCAGCTTGATGCACTGATTTTTCGATGTCGATGAACGTTGAGTATTATCGCAGGGGGCAGAAGGGTCGATACGTTGTTTTATTTTAACAAGACGAACTTGAAGCCGCGCAATCATGCCTGCTGCAGCATCTTCATATTCTGCAATTTTTTCGGGATTTTTGTCTTCTAACCTTTTAGTTTGAATATCAACATTTACCGAATTTAAATTAGAATTTGCTGTAATTAATCGCTGCAAATAAGAAGATAGGTCTTCTTCGATAAGATCTAACTCAGTTAAATCTTCTATTCCGCTCGAATCTTTCCTAAGGTATTCCGTCGCTTCGTTGACAATCTTCGTGATTTGACTGCGAAAACCAGCACGTGTTTGCAGTTCCATTTTTGGATATCGAACGCGATAGAAATTTCGATATTTGAAATTTACAAGACAATAACTTTCTTTAAATAAACTTATTAATTCTGTTTTTCCGACACAATCCCGGGTTTCGGCACCATTTAGAAAATCTTAAAAGTCCGGGAAAATAAAAACTATTGAATGTCCAATTTATAACAAGTTTATTTTCTTATCCCCAAAAGAAGAGGTCAAAAGTAATTCGTTCACTGTTATTATTTCGTATCGCTTTATATAGATTAAGAAAATACAGTTTTAATTTGTAAGTAAGATAATAAATAAAGAGAAAAAGAGAGAAATGCATAATTATAAATGTACATGATAATTCATTTAAATAAGCTGAGTGATGCCACTTTCAATTAATTTTGGAAATAGTATTTAATTTTCAACAATACATTGTTTTTGTCGGTCATGCATGCATTTAATTTCGGCACTAATCGCCATTAATATAATATAATCATATTCATATTACAACTTAACTTTCGGGTAGTGTCCTTATCCCACTTCTGATCTATAAGATTTCTATCAATTCTCAATCTCCGTCTCTCAAACAAAAGATTCACAAATTCGTATTTATATATCGATTTATTAGTTTCCACAATATTATTAATAATTAGCAATCTAACTTGACTACGCACTCTCTCTATCAAAATCTGTCTGATGATCTGTCGTGGATTTAGCCAGCTTCCTGGAATCTTTATTGGAATAGTAGTTGACGGGCGGCTGGAATGACAGCTCGAAGACGGGGATGTTGTTGAGGGCTATCAGGGTCGTTACAGAGTATTAAATTTTTGTTTCGTTCTTACATTGGTAAGAGTGTTAAGACTTCGATGGGTCCGCCTGCTCCCTACGTTGATAAAATTCAGCCGAAGAAAAGGCCAACCCCATCGACGGCTGATGCAGAGACTAAAACGTTTACAGGACATAACATGAAGGACAAACAGACAGACCCTAAAGTACGGAAACACAGCGAAACTTCTAACCCAGTAATGGGTAACGAAGTCTTTGCTGAGGGGAAGGAAGAACGGATGCGTGAAGGTAGTGTAGAAGGCCATAGCCCTCCGCAAGACCTGAACGTGACTGGGGAATCCAACCCCGAAAATCCGGCACTAAACAAAACAACGGACAGTCTGTCATCGATAGAAATGCCGGACAACGACGAGCTAGGGTCCTCAGCAATAACGAATTACTACGGAGACAAAGACGCAACGCGGAAAGGACCATCAGACGCCTATCGAAAAAGAACCCCGAATCTTTAACGGTAAAGGCAAAAAGGGCGCTGGTCAGGTCCGAACAAAGACTACGGACAGTGACACCAACAGACATAACAAAACGAACTGGACAATACCCAACAGACAAAAAACAAGCTGGCTGCGGAGCAAATACTGGAACTGGTGAGGTGGCCTCCCTGCCCCTTGTCAAGACCGGGCTGCTCAAAAAGAGCAAGAAATGCCAGCTCCTCCCCTAATAACTCCTCACCCAACAGGATATCTAAGAGGATGAAGGCCTCCTCAGTCCTAGCTACAAAGGGCCACCAGGTCGCTATTGCCGACTTTGGGAAACCCGACCGCAAACTGAGTGAAGACGAGTGGCAGTTAATTGAACTAAGAATCCTGGAAGAGGTTAATGAGGCAATCGTTAAGAGTAGGCAACCGCCACTCTTCGGGGACCTCAATACCGTCCATGGTTTCAAGATGATGAACTGCGAAAATGAATGGACCCTTCAATGGCTCCAGGAATTCGTGAAAAAGACGGCAGCTCCCTGGCAGAATGCCGATTTACGGCTTGTGACTGCCAGTGAGATAAAAGACCTAAACCGACCAATAGGTAAACTGTTGGTCAGAGGCCCCGCTATTCCCCGCGATCGGCTGGAAAGGTACATCCTTTCATTAAATACCGAACTTCTGAGCGACCAATGGAAGATCATGAAGGTGGAGAAAACGGAGACAGGCACTGAAGTGATTGTGAGATTGAACCACAACTCCATACCACTTCTAAGACGAGTCAGCTTTAAAGTTCGCGTTGGCATTACCCGATGCAAGCTCAAGCTGATAGCTAGAAGCAAAAAACAGGTAAGTAAGGCGTTGTTTATAAAACAAAATATGTCATGGATTTGAAGGTAATACAAATAAATCTCCAACACAGTAAAGCCGCCTCCGCCAACCTGGTCTACCTCATGGAGAGTAGACAAATTGATGTAGCCCTTATACAAGAACCTTGGGTCGCGAGAGGAAAAATTAAGAGCCTACACTCCAAAGAACTCACGCTGTACAAATCCAATTTTGTCAGCCCAGACAGTAACCATAGAACATGCATAGTAGCTAGAAAACAGTTAAATCTCTTTCTTCTAACTACTTATAGCACAATAGACCACACCGCAGTAAAGATGGAACGCGTAGGACTTCCATCACTAATTTTGGCTTCCATCTACATGCCACATGATGAAATTGAAGGACCACCAGCGGATATCACTTACCAACTGGTAGAATACACAAGTAAGAGTAGACTAGATATTATTATGGGCTGCGACGCCAACGCACACCATGTGCAATGGGGAAGCACTGACACAAATTCTAGGGGGGAACTCTTATTTGAATTTATTTTAAGAAACAATCTTTTGGTTATCAATAGAGGTAACACACATACCTTTGTTACAAAAAACCGTAAAGAAATACTTGACATTACCCTCACAAATAACTCGGACACTTGTCCAGCAGAGCAGTGGGAAGTACTAGAAGAACTCTCTTTCTCAGACCATCGTCTGATAAATTTTATCATTCCTACTACAGATCGCCCAATCAAACCATTTCGTAATAATAGACGTACGGATTGGGCTACCTTTAGTAGGGAGGTGGACGATAACATAGATTCCCTTAATACAAATAGGAACCTTGAACCGCAAAGCCTTGATAAGTTGACTGCAGGGATTCTGAGAAATGCCCTGGATAAAAGCTGTCCTCTGATCACAACGGTAAAAAAGAACAAAAAACCAATTTGGTGGAATAACGAGCTGAGCAGTCAAGGAGTGCTACTTGTGGATGACGACAAAATTCTTCACAGGTGGCGACAGTATTGTGATGATCTGTTGAATGAACAGTTTCCTCGGCGCCACTTTCCAACAGCTGCACCTAACTTTACGGAAGTATCCGACGTCACAATCGAAGAAGTAAGGGAGGCAGTTAAGAACTCCAAAAAAGGCAAAGCGATTGGGCCAGACGAGGTACCATATGAGTTTTGGAAAATATGGGAGACATCGGGTTAAGATGGCTCACGATTCTCATCTCCAAACTTATAAGAGGTGACAGTGTGCCTAATCAATGGAGGGAAAGTTTTCTTCTTCCAATGTACAAGGGAAAGGGAGATACCAGAAGCTGTGACAACTATCGTTCGATCAAGTTGATGTCCCACACTATGAAGATCGTTGAGCGGGTTTAAGATATCCGACTGCGGAAAATAATAAGGCTGTCCGATGACCAATGCCGGTTTGTTGCGGGTAGGTCAACTACAGACGCAATCCAAAGTATAAGGATCATTATGGAAAAACACCGAGATGCCTTAGAGGATTTGCATATTGTGTTGGTTGACTTCGAAAAGGCATTTGATCGACAACCACGAGATCTGATATGGGTGGCCCTCAGACACTGAGGAGTTCTTGAAGCCTATGTGCGAATAATTATGGACATGTACGAAGGAGCAGTTACAAAAGTGAGATGCCCAGCTGGAGTCACCGAAGAATTCCAAATAACAATAGGTTTACATCAGGGAAGTGTCTTGAGTCCACTGCTCTTTATTGCTGTTTGGATTATTTGCTCGAAGGAAAAGTAACGGACTATAAAGTACAACAATTATTCTTTGCTGACGATGGAGCCATCATAAGCGAGGATCCTACATCCCTGCAACGAGCACTTGACGTTTGGATTGATGTTCTGGAAGGAAATGGGTACCGTATTAGCGCTTAAAAGACTGAATACCTTTGCTGCCCTTTTTCTGATCCAGACAAGCCTATTGCAGACATTCATTTGAATGGAAATGTGCTTCCCAAGTGTGAAAAGTTTAAATATCTGGGATCTATGATCAATAGTGAAGCATCTTGTGATGACGACATCAATCATCGAGTAAGCGTAGGGTGGATGAAGTGGCGAGAAAACTCCGCTATCTTCTGTGATCGAAAAATGCCCCCTAAGCTGAAGGGAAGACTCTACACAGCAGTTGTCCGTCCAGCTCTGACATACGGTTCACAATGTTGGACAATGTATAAAAAGTATGAGAGCAAATTGATGGCAGCCGAAATGAAGATGCTTCGGATGACAGCAGGAGTAACAAAGCTTGATCGAATTAGAAGTACTAAGATCCGTGGAAGCCTTCATGTCAAAAGTACCATCTTGGACAAAATTCAGCACGACCGGCTCAGTTGGTATAATCATGTTCAAAGGAGAGATCCGCAGAACCCTGTCAAAAAAGCAATATCGTACAACGTTTCAACAAATTCGCGATGAAAAAGAAAAGGCAGGCCAAAACACTCCTGGTACAAGCAAATGCAAAAACAGCAGCATTTGGTTGGCCTCAGACATGAAACAATCCAAAACCGGGAGGCTTGCCGATGATTTCTGAGGTCAACGTGGCGTACCCCACAGGTGAATCACTAGTGTGAAGCAGAAAAGTGGGAGAGTTGTGATCGCTTCAAGATCACTACTCGTAACGCCGAAAATGAAAAAGAAGAAGAACGAGCTGAGCAGCATTAGGAAAGAAACTAGAAGACTTTTCAATGCTGCCAAACGGACCGGCTCCGAAATTGACTGGGAACATTACAAATCCAGCCAAAGGAAATTCAAAAATGAAACTAAACGAGCATGGAGAAATTTTTGCAGTGAAATCGAGTGTACGAACAAATCGGCCAGACTACGGAAAATCCTCTCCAAGGAGACCATACCACTTGGTTCTCTGAGAAAACCTGATAACCACTGGACTGAATCCCCGGTCGAGAGTCTGGAACATCTGTTCGATTCGCACTTCCCTGGATGCAGCCCTATAGAGAACAGTGAAATAGAAAACACTAGGTTTTCTAGACACGAAATCCCGGAAGATATCGTAACGGAAGAGAGATTGGAATGGGCTATCAACTCGTTTTCACCTTTTAAATCTCCGGGTCACGATGGCATTTTCCCTATGATGCTGCAAAATAGCAGCAGGAAAGTCATCCCACATCTAAAGAACATTTTTGAAAATAGCCTCATATGGGGCTACATTCCCAAAATATGAAGGGAAGTTAAAGTCGTTTTCATACCGAAAGCCGGCAAACCCAGCCATATAGAAGCAAAAGACTTCAGACCTATAAGTCTGACCTCTTTTATACTGAAAACGTTTGAAAGGCTACTTGATTTACACATCCGTAGCTTCCTGAAACCGGAAGTAATATCTACCTTTCAACATGCCTACACAAAAGGACGAAGTGTGGAAAAAGCACTTCACTGTGTAGTAAGAACCATAGAAAAAACGCTGCTAGATAAAGAATACACACTGGCAGCTTTCCTGGACATTGAAGGAGCCTTCAACAATGTACAAAACAGTGCAATTGAGAAAGCCCTAAATGATCTAGAAGTAGAAGAAACAATCACAAATTGGATCATGTGCATGCTAACAAAACATCAGATCCACAGCGAACTGGGAGGTGCAAGCTCGAAAAAGTGTGTGTCACGAGGAACCCCACAAGGAGGTATTCTCTCACCCCTGCTCTGGATCCTGGTCATGAATGAGATCCTCGTAGCTCTCAAGCATGACGGCGTGAAAGTGGTTGCCTATGCCGATGATTTAGCTCTTCTGGCAACAGGGAAATTCCCTTCCACTATTAGCGCACAATTGAATTATACACTAACCAAGGTAAGCGCTTGGACAAAAAGATGCGGCCTTGCAGTTAAGCCCCTGAAAACAGAGCTGGTACTCTTTACAAATAGAAGAAAAATACCTACTTTTGAGCTACCAAGACTAAACAAGACCCCCCTTAAGATCTCTGATCAAGCCAGATACCTGGGAGTGATCTTAGACAAAAAACTAAATTGGGGTCCCAATATACAAGAAAGATACAAAAAATCTATGATAGAACTGTATTCGTGTAACAGGATTTTTGGCAAAAAATGGGGACCAAATCCCAAAATCATCCTGTGGATGTATACTGCCATTGTAAGACCTATCCTTTCTTATGGCAATTTGGTCTGGTGGAAGGCGCTGGAAAAATCCACGCATTTAAAAACCCTAACCAAAGTACAAAGATCAGCCTGTATTTGCGTAACTGGTGCAATGAGAACTACACCAACTGCGAGCTTGGAAGTAATCCTCAATCTCACACCTCTTGATCTCTATGTTCAAGGAGCGGCAGCAAACAGTGCACTCAGACTAAACCAGTGTAATGTCCGGAAAACTAGCCAAACAGGACGCGCACAGATCTTATCGTGATACGCAGAAAACAACATCTGCACGGATTACATAACTCCATACCTGGACTTTAAAAAAATCCTTCACAACTAGCTTCCCCAATAGACAGGATTGGGAGAATGAAACACCTTACTTGAACGATACGTCTATATCAATCTATACCGACGGTTCAAAAATGGAAGCTTGAACAGGGGCAGGTTTCTTCTCAGAAAGCCTTAAACTTGCCAGTTCATTCAGACTTCCAAATCACAGCAGCGTCTTTCAAGCCGAGATCTTGGCAGTTACAAACGCTGCAAAACAGGTGTCCATGATGGCGCTATCACATGCTGATATCACTTTTTTCATTGATAGCCAAGCAGCAATAAAAGCGATCTCTGCCACTCTTGTCAAATCAAAGCTTGTTTCTTGCTGTCGCGAAGAGCTAAGGGTTCTTGGCACGCAGCACAACGTTAGACTCTGCTGGGTTCCCGGTCATAGTGGTATACCGGGAAACGAAAAAGCGGACGAACTAGCGAGAAAAGGATCAACACTTGACCCTTCTCTCATTGATAAATCGATCAGGATTCCACCCTGTGAAATGAAACAGATCATTGGTAACAAAATAATACGAAAATCCAATGAAAGATGGGAATGCCTAAGCTCCTGTGTTACTTCCAGGAAACTATGGCCGAAATATGATAAGGAAGAATCTGGAAAGCTGCTATCATTGAATAGACCTTCACTGCGAATGCTTGTCAGTATCATAACTGGACATAACCTACTAGGTTATCACAAAAAGAAAATGGGTCTTTGCACCGATGACCTATGCAGAGGATGCAATGACGAAGACGAACATGAAAACACAAGTCACTTCCTTTGTCAATGCCCAGCACTCTGTCATACTAGGAAAAAATTTCTAGGAAATTACTTTTTAAATGAACTAGAAGAATTATCAGACGCTCCAAAAAGCAGCCTGTTAAACTTCACCAAGGCCACAAAATGGTTAAATACTGAACAGACATAAAATCATAGGTTTCTAGGACGTTACAATACGCCAGGGTATCGCAATGGATCTACATTGATCTAAGTGTGACGGAAATAAGATCAACCGTCAGCTTATTTTACCTAACCTAAGATCCGTATTACACCCAGACGGTTTTGCAAAGACGGAAATAAGTGCGAAAGAGAAAGCAGATGAAATAGAAATACTTTAAAAACTTTCAACCCTAAAAGTTTTGGGTTGAGGATTGTCCAATTGTCTTGGATGGTTTTTGACGTTTCTTTTTCTTGTCCTTCTTTGTTTCTTGTCGTTGCTTTATTGTATCTTCTAATGTTCATGAGTAAAAAAGTAGTATTTCGTCGGACAATTTCTTTAATTTTCCATGTATTTTCATGTATTTTCCGTATCCATGATGTCAATAATCATTGCTGCATAATATAATTAAATTATTTACCACTTCAAATGACATTTTGCTCTTTATGAGATTTTTTTTATGTATTTATAAATAATGCAGCTGAGCTTCTTTGATTATTTTCACACTTTGACTCTGTGGGTGAGAACAAAAAATTAAAGAGAAGTGTCAAAAAACACGCAGCCGCAAAACGTCTGAGTGTAATAATGAGAGACTGACAGGATGGGGGTTCAAAACAAAATATACGAAACACGCAGCTGGCAGACAGTCTGAATGTAATACGGCTCTAACCTATCTCTGAGTTCGAGGCTCTGTGCTCACTAGTATGAACTGTAAAAACTTAACGAAACGCCTGCATCGGTATGAAATTTTTCTTTTACTAATTTTTGTCTTTTTGAGTGAAATACTGGTCAAAATGGAAAAATTCCTGCAACTTAATTTCAATTTTCTAAGTTCTAGGCTGTAAGACTGACTGACAAGATCAACCACTTCTTGGTTGACCTAGTTAACAAGTGGTTTATTTTAGCGAACTTACGATTTTATAAAGAGAAATAGAAAGTTAAAACAGTGAAAGTTGGAAATAGTTTTGTTTAGCAGAAAGTGTCAGAGAAATTTTAGAAAAAGAATAAGAGTCAGTGGAAGGAGGAATTTCAACGAGCTATGGGAATCGTCAGACGGACGAAAATTGAGAGCATAGAAGGAGGAAGGAAAAGCAGGAGAAAAGATAAGTAGAGTGATTGTTAGTTTTTTTTTTGTGTTGTCAGAATTAAGATTCGGTTGTTCTTTGCCACCGCAAATTCTCAATAATTGTGAGACACGCGACCCTTTTTAATTCTTATTAATTGTTCTTTTCGGGAAAGAACAATTAACGTTTCAATCTTCCGGTTATTTTCATTTGTTTACCTTTATAAACGGTTCCCCTAACCGTCTACCATCTTGTATAATTTTAAAGTTGAAAAGATTTGGGTTTTAATCCAACTTTTTGTACGGTTTTCCCAACACGCAAACACAATAAATAGCTTTAAATCCCTTCTGGGAATTTAATTGCATTGTTTTTATTTGATTTTAATATTCCAGAATTAGTTTACGATTTGGGAATTTCACCTAAAAATTTCCTGGCGCCCACTTTTCTTAGTACACCCTGTACTGAGAAATAATACATTTTAATTCGTCTTTTAATAATTATTTAATCGATCATTTTATTCGCGATCGTCTTTTATCGCGATACTCTTTTTTTTGTTTACGAACCCAGCCCAGCTGAGTTTAGCCGTGGTGTCAGCAGCCTACCTGCTGAGAGTTACACTTTTTTTTATCAGCGCGTTTGACATTTCAATTGTTTACCTCGCGGCACACCGGTTGTGCATTTCTTTCGATCGTGTACAAATTTCGTTTGTTTAATTTAATTAATTGGATTCGGAAAATCCAATCGCGACAAGTAGTTCCGATTCATCCTAAAGTTAATTTATTGCGAAATAAAAGTGTAACAAATTGGCGTCCACGACGTGGGGCAAATCAAGTGGAAAATCTTCCGTGATTGTACATACAATTGTACATAGTGCATTTTGTGCATAGCCTGTTGGTACTTGGTACCTGTGATTTTGAATTTGTGTTTTAGAGAAGTGGCTATTTGGTTGCGTTGTTTTGATTTTGTTTGTAAAAGAACTTTATACCTACTTTTGCTTATTTTTTTTCCTTAGGTAAATTATTGTGTAGATTGGAGTACATATTGTGCGAAGTGCGAGAGTGAATTTATTATAACCCAGTTTTTATTGCTTGGGCAACGTTTGGAATCCCATATCAAAGGCATTGTTTTTATTGGTCTGTATACCACAGAACCAGACAAGTGAGTTTTTTTTTATTTTTTATTCTTGAATTTGGATATTGTCTGATGTGTCTGGGAGGCACTTAGCACCCATTGCGAGTTTTTTGTTTTGGTAATTCTTTTTTACAAGTGATATTTGTTGCACACGGGAGTGCTCATTAAATTTTATAAAGTAGTTGTTGTTGCTTTTGGGTGGTTTTCGTGGCCACTAATTGTTTCACACGGGTGGCGAAAAAAAAGTTGCAGGGTGTTTTGGTTGGATACCAAGACCAACGCGCATTTTTATTTATTTTATATTTCTACTATAATTTTTCATTAGATATATTATTTTCATATTTTTTTTATTATACATATACTGTTTTTAGTGATTTTTTTTGGTTTTGTTTTGGTGTCTATTGAAATTTGTTTTTTTTTTGTGTTTTGAATTGTGTTTCAAGCATTCAACTGGAGCTTGACAGTGCTTATTTTGGAGATTTCTGAGAGTTTTTGTTTAAGTTAAAACTTGTCATTTTTTTTTTCTTTTTGGAATACGTATTTTGTATAATTTTTTTTGGAGGGTACTTTTTAGTTTTTTTTTTTTTTGAAGTGAAACTTCTTATGCGACTTGCAAACATGAAAGCGTTACATGAAAGCGTTACACTCCCGTGTTACACTCCCGTGTTACACTCCCGTGTTACACTCCCGTGTTACACTACCGTGTTACACTCCCGTGTTAAACGCTGTCATCAATTCCGCGCCATTCATCCCAACGATTTCATTGTAGTAAAATGTGTTTTTCGGTGGAAATATTTTGAAGAAAATCATGTCTGTGCGTGCGAAAATTATTTCAATTGCTCAGTGAATAATCGATCAGTGTTGTGTTTTCTTTTCTTCTCCAATGAAATGATAGAAAATATTTAATGCAGTTTCTTTTAATTTGTTTAATATATGTATGTATGATGTACGTAGATAAGTGCTTACAAAATGTGTAAATCGATTAAGTTAAATTATTCTAACATAAAATAATTGAAGTGAAACTTCTTACATATGCGACTTGCAAACATGCAGCGTTACACTTCCGTGTTACATGCAGCGTTACACTTCCGTGTTAAACATATTCAGTCGTAAAATGAAAAGTCGATCAGTGTTGAGTTTTACTCTTTTCTCCAATGAAACGATAGAAAATATCTAAAGCAGTTTCTTTTAATTTGCATAATATACATAAATGTATGTAAATATGTATGTTGATAAGTGCTTACTAAATGTGTAAATCGATTGAGTTAAATTATTCTAACAAAAAAACCAATAGTTAAGTTTCTCCTCGAATGTGCTGACTGCGGAATTTTATTAGGAAGACAGTATACATATGTATGTATGTATGTACAAATCAGAGCTTTTGGTGAGTGGTAACTGTAAGATTTTATTAGAATTTTAATATATGTAGTAATGAGTATGTAGTAGTTAGCGGAGGCATAATCATGTATATATAAGCAATTTCCATTTAAGCCCGGCCCAAAAATGTTCGATCATGTCTAAACATGTTTGATCATGTCTAAACGTGCTTGATCATGTCTAAACGTGTTTGATCATGTCTAAACATGTTTGATCATGTCTAAACACGTTTGATCATGTCTAAACATGTTTGGTCATGTCTAAACATGTTTGATCATGTCTAAACATGTTTGATCATGTCTAAACATGTTTGATCATGTCTAAACATCTTTGATCATGTCTAAACATGTTTGATCATGTCTAAACATGTATGTAATTGTTCTCTTGGGCTTAGGTGTTAAGACTGCGGTCTGAATTGTCAGTCAGCTCCACTGACACTGGCCAATCAACGGTTTCAGAAAGATTCCTGGTATTGTACTATAAGTATTATATTATAAGTACTACAGTCACTCACACTCAAAGTGGGACACCTACGAAATAAAATTTCAATAAACTTCTTTACGAAACAAAATGCAGAGTTGGTCACTTTTTGTAATAATTGTTATTTTTATTGCTTAATATTGACCTCAAATTATTATAAAATAAAAAAAAAAATATCAAAAAATAACCCCGATTTGTTTAAAAAAAAGCTGAAAATAATCTGCCTAGTATTTTTTTTTTTAATGCAGGTCACACTCAAAGTGGGACACCTGCTGTTTTCTAAGAAAACTAACTGTAATTGCCACGTTATCTAATTATTTAGTTGCAGTATTTGAAGAGCTTTCATTGTGATAGCATTACAAAAAAAAAAAATTTTAATGTCAAGGCAAACAACCTTTGAAGAAAGGCAAATTGTGATTTTCAATTACCAAAAAAGAAAATCCGTTCGCAAAATAAGTGAAGTTGTTGAAAAAGTAAATCTACGGTGTTAAGTGTAATAAAACGGTTTCGGGAAGATCGAATAGAAAATAAACCAAAAAGTTTTGAAAGCACAAAAAAAATTTGCGATAGAGATGTGCGATTTCTTTTAAGAAAAATAAGAAGTGATTCCTTGCTGTCCGCCATTGGCCTTTAAAAAAATGTTAAAGGACACTAAAAATGTTGACTTAAGGGCAGAAAGAGTTCGCTGGTTTGTTAGGAGAAACGAATTGAGTGGCTGAGTTGCGCGCAAAAAGCCGTTAATATAAGAAAAGAATAGTCGTTTAAGAATGCAATTCGCCAAAGAAATATCAGAAAAAAATCGTTGTTTAAGAATGCAATTTGTCAAAGAAAATGTGACAAAGGATATGAGTTTCTGGTCAAAGGTAAGTCGCATTTTGTTCTCCAACTTCAATCATAATCCACTCAATTCATTAAAAGTCCTTTTTGCGGACGAAACCCAAAATTAATCTTTTTGATTCTGATGTCACATTTTCTTTGGCGAATTGCATTCTTAAACGATTATTCTTTTCTGATATTAACGGCTTTTTGCGCGCAACTCAGCCACTCAATTCGTTTCTCCTAACAAACCAGCGAACTCTTTCTGCCCTTAAGTCAACATTTTTAGTGTCCTTTAACATTTTTTAAAGGCCAATGGCGGACAGCAAAGAATCACTTTTTATTTGTCTTAAAAGAAACCGCACATTTCTATCGCAAATTTTTTTTTTGTACTTTCAAAATTTTTTGGTTTATTTCCTATTCGACCTTCCGAAACCATTTTATTACATTAAACACCATAGATTTACTTTTTTAACAACTTCACTTATTTTGCGAACGGATTTTCTTTTTTGGTAATTGAAAATCACAATTTGCCTTTCTTCAAAGGTTGTTTGCCTTGACATTAAAATTTTTTTTTTTGTAATGCTATCACAATGAAAGCTCTTCAAATACTGCAACTAAATAATTAGATAACGTGGCAATTACAGTTAGTTTTCTTAGAAAACAGCAGGTGTCCCACTTTGAGTGTGACCTGCATTAAAAAAAAAAATACTAGGCAGATTATTTTCAGCTTTTTTTTAAACAAATCGGGGTTGTTTTTTGATATTTTTTTTTTATTTTATAATAATTTGAGGTCAATATTAAGCAATAAAAATAGCAATTATTTCAAAAAGTGACCAACTCTGCATTTTTTTTCGTAAAGAAGTTTATTGAAGATTTTATTTCGTAGGTGTCCCACTTTGAGTGTGAGTGACTGTATGTATGTACATAGATCCTTAAAATCCTCGTTTTCCTCTTCTAATCTCCACCAAAAAATAAAAAATTGTTCTATGAAATGGTGGTAAGTAGCTATCCCGTGAAAATTAACTCCGATCCATCTCTTTTCTTTTTCTTTTAAAGAAACAATACGAGTTCACTAAAATCAATTTCTACCCCTTCCTATTTTCATTTTTATATTAGGAGGTTTCACTTCTTCCGCGCGGAGGGACTCCACGCACTATTTTTTTTTTTTTTTTGTTGGAAATGGATATATATAGGTTAGCACAGGACGAGCTCGCCTATGAAATGAAGAGCAGAGGGCTAGAAGTAGAGTCTGTAGATGAGCTGAGAAAATCTCTAGGAGGAGCTAGATTGCTTGAGCGTAGGGGTTCTTTAGGTACTCCCGCACAGTATCCGTTCAGTTTTGAACAGGATTACGAAGCGGTTGAGAATAAGTAAGGAGAGATAGGGAAGAGTTTAGAAGGAAAACCAAAGTCTAGGAAGAGTAAGGAATATTTAAAGGTTTTAGCTAAGGCAGAGTGGGGTATCGCTAGGTTAGATAGGTCGCAGCCAGAAGATGGCGAACATGAAAAATTGAAGTTAGGTTTAAAAAGTAAATTGATAATGGCACTAGCGGACCTGGAGGAAGTCCTAGATAATGAAGAAGCAGGAGGTATAATCGAAGATGGTAGTCAGATATCAGCCGATAGTCTGAGAGCTTCAGCGGTACAACAACAGTAGCAGGATCAACATCGTCAGCATTAACAGCATCAGCAACAACAACATCAACATCAGCAACAGTAGCAGCATCAACGTCATCAGCAGCAGCAGGAACAGCAGCACCAACTTTAACACCAGTCGTAACTGAAAATAGGGAAGAAAATATAGCTAGGGAAATTAATGTTGATAGGATAGATGAGAATAGGGAATTTAGTAGAGAAAGGGTTTATATTAGCGAGAGGTTCGAGAATTTAGCGAAGTGGGATGTTAAGTTCACCGGAGAGCGTTGCGGAGCATCGGTGAACGCATTCCTAGAGAGGGTTGAGGAGATCCGTCAGGCAAAGCTGTTGCGGTCGGCAGCAGATTTGTTTGTGGGTAGGGCATTGATATGGTTAAGGGCAGTTAGGGTTTCTATAGGTTCGTGCTGGAGTTCTTACCACCAAATTACGACGATCTGTTGTTAGAGGAGATTAGGCGTCGCACACAGGGACGGGACGAATCCATCGGGGTATATGTGGCGACGATGCAGAACATGTTTGGAAGGCTTTCCAAACCCATCTTGGAGGGTAGAAAGTTGTCGATGATTCAAAAGAATCTCACACCTTTCTACCAGACGCAGCTCGTATTGGCTAATCCGGCTAGCGTTTCCGAGTTGGTTAGATTAGGGCGCAATTTGGAATTCGTCAGGGCTAACGTGGAATCATACGTTCCACCGCCCAACAGTAGAAGTAGGAACCTACTTGAGCCGGATCTGGCTTATGTAGGAGTTGAACCCCCCAGAGTTTCGGTTGTTGAAGGAAACAATCGAACTCGACAGGTCGAACAGGAGTCGAGTCCTTACTCGAATTTCATTTCAACAAGGCCGGCTGTAAGGACAGTTGTGGTTGTTGATGACAACACCCAATCTCGTCAGCCCGTAAGAAATTCGAGTTCGAATATCAATTCATCAAGGTCTTATAGGTGTTTTAATTGCAATGGAGAAGGCCATCTTGCAAATAGGTGTTCCGCTGTTAGGCGATGTTTTGGGTGTGGGAAACAGGGAGTTACGAAGAGTAACTGCCCCCAGTGTTCGGGAAACGGCGGAAGCACTCTCGGGTCAGTAGAACGAGAGCGCCGTTAAATGCGTCAGGGTTGCCTACTGGTAACCTGTCGGCAAGAGTTAATTTGAGTTTCGCGCTTGAGCACGTAGGTAGGGACAAGAGACCATACATATGTGTTAGTATTTATGGGATTAGGTTAGTAGAGCTTTTGGATTCGGGCGCTTCTCTCACGATCATATGTAGGGATGAATGGCAGATTTTACAGGGCTTAGGAATTAAGTCAGGCACTAGCAGAGTAGGTAGTGTTAGTTTAGCTGATGGTGCAGGAGTGCAGGTGGAAGGTGAAGTTTCACTTCCAATTATAATTAAAGGCAAGGTAGTTTTAGTAGGGTGTTTAGTTATACCTCATCTTCCTCATTGTCTGATTTTAGGAGCCCATTTTTGGGCTTTAGCGGGAATAGTCCCGGATTTACAATCAGGGGAATGGGAATTTTCGAATCAGAATTCGTTGAATTCGATTTCCCATTCTGAGCATTTGACTGAGGTAGGAGAGGTAGAAAAGCAACATTTAGAAAAAATTTTAGACAGGACATTTAAAGAAATGCCTGAAGGGTTAGGGTGCACACAAATGGTGGAGCACAAGATTAGGACAGCAGCAGAGCCGATTAAGCAGAGATACTATCCAGTGTCTCCGGCTATTCAGGGTTTTATTGATAAAGAATTAGAGCAGATGTTAGAAGATAAAGTGATAGAAAAATCTGACAGTCCATGGGCTTCACCCATGGACTGCACCCATTTTCAGGAAGTTGAATGCGGCTACAGACAGGGATGCCGTTCGGGTTGCTCAATGCTCCCGCAACTTGGCAAAGATTTATAGATAACGTGTTAGGACCCGAATTAGAGCCATATGTCTTCATGTATCTGGACGATATCATTATCGTCACATATACATTTGAAAAGCATATGGAAATTTTAGAAGAAGTCTTCAGAAGACTTATTAAGGCAGGTTTAAAAGTTGGTAGGGAAAAATGTCATTTTTGTAGGCCATCTCTGAAGTTCTTAGGCTATCTTTTAGACCGCAATGGCTTACACATGGATCCAGAGAAGATAGAGAGTATGTTAGGAATTCCATCGCCAAAGAATGTAAAAGAGGTTAGGAGTTTTATCGGCACGGTGTCCTGGTATAGGCGATTTATACCAAACTTTGCGAGTTTGGTGAAGCCGTTGTCCGATTTACTTAGGAAAAATAAGAAGTTTGAGTGGAGTAGCACTTGTGAGTTTTCGGAGCCGTTTGTCGTTCAAACGGATGCTTCTGATTTCGGGATCGGGGCTGTTTTGAGTCAGACCTTCGAGGAAGGTGAGAAGGTGATTTGCTATTTGAGCAGATCACTTAATAGGTGTGAACGGAATTATTCCACCACAGAGAAAGAGTGCCTGGCAGTTTTGTGGCGATAGAAAAGTTGTGGCCTTATATGGAGGGAGTTAAGTTTTCGATAATTACCGATCACTACTCCTTGATTTGGTTTAGCAAGTTGAAGGATCCAGCGGGAAGGCTGGCGAGGTGGGCTGTACGTATGCAGCAGTTTGACTTCGATATCATCCATCGTAAAGGGAAGGATCATGTAGTGCCGGACATGCTCTCTAGGAGTGTGCCAGTTGTGTCTGGGATTTCCGAGCCAACAACGACCCTTGGATTGGAAAAATGATATCGGCGGTGGTGTCTTTTCCAGCGTGGAGTCATGTTTTAGTCCATAGTAGTGAATGGAAATTAGTAGTAGGTAGGGAAGATAAGAAAAAGATTTTATTTGAGAATCATGACCATCCATTAGCAGGGCATATGGGGGTAAAGGAAACATTTGCTAGGATAGGAGAAAAGTATTACTGGCCTAAGATGAGGTCAGATATTACTAAATATGTTAGGTTTTGTAAAGTGTGCCAAAGCGTGAAGCCGATTAATGAGAAACCGGCTGGATTGATGACGGAGAGGAAAGGGGTTACCGACCCATGGGAAATGGTGTGTGTGGACTTAGTTGGTCCTTTGCCTAAGTCTAGTAGGGGTATTATTTATATTTTAACCGTTGTTGATTATTTTACCAAGTTCCCACTTTTGTTTCCTTTGAGGTCAGCTACCTCAAAATCAGTTTGCAAGGAGCTGGAAGACAATTTCTTCTTGTTGCTCGGCGTACCCAAGTTTGTTGTCTGCGACAACGGTCCCCAGTTCAAGAGTAAGGAACTCAAAACGTTGTGTGATGCCTACGGTTCGTCGATTCGGCGAGTGCGAGAGTGAATTTATTATAACCCAGTTTTTATTGCTTGGGCAAAGTTTGGAATCCCATATCAAAGGCATTGTTTTTATTGGTCTGTATACCACAGAACCAGACAAGTGAGTTTTTTTTTATTTTTTATTCTTGAATTTGGATATTGTCTGATGTGTCTGGGAGGCACTTAGCACCCATTGCGAGTTTTTTGTTTTGGTAATTCTTTTTTACAAGTGATATTTGTTGCACACGGGAGTGCACATTAAATTTTATAAAGTAGTTGTTGTTGCTTTTGGGTGGTTTTCGTGGCCACTAATTGTTTCGCACGGGTGGCGAAAAAAAAGTTGCAGGGTGTTTTGGTTGGATACCAAGACCAACGCGCATTTTTATTTATTTTATATTTCTACTAAAATTTTTCATTAGATATATTATTTTCATATTTTTTTTATTATACATATACTGTTTTTAGTGATTTTTTTTTGGTTTTGTTTTGGTGTCTATTGAAATTTGTTTTTTTTTTTTTGTGTTTTGAATTGTGTTTCAAGCATTCAACTGAAGCTTGACACTGCTTATTTTTGAGATTTCTGAGAGTTTTTGTTTAAGTTAAAACTTGTCATTTTTTTTTCTTTCTTTTTGGAATACGTATTTTGTATAATTTTTTTTTGGAGGGTACTTTTTAGTTTTTTTTTTTTGTTGGAAATGGATATATATAGGTTAGCACAGGACGAGCTCGCCTATGAAATGAAGAGCAGAGGGCTAGAAGTAGAGTCTGTAGATGAGCTGAGAAAATCTCTAGGAGGAGCTAGATTGCTTGAGCGTAGGGGTTCTTTAGGTACTCCCGCACAGTATCCGTTCAGTTTTGAACAGGATTACGAAGCGGTTGAGAATAAGTTAGGAGAGATAGGGAAGAGTTTAGAAGGAAAACCAAAGTCTAGGAAGAGTAAGGAATATTTAAAGGTTTTAGCTAAGGCAGAGTGGGGTATCGCTAGGTTAGATAGGTCGCAGCCAGAAGATGGCGAACATGAAAAATTGAAGTTAGGTTTAAAAAGTAAATTGATAATGGCACTAGCGGACCTGGAGGAAGTCCTAGATAATGAAGAAGCAGGAGGTATAATCGAAGATGGTAGTCAGATATCAGCCGATAGTCTGAGAGCTTCAGCGGTACAACAACAGTAGCAGGATCAACATCAACATCAGCAACAGTAGCAGCATCAACGTCATCAGCAGCAGCAGGAACAGCAGCACCAACTTTAACACCAGTCGTAACTGAAAATAGGGAAGAAAATATAACTAGGGAAATTAATGTTGATAGGATAGATGAGAATATGGAATTTAGTAGAGAAAGGGTTTATGTTAGCGAGAGGTTCGAGAATTTAGCGAAGTGGGATGTTAAGTTCACCGGAGAGTGTTGCGGAGCATCGGTGAACGCATTCCTAGAGAGGGTTGAGGAGATCCGTCAGGCAAAGCTGTTGCGGTCGGCAGCAGATTTGTTTGTGGGTAGGGCATTGATATGGTTAAGGGCAGTTAGGGTTTCTATAGGTTCGTGCTGGAGTTCTTACCACCAAATTACGACGATCTGTTGTTAGAGGAGATTAGGCGTCGCACACAGGGACGGGACGAATCCATCGGGGTATATGTGGCGACGATGCAGACCATGTTTGGAAGGCTTTCCAAACCCATCTTGGAGGGTAGAAAGTTGTCGATGATTCAAAAGAATCTCACACCTTTCTACAAGACGCAGCTCGTATTGGCTAATCCGGCTAGCGTTTCCGAGTTGGTTAGATTAGGGCGCAATTTGGAATTCGTCAGGGCTAACGTGGAATCATACGTTCCACCGCCCAACAGTAGAAGTAGGAACCTACTTGAGCCGGATCTGGCTTATGTAGGAGTTGAACCCCCCAGAGTTTCGGTTGTTGAAGGAAACAATCGAACTCGACAGGTCGAACAGGAGTCGAGTCCTTACTCGAATTTCATTTCAACAAGGCCGGCTGTAAGGACAGTTGTGGTTGTTGATGACAACACCCAATCTCGTCAGCCCGTAAGAAATTCGAGTTCGAATATCAATTCATCAAGGTCTTATAGGTGTTTTAATTGCAATGGAGAAGGCCATCTTGCAAATAGGTGTTCCGCTGTTAGGCGATGTTTTGGGTGTGGGAAACAGGGAGTTACGAAGAGTAACTGCCCCCAGTGTTCGGGAAACGGCGGAAGCACTCTCGGGTCAGTAGAACGAGAGCGCCGTTAAATGCGTCAGGGTTGCCTACTGGTAACCTGTCGGCAAGAGTTAATTTGAGTTTCGCGCTTGAGCACGTAGGTAGGGACAAGAGACCATACATAGGTGTTAGTATTTATGGGATTAGGTTAGTAGAGCTTTTGGATTCGGGCGCTTCTCTCACGATCATATGTAGGGATCAATGGCAGATTTTACAGGGCTTAGGAATTAAGTCAGGCACTAGCAGAGTAGGTAGTGTTAGTTTAGCTGATGGTGCAGGAGTGCAGGTGGAAGGTGAAGTTTCACTTCCAATTATAATTAAAGGCAAGGTAGTTTTAGTAGGGTGTTTAGTTATACCTCATCTTCCTCATTGTCTGATTTTAGGAGCCCATTTTTGGGCTTTAGCGGGAATAGTCCCGGATTTACAATCAGGGGAATGGGAATTTTCGAATCAGAATTCGTTGAATTCGATTTCCCATTCTGAGCATTTGACTGAGGTAGGAGAGGTAGAAAAGCAACATTTAGAAAAAATTTTAGACAGGACATTTAAAGAAATGCCTGAAGGGTTAGGGTGCACACAAATGGTGGAGCACAAGATTAGGACAGCAGCAGAGCCGATTAAGCAGAGATACTATCCAGTGTCTCCGGCTATTCAGGGTTTTATTGATAAAGAATTAGAGCAGATGTTAGAAGATAAAGTGATAGAAAAATCTGACAGTCCATGGGCTTCACCCATGGACTGCACCCATTTTCAGGAAGTTGAATGCGGCTACAGACAGGGATGCCGTTCGGGTTGCTCAATGCTCCCGCAACTTGGCAAAGATTTATAGATAACGTGTTAGGACCCGAATTAGAGCCATATGTCTTCATGTATCTGGACGATATCATTATCGTCACATATACATTTGAAAAGCATATGGAAATTTTAGAAGAAGTCTTCAGAAGACTTATTAAGGCAGGTTTAAAAGTTGGTAGGGAAAAATGTCATTTTTGTAGGCCATCTCTGAAGTTCTTAGGCTATCTTTTAGACCGCAATGGCTTACACATGGATCCAGAGAAGATAGAGAGTATGTTAGGAATTCCATCGCCAAAGAATGTAAAAGAGGTTAGGAGTTTTATCGGCACGGTGTCCTGGTATAGGCGATTTATACCAAACTTTGCGAGTTTGGTGAAGCCGTTGTCCGATTTACTTAGGAAAAATAAGAAGTTTGAGTGGAGTAGCACTTGTGAGTTTTCGAAGCCGTTTGTCGTTCAAACGGATGCTTCTGATTTCGGGATCGGGGCTGTTTTGAGTCAGACCTTCGAGGAAGGTGAGAAGGTGATTTGCTATTTGAGCAGATCACTTAATAGGTGTGAACGGAATTATTCCACCACAGAGAAAGAGTGCCTGGCAGTTTTGTGGGCGATAGAAAAGTTGTGGCCTTATATGGAGGGAGTTAAGTTTTCGATAATTACCGATCACTACTCCTTGATTTGGTTAAGCAAGTTGAAGGATCCAGCGGGAAGGCTGGCGAGGTGGGCTGTACGTATGCAGCAGTTTGACTTCGATATCATCCATCGTAAAGGGAAGGATCATGTAGTGCCGGACATGCTCTCTAGGAGTGTGCCAGTTGTGTCTGGGATTTCCGAGCCAACAACGACCCTTGGATTGGAAAAATGATATCGGAGGTGGTGTCTTTTCCAGCGTGGAGTCATGTTTTAGTCCATAGTAGTGAATGGAAATTAGTAGTAGGTAGGGAAGATAAGAAAAAGATTTTATTTGAGAATCATGACCATCCATTAGCAGGGCATATGGGGGTAAAGGAAACATTTGCTAGGATAGGAGAAAAGTATTACTGGCCTAAGATGAGGTCAGATATTACTAAATATGTTAGGTTTTGTAAAGTGTGCCAAAGCGTGAAGCCGATTAATGAGAAACCGGCTGGATTGATGACGGAGAGGAAAGGGGTTACCGACCCATGGGAAATGGTGTGTGTGGACTTAGTTGGTCCTTTGCCTAAGTCTAGTAGGGGTTTTATTTATATTTTAACCGTTGTTGATTATTTTACCAAGTTCCCACTTTTGTTTCCTTTGAGGTCAGCTACCTCAAAATCTGTTTGCAAGGAGCTGGAAGACAATTTCTTCTTGTTGCTCGGCGTACCCAAGTTTGTTGTCTGCGACAACGGTCCCCAGTTCAAGAGTAAGGAACTGAAAACGTTGTGTGATGCCTACGGTTCGTCGATTCGGCGAGTGCGAGAGTGAATTTATTATAACCCAGTTTTTATTGCTTGGGCAAAGTTTGGAATCCCATATCAAAGGCATTGTTTTTATTGGTCTGTATACCACAGAACCAGACAAGTGAGTTTTTTTTTATTTTTTATTCTTGAATTTGGATATTGTCTGATGTGTCTGGGAGGCACTTAGCACCCATTGCGAGTTTTTTGTTTTGGTAATTCTTTTTTACAAGTGATATTTGTTGCACACGGGAGTGCACATTAAATTTTATAAAGTAGTTGTTGTTGCTTTTGGGTGGTTTTCGTGGCCACTAATTGTTTCGCACGGGTGGCGAAAAAAAAGTTGCAGGGTGTTTTGGTTGGATACCAAGACCAACGCGCATTTTTATTTATTTTATATTTCTACTAAAATTTTTCATTAGATATATTATTTTCATATTTTTTTTATTATACATATACTGTTTTTAGTGATTTTTTTTTGGTTTTGTTTTGGTGTCTATTGAAATTTGTTTTTTTTTTTGTGTTTTGAATTGTGTTTCAAGCATTCAACTGAAGCTTGACACTGCTTATTTTTGAGATTTCTGAGAGTTTTTGTTTAAGTTAAAACTTGTCATTTTTTTTTCTTTCTTTTTGGAATACGTATTTTTTATAATTTTTTTTTGGAGGGTACTTTTTAGTTTTTTTTTTTTTGTTGGAAATGGATATATATAGGTTAGCACAGGACGAGCTCGCCTATGAAATGAAGAGCAGAGGGCTAGAAGTAGAGTCTGTAGATGAGCTGAGAAAATCTCTAGGAGGAGCTAGATTGCTTGAGCGTAGGGGTTCTTTAGGTACTCCCGCACAGTATCCGTTCAGTTTTGAACAGGATTACGAAGCGGTTGAGAATAAGTTAGGAGAGATAGGGAAGAGTTTAGAAGGAAAACCAAAGTCTAGGAAGAGTAAGGAATATTTAAAGGTTTTAGCTAAGGCAGAGTGGGGTATCGCTAGGTTAGATAGGTCGCAGCCAGAAGATGGCGAACATGAAAAATTGAAGTTAGGTTTAAAAAGTAAATTGATAATGGCACTAGCGGACCTGGAGGAAGTCCTAGATAATGAAGAAGCAGGAGGTATAATCGAAGATGGTAGTCAGATATCAGCCGATAGTCTGAGAGCTTCAGCGGTACAACAACAGTAGCAGGATCAACATCGTCAGCATTAACAGCATCAGCAACAACAACATCAACATCAGCAACAGTAGCAGCATCAACGTCATCAGCAGCAGCAGGAACAGCAGCACCAACTTTAACACCAGTCGTAACTGAAAATAGGGAAGAAAATATAGCTAGGGAAATTAATGTTGATAGGATAGATGAGAATAGGGAATTTAGTAGAGAAAGGGTTTATGTTAGCGAGAGGTTCGAGAATTTAGCGAAGTGGGATGTTAAGTTCACCGGAGAGTGTTGCGGAGCATCGGTGAACGCATTCCTAGAGAGGGTTGAGGAGATCCGTCAGGCAAAGCTGTTGCGGTCGGCAGCAGATTTGTTTGTGGGTAGGGCATTGATATGGTTAAGGGCAGTTAGGGTTTCTATAGGTTCGTGCTGGAGTTCTTACCACCAAATTACGACGATCTGTTGTTAGAGGAGATTAGGCGTCGCACACAGGGACGGGACGAATCCATCGGGGTATATGTGGCGACGATGCAGAACATGTTTGGAAGGCTTTCCAAACCCATCTTGGAGGGTAGAAAGTTGTCGATGATTCAAAAGAATCTCACACCTTTCTACAAGACGCAGCTCGTATTGGCTAATCCGGCTAGCGTTTCCGAGTTGGTTAGATTAGGGCGCAATTTGGAATTCGTCAGGGCTAACGTGGAATCATACGTTCCACCGCCCAACAGTAGAAGTAGGAACCTACTTGAGCCGGATCTGGCTTATGTAGGAGTTGAACCCCCCAGAGTTTCGGTTGTTGAAGGAAACAATCGAACTCGACAGGTCGAACAGGAGTCGAGTCCTTACTCGAATTTCATTTCAACAAGGCCGGCTGTAAGGACAGTTGTGGTTGTTGATGACAACACCCAATCTCGTCAGCCCGTAAGAAATTCGAGTTCGAATTTCAATTCATCAAGGTCTTATAGGTGTTTTAATTGCAATGGAGAAGGCCATCTTGCAAATAGGTGTTCCGCTGTTAGGCGATGTTTTGGGTGTGGGAAACAGGGAGTTACGAAGAGTAACTGCCCCCAGTGTTCGGGAAACGGCGGAAGCACTCTCGGGTCAGTAGAACGAGAGCGCCGTTAAATGCGTCAGGGTTGCCTACTGGTAACCAGTCGGCAAGAGTTAATTTGAGTTTCGCGCTTGAGCACGTAGGTAGGGACAAGAGACCATACATAGGTGTTAGTATTTATGGGATTAGGTTAGTAGAGCTTTTGGATTCGGGCGCTTCTCTCACGATCATATGTAGGGATGAATGGCAGATTTTACAGGGCTTAGGAATTAAGTCAGGCACTAGCAAAGTAGGTAGTGTTAGTTTAGCTGATGGTGCAGGAGTGCAGGTGGAAGGTGAAGTTTCACTTCCAATTATAATTAAAGGCAAGGTAGTTTTAGTAGGGTGTTTAGTTATACCTCATCTTCCTCTTCCTCATTGTCTGATTTTAGGAGCCCATTTTTGGGCTTTAGCGGGAATAGTCCCGGATTTACAATCAGGGGAATGGGAATTTTCGAATCAGAATTCGTTGAATTCGATTTCCCATTCTGAGCATTTGACTGAGGTAGGAGAGGTAGAAAAGCAACATTTAGAAAAAATTTTAGACAGGACATTTAAAGAAATGCCTGAAGGGTTAGGGTGCACACAAATGGTGGAGCACAAGATTAGGACAGCAGCAGAGCCGATTAAGCAGAGATACTATCCAGTGTCTCCGGCTATTCAGGGTTTTATTGATAAAGAATTAGAGCAGATGTTAGAAGATAAAGTGATAGAAAAATCTGACAGTCCATGGGCTTCACCCATGGACTGCACCCATTTTCAGGAAGTTGAATGCGGCTACAGACAGGGATGCCGTTCGGGTTGCTCAATGCTCCCGCAACTTGGCAAAGATTTATAGATAACGTGCTAGGACCCGAATTAGAGCCATATGTCTTCATGTATCTGGACGATATCATTATCGTCACATATACATTTGAAAAGCATATGGAAATTTTAGAAGAAGTCTTCAGAAGACTTATTAAGGCAGGTTTAAAAGTTGGTAGGGAAAAATGTCATTTTTGTAGGCCATCTCTGAAGTTCTTAGGCTATCTTGTAGACCGCAATGGCTTACACATGGATCCAGAGAAGATAGAGAGTATGTTAGGAATTCCATCGCCAAAGAATGTAAAAGAGGTTAAGAGTTTTATCGGCACGGTGTCCTGGTATAGGCGATTTATACCAAACTTTGCGAGTTTGTTGAAGCCGTTGTCCGATTTACTTAGGAAAAATAAGAAGTTTGAGTGGAGTAGCACTTGTGGGTTTTCGAAGCCGTTTGTCGTTCAAACGGATGCTTCTAATTTCGGGATCGGGGCTGTTTTGAGTCAGACCTTCGAGGAAGGTGAGATGGTGATTTGCTATTTGAGCAGATCACTTAATAGGTGTGAACGGAATTATTCCACCACAGAGAAAGAGTGCCTGGCAGTTTTGTGGGCGATAGAAAAGTTGTGGCCTTATATGGAGGGAGTTAAGTTTTCGATAATTACCGATCACTACTCCTTGATTTGGTTTAGCAAGTTGAAGGATCCAGCGGGAAGGCTGGCGAGGTGGGCTGTACGTATGCAGCAGTTTGACTTCGATATCATCCATCGTAAAGGGAAGGATCATGTAGTGCCGGACATGCTCTCTAGGAGTGTGCCAGTTGTGTCTGGGATTTCCGAGCCAACAACGACCCTTGGATTGGAAAAATGATATCGGAGGTGGTGTCTTTTCCAGCGTGGAGTCATGTTTTAGTCCATAGTAGTGAATGGAAATTAGTAGTAGGTAGGGAAGATAAGAAAAAGATTTTATTTTAGAATCATGACCATCCATTAGCAGGGCATATGGGGGTAAAGGAAACATTTGCTAGGATAGGAGAAAAGTATTACTGGCCTAAGATGAGGTCAGATATTACTAAATATGTTAGGTTTTGTAAAGTGTGCCAAAGCGTGAAGCCGATTAATGAGAAACCGGCTGGATTGATGACGGAGAGGAAAGGGGTTACCGACCCATGGGAAATGGTGTGTGTGGACTTAGTTGGTCCTTTGCCTAAGTCTAGTAGGGGTTTTATTTATATTTTAACCGTTGTTGATTATTTTACCAAGTTCCCACTTTTGTTTCCTTTGAGGTCAGCTACCTCAAAATCTGTTTGCAAGGAGCTGGAAGACAATTTCTTCTTGTTGCTCGGCGTACCCAAGTTTGTTGTCTGCGACAACGGTCCCCAGTTCAAGAGTAAGGAACTGAAAACGTTGTGTGATGCCTACGGTTCGTCGATTCGGCTTACCGCGCATTACCATCCGCAAGCGAATCCCACGGAACGTATTAATCAGATTTTAAAGACTACACTTAGGGCTTATGTGTCAGATAATCATAGGGTCTGGGATTCGCAACTTGCGAAAGGAGCGTGCAGTATTCGCACGGCCCAGCACGAAGTTTTAGGAGTTTCACCGTATTACGCGAATTTCAGTAGGGGAATGGTGACGTTTGCTGGTTCCTCCACCGCAACGGTCATTCAAAATAGTAGGGATAGTGATAGGGACCAGAGTAGGAATAGCGATAGTGATTTCAGTAGGGAACAGTTTAGGAAACTTAAGGAACAAATTGCGATGAGGTTAGAGTCGGCGTCTAAGAAGGTGGCGAAAACATATAACCTTCGACGCAGGGACGTTCAGTTCCTTCCAAACGAGTTGGTTTGGCGACGGAACTTCGCACTTTCTGATGCAGCGAATTATTACGCTGCAAAGTTGGCTCCGAAGCTTGTGGGCCCGTTTCGGGTGAAGAAAAGAGTGTCGGCTTGGACATACGTTCTCGAAGATGCCAATGGTGTCTCTCGAGGAACGTGGAATGTCAAGGACCTCAAACCTTATTCCGACGACCCTGAAGAGAGGGCGTAAGGTAGTCGCGTAGCAAGGATGTGCTCGCAAAGAGATACTGAGAGCAGTAAAAGCTCTGTGATGTGCTCGTACTCTCGCCAGGAGCGATTGAGTTCTGGTTGTGTTGTCTGCTAGTGTGTGCTCCATTTTGTTGTGTTGTCTAACCTTTTCTTTTCCTGTTACAGTTTCTCTCTTTGGTAGGTAAAGGTGGAATTTGTTACGGTAAATTTTCCCGTAACAAAAACCATTCTTACATTTAGTTATTTACATTTCGATATCCCTCTCTTTACCTCAAACCCTTCCCTATCATTTCTTCGTCCCATCATTTCTCCGTTGTTTGCTCTTAGCAATGTGATCGAAACATAGCATTGAGCAAATGACAAAATAGGTGCATGTCGTAATCAGCGGATGAGCTGAATTGATGTCGGCGTTTGGTGTGTCGAGCCAGAAGCCTCTGGAGACTCGCACACCGTTTACTTATATTGAATGTCATACTTCGTCACTCACTAACATCATCATTCTCATTTATCGACATTCACATCACTATCATCATTTACACATACCTACCGGCATTCATATACTTAAACCATCATTCACCTATTATCATCATTACAACTATCATCTTTGCACTCATCATCATTCATACACCTCATTACACACACTACACCAGCAGGATATATCACACACAACACTATACTCGTACATACACATATCAGAGATGTGAACAATAGAATTTGCACATGTAAACGCCATACTTTGTTATGAGACACACTGTGAAGCGTAGTGCTGCAAGTGTAAACACCCTAAATTTAACTTTTAATATTGTAAAACCGAATCATAAGAATGAAACGTTAATAGTTTTCCCTTTTTCCCCAAATCTGCGCAAAGATCCACCGAATAGGGTAAAGTAGTTCATTTAGGGTTTTTAGTAGCTTTTGCTCCCTTCTTCAATTTTCAAAAAGTTGTATAATAGTGAATTTTATCCTTCCCCCGACTCAGTAGAATATATAGTAGAGTAACTGGGAAAATGCCCAGAAGTATTATTTTCAACTTTCAGGAACTTTCATTTTTCTCGACATGTTTTATGAGAGGGGTCTGGTGCTGGGAACAAACCCCCAACAACTTTTTCAGTTCAATGTGTTTGGAAAATTGTGCGAGTGAAAGGTCTCGCTGGAATTCGACAACGGAGGTGCTTGTCAGCCATAAGGCTGCATGTGCTAGAAAGCCGTGACAGAAAACCTCGAGACACGATTGGCTGATTGTATGAATGCATGTGTGAATTTGAAAGTCGAGAAAGGACAAACTGACAAGATCAACCACTTCTTGGTTGACCTAGTTAACAAGTGGTTGGTGCGAACTTGCGATTTTATAAAGAGAAATAGAAAGTTAAAACAGTGAAAGTTTTGTTTAGCAGAAAGTGTCAGAGAAATTTTAGAAAAAGAATTAGAGTCAGTGGAAGGAGGAATTTCAACGAGCTATAGGAATCGTCAGACGGACGAAAATTGAGAGCATAGAAGGAGGAAGGAAAAGCAGGAGAAAAGATAAGTAGAGTGATTGTTAGTTTTTTTTTTTGTGTTGTCAAAATTAAGATTCGGTTGTTCTTTGCCATCGCAAATTCTCAATAATTGTGAGACACGCGACCCTTTTTAATTCTTATTAATTGTTCTTTTCGGGAAAGAACAATTAACGTTTCAATCTTCCTGTTATTTTCATTTGTTTACCTTTATAAACGGTTCCCCTAACCGTCTACCATCTTGTATAATTTTAAAGTTGAAAAGATTTGGGTTTTTAATCCAACTTTTTGTACGGTTTTCCCAACACGCAAACACAATAAATAGCTTTAAATCCCTTCTGGGAATTTAATTGCATTGTTTTTATTTGATTTTAATATTCCAGAATTAGTTTACGATTTGGGAATTTCACCTAAAAATTTCCTGGCGCCCACTTTTCTTAGTACACCCTGTACTGAGAAATAATACATTTTAATTCGTCTTTTAATAATTATTTAATCGATCATTTTATTCGCGATCGTCTTTTATCGCGCTACTCTTACTTTTTTTTGTTTACGAACCCAGCCCAGCTGAGTTTAGCCGTGGTGTCAGCAGCCTACCTGCTGAGAGTTACACTTTTTTTTATCAGCGCGTTTGACATTTCAATTGTTTACCTCGCGGCACACCGGTTGTGCATTTCTTTCGATCGTGTACAAATTTCGTTTGTTTAATTTAATTAATTGGATTCGGAAAATCCAATCGCGACAAGGAGTTCCGATTCATTCTAAAGTTAATTTATTGCGAAATAAAAGTGTAACAAATTGGCGTCCACGACGTGGGGCAAATCAAGTGGAAAATCTTCCGTGATTGTACATACAATTGTACATAGTGCATTTTGTGCATAGCCTGTTGGTACTTGGTACCTGTGATTTTGAATTTGTGTTTTAGAGAAGTGGCTATTTGGTTGCGTTGTTTTGATTTTGTTTGTAAAAGAACTTTATACTTTTGCTTATTTTTTTTCCTTAGGTAAATTATTGTGTAGATTGGAGTACATATTGTGCGAAGTGCGAGAGTGAATTTATTATAACCCATTTTTATTGATTGGGCAACGTTTGGAATCCCATATCAAAGGCATTGTTTTTATTGGTCTGTATACCACAGAACCAGACAAGTGAGTTTTTTTTTTATTTTTTATTCTTGAATTTGGATATTGTCTGATGTGTCTGGGAGGCACTTAGCACCCATTGCGAGTTTTTTGTTTTGGTAATTCTTTTTTACAAGTGATATTTGTTGCACACGGGAGTGCACATTAAATTTTATAAAGTAGTTGTTGTTGCTTTTGGGTGGTTTTCGTGGCCACTAACAGCCTTATTTATTAGATTTCGCTAATACTCGGTTCAACCTGGTATTAGTTGATACTAGTATTAGCACTTAATACTCCCTTACGCCAGGTCGAGCGAATCCTTATTTATAAAACGTTTTCCAACCCGTATTAGTTAATACTTGCTTATGTCAAATTTTTCATAAGAAAAATGACCCATCTATAGCTTTGGTTACTATTAACGTCAACAAATGCCATTGTGCACGTTCAATGCATTAAGTTTTTTCAGATAATCTAACTTCTTTCGGGCTCTGATTGGCCAGAGTCTTAGATTTTCTTTTGATGCGTGACTTGTGACCAGTCAGAGGCCAAAAAAGTTATAGATTATCTGAAAAACTTAATTGCGTTGAACCCGAGCATTATGATTGTTTTTTTTTTTGTGGTTGGCTGAAATTTTTCCAAAATGGATATTAAACAAAACAAAACAAGAAATATTAGTTTTCATTTATTAATTTATTTATCTCGTAGTTAAGGCGGAAAAAGAATTAAAATTATTCACAAAACCAAAATAATTTTCCACTTTTCCTCCAAAAATTTGAACAAAATGACATTTAGACCTTAATACGACCTTAATACTCCCTTAAAACTCCTATGAACCAGTATTAGCTTAATCCGCCGCTATTACTGGTGTATTTTTTTTATAAATAAGGTTTGGAGTATTAGTGGAGTATTAAGTTCGCCGATAATACGGGTTTATAAATAAGGCTGTAATTGTTTCGCACGGGTGGCGAACGGGTGTTTTGGTTGGATACCAAGGCCAACGCGCATTTTTATTTATTTTATATTTCTACTATCATTTTTCATTAGATATATTATTTTCATATTTTTTGATTATACATATACTGTTTTTAGTGAATTTTTTTTTAGTTTTGTTTTGGTGTCTATTGAAATTTGTTTTTTTTTTGTGTTTTGAATTGTGTTTCAAGCATCCAACTGGAGCTTGACACTGCTTATTTTGGAGATTTCTGAGAGTTTTTGTTTTAGTTAAAACTTGTCATTTTTTTTTCTTTCTTTTTGGAATACGTATTTTGTATAATTTTTTTTTGGAGGGTACTTTTTAGTTTTTTTTTTTTTTGTTGGAAATGGATATATATAGGTAAGCACAGGACGAGCTCGCCTATGAAATGGAGAGCCGAGGGTAGAGTCTGTAGTAGAGTCTGTAGATGAGCTGAGAAAATCTCTAGGAGGAGCTAGATTTGCTTGAGCGTAGGGGTTCTTTAGGTACTCCCGCACAGTATCCGTTCAGTTTTGAACAGGATTACGAAGCGGTTGAGAATAAGTTAGGAGAGATGGGGAAGAGTTTAGAAGGGAAACCAAAGTCTAGGAAGAGTAAGGAATATTTAAAGGTTTTAGCTAGGGCAGAGTGGGGTATCGCTAGGTTAGATAGGTCGCAGCCAGAAGATGGCGAACATGAAAAATTGAAGTTAGGTTTAAAAAGTAAATTGATAATGGCACTAGCGGACCTGGAGGAAGTCCTAGATAATGAAGAAGCAGGAGGTATAATCGAAGATGGTAGTCAGATATCAGCCGATAGTCTGAGAGCTTAAGCGGTAGGACCAGCGACATCAGCGGCATCAACATCAACAACAGTAGCAGGATCAACATCGTCAGCATTAACAGCATCAGCAACAACAACATCAACATCAGCAACAGTAGCGGCATCAACGTCATCAGCATCAGCAGGAACAGCAGCACCAACTTTAACACCAGTCGTAACTGAAAATAGGGAAGAAAATATAGCTAGGGAAATTAATGTTGATAGGATAGATGAGAATAGGGAATTTAGTAGAGAAAGGGTTTATATTAGCGACAGGTTCGAGAATTTAGCGAAGTGGGATGTTAAGTTCACCGGAGAGCGTTGCGGAGCATCGGTGAACGCATTCCTAGAGAGGGTTGAGGAGATCCGTCAGGCAAAGCTGTTGCGGTCGGCAGCAGATTTGTTTGTGGGTAGGGCATTGATATGGTTTAGGGCAGTTAGGGTTTCTATAGGTTCGTGCTGGAGTTCTTACCACCAAATTACGACGATCTGTTGTTAGAGGAGATTAGGCGTCGCACACAGGGACGGGACGAATCCATCGGGGTATATGTGGCGACGATGCAGAACATGTTTGGAAGGCTTTCCAAACCCATCTTGGAGGGTAGAAAGTTGTCGATGATTCAAAAGAATCTCACACCTTTCTACCAGACGCAGCTCGTATTGGCTAATCCGGCTAGCGTTTCCGAGTTGGTTAGATTAGGGCGCAATTTGGAATTCGTCAGGGCTAACGTGGAATCATACGTTCCACCGCCCAACAGTAGAAGTAGGAACCTACTTGAGCCAGATCTGGCTTATGTAGGAGTTGAACCCCCCAGAGTTTCGGTTGTTGAAGGAAACAATCGAACTCGACAGGTCGAACAGGAGTCGAGTCCTTACTCGAATTTCATTTCAACAAGGCCGGCTGTAAGGACAGTTGTGGTTGTTGAGGACAACACCCAATCTCGTCAGCCCGTAAGAAATTCGAGTTCGAATTTCAATTCATCAAGGTCTTATAGGTGTTTTAATTGCAATGGAGAAGGCCATCTTGCAAATAGGTGTTCCGCTGTTAGGCGATGTTTTGGGTGTGGGAAACAGGGAGTTACGAAGAGTAACTGCCCCCAGTGTTCGGGAAACGGCGGACGCACTCTCGGGTCAGTAGGACGAGAGCGCCGTTAAATGCGTCAGGGTTGCCTACTGGTAACCAGTCGGCAAGAGTTAATTTGAGTTTCGCGCTTGAGCACGTAGGTAGGGACAAGAGACCATACATAGGTGTTAGTATTTATGGGATTAGGTTAGTAGAGCTTCTGGATTCGGGCGCTTCTCTCACGATCATATGTAGGGATGAATGGCAGATTTTACAGGGCTTAGGAATTAAGTCAGGCACTAGCAAAGTAGGTAGTGTTAGTTTAGCTGATGGTGCAGGAGTGCAGGTGGAAGGTGAAGTTTCACTTCCAATTATAATTAAAGGCAAGTTAGTTTTAGTAGGGTGTTTAGTTTACTTTAGGAGCCGATTTTTGGGCTTTAGCGGGAATAGTCCCGGATTTACAATCAGGGGAATGGGAATTTTCGAATCAGAATTCGTTGAATTCGATTTCCCATTCTGAGCATTTGACTGAGGTAGGAGAGGTAGAAAAGCAACATTTAGAAAAAATTTTAGACAGGACATTCAAAGAAATGCCTGAAGGGTTAGGGTGCACACAAATGGTGGAGCACAAGATTAGGACAGCAGCATAGCTGATTAAGCAGAGATACCATCCAGTGTCTCCGGCTATTCAGGGTTTTATTGATAAAGAATTAGAGCAGATGTTAGAAGATAAAGTGATAGAAAAATCTGACAGTCCATGGGCTTCACCTATGGACTGCACCCATTTTCAGGAAGTTGAATGCGGCTACAGACAGGGATGCGTACCTCCTTCCATACATAACAGCTATCCTGGATAAGCTGAATAACGCAAAATTCTTGTCTTCTTTGGACATCAAGTCGGCCTATTGGCAGATTCCGATGGAAAAAGAGTCAAGAAAGTATACTGCCTTAACGGTACCTGGCCGCGGTCTGTTTCAGTTTTTAAGAATGCCGTTCGGGTTGCTCAATGCTCCCGCAACTTGGCAAAGATTTATAGATAACGTGCTAGGACCCGAATTAGAGCCATATGTCTTCATGTATCTGGACGATATCATTATCGTCACATATACATTTGAGAAGCATATGGAGATTTTAGAAAAAGTCTTCAGAAGACTTATTAAGGCAGGTTTAAAAGTTGGTAGGGAAAAATGTCATTTTTGTAGGCCATCTCTGAAGTTCTTAGGCTATCTTGTAGACCGCAATGGTTTACACATGGATCCAGAGAAGATAGAGAGTATGTTAGGAATTCCATCGCCAAAGAATGTAAAAGAGGTTAGGAGTTTTATCGGCACGGTGTCCTGGTATAGGCGATTTATACCAAACTTTGCGAGTTTGGTGAAGCCGTTGTCCGATCTACTTAGGAAAAATAAGAAGTTTGAGTGGAGTAGCACTTGTGAGTTTTCGAAGCCGTTTGTCGTTCAAACGGATGCTTCTGATTTCGGGATCGGGGCTGTTTTGAGTCAGACCTTCGAGGAAGGTGAGAAGGTGATTTGCTATTTGAGCAGATCACTTAATAGGTGTGAACGGAATTATTCCACCACAGAGAAAGAGTGCCTGGCAGTTTTGTGGGCGATAGAAAAGTTGTGGCCTTATATGGAGGGAGTTAAGTTTTCGATAATTACCGATCACTACTCCTTGATTTGGTTTAGCAAGTTGAAGGATCCAGCGGGAAGGCTGGCGAGGTGGGCTGTACGTATGCAGCAGTTTGACTTCGATATCATCCATCGTAAAGGGAAGGATCATGTAGTGCCGGACATGCTCTCTAGGAGTGTGCCAGTTGTGTCTGGGATTTCCGAGCCAACAACGACCCTTGGATTGGAAAAATGATATCGGAGGTGGTGTCTTTTCCAGCGTGGAGTCATGTTTTAGTCCATAGTAGTGAATGGAAATTAGTAGTAGGTAGGGAAGATAAGAAAAAGATTTTATTTGAGAATCATGACCATCCATTAGCAGGGCATATGGGGGTAAAGGAAACATTTGCTAGGATAGGAGGAAAGTATTACTGGCCTAAGATGAGGTCAGATATTACTAAATATGTTAGGTTTTGTAAAGTGTGCCAAAGCGTGAAGCCGATTAATGAGAAACCGGCTGGATTGATGACGGAGAGGAAAGGGGTTACCGACCCATGGGAAATGGTGTGTGTGGACTTAGTTGGTCCTTTGCCTAAGTCTAGTAGGGGTTTTATTTATATTTTAACCGTTGTTGATTATTTTACCAAGTTCCCACTTTTGTTTCCTTTGAGGTCGGCTACCTCAAAATCTGTTTGCAAGGAGCTGGAAGACAATTTCTTCTTGTTGCTCGGCGTACCCAAGTTTGTTGTCTGCGACAACGGTCCCCAGTTCAAGAGTAAGGAACTGAAAACGTTGTGTGATGCCTACGGTTCATGCATACGGATCATAGGGTCTGGGATTCGCAACTTGCGAAAGGAGCGTGCAGTTTTCGCACGGCCCAGCACGAAGTTTTAGGAGTTTCACCGTATTACGCGAATTTCAGTAGGGGAATGGTGACGTTTGCTGGTTCCTCCACCGCAACGGCCATTCAAAATAGCATTGAGCTTAAAAGTGAGTTAGGTAAGCGAAGTCTTTCTAGAGCGGGATCGAAAAATGAGCTCGTCCTGCGCTTGCGTAACTATTTGGAACAGCAAGGGGAAGACGTAAACACTTTTGTTTTTGAAACAGAAGTGGAAGAAGAGGAAGTAAGTGAAAATGTAGATTTTTCTAGTATGACGAAACTTTTGTTAGAGCAACGAAACGAGCAAAAGAAGGAACAGCAGAATGTTCTCGAACGACTCGAAGTACAACAAAAGAAGCTGGAAGAGTAACGAAATGAGCAAAAGAAGGAACAGCAGAATGTTCTCGAACGACTCGAAGTACAACAAAAGAAGCTGGAAGAGCAACGAAATGAGCAAAAGAAGGAACAGCAGAATGTTCTCGAACAACTGGAAGCACAACGAAACGAGCAAAAGAAGGAACAACAGAATATTCTCGAGAGACTTGAGGTGCAACAGAATGTTTTGGAAGGTCAGAAAAACATTCTAGAAGGTAAATTGGGTAACATTGAGAAAAATGTATGTGCCCTAGACGAACGCGTTGAAGGTGTGGAGAAACAGCTTTCTGTTGTAGAGAATCGTTTCGAAATCGTAGAAAGCCGATGTGATAAACAGTTCTCTGTTCTGACCAAGGAATTGGACCAGATCCGGAAAATCAAAATTCGAAAATCTGCTGGAGAGTTTGCAAGGAAAAAGGAGATGAAACCCCCAACATTTGATGGACAGTCTTCTTGGCCAGTTTACAAGAGACAATTTTAGGTAGCCGAGAGAAAAAATGGCTGGGATGACGAAGACAAGTACATAGCACTGACTCTTGCTCTTAGAGGACCAGCAGCTGAATTTCTTCAAACAGTTCCAGCTGGTAAGAGCGGTGATTTCAGTTCTCTCGTGGCAGCTATAGATAAACGCTTTGGAGATAGCCACTTGAAAGAAGTCTTCCGAGTCCAACTCAATAACAGAGTCCAGAAAAGGGGTGAAAGTCTACAGCAGCTCCAAGCAGACGTCGAAAGACTGGTTCACCTGGCATACCCGGATGCTGGAGAAGAAATCATCAACCAGCTTGCTGTTGAGTCCTTCGTTCGTGCCATTTCCGATATACATCTTCAGAGGTCTGTGCAAACTGCTAGAACACGTACTCTTTCTGAAACCTTAGCATTCGCATTGACAATTGAAGCAGCAGAACAGGCTTCTCATGGAGTACATCGACTTAGAGAAGCCATAGTCGAAGAATGCTCGTGCCAAAGAGCTGAAATACAAAAGAACCAGCGGAGCGGACTAGCAAGATGTTGGAACTGCAACAAGACCGGGCACTTACAGCGTCAATGTCGACTACCACCAAATAAAGCCGCTTGTCAACATTGTGGAAGCAAGAGATCCAACGCAGAGCAAGGTAACAACAACACCAGCATTGCCTATCAGCCCGTTTCCCATCAGGGAAACGAGTAAGAACCAATTTCGAGGGGCAGAGGCTGGTTTCTTGTATCGATGGCCCCAGAACCACCATCCAGGTCTCTCAGACCAAACGAGACAACAAAAATCTGACTGTGGAGACTACTATTAACGGGAACAAACATGTGGCTACCATCGACACCGGTGCCACAGCATCCATAGTACGTCGAGACCTGGTAAAGGCGACGTGGCTTCATAACACCAATAGCTACCGTCTAAGAACCGCAACGGGAGAGGCAGCAAGAGTATATGGAGAAGTGTGTCTTAAGATCCGACTGGCCGATCTAGTGTTTACTCATCAATTCCTGGTGGCAGATATATGTGACAAGTGCATCATTGGAATCGACTTTATGAAACAGCACGGAGTTATTTTAGACATCGGTAATCAGGTTTTGAAGTTCCAAAATAAGGAACTTCCAATGACCTATTCGAACGAAAGTACGTCGACACTGAGAACTGTCATCACGGAAGATCTGACTCTGCCTCCTTCTTCTGAAGTGTTCGTTTGGACAAAACTGGAAGGTGAGTTTGGAAGCCTTCGATACCTCATGGTGGAACCAGACCCAGAGTGTTCCTCCCAAAGCGTCATCATTGGGAAAACACTGGTAGCACCGAAGAATAAAATGGTCCCTGTACGATTACTAAACACCAGACCGTTCGATGTAAGGTTGAAGAAAGGAGAAGTCGTTGGACGTTGCGAATCCGTTGCAGCAATTACGAAGATCACTGATGAAGCCCCGAGAAAAGCTATAACTCCAGAGGAGCTCAAAACCATCAAACCTAGAATCCTGAATTCATCCAATCTTGATCACCAACAAACAAGGATAGCTGAAAATCTCCTACAAGAGTACACTGACATCTTCGCATCGGCAAAGGGTCAATATGGTAGGACACAGTTGGTGCAGCATCGCATCAACACAGGAGATGCAAGACCGGTTCGTCAACCCGCAAGACGCCTTCCATTGGCCAAACAAGGTGAGGTTGAGGAACTGATAACAACAATGAAGAAGGACGGTCTTATCGAAAATTCCAAAAGTCCTTGGGCGTCACCAGTGGTTCTAGTGAAAAAGAAAGACGGAAGCACTTGTTTTTGTGTGGACTACCGAAGGCTGAATGATGTGACTAAGAAGGACAGCTATCCCCTGCCGAGAATCATCCCTGGATGCCATTGAGGGAGCCCAATGGTTTTCGACGTTGGACTTGAAGAGTGGATATTGGCAAGTTGACATCCACCCAGATGATCGGGAAAAACGGCGTTTTCTACAGGTAATGGGCTCTGGCAGTTTAAAGTTATGCCGTTTGGGCTATGCAACGCTCCGGCAACATTCGAGCGTTTGATGGAGTGCGTTCTTCAAGGACTGACGTGAAAAGCTTGCCTAGTCTACTTGGACGATGTCGTTGTTTACGGGAAAACATTTAACCAACATTGCAAGAACCTAAAAGCCGTATTTCAGAGACTTCGAGAGGCTAACCTTAAACTGAATCCGGAAAAATGTGCACTTTTCAAAACCAAAGTTAAGTATTTGGGACACATCATCTCTTCCCAAGGAGTGAAGACTGATCCTGAAAAAGTTTACTCCGTCAAAAATTGGCCAACACCACAGGACAAACATCAACTCCGAAGCTTTCTTGGTCTTGCCACATATTACCGACGTTTTGTTAAGAACTTTGCTGGAGATGCAAAGAGTTTACATCAGCTCACCCAAAAAGGTAAGCAGTTTAAATGGTCAGGTGAGTGCGAGAAATCTTTTCAGGAACTCAAATACCGCCTCTGTAACGCTCCAGTGCTGGCACATCCAACATTTGGCAAAACTTTCATCATCGACGCTGATGCAAGCAACGTTGGAATCGGGGCTGTACTATCCCAAGTGCATGATGGTGAAGAGAAAGTGGTGGCATATTACAGCAAGGTCCTCTCGAAGCCCGAAAGAAACTACTGCGTGACCAGAAGGGAACTGCTAGCTCTTATCTTGGCACCAAAGCACTTCCATAAGTACATCTATGGACAGAAATTCCTTCTGCGGACAGACCATGGTGCTCTGAACTGGCTGTTGAACTTCAAAAATCCAGAAGGTCAAGTCGCAAGGTGGATAGAAAGACTGCAGACTTATGATTACCAGATTCAACACCGCAGTGGAAAGTTGCACTCAAACGCCGACGCATTATCCCGAAGACCTTGCAAAGTGGATTGCAAGCATTGTAGGCGGCAAGAAGACAAAGAAAATATTACCGCTCAACGACTTAGAGCTGATCCAATATGCGGATGGAGCAATGAGGAAGTGAGGACTGCTCAACAGGAGGATCCAGATATCGAACCCATTCTCGCATGGAAAGAAAATGAAGAGAAACCGGAATGGGGAGACATTTCTGACAGGAGTCCAGTTCTCAAAGCCTATTGGACACAGTGGGACTCACTATATGTGCAAGAAAGTGTCCTCAGGCAGAGATGGGAGTCCGCTGACGGTAAATCATATGTGATGCAGCTGATCGTACCGCAATTGAAAGTCAGTGAAGTTCTTCGGGAGATACACGACGGACCTTCTGGAGGCCACCTGGGAGTTAACAAAACACTGGAGAAGGTGCGACATCGGTTCTACTGGTTACACGCTAGAGATGACGTGGAGAAGTGGTGCCAAACATGTGACAAGTGTGCTGCAACCAAAGGACCTGGTAAGAAGATTCAAGGTAAGATGCATCAGTACAACGTTGGATCACCTATTGAGAGGATTGCAGTAGATGTGGCTGGGCCTTTTCCAGAGACCAACGCTGGAAACAAGTACGTTCTGGTTGTAATGGACTATTTTAGCAAGTGGCCTGAGGCGTATGCCATCCCAAATCAAGAGGCCAAAACGGTGGTCGACCAGATTGTGTTTAAGTGGGTGAGTAGGTTTGGTGTTCCTATGGAACTCCATTCCGACCAAGGGAGGAACTTTGAGTCAAACATTTTCCAAGGAGTGTGCGGACTTCTTGGCATTAAGAAGACTAGAACCACACCGCTTCATCCACAGTCTGATGGGATGGTTGAAAGATTCAACCGGACCTTGAAAGAACACCTCACCAAAGTCGTAGGCGACTACCAAAGACACTGGGATTGGCACGTACCGCTATTCATGATGGGCTATAGAAGTGCAGTACATAGCTTGACAGGACAAACACCATCTGATATCCTGTTCGGGAAAACGATGCGGCTGCCCAGCGAACTTAAATTTGGATGCCCCACAGAGGAGCCACAGGACACGAATGAGTATGTGGACGACCTCAAGGAGAGACTCGCTGACATCCATAAAAGAACAAGGGAACGGATGAAAACCTACAGCGACCGGATGAAGACACGGTACGACACAAAAGCGACAACGGCAGGATTCCAAGCAGGAGATCGTGTGTGGCTTTATAATCCTCATCGTCAAAAGGGATTGTCACCGAAACTTCAGCAGAACTGGGAAGGTCCTTCAACTGTTGTCACGAGGATTAACGACGTGGTTAATCGCATCCAAAGAGGACTAAGAGGCAAGTTAAAAGTAGTTCATTGTGACCGGCTGCATCGATATAGTGGCGAGGCTGAAGATGGAATTATTCGGGACGAACAATCTTAAGGAGGGGGCAGTGTAATGTACACCCAACATTTATACCAATTTCCTAATCGAAAAACAACACTATAATGGAATGGTATAAAAGAAGACGTCGTTTGTGAGTGAGTGTGTGTGTGTGCAGAAAAATACCGGGAGGGGAGCTTGCCTAGACATCATGGTTCATAGAAAAACTACCAGAAATCTCTCGATGTTTCACACTTCTATATAAAGAGGGAGCTGACGCAACCAGAAGTCAGTTTTATTTAGAAAGTGATAGTGTGAATATTGAATAAACGTAATTGAGTTGAGTTTGAATAAAGTGTATATCGAAAGTAGATGCTGAATAAAAGTGGTAAAATTAAATTGAAAGGTAGAGTTTTATTTTTGCGAACTAAACGCACGTTACAATATGAACACATACCAAGTTTGGTTCTTAAAAATTGAAACTTTTCTTTTGATAAAGCTTTTGTGAGTATGTCTGCATACTGCTCACTACTATTAACAAATTCTTCTATGATAATCTTTTGTTGGTATTTTTCTTTGATAAAGTAATATTTAATTTCAATTAAATTTCAATCTTTTATGAAAGTTAATATTTTTAATGACACTAATAGCACTTTGATTGTCCAAATAAGGAGACATTGATTTTTGTTTGTATTGATTAATATCACTTAAAAATTGCTTGATCCACATTGTTTCTTTGGTAGCAGCACAGGCTGCCATATGAATTCAGCTTCTGTTGTAAACAGAGCAACTGTTTGCTGTCTTTGACTGGACCAGGTTACAGCCGCCCCATTCCTAACAAACACATAACCAGTGACTGAACGTCTCGTATCCAGATCATTTGCATAGTCTGCCTCGCTATAACCAGTGATTTCAGCTGGTTGGTCAGTTTAGCATAGCCCGAAGTCTTTTGTATCTTTCAAGTATTTGAAAATCCTCTTGACTGCGTTCCAATGTATGGTGTTATAACAATTAAGAAATCGACTGACTAGACTCACAGCAAACATTATATCAGGTCGACTTACGATGGCTAGATGCATCAAGGAACCAACTGCTTCTCTGTAGGGAATATCTTTATCAGCTTCTTCTTCTACTTTATGTAGCTTCATGTGAGGATCTACAGGTACACTGTTGGGATGAGAGTCAGTCATATTAATTTTGACTAACATTTGTTCTATATATTTAGTTTGATGTATAAATATACGTTTGTTGAATTGATCTATTTGCATTCCCATAAAATTTTTAGGTTCAGTTATATATTTAGTTTAAGTTCTTCAGTTATTTCTTTTAGTGTTTGTTCATCTGAAGAAAATAACAGTCCGTCATCTACATATAAGCATTAATAACAATTCCTTTTACTGGTATTACAAATATATACGCATTGATCAGCTTTACTATTGACAAAACCAAACTTCTTTAAAACAGAATCAAACTTACTATTCCAGCATCGTGGAGCTTGTTTTAATCCATAGAGGGATTTATTAAGTTTGCAAACCATATTTTCGTATGGAGAAATCCTTCTGGTGGTGTCACAAATATGCTGTATTATTTTGAGATTATTTTGTACAGCCACAGAAAGTAACAGGCGTATTGAATCATACCTGACCGTTGGTGCAAATGTTTCTTGATAGTCAATGCCCTTGGTTTGAGCATATCCTTTTGGACATAGGCGTGATTTATACCTTAGCCCTGTTGGTTCCTTCTTAATTCGAAACACCCATTTACATTGTATAAGCTTGGCATTTCTAGGTTTTTCAACCAATGTCCACGTACTATTTTTCTGATGAGCATTTAGTTCCTCTTCAATAGACTTTTTCCATTTTTCTTTATCTGTCGAGTTCACAGCTTCTTTATATGTCATAGGAACATCTGCAGAGTAGCTTTCGTGTTCACACAAGTAGATTTTTCCTTTTATATCATCTGGTTTTACATCTTCAACCCTGTTCTTCCTAGGTCTCAAAGTCATGTTGCTAACTGGAGGAGAGTCTATACTGATGTCCGGTGTATACTCACTGCCTGAAGTAGATTGATTTTCAAATACAGTATCATATGATATTACGCTGGAATCTGTATCTTCTGCACCTTCTGTATCAGTGGTAATATTCTCTTCACTGCTACTATTATTTCTTGTAGAGTTCTTCTCTGACAGTTCTACCAGAATATAATCTCTTTTGACAGTAGTTTCAAGAAACGTAGCATCCCTACTTTTTATCACTTTTCTAGATTTTTGTATCATGAATCTATATCCTTTAGTGTGATCACAATATCCGATGAAGATCATTTTCTGTGCCTTAGGGTCCCACTTCTTACGTTTCTCCTGCGGTAAATAAACCATAGCTTCACAACCAAATATTCGCATATGTTTCACATTTGGCTTTTGTCCGGACCACATCTCTTCAGTTGTTTTAAATGAAAGGGACTTGGTTGGTGAACGATTTATTACATATGCAGCGGTATGAACTGCATCAGCCCAAAGTTGTTTTGGCAAATTGGCGTTTATTAGCATACATTTTGCTCTTTCTATAAGACTTCTTTTCATACGTTCTGCAGTCCCGTTTTGTTGTGGTGTGTACGGTGTTGTTGTTTGGTGAATGATACCTGCACCTTTTAAGTATTCAGAGAAATTCTTGTTGACATATTCCAAACCGTTATCAGTCCGAAGAGTTTTTATATGTGTACTAAGCTGGTTTTCTACTTCATGTCTAAATTCTTTGAATTTTTCTAGTGCGTCTGACTTGTTCCGAAGAAAATACACATAAATTTTCTTTGAGTAGTCATCAAGAAAAGTTATAAAATATTTGGCACCACCTAGCGTTTGTGTTTCCATAGTGCCACATATATCCGAGTGGACCAATTCAAGCAGACCATTTGATTTGTTCCCTTGACTTTTAAAAGGTAGTCTTGCCTGTTTGCCTTCTTTACAGGTGATGCATGTCAAATTTTCTGATTGTGCTGAGAAAATTAAATGTTCAGTATTTTCGGACATTTTCTTTAAGCTGTTAAAATTTAGGTGTCCCATTCGTTGGTGCCATAAGAATATATCTTCTTCTTCAACGTCAGACATGAATGCATAGCCTCCTCCGGCCATGTTCAACTGGTACATGTTATTGATTATACTAGCTGTAGCTACTTTTTGACCTTTGCTGTTCATAATAATACAACCATTTTTGTCAAATCTTACTTGGCCCCCACTACGAAGAATCTGACTCACTGCGAGTTCTGGAACACATAACACATTTTTAAACAGTACTTTGTTTTCTTGACCTTTCTCATTGTATGTATTTAAACTCACTTGGCCTGAGCATTGCACTGATAATACTTTGTTGTCCGCTACTCTTATTTTCTTTATAACAGAAGTAGTTTCATTTGAGAGAAAATTTTTATCTTTGACCATATGCGAGGATGCACCCGAGTCTACATACCAAGCATCACATTGTGTAGTTGTCGCTAATACAGCAGCGTATGATGATGAACTACTTGATTTTTGTATTTGCATTCCGGGCTTTTGTGCCCATACTAATTGCACGTATAAAATCGTGGCCCTTTTGACTGCTTCTTAAAATTTCTCTGAAACCTCTTATTAACAGCGAATGCTTTGGTCTCATTTTCTGATAGTTTGACATCTTGTAATAACTTTGCTTTGACAGAATCGGAAGAAATTTTCATGCCCGAACTTTCTATAGCTATTACCATTGGCTGATAAGATTCTGGTAGACCAGAGAGCTGCAGTGTGCCTAACCACTCATCGTCAACCTTAAAACCAATATTTCTGAGCTTATGAGCCGTGTTCATAATTTTGCTTATACTACGTTTTCACTAGGGCCATAATAACGTAATTTTGAAAATTCAATAAGAAGTGTTCTCATTAGAGATTGGTAATTTTGTTTGACATCTGGTAGCACTATGACAGGAACCTTGTTTTGACAACTAAAGTCAATTTTTTTTCAATTTCTTTCAAAACCAGAATTGCTGTCCGGTGCAATTAATTCACCAGAAGAAAATATAATACAGTGCAAATCGTTAAGATCACGTTAAATAATAAAACAAAAAGTAAATGAATTATTACTATTATTTCTTTTACTATTTCAGGTCTCAGTCTCCCTTGGGGCTTGATGGAATTGAGCTAAAACCTACAATGTCGCCTGGGGCTACTTTCATGCGAACTGGATGCATGGCTCAGTTTGAGTACCACAAATTTAACAAGTCCGATAGCTGAATCTACTTGCCTTGATGGACCTAGGTTAGAAACAAGCATTTTGTTTTGTAGGTACGTTTATAAAGCGACTTTATTTTTATAGCTCACGTTCTAAATTCAACTGGGGCGAGGCGACAATGAGTCCAAGAAACCGAAATGAATCACATTCTTTCGCTGACAAAAGGAGTTCTATGTCCAAAAACTAAATGGAACAACAACAATAGTTTCAATGTCACCATCTACGCGAATAGCTGCACCAGGTTTGTCGTTTTGCTTGTAAGTAGAATTAATTAATATAAAGTTTTTTGTTTTCTGAAAAATCAGCTTTTCATGGGAATACGCTTTCAAGTATACTGCGTTCAGGATCAATAGCGGGGCTGCAGAAAAGCGACGAAGGAATTATCTAGAGAAAACCGACCAATTTTACATCCACCCCCAACGGAAAACGAAAAGGAAGGAAATTTTAAGAAAGCAAATAAACAGCAATGTAAGTTACAATACTACAGTCATTACAGGCAATTCGAAAACTCGTTCTTGTTTTAACTTAAGGAGATCGATGGGACGGAGCTTATTAAAAAGCACTGCAAAGAAGCAGAACTTGACACAATTCCATTCAATGGCGAACGTACTCATAGTAAACGACAGAAAGAAATCACAAACTCAGCTTCATCTAATGTGCTAATATCTCCTGAACAACACGTCCTAAAGAAACGCATTTGAAACTACAACAACAACATAATATGTTCGCATAGCTCGAGTTTTTTGAGCGTTAACAAAAAAGAGTTCAGGATGTTCAGTATCAGAAACGAAATGCATCCGATCAAGGGATATTGATTCAAGGGATATTGATGCTTAGGTAGTGAAAAACCTGTTAAAACTTTGGGCTTTTGAAATTAAAATTTATACTTTGTTTTAAAACACTGTAGTAGGTTCTTTCATTGAATTTAACCCATGGTTGACCTAGGTTTTTTTGAAAACTAGAAAAAGGTTAAGCTTGTAATGTGAGAGCTTAAATCAAAAGAAACTACAGGCGCAAATGGTCTCGACGCCAATTTTTTCAAGGCAGCTGGAGATTAGTTGAAAAGGGGCATGCACTAGCTGATCTGTATATGCTATCCTAAAAAAGGGAGACGATAGCTCACATCACAAGGTCTGTCGTTACAATCATTTAAATTTTACACGAAAATTTGACTGTCATCTATCATGTCCAGGGCTTTTATCGTTATGTTTAAAACAATTCATAATGAAATGACTAACGTCGCCACGACCTAAGCTATAGTCATTGCACATACCCAGTCTGCAACGACAATTTAATTCTCAAGCCACTCTTTATTTTCTTCTGCAGAAAATGTACGTTCCTTGATGAATCAGAAACCTTCATTCACATTCAATGGCCGAAATAAAAAGAGAAAAAACACCGCATATCCATCTTGAATCTCCAAATGTTCTTATTTATTAATGAACATCAGTTCAATTCAGCTTTTTGATTATATAGAAACGTAAAAAATAGAAAGACTTCATCAACAAAACTTAAATCGTATATATGTGCTTAAAAATATCTATAATTTAGAAGTGTACATACAATCATGATTGATTTCAACAAACTCATCATCGAGAGTACGTTTATAGTTAACAAATTTCTTTTTCAAATGGGAAAACACACGGGTTAGTGAGAAAGTCACTTAAAAACTAAACTAAACTATCAACTGAAGTCAAGCGCTTACTAATGATTAGTAAGACTTCAGCCATCTTTGGATTAATTTGTACACAGATGAGTGTGAGTAATAGGTCATTGCGTTGCTTCGTTTAGGAAATGAGTCCATCTGCGGTTCTTGTGTTAAACATGCACTGATCGAGTTCCTTATTCAAGTCTTCTTTTTTTACGTCTGGTTTATCTGAACCTATTGGGAAAATGCTGAGCTGAGCTGTACCGCGACATGGGCATAGCCAGAAGAGTACGCATCGCGAGGCTACGATGGTTGGGCCATGTAGAGCGGATAGACACAAACGCTCCGGCTCGTCGGGTGTTCGAAAGCACATTGCAGGGAAATCGCGGAAGGGGAAGACCTCGTCTTAGGTGGCGCAATCAAGTGGATGAAGACCTCAACCGGCTTGGAGTGCGAAACTGGAGAGAGCTCGCCCGAAATCGAAGTCGTTATAAAAGGATGTTGGTTGAGGCCCAGGTTCACCCCGAACTGTAATGTAAGTAAGTAAGTATTGGTGTCGAAGAACGCCCACCGAACGCAACACCGAAACAACAAACGAACAGAACTCACCGAACAGAACTTTTCATGTATGCAGCAACGCCACCTAGCCGAGAGTTGATAAGCTATACTTTACTTACTCGTCGTAGTTTGCGCTCACCACAATCGTTCATTTTGTTCGCCTTCTCACAGACGAATATGAACCTTTGAAAGCAACAGTCCTGTTAGTGCAAACTGCGGTAAGTAAATTAATTATGAACATATATAAAACCAACTCATTTGTATTTCTGTATCTTCTGATAGAAATAAAATACTACGTACTTATACTTTCTACTATTGAATTGCCTAGTATTATTTTCGAACACCACGACTGGGTCGCTGAAGGGACAAAGTTTTATTTCGCAAAGTTTATTTCGCAATTTGGAAGTTCCACTGCCGTGAACCTAAATTGCGATGGACTGCCGCCATTTTGAGTTTCATTGCCGCACAAAGAGACTGAAGTCTCATAATCCCTTTGCCGTGGATTAACTGCACGATTGCTTCCCTTGCCGAGAAGCAAATACGAGTTTCTTATAAATTGTTATTGGGTTAAATTGTTTTATGTGGATTTTAAGCCGTAAAATAAACTGCACATTGCCGCCATTTGCAAAGCACTAGGTTACAATTTTCTTGCCACTGTGGTGTTCCCTAGCTGCTATGCAACGTACACCACCGAGAAGAAGCCCTCGCCTAAAGCCTTCGGAAGAAATGCCAGAAAATATCAACATGGAAGTGAGTGCCAATGCCTTAGCTGCCCATGCCGCCGCATCAATTGGCGCTCCTTCACCAAAAGTTCCTGCAGTCGATGCAAACTCTAGTGCCGCCGCATCGCCTCCAAGTTCTTCACAAATAGTTTCCATGGCCAATGCTGAGGCATCGCCACTGGACAGTGTTCCTAATCCTACAACAAGTGCAACAAGCTCGTCGATTGCTTCCATAGCCACAGCAACGCAGTTTGAACGCATTTTAGAGGAATTGCAGAGGAAATTCAATGCCTTTGAGACTGAACTGAAGAATACTCAACTTAGGTTAGGTGAACGGGATCTACAGTGTCAGTCCTTGAGAGAGGCACTACAGAACAGGCCAGTGCCAACGGTTCCCTTGACAGTTACACAGTGGACACCACCGCTTTCCACTGTTGTACCACATGTTAAGCCAGTAAGTTTAGGCAATATGTACAATCAGTTTTCATCACAGCCAACGGTATCCGTCCAGCCATCGGTATCGTTCACTAACCCGTTACTGCTGTCACACAATTTAACCGGTTCAATGCCAAGCACAGCCAATCATCATGCAACAGTAAACAATAATGTTAGAATACAATCGCCATGGTATTCTCCACAACCTTTCACACCACATGCTGTTCCGAATTTTACGGGAAGCTGTAGTGGCACATCACAGCAACAATTTACTGCGCTTCGAAAACTTCACGATTTACCTGAATTCAGCGGTGCACCAGAAGACTGGCCCATGTTTTCGACAGCGTATGTCGAGTCTACTGCAGCTAACAACTATTCTTATTTGGAGAATAGTATGCGTCTACAAAGGGCGTTGAAAGGTGATGCGCAAAATGTGGTAAGGTGCATGATGATTCATGCCGACAACGTCAACCTGGTGATGGAGCAACTACATACTAGTTTTGGTCGCCCTGAAGAGCTAATAGACAGTCAGCTTCAACTAGTGCAGCAAATAGCTCCGATTAACGAAACATCTTTGGAAAAGTTGATTCCGTTTGCGGTGAAATCCAAAAATCTCGCAGTGTTCTTGTCGTCTATCAATGGCCAACATCATCTAGCCATCCCCACTCTACTGAAGGAGCTCATATCTAAGCTTCCCATGAGCCAAAGGATCGGGTGGGCTGGATATGCATCGCAGATACAGCCGTATCTTACTGTAGTCGATTTCAGCAACTGGTTGAGTGGAGCCGCAAGCTTGATTTCAGTGGTACAAGATACAAGGAGTACCGTGAGTCAAAAGGTTCCAGAACCAAAACGTCGTTCAGTTCTTCACGCAGCCGAGGGTCAACCAGCAGATGCATTCAAGTGTCCAATCTGTCAGAGCCGTCACAAAATAGTTGAATGCAAACGATTCTTGGAGTACAGTGTGAGCGAAAGGTGGACTCAAGCCAAACGTTGCCGATTATGTTTCACATGCTTGGATGTGGGACATGCTCTTCGAAACTGCCGCCGACGTCGAAGATCTTGTGGCCTTGACGGATGCCAAAGGAGTCACCACCAATTGTTGCACGAGTCAAGGCAGCCAGCCTCCACGGTTGCACCAGTGCCGCGTGCACAACAACAACAAGTCAACGATACGGGGGCGAGGATGTCAAACAGAGAAGCAGTTCTAAACTGTTCAGCCAGATCAGTTAAGAAAAGCAAGCTTCTTTTCCGAGTGCTGCCAGTCACTTTATATGGGCCTTTAAAGCGAATCGACACTTACGCTCTTCTGGACGAAGGATCTTCAATAGCGATGATGGATAGCACCCTTATTGAAGAACTTGGATTGAGTGGCCACCAAAGCAGGTTAGATCTCCAATGGTTTGGAGGAAGAGCCGCCCAAGAACCTGCAACTGTGGTCAACATGCACATCAGTGGTGCTAACATAAAAAGGAAACACGTTCTTCGCAACGTCTATGGTGTCTTCAACCTTCGTCTACCGATGCAAAGCCTGAACGAGAGTGACTTACGTGGGGATTCGAGATGCTTTAAGTCACTGCCAGCCCTTCCATATACTGACGTCACACCTCAGCTACTCATTGGCTTAGACCACTGCCACCTGGGTCTGCCAAATGATACAGTTCAGCTCCGAGAAGGAGGACCATATGCTGCCCATACAGAGCTTGGATGGGTCGTATTTGGCCCAACTAAAGGACACATGCCACCGATGACGTCATGTCTGCTGATCGATACAAATGATGCCCTTCACGAAGTAGTAGCCGATTACTTCAGCACGGAAAGCTTTGGGGTGCGGCCAGCACCAGTGGTAGAAACCGAAGACGAAATACGTGCTGGTAGCATATTGCAGTCAACTACAGTCAGGGTAGATGGAAGATTCCAAACCGGACTTCTTTGGAAGCGTGATGACTTCGAGCTTCCTGACTCCTATGCTATGGCAAAGAAGAGACTCACTAGCATTGAGCGCAAGATGAGGAGGGATGAAACATTTGCTGCCGCCTACAACGAGATCATCAACTCATATGTCATCAAGGGTTACGCCCGCAAACTGGAACCAACAGAAGCCGCCATAACAGGACCTAGGACGTGGTACCTTCCACACTTTGCCGTGGTGAATCCTAACAAGCCAGATAAACTTCGCCTGGTCTTTGATGCCGCCGCTACAGTTGATTAGATTTCACTTAATTCGTGTTTGCTAAATGGACCACAGCAATACCAACCGATGCCATCAGTCCTGTCTAACTTCCGAGTGCGTGCCATTGCCGTGTGTGGAGACATACGTGAAATGTTCCACCAAGTGCTCATTCGACCAGAGGATAGGGACTCACAGAGATTTCTCTGGCGTCAAGGCATTGACGATTTTCCACCAGACGTATACGAAATGCTAGTGATGACATTTGGCGCTGCTTGCTCGCCTTGCGCGGCTCAATATGTCAAGTCTATTAACGCCCTGCAGCATCGAGAAACCAAAGCCAGAGCAGTGAAGTCTATCTTGCAACACCATTACGTGGACGACTTTGTGGACAGCTTCGAGTCAATAGATGAAGCCATCAGAGTCTCTAAGCAAGTTCGTGAAATACATAAGGAGGCTGGATTTGAGCTAAGAAGCTTTAGTTCTAATTCACAAGAGGTACTGAGAGCCCTGGAGTGCGAATCTGAATCCAAGATGGTAGGAGTTGCGAACGTGCCGACGATTGAAGGGAGCCTGGCCACAGAAAAGGTACTTGGTATGTTTTGGCAGCCATTAAGTGACACCTTCAGATACCAGTTGAAGTTTCATCGAGTCGATCTAGAGATTATTGCCGGAAACAGACGTCCTAGTAAAAGAGAGCTCCTGAGTGTCATCATGTCGGGGTTTGATCCACTTGAATTTCTGGCTAACTTCTTGATCAGTGCGAAACTATTGATGCGTGAAGTTTGGAGGTGCAATATGCTTTGGGATGAGCTATTACCTAGCAGCATCAATGCAGTCTGGAACAAGTGGTGTAAGATGTTGAGCCAAGCTGTCGAGATTCAGATCCCACGCTACTACTTCCTGCACACTTTGCCAACGCAGCTCCAGCTTCACATCTTTGTTGATGCGAGTGAAGAAGCATTTGCCGCCGTGGCGTATAGGAGATCTGAGAGTCTAGATGGAAAAATAGCCGTTGCATTTGTTTGGGCCAAGACTGAGTGCGCACCATTAAAGCCGATGACCATCCCACGCCTCGAGCTCCAAGCTGCCGTTCTTGGAACTCGCTTGATGCAGACTGTGTTAATCGTGTGATTGACTAATAAGTAATGCCCTGACTTGCAAGTCAGAACCTGTATTTATTGATAGGTATTGAAACGGTACATACTATGGTGTGACTTATCTATGTACATTTTACATAAGGTTATTATATAATATTGCGAATGCAATTAGTGTTGCCAATGGCTTACAGCACATCCTCCTTTTCAGTATTGATAGCGATCGACTGGTTTTACCTGGCGGCCGTATCGGGTTTGATAGATTTTGCTCTCGGTATTTGGTGAAGACGACGACGATGACGGTTGCGGAATCGATGATGACAATGACGAAGGTGGCGATGATTCTGAGGTGCTTGATAACGAGGGCATATTTGATGGTGAAGAAGGAGATGCAGTTGCTGAAGATGGCAGAGTCGGCGAATATGTTTTCTCTGCTGACGGAGCTGGTGGTAATGGCATTAATGGACTCTGTTGTTCGAAAATCTCTGCTTCTTCAGTTATTTCTCCCATCCGATGGGCTCTAGTAAGGTGGAAGCTATTACGACGCAATTTTCCTGTCGGAGTTTCGATGATGTAAGAGCGAGGCTGTTTTGTTTTCTCTCGAACAGTAGCCCACACTCATTTATCACGTACCCAAACCAATTCACCGGGAACTAGATCGTTTTTTAGATGGGCACGGTGTCTCTGGTTGAAATTCTGTGTTTGTTTGTGGATTCTTTTATCCTCCTTTACTTTAAGGTCGTTGTAATCAACGGTTTTTGATTCATAGCGTTGAGGAATCATGGGCAAAGTCGACCTGATTCGACGGCCCATCAGAAGCTCTGCTGGGCTGTAGCCGTTTGATAACGGGCTGGCGCGGTACTCCAATAGCGCTTTGTATGGGTCGGAGTTTTTCTTGAGCTGGAGTTTGGCAATCTTCACTGCTGCCTCTATAAACCCGTTACTTTGTGGGAAATGAGGGCTGGATGTAATATGGCGAAATCCATAGTCCCTCGCAAACTGGGAGAACTCCGAAGTGTGAATTGGTTCAAACTGGGTTCCGTTGTCACTTCTTACAAGCTCTGGAACTCCGTGGCGGGCAAAAACTGATTTGCAATGATTTATTACCACACCAGCCGTCAGTCTGTCAAGCAACGCAACCTCAAAGAATCTAGAAAAGAAATCGGAAATGATCAAGTACCATCGCCCTTTGCATTTGAAAAGATCCATAGCTACCTTTTGCCGTGGACGTGTTGGAAAGTCCGATGGCAATAAATTTTCCCGCACTCCCTTCGTCTCTTGGATGCAAATACTGCATCTGCTGATCATTTCGGCTATCTCTGTAGCCAGACCAGGCCACCAGACGGACTCCCTTGCCCTGGCCCTACATTTTGTCACCCCTTGGTGGCCAGCATGGAGTCTGCTAAGAATGTCTTGTCGCATAGATGCGGGAATTATGAGACGGCAGCCTCTCATCAGCAAACCGTTCTCGTTGGCAATTTCATCTTTGACCGTGTAGTATGGTTGTAGAATTTTTTCGACTTTTTCCTTCTCTGGCCAGCCTTTCAATGCATAGGAAGCGATTTTGCGAAGAGTTAAATCGCTTTGCTGCTCGGTCCATATTTCTTCCAGCTTTAAATCCGATGCAGGGATATGCGCAACTACCAGGTGGTCAGATCCTTACCTGGAGTATAAAAAATTGTGAAATCGTAGCGCATCATCCTCATTCTTAAGCGCTGCAGACGTGGAGTGAGGTCACCTAGGTTCTTTGTTGTAAGGATTGGCACAAGGGGTTTGTGATCGGTTTCTAGATGAAACCTTATGCCAACAATAAAATCTTGAAATCGTTCACAAGCCCAAGTGAGAGCCAAAGCTTCCTTCTCGATCTGGGCGTAGCGTTTCTCGCAATCGGTCAACGTCCTAGAAGCATAAGAAATTGGTTTCAACTTACCATCGTGCTGTCTTTGACGTATGATAGCCCCGATGCCATACGAAGAGCTGTCAGCCGATATAATTGTCTCTTTGTCACTGTCATAAATTGCCAGAACAGGCTCGCTGGTCAAGATATTTTTAACTTCTTTGAATGCCTTCTCCTGCATTATGCCCCATGTAAATGCTTGGTCCCTTTTTAGCAGTTCGTTTAACGGTTGCAGTATATCCGACAGTCTCGGTGTGAATTTGCCGAGGTAATTGATAAGGCCGATAACCATACGAGTTTCGTGAACATTTTTCGGTCGTTCCATGTTAACGATGGCCGAAATACGATCGCCATCTGGATGCACGCCTTCTTCATCAAGAATGTGTCCGAGGAACTTGATGCGTTTGACACAGAACTGGCACTTAGCTTCGTTTAAGGTAACACCTGTCGTTTGAAGACGTTGCAGAACTAATCGTAGCCTGTTGTCGTGTTCGTCAACTGAACTGCCCCAAACAAGGATATCATCCATTTGGCAAAGAGTTCCTTCCAATCCCCGGAGAATGCTGGACATTCTCTTCTGATAGTGTTCTGGAGCAGATGTTATACCAAACGGTAGCCGCTTGTAACAAAACCTCCCGAATGGTGTGATGAAAGTTGTTAAAAGTTTTGACCCTTCAGTGAGTTTAATTTGCCAAAATCCACTGTTTGCATCCAACTTACTGTTCAGGTTTACCCACCAGCTCACGTTGCTGCCGCTTAACGGCTTCACTCTGTCTCACTTGTTGAACGGCTTTCTCGAGCGTTAGGGTATTGTCCATTTGCAGCTTTTCAGAAAGCTTGCGGTCTTGGACTCCAACCACAATGCGGTCGCGAATAAGTTCATCATGTAGGCAACCAAACTCACAGTGTTCGGCCAATGCATACAGCGAAGTAATAAACGTATCCACTGGTTCGCCTTCTTCTTGCTCCCTTGAATTAAACATTGCACGCTCGTAAATGACATTTCGACGGATAACGAAGTAACTGTCAAATTTGTCTATAACGACATTGAATTTTTTAGAGTCAGCATCATTTAATCCAAAGGAAAGCAGAATGTCTTCGGCTTGACTGCCCATGATCCCACCGCTGCCACCATGTGTTAATCGTGTGATTGACTAATAAGTAATGCCCTGACTTGCAAGTCAGAACCTGTATTTATTGATAGGTATTGAAACGGTACATACTATGGTGTGACTTATCTATGTACATTTTACATAAGGTTATTATATAATATTGCGAATGCAATTAGTGTTGCCAATGGCTTACAGCACACAGACCATCATCGAAGAACACATCACCTTAAGTATCAACCGTTGTGTTCTATGGACTGACTCCAAAACAGTCGTCAAGTGGATTGGATCGCAAAACCGCCGCTACAAGCCGTTTGTAGCCCACAGGGTCGCTGAAATCCTTGCCGCAACCGATGTGTCCAATTGGAGATGGATACCTACTCAGGAGAACGTCGCTGATGAAGCAACTCGATCGAACTGCCAGATCGACTTTAGCCCTTCATCAAGATGGTTGACTGGACCAGGTTTTTTAAAACAAAATGAAAGCCTGTGGCCTGCTGACTATGCTAATGTCAGTCATAATGAGGATAAGGAAGACGAAGAACTTCGCCCGCAGTTCGCTCTACTTACCGTAAGTAACGAATTCATAAAATTTTCCGACTTTTCCTCTCTTTTAAGGCTGAAAAGAACGATCGCATATGTCATACGATGCGTTCGTCGGTTCCGCAAACAAACTGATAACGTCAATGGTCTGACAGTAGAGGAACTTTATGCTGCAGATGTTGTGCTATGTCGCCGCGCACAAGCTGAGGTTTATGCAGCCGAAATCAGCCAAATCAAAGATGGTCAATTCCTGGCCAAAGGAAGTTCTTTGAGTAACCTATTCCCGTTCGTCGATGAGGAAGGTGTCCTACGTGTCAGTGGTCGGATCGATGCAGCCAGCTGGCTTCCGCATGACACAAGACGACCGATCATATTGCCGCCTGATCATGCGTTCACTGAACTGGTAGTGACACATCATCACTCCAAAATGAAGCACCAGAACGTTGAGACCACTATCTGTGAAATCCGTCGTCTCTATTGGATCCCACGCCTTCGACAAGTTTTGCGCAAGATCATTGCCAGATGTTGCTCGTGCAGACTGGAACGAGCTAAGCCCGTAGCACCATTGATGGGACCGCTGCCTGAAGATCGTTTGACGCCGTATGTCAGACCATTTACATATACCGGTCTGGATTATTTTGGGCCACTCACAGTCGCTTTTGGACGTCGAATAGAGAAGAGATGGGTGGCATTGTGTACATGTCTTACTGTTCGTGCCATACACCTAGAAGTCGCTTGTGACCTGTCAACAGATGCATGCATCCTAACAATCCGTAACTTCATCAACCGACGAGGAGTGCCCGTCCGTATCCGAAGCGACAATGTAAAGAATTTCGTCGGCGCTGACCAGCAAGCGAAACGTTTCGATGAGGTGTTTGACTGCAGCCGTATTCAAAATGAGTTATCAGCCAAGAATGTTGAATGGGTTTTCAACTGTCTTAACAACCCGTCTGAAGGAGGTATCTGGGAACGTATGGTCCAGTGCTTGAAGAAGGTACTAAGACACACACTGAAAGAAGTATCACCCCGCGAGCATACGTTACAATGCTTGATCATCGAAGCGGAAAATGTCGTGAATTCACGACCCCTGACGCATCTACCAGTTTCCGTTGAGCAGGAAGAGCCACTCACGCCAAATCACTTCCTTCTGGGAACAGCAAACACTGCCCAAACGCCAAGTGGAAGTGAGCCATTTAAGAAGCAGTGTACCCTGGGAAAGCAATGGCGAATCGCCCGCCAGCTCCGAGACAGGTTTTGGAAGCGCTGGATCCTGGAATACCTACCAACTTTGACGCGAAGAGCCAAGTGGTGCCAAATGACAGAGCCGTTGAAGGAAGGAACCTTGGTATTCATCTGTGACACGAACTTGCCAAGAAAGCAGTGGTGCCGAGGAAGAGTGGTAAAGGTCTATCGGGGCGTAGATGGCGTGGCAAGACGAGCTTATTTCCACACAGAGTCTGGAGTGTTACGCCGCCCAGTTTCTAAGTTGGCCGTTCTTAACGTGAATAGCCGAGAGATGATAAGCTATACTTTACTTACTCGTCGTAGTTTGCGCTCACCACAATCGTTCATTTTGTTCGCCTTCTCACAGACGAATATGAACCTTTGAAAGCAACAGTTGTGGGAGTGCAAACTGCGGTAAGTGAATTAATTATGAACATATATAAAACCAACTCATTTGTATTTCTGTATCTTCTGATAGAAATAAAATACTACGTACTTATACTTTCTACTATTGAATTGCCGAGTATTATTTTCGAACACCACGACTGGGTCACTGAAGGGACAATTGGGAAAATGAAAAAATTTTATTAAAGAAAACACAAATAAGAGAAAAGCGAATAGCTTTCTATCGACTTTGGACTGTTTTTACCTATTTGATGTCCATCTCGAGCGCTTCCACGACCACGGCTGCGGTTTCGACCGCGTCGTTTTTGCTGCTGTTGTTGGCCCCCACTGCCATTACATTGGCCTCCTCTAGGTGCAGTTTCTCTTTGTGCACTACGCCCACGGCGTCCCTTTCACGCAAAGTTGCACGACCACGTAGAGCTCCCCTATGTTTGTTTGTAGCTGCAGCGCCACCAGATCTTGGCTGGTGCATTGTTCCTCTGTTAAATTCTGTTGTCGGTGAGACTCTTTGAACGACCAAGTCCTCGAATACGTCCGCGTGAATCATTGCCTCTTTTAGAGACTTGCATATTCAATTTCTGATTGGATGCAGCTCTAGGTAATCTTTGATTATTGAACATTCCCTTGGGACGGCTTAATCTATTTTGTTCATCCTGAAATTGCACGCGAACGACTTGCCGATCGAGTTCTAGCTATTGGACGTCTACCTAAGCGACCAATATAGCTGAACATAGCGCAACTATAAAAAAAAGTTTATTGATTATTTTAGTATTACCAAAAACACAAAAAATTAAAAAAGCTTACCAAAATCTCAATGAACCAAGAGCAACCGCGAAATGAAAATAGAAAAAAGACTTTTGTTTTGACAGCGTGTTCTGTCAAGTTGTCACTTTTTTCCCGGTTGTGTTTTAGTACTGCTTGGTTAATTTTCTCCAATTTTCCCACGTTGTTAGCGCATAATTACCGCACAATCACCTCAAGTTGAGATAATTATGATGAAAGATTTTGTATGGGTATCGAAGTCAATTATGACCTAATTTTGAAAATTTGGTCAAAATCATCTCATTTGCCCTAGTGAAAACGTAGTGTAACATATTCATCTTCATTTTGACATTCTGTTAGTGACGTATTACAGAGATCACGCAGCAGACCAACTCGGCGTGTCAGCCCAGAGTCGTCGAATGCTGATGACAGCTTACTCCATACTTCTTTAGCAGTGCGAGCCTCTTGTATATGCACATAATTGGTTGGATTAAGTGAGAGGATAATCTTGGTTTTTGCTTTAGTATCTCGTTTCGGATCTAATTCGGCGTCTGATTCTACACAGTCCCACAGATCTTCATGTTGTAGGTATGTTTGCATTGCAAACCGCCAAGTTCCGTAGTTTTCACGATCAGGTAGCTTTTCAATGAGTGCAAGTTGATTATTACTTGCCATTTTCGATTACTTCACTCAGTTTATGCTCGAACACCTTGCAAAAAAGTATTGAAACGAAAAAGAAAAGAGTCACGTTGCTGTTTTGAGGTTATATGAATATAAAGAGTATTTTATTCCTGTTTTCAATTATAGATTTCGCACTATCTTTATTTCTGAGCTTCTCTGGGCCCATAACCTGATGGAATTCAAACAAGAAATACTTTTATGTATTTTATCAAATAGTTTTACTTCAGGATAAAGTTGAAAAGCATACAGCCACTACGATAGGTGTGTTTTTTTGCACGCGTATATACGCTTGTTCAAATTTTTGCATGTTAAAAACAACAACAAAATAAGCGAATAGCGAGGATAAACATCTACGTTTATTTCTGAGGCGAATATAAACTGCAAGTGCTACCAAGATGGTGTAGATGAATTTTTGGAAATGTCAAAAAATTCATTCAAAATTCATCCGTTTTACAAAGCAAATAAAAACAAATTCCCTCTCAAGCACAATTAAAAATGGCGGAGAAGGAACAAGAGTAAGATCTTTGTCATTCAAAAAATCAATAAAATTTATTTTACAAATCATTTTTAATAGCAAAAGAAAGACTTGGTCGAGAGAAGAGACCCTCGGGCATCAAAGGACCACCATCAACTGACAAACTGGGTCCAGTTTTAAAACTTGCTAAATCGCCGCCGTATTAATAAGCGCGGAATAGCTGGGTTAGGCCTTATTCCATGGATTAAGTGGAAAATGGTATAATGGTAACTTTAATTAAATGGAAAATGGTATAATGGTAACATAATCCATGGAATAAGGCTTAACCCAGCTATTCCGCGTTTATTAATACGGCGGTAGCTACAAATGGACTTCCAAGAGCATGAGTTGTCTGAGAATGTTTCAAGAACTTATCGTACGTTTCTTGATCCATTCCTCCGCGCTTGTGCAAAATTTGTAACTGAAACTCCAGGATTAAAACACCTGGAAACGAACGAATTCCGTTGACACTCGAAGCTTTTACGGTCTCAAAATAAAATTATTCAACAAAAATAAAAACAAAAACAAGTTTGTAAAGAACGTTTTTATTTTTTTATCGTGGACACATAGCATGACGTCCCTCATCGACTGGTAAATTAACTCCGGTCGTAAAACGCACTGTCACTGGCTAAAAAGGTTATAGCAGCCGCAACTCACAACCTCGTCAACATTTCCTGGACGTTGAAGATCGTGTGTTTGTTTACACTTTTCTAGAAAATTTTGGTATGTCTATTCGTCCATGCCACCTCTTTGGGTAGCTCTGTTGCAATGACTCGTCCCTTGTTCAAATGCTGTGCCATGCATAGAAACACTGTTTTAAGCAGAGTTCTTCCGAATACTAGGGACGTGTCGAAATGTCTCAATGAATTGCAGAAACCCGACACATTGCAAAAGACCAGCCAACGAGTGTAATTGATTTTTGTACGTCGAAAGAGATACAAGTACACTTTCTTAGTATCTTCATCTTCTACACGCTGCATACTCATGAAAAAATTTTCCATATCAATTATGGCTGCTACCAGCTCTTTGGGTAGCCCTGTTGCAATGACTCCAGGGTTTACCGAGTTCACTCGTACATCTTTCGGAGCTAATTTAAGAGCAACACATTTTGTAAATTGATCAATTGACGTCTTTGAAATGTTGTATGCAAGAACACCAGGAAATGAACGCAGTCCACAAACGCTGGAAACAAGCATTTTCGTTATATCGTCCCGACGCTGACAAAGTGCAAACAAGGAGGTTTGTTTTTTTGAGATCCAGCATTATTCTTCACTTCAATTTTCCTTTCGATTTTGCCCTCCTCTTTACCGATTTTAATGCCTCTTTCTTCGCCAATCCTGATGACTATTTCAGTCAAATCTGTATCTGTATTCAAGAAAGGCTCTTTCTTTGCGTAGATCCATTGTTCTTTCTTCACACGCTAATGGATGTTTTTCATTCCAGCTAAACTTGTCTAATTCATCGTAGGCTTACTTTTTTATTGGTGCTTTTACTGATATTTTCCTTAGTTCTCTTCCGTAGTCCGCTTCTTCAAACATAAAAGATCAATTATAAAAAATAACATACATATTACAAATTGTATGATATACCTTCATGCTGTTTTTCCACAACCGCCATCGTAGTCTACAGTCATAGAGGAATTAAGAAATAATCAATAAATAAATAAATAAGAGGAATAAAATATTTCCTTTGTTTCTACAGAGTAGAGTGAGCAAAAAGAAAGGACAACTGTCAAATAGACTGTGAGATGCTAGTGTTGCTAGACGTAAAATTCTAAATTACATTTAACACGATATATTTGTAAAATTACCTTTTTACCTTTTCATCATTACTTGGGAGCGAGCTGTATACTTGGGCTGCTACCGGCGGACTGATGATTTTCCATCATTTGGCTGCCCTATTTATACTCATTTTAGGCCGTGTCCGAATTGGGTTAAAATCTTCTACCACTGGTTAAATTTTGACGTCTGGTTAAAATGGGATCAATTTTTAATTTTTGCTGTCCGAACTGGGTTAAAATTAAATGGGTTAAATGGGATATTTAGTAAAAATTCCCCCTAGATTTAAGAAATTTCCCTATCTTTTTTTGTGTATCGTTATTCCAATACATAAATATTTTAGACAAAATCCAGCTTGAAATGTATTAAAATACAAATTTGGGTCAAATGAAATAGAATAATTTTAAATTCATTTACTTTTGTAGGTTTTGCATCAATTATATCCCCCATCATTAGGAACAAATCCTATTGTGTATTGCTTGTTAATGAAGTCTGCGAACACTAGTTCTCAGCTGTTAAATGTCAACAATAATGAAAAAAAAACTAAACACCCAATTCGTATTAAATTTCATCAATTTTGTTTTTTATATTGAATTTGTTGAAACTTACATTTACAGTATTGTTTTCCAGAAGATCTTGGTTTTCTTGTTCGTCGCTCCATCGTTGCGCTTTGAAAAATAATTTCAAGTGTAGTTTTTTTCTTTCTTGAGAAACGTCAAAATTTAACCACTTGTGTCAAAATTTAACCTGGTCTGGAGCAGGGTAATTTTTAACCCATTTTATTCACCACGCTAGTGTCAAAATTTAACCAGACGTCAAGTTTTAACCCACATTTTAACCAATTCGGACACGGCCTTAATGCTCACTGCCGTGTGCAGCCCATATAAAACTAATGCATGGTGAAATTGCCATGCTGCTGCTTAAAACGAACAACAATGCGATTACCTCATCACAGCTTAACCATATGTGCTTTCGTCGCTGCAGTGTCGTGTGCAGCCCATAAGCAGTGAACGTTGTTGCTCACCATTAAGCTACATGTGTGTATTCTGCTTGGTACACAGCTGTTGTCGTCTATAGCACAGCCTACCTCACTGTGGTATACCTCAGTACCATATTCATTGACATAATAGATATGGACTGCTAGTGAAACGTCATATCCATACAAAACCCTAAAAGCAAAGCGGTCCCTGCGACACTTCGCCACTGAAAGGATAGTGGCAGAATAATCGTGATTTTCCGCTATGGCCATCTATCGTTTTCCGAGAAGTAACGAGAAAAGTTACCAATTAACAACGGATGTCTCTCTGCTTTTGTCATCTTATGTCAATGCTGTTGTCGTGCTACCATTCGGATGAAAAATTTTTTTTTAAATTTAATTGGTCAACAAATTATTTGTCGAGTTGCATTGCATTACAGTCAGCGCTCTAAGTCGGTTGAGGTCTACTTCCACTTGATTGCACCTGGATGATGATCTTGGTTCGAAACATATCCCGTTTTCATATTACTTTCGTCTTTTTTACAGATTGCCGCATCAAATTATGTCCCATGGACAGATATTCGCTGCTCAGAAGCAGTTCTGGAAAGCAGCTAAACAGAGTGGCAATACAAACACCGATATGAATCTCTTAACAGAGCTCCACGTAAGTTCTTTATCTATTAACAATCAACGTCTAAATATTTCAATCCTTTTCTAGCATGCCGTTGAAATCGAATAGAAACAAGATGAAACTGAAAATAAAAAACTCCTCAGCTCTTTGTGAGTTAAGTGAAAAAAATTGTAAAATGGCTCGTGTCGTACCAAGCAAACTGCTCGCAAAGCTACTGGATGAAAGGAGCCAAGAAAACAATTCGCTACTAAAGCAGCTGGTAAAAGTGCTCTAGCAACCAGAGGTGTTAAGAAGCCACATCGTTACCGCCAAGGAACTGTTGCTCTTCGTGAAATTCGTCGTTATCAAAAGCATACGTTTGCAAGCTTGAATTATCTTATCGTTTAGGTACTGCATGAATACCAAAGTGAATGTTTAAAATTTAAAGGTTTGTGCTACTTGAGATGGATAAATATAAATTGAATATTATTTTAGTCAAACCGATCAATTTATTCATAAGGACATTATTGTTTAGGCTTAAATATAACGGTATATATCGTTAATCTTTAAACAAAATATTCATATACGAAGTATAGTAGAAACATGTTTAATGTTTGTTTAATTTCATTTTCATTTGACTTTCCAATGAAAAATTCATCTTTTCGGAAGTATGTACATATTCTATCCAAAGTTATATGTACATTACTCGTATCGGAATGCAACGCTTGCAGTTGATGGATGTAATACCCCTATTATGGATGACAACTCAACTGAAATTGGGTTGTCTTCTCATATATATAACACGGGCACACAACCCAATTTTCAGTTGGGTTGTCATCTGTAATAGGGGTGTAAATCTGCACAAGAAAATGAAAATACTGGATAATAAGATCAGTGTGGAGGATCAAACTGAAAACATCACAAATACAAATTGCGAGTTCTGAAATAAGATGACAATTGTGAATGAAACTGTTTAGAGTAACGCTTTTCCAAAACCAAAATGTTGGAATAGTAAGCTAGGAATCAGAGCTGTAAAAGAATGCATTCACTTGGTAATGCATTGCAAAAAGTCACATTCATTTAACTGAATATTTTAAATCGATTTACATTCCTCATCGCAGTACTTTAACTTTCAAAAATAAGTCAAAGTAAATTTTGAAGTCTTAAGAGAACCAATCGTCTAGATCAGACAAAAGATTTAAAATCAAAATAATGCAATACTTTTAAATTGGTTACAATCTTGGAAGTTTCTTAAAAGTCTTAGGGATGGAAAACTTTATTATTATTATTATTTTTACTATCAAAAATACTTTTGATAACCTCATCAAGGTTCTTAAACCAATTTGGCGCCTTCCTTCTTGCCAGAATCAATTAGTCCTTAAATTTTCTTCATCTGTGGTAGTTGAGTTTGATATTTCCTTCCGCGTTATTGCAGCAAGGGCTGACAAGTTGTCATAACATTTTCTCTCAAATTGTTTTAAGGTTTTGAGAACATTTTCGTTTGTCTGGTTTGATCGATCGAATATGGAGTGTATTTCTGCAGCCCATTGCTGCTGCGAGACTGTTAGGACCACTTGATTGGGATGATCTGAAATATAAAAAAAAAAGAAAAATTTTATTAACATTGTTTTGAGGTCTAAGCATGTATTCACCTTCAAACCATTGATAGCGTTACTTAGCTGGATAGCATTGATATCCAAGTTTCATAAAACGCTTGACTGCTAAAAACATTGCTTCTTCGACTTCACTCAGCCACTCCTCAGCAGCTCCGCCTTAAGTCCATTTCCGAATAGTTATTTTTCTCCCTCTGGTGAGAGCATTGCAATAATATCATCCGTCGGTACCAATTTTGCGCCATCACCACTATCCTTCCGGCCGAATTCCAATTTGGAAATAGCATCAAAACACTTCCTTAAATGAGGCTGAACTGCTTATGGCACTCTTTTTTGTGCAAGTATCTCAAGAAGCTCATCATTGCAGAGAAAATAAAATCTAAGAAGAACATTATAAATAATCATGTAAGAATAAGAAGCACATTATCAGTATACCTGGGAAAAACAACTCTTTTCACTTCCAAATAAGCTTCAAGGCCTCTTGTTATACTGTCCAATATCCTGTTGTGTTCTCTGAGAGCATTGTACGTGTCTACATTTGTCATTACTGGCAAGGCGAGGAAAACTTTTAAAGCATTTCTCATTATTTCCTTGAAACTGCGATCAACACCGGTAAACATTTTGGCCTCATTAGGAAATTTAGTAGAACAATTTTCCACAGTACCTAATAAACAATTTAATAAAAAATAGCATCAACACACCAAACAATAACAAAAATTCTCCGAAAAATTTGGAAGTTGGCAACCCTATGAAATACTATGGCATTTCATACATTCCAAACCTAACTGATAAGATAAACCTCAACCATATAATTAAGAGAGAAAATGTGACATTCGCTCATAAACCAAACACAACAATTAGACAACTGTTCACCAACACAAAAACAAAAAATAGAAAAAGAACAACAACATGACATCATTTATAAAATTGGGTGCAATGGAAATGAATGTATAGGTCAAACTTCAATTCAGACATTTATCATAGAAATTTTACATTTAAACTGTTGAGCAAATAAAAACCTGGCTGAATTCTCACGAACATACTTGATCAACAATGTTCATATTTTACCAACAATTCAGAACTGTTGACGAAACACAAACGTTGTTAAAGTATCACGGACATGTATAATTCTAGTATCACAACCGTTGTTGGTTAACAATGAAATCGAAAATGACGTTGTTGATTTGAGCAAGGAAAATTGTAGCATTTAAATAAATAAAATGAAAATGCCAGCTTGTTCAATTTAAGTATGTTCGTGCTTGACGCAAAAACAAACAAGCTTCATGTTTGATTTTACCAAGGTTTTTCTTTCGGTGTAGCTGTTAGAATTGCTTCGGACCAAAACTTCTTTTCGAGACCACTTGAATTCAACATAGTTCTGGCTTTTTCTACATGAGTTCTGTTAAGTCGCTCAGCCACGGAGTTCAATTCAGGATTATAAGGAACTGTATAATTCAACTGAAAGCCTCTTGCTTTGCAAAACTGCTTGAAATCGTTTGAAATATACTCGCCGCCATTATCTGCTTTTAGTCTTGCAACCTTACATCCATGGGAAGCCTCTGCACTTGAAACAAATTTTTCGTTCAATGCAATAGGGCTTGTGGCGAACCTCCTCAAACTTTGCCAGGAGGACGCCATCTACTGGTCACTCGAAACTATTCGTCGTCGTCTGTTCTCCCTCAAACTTCGGAATTTCCACACAGAGAATAGACAACCTAATAAAACGATTAAGAGGACGAATAGGTTTGCACCCTTCGCCTTCATAGCTGCAAATCTATTCTCCTGGAAATCTAATTCAACTGCGCATTAAACGATAAAATCGTTGAAATTCAAATTGGACGCCACACAGTTTAATTCCAACAATCCTGATAGCAACACCTTCTACAAGCAGCAGTTTTCTTTTTCATGATACATAAATATATACTTATATCCTAACTTATTATCAGTTAGTTAGTTTATTTATTCATTTGTTATTAAGTTAGTGTTAGTGTTTTTGTTAGCTAATAAAAAACAAGTGTACACTGTGTGTACCAACAAAGTGACGTGTATTCATTTATTGTGTGTCTCGTCATAGTTAGAGACCACAGGCTTTTCGCGATAATGGGTGCGTTCGAAAAAAATGGGTAGCATAACTAGGATACCTTTGTATCCGGGTAAGTTTTCGAACGACTAAGATTAGGTATCTGTCAAATCAGACTAATTTACTAATTTAGACTAATTAGGAGCACCATATTTAAAATTTAAGTTTACAAAAAACAATTTTGCAACAAAGCAATATGACAGAAAGCAAAACAAAAGATGTGTTTTTTTACTGAAAATTCGCACGAAATGCACCGAAAGTCGGTGAAAGTCAGTCAAATGTCGTTCCAGCACAGCGATTTTTCACAGCAGTGCACAAAAAAGAGTGCTCACGAGAGAGTAAAAAATTTCCCCACCCTGTGAATTTCTGCCACCTAAATTTCTGTGGACAGAAATCGTGCACAGCCAAAACAAATACAACAACTGTCAAACTGACATTTTTCCAAGCGTTGCTCCGAAAGTCTTGTTCGAGGCGTTTCTTTACTTTTAGGACAATTACGCTCTTTCAGAGAGTTTCTGAGCATTTCTGAGAGAATTTTACCCCCACTCCTTAAAATATGACAGATTGTGAATTTCTGTGCACAAAGTAAAGAAACAGACCTAAAAAATGAATCCAAGTCAGCTGTTCTCAAATTTCAAAATTGGGTAGCTTGCTATACCATGATTTTAAAGGTACCTTTGGATCGCTTTCCCCTCAAAAGATGTTTTGCAGTTTCACAGATGTTTTCACTTCACAGCTTCACAGATCGGGAATTGACCCCCTGCTTTTTAACATGTCACAACAAATGTCACGAAAGGAATCTAGTTCGTCTTAGGTAAAAATCCGAACGCCCCCAATGTCACTGTCAAAAGAGAGAGAAAAAAAATTGACAGCTGAATTTACTTGTATGAAAACATTGTTGGCGGTACTAGGCAAAAACATAAATTAGTTTCAGAATTGTAATTTAGTGAAATGAATTTGAAGTAAAAAGATTGAAACAGTGTGTATATCGAAATTGCGAACTCTTAAGAACAAAATAATATAAAAGTGTTATAAAATACCCTTGAGTTGTTGTGTGAAACAGTGTTCAAACTGGTTCATACCATGCAGTGAACACAGAAAACTGTAGACTTCAGTTTTCCACGACTGTGGAATAGAACTCCTAGACTGAAAAATCGCTAAGAGGATAGGCGCATGCCGTTGTTGGCTCCTACCAAACATCTGAACATTAAATTGGCTTGTTTCTGTTCCACACATTTCATTTCAGGTACCTACATGGTTAGGTATAAGGTATATTAGGTGCTTGATTATAGTAAGAACACCTAGTAAGAACAATCTAAATACAGATTGGGTATTGTTTATATAGATTTCTGAATTTTTGCTTGTATAAGCTTGGTACCCAATCTGGAATTAGATTATCCAAAAGTTTTGCATTCTTTCCAGGAGTTCTTATTAAATTAAAAGTTTTGCATTCTTTCCTGGAATTCTTATTAATGATCTACTTGTATACAAACTACAAAAAGATATTTACCTTCCTGAAATGAAATGTCTGGAACAGACACGAGCCAATTTAGTGTTCAGATGTTTCCTGTAGATGTTTCAGATGTTTCCTCTTACCACATTCTGTGCCTTTCCTCTGAGAGAATTTTTAACCTAGGAATTCTGTTTTATACTCGAGGAAATCTATAGGATCTACGGATTTCTGTCTTCATTGTATGGTTTGAACATTGTTTTAGACAGCGATTTGTGGGCATTTTCACAACACTTTTATATTGTTTTGTTTTTAAAACTTCACAGTTTTGATAAACACAATCTTTTTCCTTTTTTCATGAATCTACGTCTTTGAAAAACTAATTTAAACTACATATTTCATATTTCTACGTACTGCCACCAGCAATGTTTTCATACAAGTAGTCATTTGACGTTTAAGAAATACGAGGTGTAATTAGAAAGAGATAGCTTCACGAAAAGCCCTATACAGTATACACAGTTGTCGCTCTCGAGAAGTCGTCAGTAAAGGTCACGAAATGTCTTGATCCATCATGCGAAGCTACAGGCATCGGTCCGCAAACGTCGCTGTGAATCAATTGAAGAATACGATTAGAGCGTTAAGCCTTGGCCAAACCAATGCGGTGAGCGCGTGCGATGCGATTGCGATAAGTGGAACGTATCGTGTGATGCGGTTGCGATCCGATTCCTGTTCAAACTAGCGCGATTTCGCACGGAACGATATTCTGTCAAATTGTTTTTTTGCATCAATTTTTCATATTATTTTCATTTTGCTTTGAATAGTTTCATTTTGTCAAGAAGGATTTCGTGGACTGTACAAAAAGGTTACACCTAGCCTAAGCCGATATCAATCTCGAAGTCAAACAGGATTTTTATGCCAACGCGTTCAGTTAAGGGGATGCCTATTGTAAGAACCAGCAAGTTGCCTACAATAATTCCAACGCAGATAGCTCAAAAAACTACCTCAACGACTCCGAAGAACAATGTAATTGTTATTGACACGGTTCCAAGCATGCCACAGACTTTGCCAAAAGATATATACAAGGATTTAACAACCGAAGTAATATGATCACTGAAGACACCCCGGTGGACATTATTACAACTCCGATCATTGTGGACGTTTACAGTATAGGCCCTCAGTCTCTCAAGCCCACAGAAGCAATTGACCTGACCACATGAGCTGAAATTCCAGATACACCACCAAAAGTAGACAAACTCTCGGAGCAAAAGAGATTCACAACAATCGCATTCGGAATGCCAATATGACGATGACGAGGATCAAACTATTGAAGTTGGTGAAGAGCAGTGAAGGTGATGTTATTCAATACGATGAATCATATGGTAAGTTTATCATAACTCTGTAATTGTACAAGCATACAATTTTTTTTCACAGAAACCGCAAACATTTTCATTAAATTGAATAGAGGAGCAGGAAAGCTTTGAGGAAAAAATCGAACTGACGGACGTCGAGAAATCAAAAGGATACTATAAAGTGCAACAGCAGCATTGTCCTGATAACAATCAGTCCCAACCACGCAGCCGACCCAACGGAATCCAGTGAAAATAAATCCCAAGCATCGACCGATTGCATGGTTTCTGTAGAAGAAATTTCTTCTACAACACAATAAATTATCTATTTTTCTTTTAATAATTTCATTGCCTCAGTAATAATTTATTTATAAAATAAAATTCAATTGAAAAAATTGCTCAAGACGGCTCCTCTTTTCAATGTTTCAAACTTTAGGTTTACGAAAACAAAGTCAAAAGTGATTATTACTATGCTACCTTATTATATGGCAAGTGAAATCACTTTTGACTGGGAATTTTTTTCAAATTTTGGTTTGATTGAAAATGTAATGATGCAGCTTTGTAGTAAATGCAATTACTAATCAGTAAATAATATAACTTATAGCTGTATGTCTGTTCATATAGAAGTGACTCCACTAAATACACCAAGAATTTTTCAATTTTTGATTTTGTAAGAAATTCTTATCACATTTATTAGTGTCACTTCTACAAAAATAGACATACACCTACAAAATATATATATTCTGATCATTCATTGTATTGACAACAAACCTGCATCATTGGATTTTGAATAAAAAAAAAACTTCAAAAAAATCCCACTCAAAAGTATTTTTCACTAGGGTACCTGATAAAATGGCAAAACACGAAAACGCAATTACTTTCAAATTCATTTTTCTCGAATTTATTAAAGTATCAAAAATGCTACCAGTTAGTAGACTCAACGTTAATATTTTTGATGAACCAAGATTCTTTAGTGGTGTTGCGCCAAGAATAGAAAACCTAATAAAAATTTATATATTAAAACTATTGAAATGAATTGTTTGTAATGTTTTTACCTGGAATTGTTGAATATGCAATCAAAAAGTCAGCTTGTACTCGAATTATGTAGCTCATCGATGATCGATGTCTTAGTCTTTTCAAGTGTAAAACCCGTGTCAAGCCGGTCCCCTTGACAAGTTTGAATGAAGAACAGCTTGGGCTTCCCGGCAAGAGTTCTGCAGTTTTGTGCAGTAAAGCAATGTGCAACTGAGTCCAATTTATGTTGAGCATAGCATAGCAGTATAGCAATTAGAATGCAATCACACTCCGTATGTAAATTTTTTGAGGTCTCTGGAGTAGTAGCAAAAGTTGCACCCATGCGTACTTCTACTTTCGGTGGTACTAAGTTGCCAAAGAATTCTGCTACACTATTGCTTGTTGGTGGTGATTTGTTGTCGTTGGCAGCAGTTCCCATTGACGATAAGTATGCAAAAAATGCAAGGCATTTATATTATTTGAGGAGACGGCGGGAGCTTTGGGAAACCCATCTGAAGTTGGCGTTTTGCAAGACATATTAATAAACAACATATTAATTCAATAATAAAAACACTCACCTTCGCATTTTATAGAAACAGCTCGGCCAATCCAATCCTCCTTCATAATATACAAATGCAGTTGATATTTTTAAGTAAGTAAAGTTGGAGCAGCAAAAGCAAGAAGGATGGAAAAATATTATTTTAACTTTGGCAACGAAATAGGTTATTTATTTATCTGCGAAATGTCATTTTCTTACTTCACCACAGTTTTTTTCGAGTGGTGAGCTTAAGGCCATGTGTGCACTGTTAAATTTAAGAAGTGTCTGCATCAGTATGCAATTTTTGTAAATTTTTTTCAATTTTTGAGTGAAATATTGGAAAAAATTGAAAACAAAGTTTATATCTGATACTTAAATGAGTTTTTCTACATTCTAGACTGTAAGAAAGCTAAAAAATACCGACTTTTTTGCAACAAAATAAAAAACGTTAAATTTTCGGAATTGATCTCACCTCAACCGTCTTTTTCCAGATGACCTTCTGTATATCCCTTATTCTGTGGTTATAGCGCTGTCTTTCCCACAGAATAAGGAATATACAGAAGGTCATCTCCCACCATCTCCACCCGCAAAACCCGCAAATTTCCCAAAAATGAACTTTAGTGAACAGGAAATGGTTCATTGAAAAAGTTCATTGCTGAGGTGAGATATAAAGAAAAAAGAACTTTGAGCAAAGCTTTGGGATTTCCTAGAACTATACCTTATTGAATAATGCTTCAATTAAAACAATTAAATTTCCTTTTGGTAACAAGAACTCAACCTTTTTGTAAGATATAATCTTGAAAACACTGTGAGGTTAAGTAATAATTGGGTTTAAGTGCACTTGGGAGAAGTAGAAGAAGAAGAAATAAAATTTTTGTCGTACATTCATATGTATAATTTTTTTGTATCGTTTTTTATACCTCCTCCTAAATGTATGTTCTTTTTTTTTATTCTTTCGTAAGCCTACCACACCAGTTGCTTTCGAGTGGTGAGCTTAAAGCTATGTGTTGTAAAGTTTAATAGAACGTCTGCGTCGGATTGCAGTTAAGGCTATTTTTTTCTCTTTCTGAGTAAAATACTGGCTGAAATGGAAAATAAAGTTTATATATGACACATAAATCAATTTTTCAACATTCTAGACTGTAGCTTGTAGGCAAAATGAACTTTTTGGATGAAGATGACCTTCTGTATATTCCTTATTCTGTGGCAAAATGAACTTTTTGGATGAAGATGACCTTCTGTATATTCCTTATTCTGTAGTTATAGCCACAGAATAAGGAATATACAGAAGGTCATCTTCATCCAAAAAGTTCATTTTGCCTACAAGCTAAAATTAGCGGAAGCCCCCGGGCCGGAAAGTGAGGTCAGTGGAAAAAGACGTTTGAGGTGAGATCAATTCCGAAAATTTAACGTTTTTTATTTTGTTGCATAAAAGTTGGTATTTTTAAGCTTTCTTACAGTCTAGAATGTTGAAAAATTGATTTATGTTTCATATATAAACTTTTTTTTCCATTTCAGCCAGTATTTTACTCAAAAAGAGAAAAAAATAACCTTAACTGCAATCCGACGCAGACGTTCTATTAAACTTTACAACACATAGCTTTAAGCTCACCACTCGAAAGCAACTGGTGTGGTAGGCTTACGAAAGAATAAAAAAAGAACATACATTTAGGAGTAGGTATAAAAAACGATACAAAAAAATTATACATAGGAATGTACGACAAAAATTTTATTTCTTCTTCTTCTACTTCTCCCAAGTGCACTTAAACCCAATTATTACTTAACCCTACAGTGTTTTCAAGATTATATCTTACAAAATGGTTGAGTTCTTGTTACCAAAAGGAAATTTAATTGATTTAATTGAAGCATTATTCAATAAGGTATAGTTCTAGGAAATCCCAAAGCTTTAGTCAAAGTTCTTTTTTCTTTATATCTCACCTCAGCAATGAACTTTTTCAATGAACCATTTCCTGTTCACTAAAGTTCATGCTTGAGAAATTAGCGGGTTTTGCGGGTGGAGATGGTGGGGATGACCTTCTGTATATTCCTTATTCTGTGGTTATAGCGCTGTCTTTCCCACAGAATAAGGAATATACAGAAGGTCATCTCCCACCATCTCTACCCGCAAAACCCGCAAATTTCCCAAAAATGAACTTTAGTGAACAGGAAATGGTTCATTGAAAAAGTTCATTGCTGAGGTGAGATATAAAGAAAAAAGAACTTTGACTAAAGCTTTGGGATTTCCTAGAACTATACCTTATTGAATAATGCTTCAATTAAAACAATTAAATTTCCTTTTGGTAACAAGAATTCAACCTTTTTGTAAGATATAATCTTGAAAACACTGTGAGGTTAAGTAATAATTGGGTTTAAGTGCACTTGGGAGAAGTAGAAGAAGAAAAAATAAAATTTTTGTCGTACATTCATATGTATAATTTTTTTGTATCGTTTTTTATACCTACTCCTAAATGTATGTTCTTTTTTTTTATTCTTTCGTAAGCCTACCACACCAGTTGCTTTCGAGTGGTGAGCTTAAAGCTATGTGTTGTAAAGTTTAATAGAACGTCTGCGTCGGATTGCAGTTAAGGTTATTTTTTTCTCTTTTTGAGTAAAATACTGGCTAAAATGGAAAATAAAGTTTATATATGAAACATAAATCAATTTTTCAACATTCTAGACTGTAAGAAAGCTTAAAAATACCAACTCTTATGCAACAAAATAAAAAACGTTAAATTTTCGGAATTGATCTCACCTCAACCGTCTTTTTCCACTGACCTCACTTTCCGGCCCGGGGGCTTCCGCTAATTTTAGCTTGTAGGCAAAATGAACTTTTTGGATGAAGATGACCTTCTGTATATTCCTTATTCTGTGGCTATAACTACAGAATAAGGAATATACAGAAGGTCATCTTCATCCAAAAAGTTCATTTTGCCTACAAGCTAAAATTAGCGGAAGCCCCCGGGCCGGAAGCCCCCGGGCCGGAAAGTGAGGTCAGTGGAAAAAGACGGTTGAGGTGAGATCAATTCCGAAAATTTTACGTTTTTTATTTTGTTGCATAAAATTTGGTATTTTTAAGCTTTCTTACAGTCTAGAATGTTGAAAAATTGATTTATGTGTCATATATAAACTTTATTTTCCATTTCAGCCAGTATTTTACTCAAAAAGAGAAAAAAATAGCCTTAACTGCAATCCGACGCAGACGTTCTATTAAACTTTACAACACATAGCTTTAAGCTCACCACTCGAAAGCAACTGGTGTGGTAGGCTTACGAAAGAATAAAAAAAGAACATACATTTAGGAGTAGGTATAAAAAAAGATACAAGAAAATTATACATATGAATGTACGATTAAAATTTTATTTCTTCTTCTTCTACTTCTCCCAAGTGCACTTAAACCCAATTATTACTACAGTGTTTTCAAGATTATATCTTACAAAAAGGTTGAGTTTTTGTTACCAAAAGGAAATTTAATTGATTTAATTGAAGCATTATTCAATAAGGTATAGTTCTAGGAAATCCCAAAGCTTTAGTCAAAGTTCTTTTTTCTTTATATCTCACCTCAGCAATGAACTTTTTCAATGAACCATTTCCTGTTCCCAAAAGTTCCTTTTTTGGGAAATTTGCGGGTTTTGCGGGTGGAGATGGTGGGAGATGACCTTCTGTATATTCCTTATTCTGTGGTATAGGGGACAATAATTTCGCTGGCTTTTGCCGCGTCTTTACTAAGTTTATACTACGCTCAAGAAACTAAACTTCAACCCCTAGAACTAGGCAGCGAAAAATTACCAATTGACAAAAAAACCCGTTGTTATGACATACATCAGCCTGTCACTGCAGATGTAACTTTCATCTTATTAACTTTTTGATTGTTTCTTTAATTTGTCTAAATGGTATCTTGGAAAAAAAAATAAAAACATTCAGGTTGGAACTGAATCAAAGAAATACCAAAAACTTATCAATTCATCCAAAAATAAGAAGGTTTTAATAAAGAAAAACTAAATGCATGCAAGTAAATATGTATATAAACAAGAATTTTTTTATTTTATTTTATGTCAAATCAAAAATTGCCTGGATCCTATCCTTGGATGGCTTGGCTGATCAAGGAGTTCTCGTAGTGATCATGGATCTTCTTCACGTTGGCTTCATTAAACAACTCAAGGTTATTCAATGGAACACACTTCCTTTTTTTTTTTTTTTTTGGCACTTGGATTTTTTAATGTTTTAAATTGTCTTCAACCACGTCACTCTTGTACTTAATTTTGCGACAGTACGTATGATTAAACACCAATAACGATTTCTAATTCTTTTTAGTAATTTTACTTTCTACTCAAAGATTGATTCATGAACAGATGATACTTATACATCCTTAAGCAATCGGCTCAAAAAAACGACACTCCTATGTATATTTTTACGACCGAATATTCAATTGCGCGGCAACGTCTATTTTAACTAACTATTTGATTAGGATTAGACCTTATTTATACATTTATACATTTGATCGACCGACGGAATTTTCAATCAACAAAAATTTCGGATCTTGATTTCTGATCCTTTCTTCAAGAATGCTAGTACCCCACTGACTATTCTTTTCCTCTTTATTTCTTTTTCCACCCACGATTTCTCTTATCTCTACCAAACTAATCCACCTGGTCACCCCACAATCATACCATCCTCCAGTTACATTGCTGTTTGTTGTTAAAAAAAACGATCGCATGATGATTGTTGTATCTCCTCCTATACCTTCCAGAGGAAGTCGTCGTGCGTTGAACTCAGCACACTTCAATTGTGTTGTACTCTTTGATTGCCAATTCGATATCACATTACGGATGTTGTTTTGGGTCAATCAAAGTGCAATCATACAATAGTTGAATTGTGCTGACTCTTTTAACGTGCCGACGATTATCCACTGCGAATGTTTGGGCTTGCGGTCACCTAAATGACACGACAAGAGAGAGTCTATTTGTAACTACCGAAGTGCGAAGTTGTTTTAATTAAAGGTTCCTTCTTTCCACTCACTACATTACATGTTGATCGTGTTTTCATTTAAAGTAATTACAGAATATTACATTTGGCGCAGCCGGTTCGCGAACCTTAAAAAAAAAAAAAAGTCATTTGTGTTTTTGTTGTGTTTCTAATGTGGAATAATAAATTAAATATATAAAATATATCTATCGTGCGTTCTCGCGATTGTGATTGTGTAGTGTGCACTAGTGAAAAGAAAAAAAAAAAACTACGACATACATACTACTGATACTCAAAGAGAAGAATTGAATTGAAAAAAAAAAAAATCGTGAATCGTGACAACTGATACTGATTGTGGACTGGTAAAAATAAATCCATCGCTGTGACAATTAAAAGAAGATACAAAGGGAGAAATACAGGTGAGTATACTTTAATGTATGTACCTATATTTTATTTTGTAGATCGTAAGTGACAAAGTTGTGTACCTATAAATTTTATTTATTTTTATTTTTTTTTTTTCGGTTTAGTTTTTCAAGTTTCGTTTCTTTCATTTGTTTGTTTTTCGTAGTAAATTTAGTTGAGGTGGTCGTTTGATTTTATTTGATTTAAAAAAGAAAAAAAATTAGATCTGTTGGTTGGCGTTAGTTAATGGCCCGCACCCAAATTGAAGCCCAACTTAACGATCTAATAGAGGAGTTAGAGTATTTTAAAAAAGAAAAGAAAGAAAATCAACGACAATTAAAGTCGGTGAATGAATTTCTTTTCACAGAATTAAGGGAAGTTTTGAATCCTGAGGTTTACAAACTGGTAAGTTTTCAGCTAACGTCTCAGTGGGGTAAATTAACTAGAGTAGAATCGACTGACGAAATCGTTAACGAATACGTCAAAGCCGTTCACGCTCTAGTAGAAAACCACACTAAAGAGGTAGAAGACCTTAGAAAACAGCTTAAAAAGAGCGAGTTTAAGCGTAAGGAAGCTGAAAAACAACTTCTGAAAATAACAGAAGAAGCTGACCAGGAAATAGACCAGCTCACTATTGAGTTAAACAAAAGTTTAACAACTCAAAGGGAGCTAAGGGAAAAAGGTAAATCATCACCTTATCCTGACAGTTCAAAACACCTTATTCCGTTGCTCACTCCTCAACATACTTCTACACCAAAATCGTCTCTAGAAAGAAACCTGGTCAACACAGGAGTTCAAACCACAGTTGTAGAAGTATTTAAATCAAATAAAATCACTCAGGTAGAAATAGAAGAAAATTGCGAAATGCCACTTGAGAGTATAAGCAAGGTAGTTTCAAGGTTAGTCCCCATATTCAACGGGGAGAGAAATCATGAACTTTCACGAAGAGTTCATGAATTCTTAAACGCATGCGATCTGGCTTTGAAAATGGTAAAGCCAGAATAAGAGGGGATCTTAGTGTCTCTAATCTCAACCCGATTGCAAGGCGATGCGTTTGAGTTAATTCGTTCAAACAATGTGAACACAATAGAGGGTTTGGCAAAACTGTTTAAAGACAGTTATTTAGTGCCAAAAACTCTGGACAATGTGATGAACGAATTAAAACAATGCCATCAATTGTTAGGCGAAGATGTAAAAGCGTTCGCTAGACGTCTAGCGAAACTGAAAGCTACATCTGTTGAGATTATTGACTCAAGATATTTCGCAACTGAGTCATTAGGCCTCAAAAAAGAAGTTGAAAACACGGTGTTGACAACTTTTAAAAAAGGGCTAGTCGATCCAGCTCTTCGACAGTTTATGCTGGGAAGCAAAAGCAAAGATCTCAACGAAATCTCTGAGGAAGCCTTGAAAACTTCCTTGCTACTACAGCCAAACTCGATGGGCTATATGGGAGTTGGAACAACACCAAACTTACCTTTTGATCGTATTAGCTCAATGTTCCGAATTCCCGGTACTTTCCAACAAAATTACAATAGCCTGACTCAAGCATATCCATCTATGCCTTCCATGCCTCACCTTTTTAACAATTATACTACACTACCTCACAATTTACCTCAAGTGACACAAGACTACACATCTAAACCCGCACAACATCCTTCACACATCACACATAATGAAACACCTCCATACATCCAGAATTTTCAAGACCCTCCCCACTCCAGCAATAGACAGTCAACAAGATCTGCAAATCCCATTAAAACCTGTGGATTCTATGGTAAGCAAAATCACAGCTATGTTGATTGTAATATTCGTAAAAGAACGCCATACTGCGACACTTGCGAGGACTATGGGCATGCTCAAAACAGTTGTCCCCGCTCACAAATACGAGCTACTCAGACAATAAGTCAAAGGCCTAGAGTCAAATGCAAGTGGTGTTCTAGGGTGGGTCATGTGGAGGACGATTGTTTCTCTAAGAGAAATTACCTCAAAGACCAATCGGGAAACGCCCTGGGAGCCAATTTGAATCACTAAATTGTGCCCCAGAGAATTCGCTTTCCACAAAATCAACAACGAAAAATAAAAAAAGCAATGTAGACGAAGCAAAGCCATTAGCGCCTGTATTAAACGATCGACAAAAAGAAAAAAGAACACAAAACATTGACTCGGAGGAGTTAAATTTCTTTACTTTTGAGTCGATTCGTAAAACGAAGCAGAAATCAAGGCCACTAGTTTCTGGGACAAAAATAAACCTAGGTCAGTTTGGTTTCTTATTTCTGATTTTCAATCTTCGTTTCGTTTGGAGTAAGTGCTATTCAAAGGTGAAATTCGTCTATAACTTTTTGAATGATTATTTAAAGTGTTTTGTTTTGAAGTGTTTCAACCAGTATGCTTTGCCGAAAAGTAAGAAAAAAATATTATATGCATTTAGGAATCTTCGTAAGCATGACGTGTTCGTCGAGCTGCCTATGTCAATGGCCAAGTCCGAAAAGGTACTTCTTCTGGTCGACACAGGAGCAGACTCGAGCTTACTAAAAAGAAGCTCATTAAAAAATGCTACCAATATAAATATAAATGAAACAAAGCAACTGGGTGGTGTTTTCGGTGGAGTAGGTATGACATTGGGTACAATTAAAACCAATTTACTTTTTCCAAGAAAATTTTTTACTAAGTGGAATGTTGTAGATGGACTAGAAGATATACCTGCTGATGGTATACTGGGTCGTGATATCCTTTGGAATCACTCAATCATCGACGCAGTTTCCAAAAGAATAAAATTTTTGAATGAAAAAAAAGAATTTTTAATTGATCTACCTCTAAAATGCCTGCCAACAAATCCTCCTCCTATTTCTTTACTAAACGTTGTCAAGTGTAGGATTGGAGCTCGTACGCAAACTATTGTTAAAATAAAAATTCCGAATTCCAAGTCAAACGAATTCCTGATACATTCACAGGAAATTGATGATGGAATTTATCTAGGAAACAGAATAGTTAAGGCACACGACAACTACGTCCATGTCCCTGTTTTGAACAGTACAAGAGAGGACTATTTCATGGATACAAGCTTCATACCTACACACTCAAATCTTAAAAATTATACAATAGTAAAAAATAATCCGGGATCGAAAATATATGCGAATTTGAAACAAATCCACATTAAGGAACGGGAAAAGAACCTTCTATCTTTAATTAAACTAGATCATAACTTAACAAAGCAAGAAAAAAAATCTATACAAAATTTATGCATTAAGTTTAATGATGTATTTTTACTAAAAGGTGATCGTTTAAGTTATACACCCGTGTTAGCCCACAACATACCCACCAAATCTGACCAAGCACCAATCAATACAAAGCAATATAGAACTCCGCAGATTCACAAACAGGAAATTGAAAGGCAAGTGCAAGAAATGCTTGACCAAGACATAATTTCTGAAAGTAAGTCACCTTGGAATTCACCATTGCTCATTGTGCCAAAGAAAATGGTTGAAGGTCAAAAACGGTGGAGGGTGGTTGTTGACTTCAGAAAACTAAATGAAGTCACAATCAAAGATGCATTTCCCCTTCCTAGAATAGAAGAAATTCTCGATCAGTTGGGCAATAGTCAGTTTTTCACCACATTGGATTTGGCAAGCGGTTACCATCAGGTGTTGATCGATCCAGCCGATAGAGCAAAAACCGCGTTTAGCACCAGTACAGGGCATTACGAGTTCAATAGAATGCCTTTTGGTCTAACCGGTGCTCCGGCAACATTTCAAAGGATCATGAATCACATTCTGACAGGTTTACATGGCATTGATTGTTTCGTTTATTTAGATGATATTGTTGTCTATGGTAAAAATCTAGAAGAACATAATCAAAAACTTTCTAAAGTTTTGGGAAAACTTAGGCAGCACAATCTCAAAATAAATACCGAGAAATGTAACTTTCTACGGCGTGAAGTCACATATTTGGGACACGTATGTTCTGAAGCTGGTGCTTCACCCGACCCAGCTAAAACACAATGTGTTACAGATTTTCCTAGACCCAAAACAATAAAACAGGTGCAATCATTTCTGGGACTTACGAACTACTATAGAAAATTTATACCGCAATACGCTAAAATAGCAGCCCCAATAACAAAGCTGCTGCGTAGTGAAAGTAGTTTCGAATGGTCTCCAGATTGTGAGAAATCATTTCAGTTCCTCAAGGAAGCGATTACCTCACCACCTGTTCTCATCTACCCAGATTTCACAAAGCCATTTATCCTGACTACAGATGCCAGCAACGAAGCTCTAGGAGCCGTTTTGTCTCAGGGCGAAGTGGGTGAGGATAAGCCTATTGCTTATGCTAGCCGTTCGCTAGAAAAATCTGAAAGAAATTATTCTACGATAGAAAAGGAATTGCTTGCCGTAGTTTGGGGGTGTAAGCATTTCCGAACATATCTTCTAGGTCGACATTTTACAATTTTCACAGACCATCGTCCCCTTGTAGGAGTATTTAATGTAAAGGATCCAACCACGAGACTTTTGCGTTTTCACCACAAATTGTCTGAATATCGAGGTAAAATCACGTATAAGCCTGGCAAAACCAACTGCAATGCAGATGCGTTAAGCAGGATACAAAAAGATAATAATTGTATCAAAATGGTTCAGACAAGGAGTAAGGCCAAACAGAATAGGGAAGTTCCTAGCATTAGAAACCACATAAGTATTGAAAACGACATCGTAACACAAAATGGTAAGAAAGGTAAGAACAATCGAGGAAATAGAGATGACTTCCAAATTCTTGAAAATCCGGAAGACATACAAACAGTTCTTCGTGATTTCCACAACTCCGCACTAGGAGGGCATCAGGGGATGACAAAAACTTTTGCACGGATTCGTCGTCAGTTTAGATGGAAAGGGATGAAAAATGACATTGCAAATTACATCAGGAATTGTGAAAAATGCCAAAAAAATAAGTCAGGGAAAATGACTAGAATGCCAATGGTATTGACAGATACCCCATGTTTTCCTTTCGAAAAGGTATACATGGACATGGTCGGTGTTCTTCCACTGACGTATTCCGGTAATAGATACATTTTAACATTCCAGGACGACTTGACGAAGTATATGACCTGTGTGGCCATCCCTGATGCTGAAGCATGCACTGTAGCAAGAGCTTTTTACGAAGAGATTGTAACAAGGTTCTGTATACCCAAAGTTCTGGTCACAGATAACGGAACAAATTTTACTTCGAAGCTTTTTTCCGAAACTTGTAAGCTTCTGGGAGTTAAAAAGATCCACACTACCGCCTATCATCCACAGGCCAACGGTTCACTTGAACGCAGTCACAGACCCTTAGCGGAATATCTAAGGAGTTTTGTTGACAATGATGATCAGTGTTGGGACCAGTGGCTGAGACAGGCAATGCATGTCCACAATAACACGGTGCATACCGCCACTAAACTGACACCAACTAAGAGCTTGTATGGTTTCGAGTTCGAGATGCCGACAAATTTAAAGAGTAAACCTAAACCTCTGTATAATGATGAAGACTATCCGAAACTTCTTCAACATCAACTGCAGAAAACTCATGAACTTGCAAGAAAGAATCTCGAACTGGCCAAGCAAAAATCGAAACAGCAGTACGACCGTCAAACCAACCCTGTTTCGTTTGCAGTTGGAGCAAAAGTCATGCTTAAAAATCCAACTAGGAAAAATAAGTTCTCCCCTATTTGGTTGGGTCCCTACGAGGTGGTGTCTGTAAATGATATTGTAAATACCAATATTCAAGTAGGTAGGAAAATCAAAAGGGTACACAACAACCAACTTAAGGCTTATTGTAATGATTAAATTTGATTTCTTTTATTTTTTTTTCTCTTTCTAGATTGTGGACTGACTGGTAAAAATAATTATTTTTATTTTTTTTATTGAAATATAAATTATCTTTTTACATTAAATTTATAAATTTCAATTTGTTCACTAAATTCGAAAAAAAAAAAAAAACAAATAGAACAAAAAGTTAGACTATTCCTGTTATACAAAAAAAAAAAAGTGATAGAAGAAAAATGTATTCAATACTTAATATTAAACAAACACTTTTAAATGTTGCCTTAATGTATAAACTAATCTTTCTCGTGGCAAACATACCGAACGTCTCAACATCCCACACAACAACGACATCAGCTCCTTATCAAATAGAAAGCATTACTTTAACTCCGGCACTATTTGAAGGCATTGGGAATGCTGTCTTTTTTAATAACAAATGGACCATATTCACGAAAATAAAACCCATGGATTTTTCTGAAGTTCTCGATTTCGTAAACAAGTGTGACGCTAAGATCAAACAGCTATGCGTTCCTCTACAATCAAAATTCCAAATAAATTGCAACATGAGAACGAACGAGTTGGAAGCTATCATTTACAACCTTCGGCAAAACAACATGCGACTAAAGCATATGGTCTCTCACCGAAGAAATAAGAGAGCTATAGAAACAATTGGACATTTCTTCCATTGGGCTTTTGGAACTATGGACAAAGAGGATTCTGATAAGATTTATGACCATCTTGACAACTTGGATACGAACGAAAAGGAAACGCTCAACTTAATTACGAAGCAGATAACGGTGGCAAATTCCAATTTTGATAGGCTCAGTAAACCTATTAAAACATTAGCAGAAGAGGTGGAAAAAATTGGAAATAGTTTCGAAAACTTCACCACGGATATGGAGAATTTCGCGACGGCTGCAATCAAAGATTTAGCTGCGACGAAATTGAAAGTGGAGATTAACGAAATGATCTCATTAGTTACTTCTAAACTACTTGAAGTCCAAAGTCGCCAAACAACTGAGCTATCAATTTTTAACGATTTGTACCAAAATAAGCTTCATCCCTTTATTTTGGACGCAAACAATATATCATCAGTGCTGAAGAATTCAAAGTATGAAAGAATGGTTCTTAATCCAGCCGCGTTGTTCCAAGTTGTTCGGCTGTTGACCTATCCACAAAGAGACTCAATCGTTTTAAAGATTACTGTTCCGCTACCTGAAGCCACCATGTTTTCCTTGTTCAAGGTATACCCAGTGCGAACAAAACTCGATAACCATTGGGACTTGGTTTTGGACGTTAAGACTCAATACATCGCAGAAGCAGACGATCATACCTTATTTGTCACCATGTCGCGTACAGAGTTGATGCAATGTTCCGAGGTCCCGTTCAATTCGTCAATAACGATAAAGGTATGTCAACACCAAAAACCTATACATACCAGTGGAAGCTCCGAGTGCCTAGTAGAGCTGTTGCAACATTCTGCTACCTCAAAAACGAACTGCAACTACGTCGCTGCACCAACTACAAAGGGGGTAATCACGAAGATGTCAACGAAGAACCAATGGTTTTTCAATGTAAGAGAAACGATTGCTCTCAATTTTAATTGCGATGGGGAACTGTACGCTCCAGAGCTCAAAGGATTCGGAATTCTGCACATTCTACATCCTTGCGAAATAAATACGAAGGAATTGCGTATACCATACGAGCAGGTTTGGAGTTCAAAGCTTAAGATCCATCAACCGAGAGTGAATCATTCGGATCTTATTGGACTACTAAGGGAAAGATATGCCAATCTTACAGTGAGGACCTTTTCGAAACCACCACCACTATCCCTAGGTAGTCATAGCGATATGATTGCGAGTTTGAAGGAAGGGAAGAAGTCGTTAGAAGATCTACAAGAGGAAGCTAATCAGGTCGAAAACAGAAAGCGTGTAAACAGTCAGCGATTGGAAGTCGACTTCCATCGATATTCTTTTGTGTCCATCAGTGTTCTCATAATAGCACTCGTATTGTTTAAATGGTACCTTTCAAAAAGTTCGTCTGAAAACACCGCCAACATACCGAGTCACATAACAACAAATGTAACAAACGTTGTCCCAGAAATATCCCATGCCGTCAAGGTAGATGCCGTCGAAATGGATGCCCTGCCCGATCGTACAGCTGCAACAAGGAAATCGATACGAGAAGTAACGTTTGCCCGAGTTTAAAAAACTTATTAGTAATGTATAATAGGTACGTTTTTTTTCTCAAGCCTATACAGTCTTGAGCAAATAGAGAAAAAAAACACGATTTAGCAATTTGGAAGCACTATGTATTTGGCATGTGACGTTTCACTTTTGATTTGATTGCCCATTTGGTAGAAATGTTTTGAGTCTCGATTTTTTCAACTTCTTATTTTGGTTTCTTGTTACTATCATTGCTCTATCCTATCCATTGTCAGTTTTGTCTGTCCTTATTTGTGTGGTGCATATGTTTTGAATTCATTTCTGAAGCTGAAGTTTTTTTATATAATTTTAAGTTAACCATCCTTATAGGGACACAAACAAACTTGCCTTCAATTCAAAATATTACTTCGCTTCGTTTGAATAAATTTATAAATACCTATATTAATAAAATTGAAAGACAAAAATAAAGTAAAACGAATTGCTTTTATTGAAAACCAAAATCTACAAGAATTCCTTCCCATCATTGCTTTCACCCTCTAGTTTGTGTTTGGCTTCTTGCTCTGCAATTCGTTGTCTATTTCTTTATGCAGTCATGAAAGTTTTTGAATGAATTGGTGTAAGTCCAGCAATTCCACAAAGTTCGGCAGCGGGCTTGGATAGATGTGCCATTTACAAAGAGACTAGTCTTAACAACTCGTTTCTTTACTTGTACTTATATGTATTATGTTCATCCACACGTGATCCATACACTAAAATCTGTTGGTAGTTCTTTGAAATAATAGGTTTCATTCTACTGGCCCAATATTCGTCTCGTTGGTGATAAGGTGCATAGGAATCATCGATGTAATGTTTTGGTCTTCTCTTTGTACCGAAACAATTCACCAAAATATGTTGCTTCAGTCGATGTCTGAGAGCTGGCGATTTTTAAAAACATTTTCTTATGACAACCAGCAGCCCCAATCGAATTGTTTGAACCGCTTGAGCGCCGCCTTCACGCTCTTACGCTTGCCTTTATTCAACGAAACAATAAAACAATAATTGAACAATAAAACTCTTTTTTGGCTTCAAAATATTAAGGTCACGAATGAGTTCCAGCCATAACTATGACAAATCGTTTACTTTTTCAGTTTATCAAAACAAAAAAATTCAGAAGAATTGTACAATATTTTCTAGGCTCACAGCTGCGACTAACCAGTTTTTTTTTTATTCCTTGCGATTTTAAATGAGAAATGTCATTTTGTACATTGGGTGTGTTCTGTGAGTTTACAAATTGTTCATTTTTGTTAACTAAAAAACACAAAATTGTTCACAATTGTTAGCATGTATATGAGTTTGTAGCTACACCAAACGCACCCAATGACGGCCTTCGCCATTTTCGATAACATTTCCAAAAAATAGTTTGGTAGCACATTTTTGTTATCGGGCTAAGGAAATAAGACTGAATAAATTATGAGGCTAAGGGAAGCCCAGATAGCTAAATTTTTGTTGTATTTAGCACGTGAATTTTTTTAAGCCGTATAGGCTTGAGAAAAAATACGTACCTAATGTAGTAAGAAAAAGAGAAAACAAAATAAATAATAATTAAATAAAGAATTGTAAAAATGAGATCAAAATAAAGATAAAAATCTTAAAACTGTTAATTACACGTTTATACAAATATAAAGTTTTGTTCTATATATTCAAAAATATAAATAAAAACAAACTGTCCATTAACACAAAAATGTATTGCTTACAAAAAAAAAGGGTTATTTTTGTATATAAAAGAAAAATTATAATACAATATATTAGAATGAATTAAAAACAAAAACAAAATTAAACCTATTTTTAAATATAATGCTGTTAATAATAATGTTCCTAAATAAAAATAAAAAAAAGAAAATGAAACAATTGTAATGTAATAGAAAAACAAAGTAATTCCTAGAATATAAAACTATATTTGTTAAGTATTTGTAAGAAATTGTTCAATAAAAATAATTTAATCTCGTCGATTGTCATCCGGTTGATCGTGAGTTCGTCCTCCGGGTGGGGAGGGATGTTGTATCTCCTCCTATACCTTCCAGAGGAAGTCGTCGTGCGTTGAACTCAGCACACTTCAATTGTGTTGTACTCTTTGATTGCCAATTCGATATCACATTACGGATGTTGTTTTGGGTCAATCAAAGTGCAATCATACAATAGTTGAATTGTGCTGACTCTTTTAACGTGCCGACGATTATCCACTGCGAATGTTTGGGCTTGCGGTCACCTAAATGACACGACAAGAGAGAGTCTATTTGTAACTACCGAAGTGCGAAGTTGTTTTAATTAAAGGTTCCTTCTTTCCACTCACTACATTACATGTTGATCGTGTTTTCATTTAAAGTAATTACAGAATATTACATGATCATGAGAATTACTCTTCAACCAATTTTCTTTTATTCCCTTATCCTGGAATCACTCTCTCAATTTCTCACAACTTCCACTCAAAGTATGATTTGGCGACCCTGTAGCTATTTTTAGTACCTACCCCTTATTCGGTTACTCTACTACAATAGTTTTGAGCAACTTGGGCTAAACAGCTGGACGACCTTATTTTTTTATATTGACAAATGACAGATCGGAGTCTGTATTTTGGTAAACAAATAAACAAAAAACTTTATTTTTTTGCTGTGCCTACAAAATTAACTTTTTCTTTTCTATTCTAGGCACACTATTATGCCGAAATTATGGGGAAGTGCAAGAAGATTCCTAATACTCAACCATTTTTAAGGCCGAGGGTCGTGGCAAACCACAATGGATGCACAGCCGCGAGTAGCTAGAAGGTATGTTTATGCATAAACAAAAACACAAGTAGATAATGTAAGTATTATATTTCATAGGTGTCCATAAAAAGTTTGTATCTGTAATACTACTCAACCAGTTTCATTGGTAAACGAACAAATTTACCAAAAGAGTGTTCAATGACCTGTTCTAGAACAGTTTCAGACAGAAAAGATCAGGCTTTTGGTGTTCAATGAGAAATTTTCTGTTCTTTTCTGATCTTTTTTGTGTTCAATGAGCTGTTCTAGAACAGTTTAGCACAGCATTTTCTGCACCTCCTCTTGAGCAAGTGCAAGTTTGGTGAAAACTGTCAAAAGCAGCTGTTGACTTTTTGCTCGTAGTTTGTTAAGCGCATTGCAATTTTAATTTGTTGTGAAAAGTTCAAAAAAAAAAATTTAAAAATAAGGAAAATAACACCAAACCTTGTGCTGAAAATAAAATTACTTATTCGTGACGAAAATACGCAAAATTAAATTGATATCTGAAAAAGAAAAATTGGTGGTTGTTTTTTTTTTCGTTTTTGTTGTTGCTTTTTTTGAGCAGTTTGCTTGTTCTAACTTGCCAGACGTTTTTCACTGCTTCTGTGCTGTGCTGTGCTGTTCTGATCTCAAAAAAAGCCATTGAACACATCTCAAGTATCGTATTGATATTTGACAACCATAATAGGACTGTGAGATAAAGGCAAAATAAATATATTTTAAAGTAATTGATATTTTAAAATAATTGGATTTATTCGATTCTTCAGTGCTCATGTTCATATCCGTATGTCTGGAATTAATTTTTTTTTAGAATTTTTAAGGCATAAGGAGTTCAATATTCGGGTTTTGATAGTTCAAAAACACCTGATACTGCGAAAAAACACATAACCAACAGTACACCTGAAATCACATTTTGTTAGCTCACATATTGAAAAGGTCACTTTCTTACGTTATAAAACATCCACAGAAAGTTCAGGAGGGCTGAGAGAGTTTGCTCCAACTGTAATTAAAAACATTCAAAGTTGTCGAACACAAAATCATAATCTCAAAATATTACGTAAATGTAGTATCCTGCAATAAGCCAAACACCAAACGCTGTTTGAAAAAAGATACCTATTCCTCCCAAAACTAACCAAGGTAAGAGCCAACCACGAGTACTAAAAAGTAGTAAATCCAATATTAAGTTTAATTCAAACATACAATAACGTATGTATGTAGCTACTTTGTTTTTATGGCTACGTAAATCAGGCAAGACGATAATATGAAAAGTATAAAGTAGACAATATACAATGTTCCAAAGACCCTCATTGAGGATCTTACATCTGTTTCAAAAAGAGGCGAATATAATTGAGAAGATTCACCGCCTAAAAGCATGTAGCAAACCTGAAAAAGTAACTAAGGTTAAGCAGATTCTTTGCGAAAACACAACCGTACCATTGTTATGATTACAATAGATAATGTAGTGGTATAAACAGCGACAGCGTAACTGCCCGATTTTATGTCATTTGACCAAACAAATGGTGACCAACACGAGTGCAAAACAGTCATCTAGAATATAAAAGAAAAATACATTAATTCTTTAGCTCAAGGCACGCCCTTTTTCGGTGAGAATACATCTACGATGAATATACGGAGTTTTGAACAAGCACACAATTTGATCATTACAAACCTTTCTTTTTTGTTTTTTAACCAGAAGAACTTGAACTTATTTGCTTATAAATTTTTTAAAAAGTTTTTGATCAATTCTGCTTTTATCACGCCGACGAATCAATTTCCGTTCGTATTTGCAGGATAGATTCTAGAACTTAACGTTTTAAGATTTAAGCTTAGAGCAGAGGAATAAAGGAAAACCATTACCTCTCTTGCCCTGCTACTTCAATTTGCTTACATTGTTGTTTTTGTAACACGAGATCCATCTGTGACACACGTATTAAGCTTAGTAATCACTTTCCAATATTTTTTATTAACATTGTTCGTCACTAGGGTGCGCAAACACCGGCTGAGAAAAAGGAATCAGCTGTTATGCTCATGGTGGAATATATCACCATTGTATATGGAATTTATAGTACTATCGAAAACAAAAACGACCGCTCAAAGCCATCTATTGATCTGCCGGCGTACTAACATTCCCCTGTAATTTCTAGAGCGCCGGCGGATCAATAGATGGCTTTGAGCAGTCGTTTTTGTTTTCGATAGTACTATAAATTCCATATACAATGGTGATACATTCCACCATGAGCATAACAGCTGATTCCTTTTTCTCAGCCGGTGTTGGCGTATACATATACATTCATTGACATATTATATATGGACTGCTAGTTGAATGTAATCTCCATATAAGACTGGCAAAGATTTTGAAGCCAAGCGACACTAGCCCTCTTGGTGCACCATTTACGGCCATTTACGGCAACATTACAATTTGTTCCCAAGAATTAGGTGCCATCTACAAGACCAACTTATATTTTTCTCTTTTTAACTAATTAAAGAAAGAGACATACATGTGTTAGTTTAGTTCTAGATTCGACAACCAGTTGAACCCTGATGCAGCACTGTCGCTTATCGCTGGCTTCACTTTTAAGGAGCCAACTAGCAGTCCATATATAATATGTCAATGTATACATTGGTATCACTTTAGGTCATAGTATAAAGAACATTGACATATTATATATGGACTGCTAGTTGAGTGTAATCTCCATATAAGACTGTCAAAGATTTTGAAGCCAAGCGACACTAGCCCTCTTGGTGCACCATTTACGGCCATTTACGGCAACATTACAATTTGTTCCCAAGAATTAGTTGCCATCTACAAGACCAACTTATATTTTTCTCTTTTTAACTAATTAAAGAAAGAGACATACATGTGTTAGTTTAGTTCTAGATTCGACAACCAGTTGAACCCTAATGCAGCACTGTCGCTTATCGCTGGCTTCACTTTTAAGGAGCCAACTAGCAGTCCATATATAATATGTCAATGATAAAGAACCTATAGAAGCATCATGGCGGGGAAAGCGATGGTATCGCCTTCTGTCGACCCAATTTAACGTTTTATCGGTTCAAAAAATTTTGCTGTGGTTGTTGACTTAGCCATGTGGATGGTATTTTTTCTGATGCTTTAAGGACTATTCACATGACCACGACCAACGAATAACGAATAAATCAAGAAATGTGATTTTAATACTTTACAAGCATAAATTCCTCAAGAATTTTTAAGGAAACGATGGAAACATAGTTCATACTTATTTTTAGGTGGATAAAATTTTATTTTTGTGCTTAAAATTAAAAAAATTGAGAAAAAAGTTTATTCGTTACGAATAAACATCTAGTAGGTACGAACTGTCAGACTTTATTCTCGTTCCACATACAATCCACACTCCAACGAATAAATTTTTCGCGCGTGCTTAACCTCGAAAACATTCCCCATTTTTGTTTTGCATGTAAATTGTATTCGTTATTCGTGACGAATGTAAAACACAAATGTGAATGAAATGTCAAAATCTACAAATATTCGTTCATTCGTTGTTCGTTGGTCGTTCTCATGTGAATAGTCCTTTAATGGTTGTGGATGGTATTTTCATCAATTAATAAACGTGTTTGAATGATTTTCAAATAATGTTATGACACGCCAAATGCAAAACAACAAACTTTTTATCATTAAGAATCAAAAAGCACATCACTCGCATATCACTCTTTTATATTTGCTAACACATTTACGAAGCAAAGCTGCCCTAACAAAAAACAATAATATATGACGTATTGACAGCATGTTGGCATGGTTCTACGATAAATTTGTTCCGATTGAGAAGGTAGTATGTTTAATTGGGTCGACAGACGGCGATACCATCGCTTTCCCCGCCATGATGCTACTATAGGTTCTTTATACTATGCTTTAGGTGAGCATTTTCTAACCCCCGTCAACTTGGCAGCGCTATAACACGAAATTCGATTTTTTTAATGCAAATAATTTGGAAAACATTTGGAAAAATTTGGGAAATAGTTTTCCCAATTTGGGAAAGTCCCAAAAAAAAGTCATTAACAATTTAAAATTTGGCGTATACTTGGCAGCGCTAGCAATGAAATTCAGAAATTTTGGTGTCAATCGATCTGGGACAATTTGGGAAAATTTGGGGCACGATTACGGTATCCGTGGTCCCGCTATTGTAAGCGTTCTAGACGCTCAAATCGCATGAGAATGGTTGGAAATGATAGATAAAATCTTCAAGAATTTAATTTTGGGGAAAAAAAAATAATATAAAAAAAAAAAATATGAAAATAGCAAATTATTTCCGTATGCAACAGCTTTCAGCATGGCCCGCTTCGCGGGGCTCATTATTTGAACCCTGTTTCCGCAGGGTTAGGCTGCTCATGCTAAATATGAAAATAGCAAATAATTTCCGTATGCAACAGCTTTCCGCATGGCCCGCTTCGCGGGGCACATTATTTGAACCCTGTTTCCGCAGGGTTAGGCTGCTCATGCAAAATATGAAAATAGCAAATAATTTCCGTATGCAACAGCTCTCCGCATGGCCCGCTTCGCGGGGCTCATTATTTAAACCATTTTTCCGCAGGGTTAAGCTGCTCATGCTAAATATGGAAATAGCAATTGTTTTCCGTCAGCAACAGCTTTCTGCATGGAAATAATATAATATCGCGGGACCACGGATACCGTAATCTCCCCAAATTTGGGAAACACTTTTCCGAATTTGGGAAACGATAGTTTTGCTAAAAAATGCAAAAAACATAATACTTGTGAGCCACTGTACCTTTTTTTATAGGAAAATTGAGTTCTTACAACTAAAACTCTAATAACTTTTCTTCTATACTTTTCTAAATTACAAAACTAGTTGTTTTATTTTGCAAAAAGCTTGATTGAATTTGGGAAACCAAAACAGTTCATGAAATCTGTGATTTTTTTACTGTTTTAATCAAAAATATTTTGTAATGCGTTTTTTAATGGAGAATCGAATCTTTACAACTAAAATGCTAATAACTTTTTTTCTATACTTTCCCAAATTACAAAATTAGTTTTTTTAATTCAGAAAGAGCTCGATTGAATTTAGGAAACCAAAACAGTTCATGAAATCTGTGCTTTTGGTACTATTTTAGTAAAAAATATTTTGTAATGCGTTTTTTAATGGAGAATTGAATCTTTACAACTAAAATGCTAATAACTTTTTTTCTGTACTATCCCAAATAACAAAATTAGTTTTTTAAGTTTAGAAAGAGCTCGATTGAATTTGGGAAACCAAAACAGTTCAAGAAATCTGTGATTTTGGTACTATTTTAGTAAAAAATATTTTGTAATGCGTTTTTTAATGGAGAATTGAATCTTTACAACTAAAATGCTAATAACTTTTTTTCTATACTTTCCCAAATTACAAAATTAGTTTTTTTAGTTCAGAAAGAGCTCGATTGAATTTGGGAAACCAAAACAGTTCATGAAATCTGTGATTTTGGTATTATTTTAGTAAAAAATATTTTGTAATGCGTTTTTTAATGGAGAATTGAATCTTTACAACTAAAATGCTAATAACTTTTTTTCTATACTTTCCCAAATTACAAAATTAGTTATTTTAGTTCAGAAAGAGCTCGAATGAACTTGGGAAACCAAAACAGTTCATGAAATCTGTGCTTTTGGTATTATTTTAGTCAATAGTAGATTTCATTAGATTTTGCATTGAAAAAACGCATTAAAAATAATTTTGACTAAAATATATAGTACCAAAGTCACAGATTTCAAAAACTATTTTGATTTTCTTAATTCAATCGAGCTCTTTTCGAACTAAAAAAACTAATTTTGTAATTTGGGAAAGTATAGAAAAAAGTTATTAGCATTTTAGTTGTAAAGATTCAATTCTCCATTAAAAAACGCATTACAAAATATTTTTTACTAAAATACTACCAAAATCACAGATTTCATGAATTGTTTTGGTTTCCCAAATTCAATTGAGCTCTTTCTAAACTAAAGAAACTAATTTTGTAATTTGGGAAAGTACAGAAAAAAAGTTATTAGCATTTTAGTTGTAAAGATTCAATTCTCCATTAAAAAACGCATTACAAGTCACAGATTTCAAAAACTGTTTTGATTTTCTGAATTCAATCGAGCTCTTTTCGAACTAAAAAAACTAATTTTGTAATTTGGGAAAGTATAGAAAAAAGTTATTAGCATTTTAGTTGTAAAGATTCAATTCTCCATTAAAAAACGCATTACAAAATATTTTTTACTAAAATAGTACCAAAATCACAGATTTCATGAATTGTTTTGGTTTCCCAAATTCAATTGAGCTCTTTCTAAACTAAAGAAACTAATTTTGTAATTTGGGAAAGTACAGAAAAAAGTTATTAGCATTTTAGTTGTAAAGATTCAATTCTCCATTAAAAAACGCATTACAAAATATTTTTTACTAAAATATAGTACCAAAAGCACAGATTTCATGAACTGTTTTGGATTCCCAAATTCAATCGAGCTCTTTCTAAACTAAAAAAACTGATTTTGTAATTTGGGAAATTACAGAAAAAAAGTTATTAGCATTTTAGTTGTAAAGATTCAATTCTCCATTAAAAAACGCATTACAAAATATTTTTTACTAAAATAGTACCAAAATCACAGATTTCATGAACTGTTTTGGTTTCCCAAATTCAATTGAGCTCTTTCTAAACTAAAAAAAACTAATTTTGTAATTTGGGAAAGTACAGAAAAAGAGTTATTAGCATTTTAGTTGTAAAGATTCAATTCTCCATTAAAAAACGCATTACAAAATATTTTTTACTAAAATATAGAATCAAAAGCACAAATTTCATGAACTGTTTTGGATTCCCAAATTCAATCGAGCTCTTTCTAAACTAAAAAAACTAATTTTGTAATTTGGGAAATTACAGAAAAAAAGTTATTAGCATTTTAGTTGTAAAGATTCAATTCTCCATTAAAAAACGCATTACAAAATATTTTTTACTAAAATAGTACTAAAAGCACAGATTTCATGAACTGTTTTGGTTTCTCAAATTCAATCGAGCTCTTTCTGAACTAAAAAAAACTAATTTTGTAATTTGGGAAAGTATAGAAAAAAGTTATTAGCATTTTAGTTGTAAAGATTCAATTCTCCATTAAAAAACGCATTACAAAATATTTTTTACTAAAATAGTATCAAAATCACAGATTTCATGAACTGTTTTGGTTTCCCAAATTCAATTAAGCTCTTTCTAAACTAAAAAACCTAATTTTAAAATTTAGGAAAGTATAGAAAAAAAGTTATTAGCATTTTAGTTGTAAAGATTCAATTCTCCATTAAAAAACGCATTACAAAATATTTTTTACTAAAATAGTACCAAAATCACAGATTTCATGAACTGTTTTGGTTTCCCAAATTCAATCGAGCTCTTTCTGAACTAAAAAAACTAATTTTGTAATTTGGGAAAGTACAGAAAAAAGTTATTAGCATTTTAGTTGTAAAGATTCAATTCTCCATTAAAAAACGCATTACAAAATATTTTTTACTAAAATATAGTACCAAAAGCACAGATTTCATGAACTGTTTTGGATTCCCAAATTCAATCGAGCTCTTTCTAAACTAAAAAAACTGATTTTGTAATTTGGGAAATTACAGAAAAAAAGTTATTAGCATTTTAGTTGTAAAGATTCAATTCTCCATTAAAAAACGCATTACAAAATATTTTTTACTAAAATAGTACCAAAATCACAGATTTCATGAACTGTTTTGGTTTCCCAAATTCAATTGAGCTCTTTCTAAACTAAAAAAAACTAATTTTGTAATTTGGGAAAGTACAGAAAAAGAGTTATTAGCATTTTAGTTGTAAAGATTCAATTCTCCATTAAAAAACGCATTACAAAATATTTTTTACTAAAATATAGAATCAAAAGCACAAATTTCATGAACTGTTTTGGATTCCCAAATTCAATCGAGCTCTTTCTAAACTAAAAAAACTAATTTTGTAATTTGGGAAATTACAGAAAAAAAGTTATTAGCATTTTAGTTGTAAAGATTCAATTCTCCATTAAAAAACGCATTACAAAATATTTTTTACTAAAATAGTACTAAAAGCACAGATTTCATGAACTGTTTTGGTTTCTCAAATTCAATCGAGCTCTTTCTGAACTAAAAAAAACTAATTTTGTAATTTGGGAAAGTATAGAAAAAAGTTATTAGCATTGTAGTTGTAAAGATTCAATTCTCCATTAAAAAACGCATTACAAAATATTTTTTACTAAAATAGTATCAAAATCACAGATTTCATGAACTGTTTTGGTTTCCCAAATTCAATTAAGCTCTTTCTAAACTAAAAAACCTAATTTTAAAATTTAGGAAAGTATAGAAAAAAAGTTATTAGCATTTTAGTTGTAAAGATTCAATTCTCCATTAAAAAACGCATTACAAAATATTTTTTACTAAAATAGTACCAAAATCACAGATTTCATGAACTGTTTTGGTTTCCCAAATTCAATCGAGCTCTTTCTGAACTAAAAAAACTAATTTTGTAATTTGGGAAAGTACAGAAAAAAAGTTATTAGCATTTTAGTTGTATAGATTCAATTCTCCATTAAAAAACGCATTACAAAATATTTTTTACTAAAATAGTACCAAAATCACAGATTTCATGAACTGTTTTGGTTTCCCAAATTCAATCGAGCTCTTTCTGAACTAAAAAAACTAACTTTGTAATTTGGGAAAGTATAGAAAAAAAGTTATTAGCATTTTAGTTGTAAAGATTCAATTCTCCATTAAAAAACGCATTACAAAATATTTTTTACTAAAATAGTACCAAAATCACAGATTTCATGAACTGTTTTGGTTTCCCAAATTCAATCGAGCTCTTTCTAAACTAAAAAAACTAATTTTGTAATTTGGGAAAGTACAGAAAAAAAGTTATTAGCATTTTAGTTGTAAAGATTCAATTCTCCATTAAAAAACGCATTACAAAATATTTTTTACTAAAATAGTACCAAAAGCACAGATTTCATGAACTGTTTTGGTTTCCCAAATTCAATCGAGCTCTTTCTGAATTAAAAAAAATAATTTTGTAATTTGGGAAAGTATAGAAAAGAAGTTATTAGCATTTTAGTTGTAAAGATTCGATTCTCCATTAAAAAACGCATTACAAAATATGTTTGATTAAAATAGTACCAAAATCACAGATTTCATGAACTATTTTGGTTTCCCAAATTCAATCAAGCTTTTTGCAAACTAAAACAATTTGTAATTTAGAAAAGTATAGAAGAAAAGTTATTAGAGTTTTAGTTGTAAAATCTCAATTTTCCTATAAAAAAGGTACAGCGGCTCACAAGTATTATGTTTTTTGCATTTTTTTAGCAAAACTATCGTTTCCCAAATTCGGAAAAGTGTTTCCCAAATTTTCCCAAATTGTCCCCAATCGATTGACACCAAAATTTCTGAATTTCATTGCTAGCGCTGCCAAGTATACGCCAAATTTTAAATTGTTAATAACTTTTTTTTTTTTTTTTTTTTTTTTTTTTTTTTTTTTTTTTTTTTTTTTTTTTTTTTGGGTTGTTTAAATGGTAGACACGTGCACCCAAGAGGACCCTAGCGTTCATAGGTTTTTCTTAAAACCCACCTCTGTCTATCAACTCCTACTCTCACCTCCACGTGGTGAACATCGGGTGCCTAGTACCTCAACTGGAGATTGGGTCTCAACCCTAGTGGAAGGTTGTTGGTGGCAGCAAACGAGAGAGGGGGGGAGAGGTGTTCCCACTAAGGCACCTCTTCTTTCATCCAGACGGCAGCGGAGGAATTCCCTAGATGGAATCAACGGTGGCGTCTACAGTTCCAGTCAGGTTGAACTACTTAGTGAACACCTACCTTATAGGGCTACTACAGCATATTTGGAGCCCAGGCCTATAAGGAGCGGTTTATCCGGCTTCCCATCCTTGGAGCTATACAAGGATCTGGTCCTCCAGGTTGGGGGTCGTGCTGTCGGGGTGACTTCCCGGCCACGTAAAGCAATTGTTAGTTGCGAAGCACCAACAAGCCTCGGATACGGACGGATTTACTGATGACGAACCTAGCAAACGAAAAACGGACAACGAGCTTCGGATCTGTACGTGGAATGTTAGGTCCCTTAATAGACCACGTGCAGCCGAACAATTAGCGGAAGCCCTAAACTGCTACAAAGCAGATATTACCGCTATCCAAGAAATGCAATGGGATGGGCCAGGTAGACGCAGACTAAAAGACTGCGATATCTACTACGGCGATTGCTACCGGGAACAGAAGCAGCGACTGTTTGGATGTGGATTCGTTGTTGGAACTAGACTAAGGCAAAAAGTCTTGAGTTTCAACTATGTGAACGAGCGCATAGCAACAATCCGCATCAAGGCTAAATTCGTCAACATAAGCCTCATTTGCGCACACGCCCCCACAGAGGAAAAGGATGAAGACACCAAAGACGTATTCTACGAGCTCCTGGACAAAACATATGAGCAGTGCCCTGGCTATGACATTAAGATTGTTCTAGGAGATTTTAATGCCAAGCTAGGAAGAGAGGATATCTTTGGTGGAATAATCGGAAGATACAGCCTGCACGACAACACCTCCGATAACGGATTCAGGCAGATCGATTTCGCTGCGGGGCGAGATGTTCTGGTAGCTAGTACGCGGTTCCAGCACCTCAATATCCACAAAGGGACATGGAAATCTCCTGATCAATCAACCGTCAACCAGATTGACCACATTGCGATCGACGCACGGCACTTCTCCAGTATAGAGGATGTCCGAACATTCCGAGGGGCCAACATTGACTCGGACCACTACCTTGTTGTAGCCAAGGTACGACTGCGGATATCCCGATCCAAGCCAACACAAGGAAATACTGTGAGACAATTCGACGTTGGACGACTACAATCGCAAGAGATCGCCAGGTCTTTTTCCGATCGAGTCTCTTACAACCTCTCAAGGAGTCCTATGCCGCCAGCATCAAGTATAGAGAACCAGTGGCAGCACTGCCAATCAGCCATCAGAGATGCCGCCTCTGAAGTGCTGGGTTTCACACGGCCACCACAACGAAACCCCTGGTTTGACGACGAATGCCGGCAAGCACATGCAGCTAAACAGGAAGCATACAAAGCGGCGCTGCACAAAAAGACTAGAACTGCTTATGAGCTCTACAAGCAGAAGAGGAAAGAAGAACACCGGCTTCTCAGACGGAAAAAGAGAGAGCATGAGAAGCGTTCGATCGAGGAGATAGAAGGGTGCCACAGCAGGAATGAGGTTCGGAAGTTTTACCAGAAGGTAAAAACAACAGCCTCGGGCTACAAGCCCCGAGCCGAAGCCTGCAAAGACGATCAAGGGAACATCGTGGTGGAACCGCAGTCTATGCTGAGGATATGGAAAGACCACTTTTCCAAGCTCTATAACGGCGATGATGGACCCAATTCCGCTGTTAGAGAGATAGAACCATTCGATTTAGGCGACGTAGACCAAGAATTCCGCCAACCCGACCTGAACGAAGTGAAAACAGCAGTGTCCAAGCTAAAGTCCAACAAAGCTGCTGGAGCTGATGGCCTCACTGCCGAATTGTTTAAATCGGCCGGCGATGACCTGGTCAGGAGTATGCACCAGCTCATTTGCAAAATATGGTCGGAAGAAAGCATGCCCGATGAATGGAACCTCAGCATCGTTTCCCCGGTCCTCAAGAAAGGAGACCCTCTGAACTGCGCCAACTACAGAGGTATCAGTCTTCTTAACATCGCGTACAAGATCCTCTCTGCCGTATTGTGTGAGCGTCTGAAGCCATTCGTCAACAACCTGATAGGTCCTTATCAGTGCGGCTTTAGACCAGGAAAGTCCACCATAGACCAAATCTTCACACTACGGCAGATCTTGGAAAAAACCCAGGAGCTTCAAATCGATACCCACCACCTTTTTATCGATTTTAAGGCCGCATATGACAGCATCTATAGAGAGGAGTTATATAGAGCCATGTCTAGTTTTGGCATCCCTACCAAACTTGTCCGATTGTGTAGGATGACGATGGAGAACGCACGCTGCTCCATCAGGGTCGGAAAAGATCTCACCGATACATTCGATGTCAAAAAAGGTTTTAGGCAACGCGATGCACTGTCATGCGACTTCTTTAACATCGTTCTTGAAAGAATAGTGCAAAACTCCTACGTCAACACAAGAGGCACAATCTTTCAAAGGTCCGTTCAATTGCTCGGATATGCCGACGATATTGACATAATTGGAAGAACGCAGCGTGATGTCAATGGCGCGTTTATGAGCATTGAGACGGAAGCGAAGAAGATGGGTTTAGTGGTAAATGAGGGCAAGACCAAGTATATGCTGTCATCAAGAAAGGACACCCAACACCGACGTCTTGGACAGAACGTCACGATTGACAGCTATAACTTTGAGGTAGTTAAGGACTTTGTCTACCTAGGCGCCGCTATTAATTCAGACAACGACACCAGCGCTGAAATCAAACGAAGAATAACTCTTGCCAATCGCTGTTTCTTCGGACTAAGAAGGCAATTGAGTAGTAAAGTCCTCTCTCGAGCAACTAAAGTGTCCCTGTATAAGACACTTATCATCCCGGTTCTTATATATGGCGCAGAGGCATGGACCTTGTCAAAGGCAGACGAGAACGCTTTAGGATGCTTCGAGAGAAAAATTCTTCGGGTGATATTTGGTCCCGTCTGCATAGATGGAGAATGGAGAAGAAGATTCAACGACGAATTGTACGGGCTGTACAGCGACACTGACCTTGTCAAACGAGTCAAGGTCCAGCGGCTTAGATGGCTGGGTCATGTAGAGCGAATGGACACCAACGCTCCGGCCCGGAAAGTCTTCGAATCCAATCCCGAGGGACGGCGCAGTAGAGGAAGACCGCGACTCAGGTGGCGCACGCAAGTAGGAGAGGACCTCAACCAACTTGGCGTGCAAAACTGGAGGCAGCTAGCTAGGGACCGAGCTGGCTGGAGAAGCATGTTGGTTGAGGCCCTAGTCCGACCCGGACTGTAGCGCCACCTTAAGTAAGTAAGTAACTTTTTTTTGGGACTTTCCCAAATTGGGAAAACTATTTCCCAAATTTTTCCAAATGTTTTCCAAATTATTTGCATTAAAAAAATCAAATTTCGTGTTATAGCGCTGCCAAGTTGACGGGGGTCATTTCCTATGGGATAGATAGTAATGCATATATGATGAAATTTAAACGTTGTTATTTGCTTCCTACTCTTACATATATGACTTGAGAAATAGGCTTGTGGAACACATTGGAAATCTTGTGGACCACTTTCGACTTCCAAGCTCCGAAAAAAATATTGGAAAGTGATAGTACTATAGGATACATTGATTTATTCCTCTAAAGGTTTTAACTTCTAAGCCATTAGTGTTATAATGTCTACTGTATAATTTAATAAAATGTACTTCTACTTTGCTGTTTGTATTGTAATACAATCAAGTACTCATTGTTTGTTTGCTCTAAAACAGAAATATTATTTTCGTTATTCCTAATAAAGTTTTTCATCGTTTAACATTTGAAAAAGCCTTTTCTTAAGTCTTTTAGGTTATAGGCCCAGAAACGTTTTGAGCATATATCAGTTTTTGTCATTTATTGGGTTTAAAATGAATGATATGGTATCTGTTAACACCAGGACTGGTATTCCGCTGTTCGATGGAACCAACTTTAATAATTGGCGTTTTCGCATCGAAATTGCTCTGGATGAGAAAAGATTAGGAATCTACATTCAAGAAGACCTTGAAAAGCTTGTTGAAGCTAAGACAAATGAAGATGAGAAGACGAAAATTCGACAGGAAGAAAAGATGTGCAAGAATATTTGTAAACGACTGGCGAAATTTGTCTTGACTGAATAAAACATTTCGCGTTACTTTGGTTATAAAAACATCGATTTATTCTATACGTTGAAAACGGATTACATTTTACATTTTCTTTTAGTTATTTTACAATGGGTTACATTTTTCTTTTTGGTTACTGTGCGATAGGTGCGGTGCGTTTAAAAATTTGTTTTCTTCCCGACCATTTACATTCAATGATATTTTATACAAGACTGACTAATGAAAAAACGAATCGACTCTGCCCTTCTCACTGTCAAAAAATTTCAAATAGAACGAGCCCTGTGATTGGCTAACCAATAACAAACAAACACGTCGTTGCATTAAGTGCCCTCTGTGTCGACTAGCAGCAATTTTTCTTAAGGTCTGATTACATCAGCGCCGACATCCCACCCTCCGTGAAGCCTCGTAGAGGTTCACTATCCACCTGTAGCACGGCGCGTTTCGATGCAGGTCTGCGAAGATTCCCATGGGATGTTTTCACTTCTTTTTGTGCTTGTCGACATAAAAAGTATTCGGCTGATTTTATCTCCGCTGCTTCCAATTCTTCTTTGTGACACCGGTCACGACGACTTGGTACTGACTTGATTTGTTTGTCTTTGTCTCTAGTGGTCTTTTTCTTTCTTACACGACTAAGGTGCTTGCGGATGCGGAGAATACAGGCTATGATTCGGCTTACTTTGGAAAACGAAGAGTAATTGTTTATATTAATTATTGAGTCGTTAGTCTGCTTCATGTGGAGAATTTTCTGCTTACGTACTTCTTTTTGTAGTGTTTCCGGGACTTGGATCGTAGGTTCCTCTGGCCACCGGTCTTCGGGATAACGTAGAAATTCTGGTCCTGTTACCCAGTTGTTGTCTGGAACGAATCTTGGCGGGCTAATAGCTCTAGTGGCAGCATCTGCTACATTTAATTCCGTCGGGACCCACTTCCAGTCTGATGCGTTCGATGTCTCCAGTATCTCGGCCACCCTATGTGCTACAAAGGGTTTTAAACGGCGATGGGGGGATCTAATCCACCAAAGGGCTGTTCTGGAGTCACTCCAGAGACGACTCGGGCTATTTCGAGATTGTGAGATGCTCCGACTGTTGTTCGTAATCGGCTTCCCAGCACGGCGGCTTGCAGCTCTAACCTAGGGATGGACAAGAGTTTCTTGGGAGCACATCTTATTTTGCCAAAGGCGAAGGATATGTCGACGGATCTTTCATGTTGAATACGGAAGTAGCCTACGGCGGCGAAAGCACTCTCACTGGCGTCTGTGAATACGTGTAGTTCTATCGATGTGGCTTGATAAATGTTTGGCGAATAGCAGCGTTTTAATTGAAATTGTTTGATATTTTCGACTTCTTTCCACCACAGTTTCCATTGACAGTGGAGATCTTGTGGTAATGGATCATCCCATCCCATGCCGGTTTTCCAAGTGTTTTGCAGTAAAATCTTTGAGAAAATGAGAAAGTCCGCCAAGAAACCGCATGGATCAAATACAGCCATGACAATACTCAGAGTTTCTCTTTTGGTGGGTGGCCTGGCTGCTTCTAGTACCCTTTTGTCAATTTTAGCGAATTTGAGTTGAAAACGGAAGGTATCATCTTCGGTGTCCCAGTACATGCCTAGTACCTTTTCCACACCTTTATCTGACTCTAAATTTACCGATGACTGAAGTGGGCAGGCTGACTTATTTAAGTTCCTTTGAATTGTTTTGTTGTTGCTTAGGAAGCTACGAAGCCGAAAACCACCCTCCGCATGAATATGTTGTACCTCCATGCTGATTCTTTCCGCCTCTATGTCACTATCAAAGCTGCATACGAAGTCGTCGACATAATGGTTTTCTATAATTATTGTCTTAACTGCTTCCGGACACTCATTCTCAAATTCTTTGGCATTCCTGTTTTTGATATACTATTCAAAACGCACCTAGGTGTGTTTTTTTGCACGCGTATATACGCTTGTTAAAATTTTTGCATGTTAAAAACAACAACAAAATATGCGAATAGCGAGGATAAACATCTACGTTTATTTCTGAAGCGAATATAAACTGCAAGTGCTACCAAGATGGTGTAGATGAATTTTTGGAAATGTCAAAAGATTCATTCAAAATTCATCCGTTTGACAAAGCAAATAAAAACAAATTCCCTCTCAAGCACAACTAAAAATGGCAGAGAAGGAACAAAAGTAAGATCTTTGTTATTCAAATCAATAAAATTTATTTTACAAATCATTTTTAATAGCAAAAGAAAGACTTGGTCGAGAGAAGAGACCCTCGGGCATCAAAGGACCACCATCAACTGGCAAACTGGGTCCATTTGTAAAACAAACTAAATCGCTGGCGAAAAATGTAATCGCTTGAGCTACTTCATCGACTGTTTCAGGACTTCCAAAAGCATAAGTTGTCTGAGAATGTTTCAAGAACTTATCATACGTTTCTTGATCCATTCCTCCACGCTTGTGCAAATTTGTAACTTTAACTCCAGCATTAAAACACCTGGAAACGAACGAATTCCGTTAACACTCGAATCTTTTACGGTCTCAAAATAAAATTATTCAACAAAAACAAGTTTGTAAGGAACGTTTTTATTTTCTTATCGTGGACACATCACGTCCTTCATCGACTGGTAAATTAACTCCGGTCATAAAACGCACTGTCACTGGCTAAAAAGGTTATAGCAGCCGCAACTCACAACCTCGTCAAGATTTTCAGGACGTTGAAGATCGTGTGTTTGTTTATCATTTTCTTGAAAATTTTGGTATGTCTATTCGTCCATGCCACCTCTTTGGGTAGCTCTGTTGCAATGACTCCAGGGTTTACCGAGTTCACTCGCATACCTTTCGGAGCTAATTTAAGAGCAACACATTTTGTAAATTGCTCAATTGACGTCTTTGAAATGTTTTTTGCAAGAACACCAGGAAATGAACGCAATCCACAAACACTGGAAACAAGCATTTTCGTAATATCGTCCCGACGCTGACGAAGTGCAAACAAGGTGGTTTGTTTTTTTGAGATCCAGCACTGCTTTTGCGTTGCAATTTTCCTTTCAATTTTGCCCTCCTCTTTACCGATTCTGATGCCTCTTTCTTCGCCAATTTTGAGTCAAGTCTGTATTCAAGAAAGGCTCTTTCTTTGCGTAGATCCATAGCCGTATTTTATTTTCCTTGTGATCTGATCCGGATCAGATTTGCTTTGCAAAATATATGTATTTACAAAAACAACACAAGATCTAACTTTTTTTTGGATCACAATTCCAGATCCAGTTTTTAGTTTCAAGTCTAGCACCTAGGGCTATTTTTTCATCGCATATGTTGTCGCCTTTATTTGAAAGTGAGTGAAAAAAAAACTAAATGTCAAAATGAAAAAAAGTTTGTATACAAAAAAAGTTGCAGTACGCACTACGAGCTGCAAATAGCTTTTTATATTTTTTTTCTTGCGAAAAATAAATTCAAAATTCAAAGAAATTGCATGCATGCAATGAAAAAGCAAAGTTTCTCTTTAGCTAATAAGTTCTGGGGCTATTAGCTGAGAGTATGGGCAAACGCTGTATCAATTAAAAGCAAGGTTGTGCAAAAAATTTCAAGCTGTTTTCGGATGTAAAATTATTTTTAAGCAGTTTTAGTACCACGTTCCTTCTTTTATGTGTAATTTTTTCACATTTAATTTGTTTCAGAGTCATCTTTTTGGAATACAGCAATACCTCCGATGAATATTTATATTGCGTGCTTGTGAAAATGGTCATGTCAACGTTTGAGGCACCAAAACCAAAATCAAACTTCAAGCATTGTTTAGTGACTTGAAGAGCGTTTTTTAATCTTTCAAGATATTTCACCTTGTGTTAAGACTTATGAGGTTGTGTCCTGTCAATAAATTAACTACGCATTCGTATTAAATATGTAAAAAATTTCAATTTCATTAGAAAAACATGACACTTATATCCTTATACATCTTGCAAATATTCACATTTGTGTGATTTCGGATACATTCCTTTTTAGTGGTGGAGTTGTTGGTATTCATTCAAGCTGGAAACTAAAACTGTGTCTAAAAAACGAGTTAGTTCTTCATAGGACTCACAGGCACGCATTGGCCGGGGAAGCCGAATAAGTGTGTGCTCTACAACACTAAAAAGTTAAGAAGAACTCACTTCGAAATGTTTTTGTATAACAGTGTTCCGAGTTTTTGTATCGATCATTCCGCTACGTGTTAGCGGAAAGCGGAATCAGCTGTGGCAACATAAACTCAAATCGTTCAAATTGCAATCGGAAAATGTATCATTATGTTAAACAGCTTCAATTTCAGTAATAGCGCAAGCAATGATTGATGCAGCAAGCCATTGCAAAAAAAAAAAAAAAAACAGAAAACTTGGTAGAAAAACGTACGGCAATTTCTTGGTTGTCAGACTTTAGTCAAGATTTTGTGCAAACATGTACATACATATGTATGTTGGCTGATTGTGATCCGGTATACGTAAAAAAGCAAAATACAGCCAATCTTAAAAAGCCTTGAGGTTTACTCCTTTTACCGAAGAAAATATAATGCAATCTCCTATCAATAGTTTCCTCTATATCCTTGATTAATAGCTGCTTTATCATGATTGTTTTTATATTTCACTAGTATAGAAGCAGCAGCATTGGCAAGAAGAAAATAAACTGTTTTATTTTCTGTATCAAAAACAAAAAAATTATTGGAAAACAATTTTTCTACCTGTATCTGTCAAGCTTTTGATCAGTGCTACAAACGTTTAAAAGCAAAACTTTGTTCTGATCCAAGTTGTTTTATTATCAAATCTGATCCGGATCAGATCACGAAGGATAATAAAACACGGCTCATTATTCTTTCTTCACACGCTAATGGATCTTTTTCATTCCAGCTAAACTTGTCTGATTCATCGTAGGCTTACTTTATTATTGGTGCTTTTTCTGATATTTTCCGTTCTCTTGCGCAGTCCGCCTGTTCAAACAAAAAAGATCAATTATAAAAAATAACATACCTACAAATTGTATGATATACCTTTAATTTTTGGAATTAAGAAATAATTAATAAATTAATAAATAAGAGCAATAAAATATTTCTTTGTGTCTGCAGTACTACAGTCAAGTGCAAACGTGCAAACAGCTGTAAAATAAAAATTGCTATTTATGTCAAACTGCAGTGCTGCCAAGTAATTAAAGAATTTGGGGCAGACGTTTTTTTGGTCGAAAATTATATCCGCGACCAAAAAAACCAGCCTATTGTGTGTTATGGTTGTGGCCAAGTAGGTCACATTAAGTCACAATGTGTTATGGATGGTGGTATTGGCTGTATGGGAAAAAAAATGCATTGAAGTACTGCACACTAAGTCCCCTATTACATGATGTCTCACGAGCCCAGTCTCACATGAGTGCGAAAAAGAAAGGAGATGTGAGGAAATGAGATGCACAAAAAAATTCCCGATGAGTACCGTGCCGATTTTTAGCAGTCTCATATTGACGTTTCTCTTTTCCCATATTCGTTTTTGCTGTGTTGCTTTAATGTATTTTTTGTGTTGGTCAAATGAGCGTCATCTGAATGTTTTTTCATTTTCGTTGTGGTCTTGTTTTTTATTTTTCAAATCAAAAGTCGTAAAACCAATTTGTTATTTTTGTAATCTAATCAAGCAACTTACTTTATTTAGAGAAAAATAAAACTTTGAAATTTATAAAGTGACAACAAGAAAAGGATTGAAAGAGAAATGAAGAATTGTCAATTTTGAGACGTGAGCCTGCAAAATTGAACATGTAATAGTGATTGTCTCACGGGATGGAAATTTAAAAGGAACGTCAAAAATGAGACATGTCTCGTGAGACATCGTATAATAGGGGACTAATATGTAAACAAACTTACCTAGGATTTGTCGATCCTACGTCGACTGGATTTTCCTGGCAAATGCTGGGAAACACAGCTAGACTTCCTAAAAAAGTAAAAAGAAAAGAAAATTAGAAAAAAAGAATCAATAAATATCAAAACAAAAACAAATGGAATGGAAATTAAAATAATTAGCTACCAGCCGCGGTTTAGAGTTGCGAAAAGTAAACAAGTGTCACTTGCCATAAAGAAGCAAATAAGAGAAACCGAACATTGGGTAGAGAGTATCTCTATGGCAAGTGGAATGTGGAACTTGCTTGAGAGTATCTCTATGGCAAGTGGAACTTGTCTCTGCAACCACCGCTGTCGCCTCTGCTATTAATGAAGTGACAGTAGGGTAGGAGTTTTTTGTGGAAAATAGATTATTTTTATATTAGGTATTTATGTATTTATTTGTTATATTTATGTATTTAGTATTTATTTATATATATTTAGGATAAGTGTTATTTATTTTCGTTATTTATTTATATGTTATGTTCAAGTGTATCGTTAGGTATGTCTGATGTGGGCATTTATTTATGTATTGTATGTGCATAGGCAGTTTATGTTAAGTTTAGTATTTTATGTATTTATGTAAGTATGTATTATGGTATTGTATGTTTATATGCGCATATTATTTAGCATTTTGTAGTTATTTTAGGTCAAAATAAAAATAAAGAAAAGAAACGCCACCACATCATTCACACTAGCGATGCTACGCCAGACGCCACAGTGAGTCGGCCGGCATCTTTTTAAAGAGGCTGGTGATAGTGAATGATGTGGATGTGGATGGCAAAACGAACCGTTCGACTTTGAACATGAACAGAAGTCATCTTCATGTCAATGAAAGTGGTTTAATTTTCCTTTTATTTGCAATTCGTTTTTTTTTTTCATTAATTTGATGTAAGTTTAGTTTTTGGTACTTAATTTATAGATGTGGTGTAGATTAAACATTTTGAGTAATTTAAAATATTCTAGTGAATAGTGCCTATGTGAAAAGTAAAGGAGGAAATAGAAAAAAAAGCGCAGTAAACACCTACATATGTAGGTATATAAATATATATATATAATGTGCACCAGCATTAATTGCATCTACCGCGGGTGAGTTCAAATTTCAATTTTCTTAGTGCAATACTTAAGATGGTTTTTGGTAGTTCTAGGAGTCGAGCCGATTTGAGAATTTAATATCGGCAAGGGGAAATTTGGCCAAGTAAAGAACTCCAAAAAAAATGAGAAAAGTACAATACCTGCGAACAAGAGAAGTAAAGTGCCAATAGCTGGATGTGAGCCTGTGGCTATCAAGTAACCCAAAATTAGACTCCAAAACCGTGGGTACAAATTTGTTTACATTTATTTTTTTATACAATTCAATTAAATCGATGCGTGCAAAACATATATATATATACCCCCGTCATAAGACATTATAAGAGGCAAAAACAAAACATTGCACCAGTGGCCGAGTGCTAGTGCAAGGCCAGGTCCGGCCTGGAGTGAAAAGTGCCCGCAGGGCCCAACGTAAAAATTTGTTCCAGTGATTGCTGATTTTTGTATAAGTGTTCGGCGTGATTTTTTTTGTTATTTATTTATTTACTTCATTATTTCTAGTATTTTTTTAAACATTTTTTTTAACATTTTTTTAAATTTCTTTTTATACCATTTTGTTGATTTTTTTTTAACCTTTTTTTTGTGATATTACTCTTTTTGTGTGTGTCAATTTTGTGGGTTTTTTTTTGTATTTTCCTTCGGTTTTAGGCCTGCAATCGTCACCTTTCGGTTCTTAGGCTACTTTTGAATGCTGGTACGAGGCTACTTATCGGCCATATCCGCTACAGGGAGCTCCTTTAAGGCAGGATTAAAAGTAGGTGGGTGGAAGCAATCCCAGTGTAGAAAGGGGGATAAAGGGGTCGGTTGAGGTTGAAATAGGAAACCTAGAAAAAGACAAAGCCAATTAGAAAAAAAGTAAAATAAACTACAGAAAACACACAAGTACACAAAAACAATCAAACTACAAAAAGAAAGAGATACTAAAACAAAAAGGAAAAAGAAATATAGAATTAAAGAAATACCAAAAAATATAAAAATTATAAAAATACAAAAAAATTATAAAACATAAAAACTCTTACTAAAAAAAAAACATAAAAAAAACATTAAATTATAAAATTATACAAAAAATATAAAACTTAGAAAAACATAAAAACAATATAGGATTAAGGTTAGGTTTTGGATTTTTGTTATTTATTTTGTTTTTGTTATTTATTATATCTTTCTGTTAATCTATTATTTTCTGGTTTTGTTTAAATTTTAGTTTCATTTTGGTTTTCATTTGAGTTATTTATTTTTCGTTTCGCGTATATGTTTTCATTTTTTGTTTGTTAGTTTTTTTTTGTTTAAAATAAAATGTGCATCACGCCGATAGGTTGAAATTGAGGTTTTTTTTGTTCTGCGACTGTGATGTTGTGCTAAGCACGATTTCAGGGGGATGAGGAGGTTGGCGATGCATCGGTGGTGATCGTGTACGGGGAACTCGACAACATGGCCGACCGAGTTCCATGGTTGGGTGGGCTACAGGCCACACTGCGATGTCACCATGCAGTGCCTGCAGTGTGGTAAGGTTTTTGTGGTGGTGGTTTTTTGGCACGATTTATGTTTTGTAATGTGGTTTCCGTCTGGCGAAGGGGCAAGATCCCCCCCTAATCCGGTGAGCTGAGCCGTGCCTCGCAAGCTTGCCAGGTCCCTTCGTCATGACACTTCCTTTTCCCTTCTTTTTCCAATATCCGTTTCCTTCCTTTTCTTTTCACTTGTCCTTTATTCTTTCCTTTCCCTTTCCATATTCCTTTCCAATCCTATCCTTTTTCCTCTACCTTAATTTTCCCACTACCTAGCCCAATCCTCTACCTAATTCAATTCTATTCCTTTATCCAACTACCTTTCCCGACTTCATACCCTACCATATTACAAATGGCGGCCAACGTGTTGTCCAAAGTGTTTGTCAGAACCTTAGTCGGTTTTCCAAGCGGCATCAGAGTGAGTCATATGTCATGATAAGGATAGCTTTTTAGCATGCCTTTTCATTTGCGACGACACATTCTGCTGTCACTTGGAGAATCATACATCTCTGGGTAAGTTATAGCTACCGCAGCTTTGAATATTAGAACCAAGTAAGTCGTCAATTGGAAAGTCCTAAGACATACCACTTCAATCGCGACTTGGATTCGAATTCCCGAGCAGTGGTGACTGACTTATCTAATCCTATCCTTCCTAAATTGTGATGTTATAGCTTCTGCAGTTTCAAGGTTCAGATTCTTGTATGTCTTCTGGTGGAAAGTCTCTGACATACCGCCAGAAAAGCGACTTGAATCAAGACCATGGAACAGCAGTAGCTACCCTACCCTATATCCTATTCTATTTCTAACGTTGATGGTGTTTGGTTCAAAAAAAATCGTAAGTCTTGGAAAGGGAAGCTTTGCATGCCTGACCAATCGCGACGAGGACTGGAAATAAAAACAAACAATTTAAAACAAATACAAAAACAAATTTATACAAATCGATACATTTTTTTATATAGAGTCCATTTCTCATTTTTGATTTTGTTTTGAAGTTTTGTTTTAGGTTAGTCGTTTTTGGTTAGGATTTTTAAGTTACTTATTTTTCGTTGTCATTTCTCATTCCAATTTTTTTTTGTTTAGGATTTAGTTCAACATTTGCTTTTGTTTTCGGTTTCTTCTTTGTTTTTCGTTTTGGTGTTTCCTCTTTAATTGTGTTTTTATTTTGTTTTGATTCTTGAGCAGTAATGAGTACTGAAAAAGATAAAGAGCAAGATATTAATTTCGCTATGGATAGGAGGAGTACTAAGCGAGGTTTCGGGGGCAGGTCTCCAGTGAAGAACCCTCAGCCTTCGGGCATGGAGGGTGCAAGCGGTGACGCTGAAGAAACAGCCGACCAAGGCCAAACGAGCGGGACCATCTCGGTGGAGTTGCGGTCCGCAATCGATGTGGCAGTGGGAAATGCTTGTCAGGCCCATATAAGTTCTCTCGGGGAGAAACTGACGGAGTCTCTCACAGAGCTGATGAGGGTCAGTTTCTCGGAGTTCAAGAAAAGCTTAAGTGGTCCTGACAACCTAGTACCACCACCAGTAGAAAGGCAATTTCCTTCAAGTCGTGGAGCCGCGTTGCAAAGTGTTGGCAATGGCAACGGTCATTCGCAGCTGGATCAGTCTGCGAGGCCGTTTGTTCCGTCAAGGGAACCAAACCAAAATAGAGATTTTAGGGGTGAATATGGAGCGTACCAAGCTCACTTTCACCCAGAGCAGAACCGGTATCGACGAAGTCCTTACGGTCACTCGAATTACCCATCAAACCCGCAAGGTGTCCCCGTCAGGGTTGACAAGTGGGGTTTGAAATTCGATGGAGATTCCGACAAGCTGACCGCGGAGGAGTTCGTCTTCCGTGTAGAGACTCTGCAAAGTCAGTACGACTGTGCCTGGGCTGAGATGTTGAGAAATTTCCATCTTCTCCTCTCAGGTGCCGCCTATGAATGGTACTGACAGTTCCAACGGCCCATCTGTCGTCCCGACTGGCCCACATTGCGCGACGCCATTAAAAGGCAATTTCAAGGCGTGCGGTTGGATTTCGATGTGGTTCGGGACATTATGGACCGTAGGCAAGGCGACTGGGAGCCGGTTGATGAGTTTTTCGCTGCCATCAACCGGATGAGATCTCAGCTCAGGATGCAGATTTCTGAAGGTGAGCTGGTGCGCATCCTTAAGAAAAATCTAAACCAGCATTTAGGAAGACTGGTCCACCCGCAAGTCATTTTTACAATGGACCAGCTGAGAATGGCGTGCAAAGATGCCGAGTACACTTTTCCAGTGACGAGAGATGGTCCCCGTGAAGAGAGACAGGCAATAAGACCCAGAGTATACGAGCTGGAGACCGAGCCGGAGGAGCGAAGGCACCCCGAAGACCAATTGGCCGCGTTTCAGCACATGGGAGCTCGACCAAAATCTAATCGGTTGAACAACGATACTTCTGCGTTGAAGTGCTGGAACTGCGAGCAGCCAGGTCACCTGTACCAGGATTGCACAGCCGCAAGAACTCTGTTTTGCTATAGGTGCGGTGAGGCTGGGGTAATCACTCCAAAATGCTCCAAGTGCAATCCGGAAAACCGGTACAGGAACGTGAAGTCTTCGGGGGAGTCACGTTCCACCCAAGCCCCGCAATAACCGCTGAAACAAACAAAATACAAATATTAAAACGAAAAGAAGATAAGCCAAAGGAAGTAAAGAGGTATGAGATTAGGCCTCTTCATGTTAGGTTAAGGGATTACTATATAGCTAGGGATAGGATCTTTAACCAGAAGAGTAGTGCAGTATCGAGAAGAATCTTAAAAACTAGAGAAAGGTTCAAAACTAGAAAAAGCATAAGAAAAAGTATTTTGTCGACGGTGGTCGACGTGTATTCCGACCCAAGGCCTTACGATAGGGTCACTATAGGCGATAAAAACTTGCTAGGTTTGCTCGATAGTGGCGCTAGCGTAAGCATTTTAGGCAAAAATTGTAAAAATTTGTTAGAGGAACTGAAGGTTCCCATAATTGCCCACCAATCAGGTGTTAAGACAGCTGACTGCAAGTTGCAGTCAATAGTCGGCAAAATCAAGGTAGAAGTGCTTTACAAAGGACGTAAAGCACCAATTGAATTTTATTTGGTCCCAAACCTGGATCAGGAGTTGTACCTGGGTGTAGATTTTTGGAAGGCTTTCCAAATCGCACCGGGTGTGGTGAGCGCAATTTCGATCATGGAAGAGCAAGCCGATCTGCTAAACGCTCATCAGTTGTCTCTTGAGCAACAGTCGAGGTTGGAAGCTGTCAGGATGAAGTTCCTTGACTATGACCGTCACGGCTTAGGTAAGACGTCTTTGATGGAGCACGTCATAGATACCGGAGATGCGGTACCTGTCAAGCAGCGTCACTTCCCCAGCGGTGCAAGCCATATTGTACCAGGAATTGGACAGAATGCTAGAGCTCGGCGTTATTGAGGAGAGCGAGAGCCCTTGGTGTTCACCTGTTGCCCTTATCAAGAAGATTGGCGAAAATAACGCCGTAAAATACCGGTTTTGCCTTGACGCTCGTAAGGTCAACTCGGTTACAAAAAAGGATGCTAACCCTCTTCCCCATATCGAAGGGCTCCTCAGTCGTCTACCGGACACCTACTTTATAAGTAGCGTGGACCTGAAAGAAGCATTCTGGCAGATACCGCTGGAGGAACAGAGTAGGGAGAAAACTGCGTTTGCGGTACCGGGGAGGCCTTTGTACCAGTTTAAGGTTATGCCTTTTGGGTTGTGTAATGCCGCTCAAAGGTTATGCCGATTAATGGACAAAGTGATCCCTGCACGACTCAGAGATCGAGTTTTCGTCTATCTAGACGAATTGCTTATCATCGCGCCGGACTTTGAGACGCATATCAGTCTGCTAGAACAGGTAGCTGATTGCTTGAGAAAAGCAAACCTCACGATAAACCTAAAGAAGTCAAAATTTTGCTTTAAAGAGCTGAAATATTTGGGTTATATCGTAGGTGGTAGAAAGTTAAAGACTGACCCGGCCAAGGTCGAGGCTGTCGTTGACTTTCCGCTTCCCAAGAACCAAAGACAGGTTCGTCGGCTACTTGGTCTAGCAGGATGGTATAGACGGTTCATTAAGGACTTCCCTACCCTGACGGCTCCGTTGACCGATACGCTGAAGAAGAAAAACACCAAGTTCGAGATGACTGATGAAGCAATTGCAGCGTTCGAGCGACTGAAAACGGCACTAACATCAGCCCCTGTTCTCACGCACCCGGATTTCAAGAAGCGATTTTACATCCAGTGCGACGCTTCTGATTCAGGTATTGGTGCAGTGCTTTTCCAAAGAAAAACCGACGATGAAGAGAGTCCAGTGTCTTACTTCTCCCAAAAGCTCAACTCGTGTCAACGAAACTACAGTGTGACCGAGAAAGAGTGCATGGCGGCTGTTATGGCCATCAAACGTTTCAGGCCCTATGTTGAGGGTATGGATTTTACAGTCATAACTGACCACTCAAGCCTTAAGTGGCTAATGAATATGAAAGACCTTTGATATTATGTTTTTTTTTTAAACCGGTCAAAGACCTACGGTTAAGTGCAATATACAAACTGTGATATCTATTTATATTTTATTCTAGTCCACTTATGTGTCTATTGTCCAAATAACGTGCCTGATTTACAGTCACTCACACTCAAAGTGGGACACCTAAGAAATAAAATCTTCAATAAACTTCTTTACGAAAAAAAATGCAGAGTTGCTCACTTTTTTAAATAATTTTTATTTTTATTGCTTAATATTGACCTCAAATTATTATAAAATAAAAAAAAAATATCAAAAAAACAACCCCGATTTGTTTAAAAAAAAAAGATGAAAATGATCTGTCTAGTATTTTTTTTTTAATGCAGGTCACACTCAAAGTGGGACACCTGCTGTTTTCTAAGAAAACTAACTGTAATTGCCACGTTATCTATATTATTTAGTTGCAGTTTTTGTAGAGCTTTCATTGTGATAGCATTAAAAAAAAAAAATCGAAATGTCAAGGCAAACAACCTTTGAAGAAAGGCAAATTGTGATTTTCAATTACCAAAAAGGAAAATCCGTTCGCAAAATAAGTGAAGTTGTTAAAAAAGTAAATCTATGGTGTTTAATGTAATAAAACGGTTTCGGAAGGTCGAATAGGAAATAAACCAAAAAATGTTGAAAGTAAAAAAAAAAATTTGCGATAGAAATGTGCGGTTTCTTTTAAGAAAAATAAGAAGTGATTCTTTGCTGTCCGCCATTGGCCTTTAAAAAATGTTAAAGGACACTTTAAATGTTGACTTAAGGGCAGAAAGAGTTCACCGGTTTGTTAGGAGAAACGAATTGAGTGGCTGAGTTGCGCACAAAAAGCCGGTAATATCAGAAAAGAATAGTCGTTTAAGAATGCAATTCGCCAAAGAGCATGTGACATCAGAATCAAAAAGATTAGTTTTGGTTTCGTCCGTAAAAAGGACTTTTAATGAATTGACCGAATTATGATTGAAGTTGGAGAACAAAATGCGACTTACCTTTGACCAGAAACTCATATCCTTTGTAACATTTTCTTTGGCGAATTGCATTCTTAAACGACTATTCTTTTCTGATATTTCTTTGGCCAATTGCATTCTTAAACGACGATTCTTTTCTTATACTAACGGTTTTTTGGACGCAACTCAGCCGCTCAATTCGTTTCTCCTTAGAAACGGGCAAACTGTTTCTGCACTTAAATCAACATTTTCAGTGTCCTTTAACATTTTTTAAAGGTCAATTTGTCTTATTTTTCTTAAAAGAAACCACCCACCTCTATCGCTAATTTTTTTTTTGTACTTTCAACATTTTTTGGTTTATTTGCCATTCGACCTTCCGAAACCGTTTTATTACATTAAACACCATAGATTTACTTTTTTAACAACTTCACTTATTTTGCGAACGGATTTTCCTTTTTGGTAATTGAAAATCACAATTTGTTTTCTTCAAAGGTTGTTTGCCTTGACATTTCGATTTTTTTTTTTTAATGCTACACAATGAAAGCTCTACAAAAACTGCAACTAAATAATATAGATAACGTGGCAATTACAGTTAGTTTTCTTAGAAAACAGCAGGTGTCCCACTTTGAGTGTAACCTGCATTAAAAAAAAATACTAGACAGATCATTTTCATCTTTTTTTTTTAAACAAATCGGGGTTGTTTTTTTGATATTTTTTTTTATTTTATAATAATTTGAGGTCAATACTAAGCAATAAAAATAAAAATTATTTAAAAAAAAAGAGCAACTCTGCATTTTTTTTTCGTAAAGAAGTTTATTGAAGATTTTATTTCTTAGGTGTCCCACTTTGAGTGTGAGTGACTGTAGGTAAAAGTTGTAAACTGAAAATGCACTACAATACTGTGATACTTGCATGCATGCTATGTCTTTTGTTTTAACACAAGTACCTGACCTTGTTTTCGAAAAACACACCATACAAATCTGTGATATCTACACATATCTTGAAACGTCTATGTACCTGATTTTACTTTTGTTTAGATTAGCCGCAAAATTGTTTTCTTTACTTACTTAGGTGGGCATTACAGTTCGGGGTGAACCTGGGCCTCAACCAACATCCTTCGATAACGACTTCGATTTCGGGCGAGCTCTCTCCAGTTTCGCACTCCAAGTCGGTTGAGGTCATCCTCCACTTGCATGCGCCACCTAAGACGAGGTCTTCCCCTTCCGCGATTTCCCTGCAATGTGCTTTCGAACACCCGACGAGCCGGAGCGTTTGGGTCCATCCGCTCAACATGGCCCAACCATCGTAGCCTCGCGATGCGTACTCTTCTGGCTATGCCCATGTCGTGGTACAGCTCATACAGCTCGTTGTTGTATCTTCTTCTCCACACATTGCCTTCGCATACGGGACCAAAGATCATTCGGAGAATTTTTCTTTCGAAACGACCAAGGGTTTCCTCATCCGCTTTCGATAAGGTCCATGCTTCCGCGCCGTAAAGCAGGACTGGGATGATTAAGGTCTTATATAAGGTTACCTTGGTTTTTCAAGAGTTATTCTCCGTTTGATCTCCGCACTGATGTTGTTGTCCGTGTCTACAGCGGATCCTAGGTAGACGAAGTCCTGTACTACCTCGAAGTTATGTCTGTCTATTGTGACGTTTTGTCCAATTCGTCGATGTTCGGTGTCCTTGTTAGATGACAGCATATACTTCGTTTTGCCCTCATTAACCATCAAAACCATTTTTGCCGCTTCTGTTTCAATACTCGCAAAAGCACTAATGACATCACGCTTTTTTCTTCCCATTACGTCAATATCGTCTGCATATGCGAGCAATTGCACAGACTTTTGAAAGATTGTTCCTCTGGTGTTGACGTTTGAGTTTCTTACAATCTGTTCAAGTATGATGTTGAAGAAATCGCATGACAGTTTATCGCCTTGCCTAAAACCTTTTTCGACATTAAAGGTCTCGGTGAGTTCTTTACCGACCTTGACGGAGCAGCGTAAATTCTCCAAAGTCATCCTGCATAGTCGTACGAGTTTTGCAGGGATGCCGAAACTAGACATGGCTCTGTACAGCTCGTCTCTGTAGATACTGTCATACGCGGCCTTGAAATCGATAAAGAGATGGTGAATATCGATATTATGTTCTCGGGTTTTTTCCAAGATCTGCCGTAATGTGAAAATTTGGTCTATTGTGGACTTCTCCGGTCTAAAACCACATTGATAAGGACCTATCAAGTTGTTGACGTGGGGTTTCAGACGTTCACATATTACAGCAGACAAGATCTTATAAGCGACGTTAAGGAGGCTTATCCCTCTTTAATTGGCGCAGTTGTGAGGGTCTCCTTTCTTTAGGATCGGGCATACGATACTGAGGTTCCATTCATCGGGCATGCTTTCTTTCGACCATATCATGCAGATCAGTTGGTGCATGCTCCTTTCCAACTGATCTCCAGCTGCCTTGAAAAGTTCGGCATCAAGGCCATCTGCACCTGCAGTCCTATTCGATTTAAGTTTGCATATAGCAAGCTTAACTTCTTCTAGGTCGGGAGGACGGCATTCTTGATCATCGTCCAGGCTGAATGGGGCAGTCTGCCTGACAGCGGAATTTGTGTCCTCATCGCCGTTAAGTAGTCTGCAGAAATGATCTTTCCAGATCCTCAGTAGCGACTGTGACTCTATAACTATGTTTCCCTGCTGGTCTTTACAGGCTTGAGTTGGGGGTTTGCCACCCTGGCAGGATCTTTTTACCTTTTGGTAAAACTTCCGAGTCTCGTTCCTGTCATGGCACCTCTCTATTTCCTCAAACGAGCGCTGCTCATGCTGCTTCTTTTTCTTTTTGAGAAGTCGGTGTTCTTCCCTTCTTCTCTCCTTGTAAATCTCGTTATACCGATCGTAAGCAGCCCTCGTTCGTGTTTGCAAAAGCATTTGTCGTGCTCTTTGCTTGGCTGCATTTGCCTGGCTACATTCTTCATCGAACCATGGGTTTCGTTTTGGTGGCCGAGTGAAACCCAGAACCTCAGAGGCAGCGGTTCTGATGGCTTCTTGGCATTGCTGCCACTGTTCTTCAATGTTCAATGCTGGCGGCATGGGATTCAAGGATAATTGAAGGGACACTCGATTGGAAAAGGCATTGGCAATCTCTTGCGATTGTAGCTTTCCCAAGTCATATCTCTTCACAGCGTTAGTTCGTGCTGGTCGTGAACAAGATATCCTCATTCGTACCTTGGCTACAACAAGGTAGTGGTCCGAGTCAAAGTTGGCCCCTCGGAAAGTTCGGACATCTAGCACACTGGAAGAGTGCCTTGCGTCGATCGCAACATGGTCAATTTGGTTGACGGTTAATTGATCTGGGGATCGCCATGTGCCTTTATGAATTTTGAGATGCGGGAAGCGTGTACTACTTACAACAAGATTTAGCCCCGCAGCAAAATCGATTAGCCTCAATCCGTTTTCGGAGGTTTTGTCGTGGAGGCTATGCTTACCAATTGTGTTTCCAAAGATGTCCTCCTTCCCTAGTTTTGCGTTGAAATCGCCAAGAACGATTTTCACGTCGTATCTAGGGCATTGCTCATATGTTTCTTCGAGGAGCTCGTAGAAACAGTCTTTGGAATCGTCGTCTTTCTCTTCTGTGGGGGCGTGGGCGCATATAAGGCTAATGTTGGCGAATTTAGCCCTGATGCGGATGGTCATTATACGCTCATTGACTGGATTTTGGCTAGTCACCTTATCCCTGAGTCTACCTCTAACGACAAATCCGCACCCAAATAAACGCTTTTTCTGTTGTCTGTAGCAGTCGCCATAGTATATGTCACAGTTTTTCATCTTCTTTATTCCCGGTCCACTCCATCGCACTTCTTGGATGGCAGTTATGTCTGCTTTGCAGCAGTCCAGGGCGTCCGCTAATTCTCCAGCTGCACCTAGTCCGTTAAGAGATCTTACGTTCCAAGTGCAGATCCGGAGGTCGTTGTCCTTTTTTCGTTTGCATGGGTCGTCAACTTTGAAATCATTATCGTTATCCGAGGCTGTTGATTGTTTCGGAACTGGGCTTTTTTTACGTGGTTGGGTAGTTAACCCTACGCACAACCCCCAACCTGGAGGGCCAGGTCCTTTTGGATCCCTTCGGACACAAAGGGCTGGAGTATCCAGAGTCAGTACCCTGCTGCAGGGGTGTGAGTGCTGCCGTTGGCTCACCAGGAGCTCGTCCGCCACCATCTCTACTTCAATACCCTGTCCTAGTATTGAAAGACCCCAAAAGACCTTTAAACCAAATATGTTGGAGTAGCTCTTTCAGGGGTTTTTGCTTTTATGGCTGCTGAAGTCCACCGTTGATTCTGTCCTTCGAATTCATCCGCTGGGACATTTACACGAAAGCTCTCGTAGACCACTGAGTTTCGTGCAGTCAGTCATTGTTCGCAATTATAGTGTTGATCGATCACAATTCTTTGTTCCGGATTCCCTTATCAACACTCGCACTTACTAGTTAAGCAGGTCAGCTCTGGACGGAGCATCCCAGGTCCCAGTGGATACCGCTTGGAGGTATAGTAAGCACAGTTGACGTGTACTATAAATTACAGCATCTGGGCGCCGCCAAGTTAGCACCAATCAGAGCCTACCCGAATAGTACAACGCCCATCCACCAAAATTGTTTTCACTGTGATATTTATGTCATTATTGTCCTTTATGTATGAATTCAATACACTGCACTCCTCTACCTATTCTACGAAGTCCATAATTTGCCCGACTGCAACTAGCTTTGTCTTACACTTCACCAAAAACAATTTTTCTTCAGCATGAAATGCCATAAACACTTACACCCATACGCAAAATGAACCTTTTCTAAACGAATACTGCCTACTCAACATTCCCTCCCCTAGCTATGGTAATATGTATATAGGTTAGTCAATCTCGATTAAGTATGTGTTAAGTATTGTTTCTTATTTGTTATTTATTTTCATAGATTTATATTACTTACCTATATCTGTGTTAATATATTTAGTCCTTCCAGATTGTTACACGAACTTGGTAGCACCGACTACGCCATCAGCGCGAAGAAAATAAGCCGCAAGCCGACGAGCCGAGTCAACCATATTTATTTGACTCCGCCATATTTTTTTTATTCTTTTTCAATAAGTCAGCCATCTTTTTTATATAGATTTTCTGACAAAATTGCCGGCGGCAAGTAAAGATTAGTAAAGCTAAAAGTAAAAAACGTAAAATAACCTAAGTACAGACTTAAAATATACCAAATTAAAGAAAAGAACATAAAAGAAATTACAAAGAAACTAAAACGTAAGATAAAAATGTAAAATTATATTAAAAACTAATAAATTTCCTTCTAGGATATAAAAGCTTCGCTTATGCTTAGCTAGAGTATCAAAACCACAGAGTAGAACCAGAGAGTCCACTTCAGCAAGGTAGTGCGTTTTGCCTACAAGCTAAATCAAACCGGAAAACCGCACCCGGAAAACCGCACTGGCCTTCACTTCCCACAGATCAAAGTCAGTTGAGTTTGAAAATTAAAAAAATTTTTTTTGGTTGCAAAAAAAATCGATAATTTTTAATTTTCATACAGCCTAGAATTTATAAAAATGGATTTAAGTTGCAGAAATAAACTTTTTTTTTCATTCTGACCAGTATTTCACTGAAAAAGACAAAAATTAGTAAAAAATTTCATACCGATGCAGGCGTTTAGTTTTTACAGTTCATACTAGTGAGCACAGAGCCTCAAACTCAGAAATAGGACGCCATATTGAAAAATTTTTTGCGGGTGTTTCGGGTTGAAGGGGTGGAAGTGGATACTCTGTGTTATCTACTCTGTGATCAAAACCTTGTAGTTTCGTTTCAACAATCAGAAGTTAAACTTCAACAATCCTTTTATATCGTTTTACGATTGGATATTCAGCATATAAAACCTGAAGGAATTCGTTGAGAAACGAAATAGACACGTGTGAAAATTTCAACAAGCTTGAAGCAATCTGTTTTTCTGAAAACAAAAAGTGAAATTAGTCACGTATACCAAATTCAATAGAATTGAACCAATTAGTTTTTTTAAAAAACAAAAATATATTCCGATACATAAGCAATCGTCGTCAGTCAAGGCACCTACATCGTCAAACGATCATCATTGTCGCCATCTCATCGTGATTTGGGATCAACATTGTCGCCATCTCATCGTCATTTGGAATCAACATCGCTGTCATCTCATCGACAGACAGTCTCATCTACATCGTTATCAACATCGCAGCAACATCGTCAACTACATCGTCATCTACATTGGAACCTACATCGGCATCTACATCGTCATCAACATCTGCATCTGAAGCGTCATCCGTCACCATCACTACAACTTTGCACTCCAGCACATCGAGCTAAGCACCACATTTATTCATTTATTGGAAGAAAGGGGTAAGTCAGTATGTCTTATAATAATTCTCGTATTGGTACTATTGGTAGTAATGGGTCGGGGTCAGGTATTCACAATGCTAGAGAGACAGATAGTGAAAATTACAACTGTCGGAAATGTAGTGCGCCAGATAGCAAGTCCCCCATGGTGGAGTGTAGTTCTTGTGAAGATTGGTTTCATTTCACATGTGTGGGAGTTACTCAGGCGGTAGAGCAAGTAGATCGGCACTGCAGCAAATGCGTTGTAAATTTAAAAGAAAAGGCTATGCGTGTGACAAAAAATGTTCACATTACAGGTGCAAAACCTCTGGCAACTCAAAAAAAGATTAATGTTGGGAAGGGGAAAACGAAAAATAGTAAAAATAGGGTAGATGTTGAAGTGCAAAAAGCTATCGATGCACTATCAATTAATAAGTCCGTAACCACAGATGATACTACAGTTCAAGTTTTCAATTCTGCCACAGAGGTGCAACCACTGAAGGCAAAGTCTACGGATAAGAATATTGCACCGCAAATGTGCAGGCCAGTTTCAAAGCCTGATAGTCAAGGCATAGATAAATTATCCGTTACAAGAAGCTCAACTTCAACGTCTAGGTCTAGACAAATACAAATACAACTTCGTAAAATTGAAGAGTTTAGTTTAGTTTATTTCGTTTCATCAAACAGAGAAATATTCTCTTACAGACTAATACAGGATTTCTTATATTTCTAGAATTTAAAGTAAAATGAATATAATAATAAGAAAATACAAATTTATCTAATGTAGATTAACATTTACAATATTAGACACATATATTTTAAAAGTATCTCTAGAGCAATTATCAAAAATATCTATTCTGCTACAAACAAAGTTAGTTTCTCTGATGCAACGTGTTATTGGCTCGTTAAGGCCATAATTAGTACGATGAAAGTATTCTTTAAATAACTTATTATTTCGAAAATTTCTTTGAGAAACGTTAAAGCTTATCAAAGCGAGTAAAGGTGGACATTTTATATCAAATGTTATAATATCTCTAATGAACATAATAGAGAAGCATGTTCGTCGATTTTCAAGAGTTTTAATATCAAAAAGCAAGCATCTTGATTTATAAGCAGGCATAAATGTACGCCAGTTTAGTTTAAAAATTAGATATCTGGTAAACCTTCTTTGAACTTTCTCAATTCTTTCGCAAGAGTTATTATAATAGGGGTTCCATACAATACTACAATACTCGAGAACTGACCGTACTAATGAGTTATATAGTATCTTGACAGTATATGGGTCTGTAAATTCCCTTGTATTCCTACGAATAAATCCAAGCATTTGGTTAGCCTTATTCACCATATAGTCAATGTGGGGCACGAATGACAGTTTAGTGTCAAGAACAACTCCAAGATCTTTTTTTCTTTCAACGCGTTGAAGGTTGGTAGAATTTATTCCATAATTGAAAATGATAGGAGAAGTATTTCTGTAGCAGGACATAATTTGGCATTTAGATACATTTAAATGAAGATAATTCACAGAACACCATCTTGTCAAATTTTCTAAATCTTGCTGAAGCAGATAGCAATCGGATGGAGTTTTTATTTCTCGGTATAATTTGAGATCATCTGCGAATAACAAGGAGGATGAAGACAAGAACACATCCGGAATATCGTTAATAAATATTAGGAAAAGCAAAGGTCCCAAATGGCTACCCTGTGGGACGCCTGATGAAACATTAATATTAGTTGAAAAACTGTTACCAATCTTAACAATTTGGATTCTTTCTGTAAGGTAAGAGATCAACCAACGCAAAACTTTAGAGTGGAATCCAAAGGCTGACAATTTATGTATTAATACTCTATGGTTTACCCTGTCAAATGCTTTCGCAAAGTCTGTGAAGATTATATCTGTCTGCGAAAAATTCTCGAATTTGTTTATTATGAAGTTGGTAAAAAGAGATAAGTTAGTTGCTGTAGATCTACCGGATATAAACCCGTGCTGTAACTCCGATATATGTTCTTTGACTTCAAAGGTAAGTCTATTACATATAATTTTTTCAAATAGTTTCGGCAAGGCTGAAATTTTACTTATGGGTCTATAATTTGTTACATCCTGTTTAGACCCTGATTTATGAACTGGAGTTAAGAAGGAGACTTTCCAGCTTTCTAGAAATTTTCCTTCAGAAGAAGAGCTTGCGTTTGCTCTCGGGGCCAAAGGCAGTAACGAACCACTGTGTCTCAGATGGACCGCCAACACCCATCGTCGTGAAGAATCCTCTTTGAAAATAACTTTACAAATTTCGGGTATTGATGGCAAACGTAAGCACACACTTGCCAATGCACACACAGTCAAGTCATTGGATCTCTCTAGACAATCACTCAACATTAGCAACCTGACACGGCGTTACCCACACTTGAACGGCTTGCCGATAAAATCGTATAACAATGCAAAGCCACAGATTCTATTGGGACTACAACACTGGCAGCTATGCTATGCTCTAAAGATTCGGGAAGGAGAAGGTTCACAGCCGGCAGCAGTTAAGACGAGGTTGGGGTGGACCCTCTTTGGTGTAGCATCGGACAAGGACGCAGTTCAAGAAGATCGCAACAGCAACCGCAACCGCAACCGCAACCGCAACCGCAACCGCAACCGCAACCGCAACCGCAACAGCAACCGCAACCGCAACCGCAACCGCAACCGCAACCGCAAACGCAACAGCAACCGCAACCGCAACAGCAACCGCAACCGCAACAGCAACCGCAACCGCAACAGCAACTGCAACCGCAACCGCAACCGCAACAGCAACCGCAACAGCAACCGCAACCGCAACCGCAACCGCAAACGCAACCGCAACCGCAACAGCGACAGCTATATTATTAGCAGAGGTTCAACTTCAAAAAACTTTATGTCGAAATCTCCAAACGTTTTACACGCTCTTCAGTCTAATGCTACGAAAGCACTCAAAACATTTTCAGAAAACGCTCAAATAGACTTTGAGAAACTTCTCGGGATGTTGTGGTCACCAAGCTCAGACATGTTCATCTATACTTTCCAGTCAAGCAAGTTGCCCAGCGAAATTATGAACGGTGAAAAGATACCAACGAAGCGTGAGGTGTTAAGAGCCATGATGTGTGTCTTCGATCCCCTGGGCCTTATCGCAAATTTTACAATACAATTGAAAATTGTTCTACAGGAAATCTGGCGCTCCGCCATAGGCTGGGATGAGGAGATAAGGGACCGACAATTCCAAAAATGGAAATCGTGGTTGAGCCTGATTCCCAGAATTAGGAACAGCCATTAGGAACAACATGAAGTGTTGTAACTGCTGAAGTGATCAGACGCGCCAATTTTCCGCTCCTTTCAAAGTATTTATTTAATATTTATCTGATATATAACCAGAGCCACATTCAGGTTGCGAAAATTTCCAAAGTGCGTGTATGCAAAGACTCGAATTATAAGTTGTATATAAAACGCTTAAATAAAGAAAATCGTCTAAAAAAAGTTATTGCTCCAGTGGTACACAAAACAGAACAATTTATTATCGTTATTGTTTTTTTTTTTTTTTTTTTTTTTTCAATCATAAAAGTGTCGTTATTTTGGCTCTCTGTCTGAAGATGAATAGCAGAAAAACTCGGTTTGGAAGTATCGAAAAAGAGAACCCAAAACTGGCCACTCCAACTAGCATAAAAAAACGTGAGAACAAAACAGTGAATTCTCTAAACGACAAAACACAAGAGAATCTCGAGAAACGAACACTCTCACCCGAGCCCGCCAACCCATACACACAAACCAAAATAATCTCAGAAAAAGAAAAAAATTCAAATAATTCAACAAATTTAACAATTTCAGCACCAAGTGCCATAGCCCCATCCCCCGAAATAAGCACCTTAATGAAGAACTTGTCAAAAGATATTGTTTCTCAAATTGCAACTCCATTAAGTTATCTCTGAACCGAGTTCAACCAGCGATTTGAGCAAATAGAAAAAAATCTTTTTTCTCGCGTCAAGGAGGCCGAACACCGGATTCAATCACTCCTAGAGAAGGTTGACAAAATGGAATCCCTTGAATCAAACACCTTTCACCTTATGGCAGAAATAGCTGATCTTCAAAAAAGATGTGACACTGCAGAACGGAAGGAAGTCGCAGCCGATGCTGTGCTTCTTGGTATTCCAGAGCTCACAGACAAAGACTTAAACTCTATATTCAATAGAGTTTGTTTCACCATTGACTGCGCTCCACCTTAATTGAAAGCCGCTTTTCGATCAAGACGAACACACCGTAACAATAGACATTCGCATCAACTCCCCAATCCAATCATACTAAAATTTAATTCAGCACGTGAAAGAAATTTTGTCTTAAAATCTATGGCGCTCTTTCACAAAGTAAACAAGAGACTACTGCAGCTGGCTGACATCGGATTTGATGCACAAGGAAAGAGAACACATAACATCTATCTGCATGGGAGCCTGACACAAAAAAACCGCTCTCTTCTCCATCAGGCAATGCGTCTCTAGCACGATGGAGCAATTTTCAATGCGTACACACGATCTGGCTCAGTTTTTGTACAGGAGAGTGCAGAGGGGGAGTCGATACACATTCAAAGCGATGCTATGTTGAATGCCATCGCTGCAACAATCGAAGAGGGACGAGTAAACACCAGCCAAACAACCTGATCATCATAAGTATTCTTATCTTTATCTCTATTAACTTTTTTGCCATGACACGATATTATTTTCATTGCTCTATTTTCTTTCTATCTACTTTTATCTATCTTTCTTATTTCAGTTTTTACTATTTTTCGCTTGATAATTATTTCTGTTGCTATTCATGTAAAGGATGTTGTTTTGGAGTATTTTATTTTATGATAATGAGTATGTTGATGAAGTCCCGACGTGTTGTCACTCGTTTTCGTTACAGAGTTGAGTGAGTCGAATGCGAGTTCCATAGCTAGCAGCAGCGATGATACATTACGTATCATGGTTAAAATTCTTAGCCGTCGCGTTAAAGGTTTTAAAGTAATCCATATAAATGCTCAAAGTTTGATGATGAAAATTGACGAGTTTAGATATATGTTTGAAAATTCTGAAATTGATGCGATTTGTGTTTCGGAAACATGGTTCTCTAAAGACATTAAAGACGCTACATATTCACTAAATGGTTATAATCTTTTTCGTGCCGACCGATTAGGTCGCGGTGGTGGCGTTGCTATTTATGTCAAAAAGGGTCTAGTATGTAAAAAAAGTTGTTTTTCGCCGAGTGATTCTCCATGCGAATACCTTTTTATTAATATAATAGGAGAGGAGAACAGCCTCCTTTTGGGAACTATTTATAGGCCTAATTGTAATGTTGATCTAGAACCAATTTATGAACTTATTGAACACATCACAACAAGTTCATCAAATATTATTATTTGTGGGGATTTTAACAGCAATAGTTTTAGCAGTAATATGAACTCCTTTGATCTGCACTGCGTCAATTCATCTGTACCTACGCATTTCACAATGACATCAAGTACTTTACTGGACCTCTTTTTTGTAAGTGAATATAACAGGGTACTTTTTTTTAACCAATTATCTGCTCCAGTTTTCTCTAGACACGACTTGATTTTTCTGACTTATGATTTCAACTTTGAAAATTCATTGGTGAATGACGTAATCAAATTTAGAGATTTCAAGAACATTGATAGGACAGCTCTACAACACCACATTCTCTCGGTTCCATGGGAAAATATCTACTACATGCCCTCCCCGAATGACCAAGTGGAATTTTTGAACGAAAATTTGAATATACTATTTAATAGTCACGTGCCATTAAAAACAATGAAAAAGAAATCTGTTTCAAAGCCATGGTTTAATAGCAGAATCAAAAATCTTATGACCAAACGGGATCAAGCCTATAGACGCTGGAAACTCTGTCGGATAGAACACCTTCATAGGGAGTATAAGACTATTAGAAATAATGTCGTCTTAGAAATACGAGCTGCTAAGGCACAATTTTTTTCAAAGCGGCTCAATACCAGTTCTGATGGTCGAAAGCTCTGGGAAAATCTTCGTAGACTTGGGATCGGAAAACAGCGAACCGTTACCCAAACAAATCTTGATGGTAACGAACTAAATCGTCGTTTTTTATCAATCCCTAATCCCTTGTCAACTAATCAAGTTTCCAACGAAAGTGAGTTTTTTGATAGTATTCCTTTGCCTTTTGGTGATATATTTACTGGTTTTAGCTTTTCAGGGGTAAGTAATTTTGAAGTAGTTGAAAGTTTTCTATCAATAAAATCCAACACTACAGGAGTTGATGAAGTCAATCCAATTTTTTTGAAAGCTATCCTCCCGACTCTACTACCGTATCTCACCTATGTTTTCAACACAGTTCTTACTACAGGCATCTTCCCGCAGCAATGGAAATTGGCCAAAATAATTCCGGTTCCCAAAAATTCACTCTGTGAAGAATTTAGACCAATCTCAATTCTTCCATTTATGTCGAAAGTTTGTGAACGCATTATGCAAAAGCAACTAAATGACTACATTATGCATAACAATCTCCTTTTCTCAATGCAGTCAGGTTTTCGTGCTCAGCACAGCTGTACAACTGCACTAGTCAAGGTTAGTGAGGATATAAGGGCAGAACTTGACAAGGATAACGTTACGTTTTTAGTCTTGTTAGATTTTTCTAAAGCCTTTGACATGGTAGTCCATTCCTTGCTTTTAAATAAACTTCAACAAAACTTTAATATATCTCCAGAAGCAAATAAATTACTAATGTCTTTCCTGAGCAATAGAAAACAAGCAGTCTGTCTGGATAGGACACTTTCTGAGTTTCTTCCCACAGGTCGAGGTGTCCCTCAAGGCTCTATTTTATCTCCTCTGTTATTCTCCTTGTATATAAACGAAATCGCTTCGATAATTCCTGAGACATCAAAACATTTTTATGCAGATGATATTCAAGTATATAAAAGCTGCCCTCTTGGCCTTATTGAAAACTGTGTGCATACTATTAATCAAGAACTTGAACAGATCTCTAAATGGGCAGAAAATAACGGGTTGTCACTTAATCCATCTAAATGCAAATGCATTTATTTCCAAAAAAGTGCTTGATTTATCGTACTTCCCAAATATTTTGCTGAATGGAACGCAACTAGAATTCGTCAATAGCTCAAGAAACCTTGGTGTGATTTTTAATAGGACTCTGACGTGGAACGGTGGAACGACCATATAAATTCAATAGTTGGAAAAACATATGGCACACTGCGAACATTATGGACTGCTCAAGATTTTACGCCAATCAAAACAAGAATGGTACTAGCAAAAACTATGGTTATACCAATACTCACTTACGGATGTGAAATCTACTATAACTGTGACTCTGTCAGCAAAAGAAAATTAAAAGTGGCCTTTACTAGCACCATAAGATATATACATGGGTTAAAAAGATATAATCATGTTTCTCATTTGAGCAATAGCTTGCTAAAAATGTCTTTTGAAAATTTTATCAAATTCCGCACACTTCTGCTACTTTTCAAAGTTTTAATTACACATCAACCATCATATCTATTTGAAAAAATTAAATTTCCAACATCAAACAGATCTAACGACCTATTTTACCCCGCTTTAGCTGTCTTACATCTGAGAGACAATTTTTCATAGCTGCCTGCAGACTCTGGAATTCGCTCCCAAACTACGTGCGGGAAGTCAACAGCATGCATATATTTGAAAAATGTTTACATGACTTCTTTTCTATCTGAAACAACTAACCTTCTTGTAGCAGGCACTTCTCTCCTTCTTTTTTCATTATTTTTTCTATCCCAACTCTCTTTTCTTATCACTCTTTTACAAATTTGTGCATAGTCTTTTTTATTCATCTTTTTTTTTTTTTAATTATTATCTACCTTTTTACTATTTATAAAATTTTTTTTCTTAATCTTTTATCTTTATAATGTAAAAACATTTTCTGAATCAAACTTGAATTTGAAATTATATTTGTAATCATAAACTTTCACTATTTTATAAGCTTTATCTTAATGTGTCTGTACTATATGAATTATAATAAACTAAACTAAACTAATAGATAGAAAGTATTTAACAAACCTGCAGTTTGAAAGCAGCAGCCGGGTCGAGTTGCATATATTCGTCGACGCCGGAGAAGAAGCCATGGCGGCAGTAGCCTATTTGAGAGTATCAAATGAAAGCGAAGTCGAATGCGCTCTCTTCAGTGCAAAAACAAAAGTTGCACCAATTAAAATGCTTTCAATTCCTCGGCTCGAGCTAGAAGCGGCCGTACTAGGCGTTAGACTTTCAAGATCGATACTTAGTGGTCACACAAAAAAATTCAATAAAGTTGAAGCAATTAGTTTTTTAAAAACAAAAAATAAACCAAGTGCTTTAAGCACATCGATACTTGACGAAAAAGAAGCAGTTAAAACATATCTTTTCCAAAAATATCAAAAAGAAGGATTTCCCCAGGAATACGAGGCGTTGGTTAACGGTTTAACCTCTGGAAGCGAAGTCAACATCAACAAAGCCAGTTCGCTTTATAAACTTTCACCTTATCTAGACGAACAGGGAGTAGTTCGTATCTCTGGACGGATCGACGCCATAAACAATGTTTCCATGCAAACTAAACGTCCAATTATTTTACCGAAAGATCATATAGTCACACATCTAATAATCCACGAATGTCACATCAAATTTCAGCATCTTTTTAACGAAACAGTTGTAAACGAGCTCAGGAGAAATTATTTTATCCCGAACTTGAGACGCGTTCTGAAGAAAGTCCAGCAAAAATGCCCACACTGTAAAAACAAAAGAACCAAACCATCACCCCAACTCATGGTCAAACTACCTTACGCCCGTCTCCAACCTTTTCAGAGACCAGTGGCATCACTGGTTTCTTGTGTGTTGGTTTACGTGTAAATTAGCTCCAATTAGTTTTTGACTTTTTAATAGTTTAACCTTTCATTTAATTGTTTACCTTGTTAATTGCTTGCTTTAGTAACATTCATTATACTTTCTTACTAATAATTCATTGTATAGTGTTGTGTGTATAGCATTTATGCTGTTCGTGAATTTGTTTGTGAATTTATTCTTGGTAAGCCATTGCATGTTGTAATTACATACCTATATTTTCCAAATTCAATCTCTCTTAGATCGTTGTTTACCACTAACTTTCTGAGTATTATCCACTAACTAAAAAAAAAAAAAAAAATTGCTCTTGAGTGTTTTCTCTCTTTAATATTTTTATAAGTTCTTCACAATTTACACGTTTACCTTCTCTATTCATTAAATATAAATTTTGTTTAATTTTAATTTTACACATTCAATTTAAGATATTCTTTAGCGCAGGTGCTAAGACCATTGACTTTGAATCCGATTAACACAGGTTCAAATCCGGTACTTCCCGTAATAAATTTTTTTTTTCCTATCTTTTTTAAATTTCTGCTGTTTTAATTTTGATTTATTTAAAACTTTTTAATTAGAAAATGAATTGCGCAGCAGAAAAGTGCATTGATAGCTCCAACAACAACCCCCTTTTTGCCTGCTTCGGCCCATGTGGCAAAGCATTCCATGCAAAATGTGTTGGTTCTACGAGTGCTTTCATTGAAAAAGTTACTGCATCGAAAATCGCTTTTTGGTACTGCAGCAACTGTAGAAAAATTTCTCTTTCCCAATTGGCATTTAAGTTAGAATCATTTAAAAATGATATAACAAAAATATCAAAGGGCATTAATGAAATTTCGAGTTGTTTTAATATAGCAGTTGCTAATGTCAACTCTTTCTCTAGCGCCCAGTACTCGGTAGATATTTCTACCTCTACTGATGACTTAAACCTTCAACTTCCTCCTATTCCTTCTGCTTCCTACCAACTTTTAAAATCAAGTAAGGGTTTGAAAAGTAAACAGGACAGCGTGCCCTCTGTAAGTGTTGGTACGAAAAGAAGTGGTTTGCGAAGTAATGTAGCTACATCTCTTAACTCAAATATGAATGAAATACTCACCTTAAGCTCTTCTGTTCAGCCTAATCCAATTGAGTCTAATAATTCAAACACGACTGATATAGTGACTTTAAGCTCTCCAAACTCACCTAATCCAATCGAATCTGTCGCCCCTATGATTTCGAACAATGTGGCTAGTGTAATATCTGATCATGATAGACCCCCACGGTTTGTGGAATCAGTGCCCAAGCCGAAGACCATATTCATATCTCGTCTCAAATCAGATACTACTCCAGAAGATGTAATTTTCCACCTCAAAACTAATAAATGCATCACAAACGATTCGTTTGTTAGGTGTAAAAAAATAAGTAAGCCTAACAACTATGTGGCTTCTTTTAAGATTATTGTTTCTCCAACGCTTTTTGACGCTATTTGTAACCCTCAGATTTGGCCGCCTGATACTCTTATTAAAGAATTTTCAGCTCGTCATACCAAAAGTAACGTCAATAAGGGATCAAAAAACTTGAAAGTATCTCCCTCTTCTATCAAAATGTAAGAGGGCTTCGCAGTAAAACTGCCAATCTTTATAACAACTCTCAAGCATTCTCTCATGACATTTTTGCTCTGACGGAAACTTGGCTTAACTCCACCTTTTTAGATTCTGAATTATTTGACCATGAGTACTTAGTATATAGAAATGATCGTACCTATAATAACAAATCGGAAGTTGGAGGTGGCGTACTTACTGCTGTTCGTAGCAAGTATATGTCCTCTCTTATAACTTTCCCATTTGAATTAACTGTAAATGTATTATGTGTCAAAGTCTCAATCAAATCTAGAATCGTTTATATAATAAATACATATATTCCACCAAAGAGCTCTGCCTCAACATATATAAAGAATTAACGTTAGTTTTAGACTATGTTAATGAATTACTGTGCTTTGAAAATTATGTATTATTCTTAGGTGACTTTAATTTAGCCTTTATTCAATGGCTACCATCTTCGGATGAAACCTATTTCAAGCCATCTTTGACTTCACCTCAACAGGAACTAATGTTGTTGGATAATTTAACATCAACCGACTTACGGCAAGTAAGCTGTATCAAAAACTCTTAAAATCGAATTCTCGATTTGGTCTTCTCTTCAGACTCTGTTAGTACCGTTGTTATTGAATCTAGTTTCGGAATTACTGATCCTAGCCTTGATGAAACTAACATAGATGACTACCACCCACCTCTGAATATTTTTCTTGACTTGAGTGGCGAGATCCACACTAATAGTAACTCTCATGATTGTTCCTATGTGTTTGACTATCGCAAAGCTGATTTCGATTTGCTCTGTGGTGAATTAAATATGTCTGGTATCGAAAACATATCAGTTTTAACCAATATTGACGAAGCTGTTAGCAGCTTTTATTTGATTCTCTATAGATGTATAGAAAAATCAATTCCTAAAAAAATTTTTAAAAATTCTGAACCCAACCATCCATGGTATACTAAAGAGTTAAAAGTTTTAAGAAATAAAAGAAATAAAGCTTGGAACACTTATATTAAAACTCATTCCGTTTCCGACTATGAGTCTTACGTTTTTCTTTTTGAAGAATTTAAGACACTTTCTAAAAATCTTTATTCAAATTTCATTGACCGAATGGGATACTCATTTAAAAAGGATCCAAAAACCTTCTGGCAGTTTGTTAACTCAAAGAAAAAATCAGATGGTTATCCAGCTAGTTTTGTGTATGAGAACTGTTCTTATGAGAGCATCTCTGATATTTGTAATGCATTTGCTGACCAGTTTCGCAGCTCATTTTGTGATACTACTGTTGACATTGATACTGATTTCTTCAGATATCTAAGCAACTGTAATCAAGTATGTTTTAATAACATTGTTATTGAAATTGATAAACTTTTTTGGAGTCTTGAAACCTTAAATGACGATTTTTCTTCCGGGCCGGATGGCATTCCTCCAATTGTACTAAAAAAATGTAGGTCATGCTTAGCGTTTCCTTTACAATATATGTTCTTACTTTCTTTGAAATCCAGTAAATTTCCTTTACTTTGGAAAAGATCTTTTATCACTCCAGTTTTTAAAAAAGGGGATAAATGTGATATAAAAAACTATAGACCCATTGCCAAACTTTCTAGCATTCCTAAACTATTTGAAAAACTAGTATGTGAACAGCTGGCTTTCAGTGTAAAAAACGTTATTTGCACACAGCAACACGGTTTCGTCAAAAATAGATCGACTGTCACAAACCTGCTATGCTTTCTTCAAAAATGTTCTTTAGCACTAGAAAATGGTAATGAGCTCGATTGCATCTACACGGATTTTTCTAAAGCTTTCGATCAACTTTCACACAATATTATACTGTTCAAACTAAAGGCTATTGGCTTCCCACCTGTGTTCACCGATTGGGTACTTTCTTATCTGTCTATGAGATCTTACCAAGTAAAGTTTCGTAATATCCTTTCCAACCCTTTTAATGCTGGCTCAGGTGTACCTCAGGGAAGTCATCTAGGACCTCTTCTATTTATTTTAGCTATCAATGATGTTGTGTCTTGCATTTCCTTCAGTGAAATATTAATATTTGCTGATGATATGAAAATTTTTAAAAAGATAACTGGTTCGCTTGATCGCTCTCATCTCCAATCCGATGTTAATCATTTTGCAGTTTGGTGCTTTAAAAATGGGCTCAACCTTAACCCCAACAAATGCCAAAGCATGACGTTCTCTAAAAAGAAGGTGCCTAGCAACCCTAGTATTCTATTTCCAATATTATTTTGAGTCAAGTGAAATTTTTTAAGGATCTTGGCGTATATTTTAGTTTAAATATGGACTTTACTCAACATATCAATTACATCGTTAGTAAGGCCAATAGTATGCTTGGTTTTATGAAAAGATGGTCAAAAGAGTTTCAAGACCCGTATGTTACCCTTGCTCTATACAATTGTTTAGTACGACCTCATCTAGAGTATGCTTCTCAAGTGTGGTCCCCTTTTTATGAAATACACAACTCAAGAATTGAATCAGTACAACATAAATTCATAAGATTCGCTCTTAAAGGGCTTCCGTGGGAAAACCCTTATGATTTACCACCATATGAGCATAGAATCCAATTATTACATATGCAACTTCTTTCTCAAGGCGTACCATTAACGATCTGGTGTTTTTTCATCAACTTATCACCAGACATATCGATGCACCTGAGTTACTTTCTTGTGTTGAATTCAACTTTCGAGGCGGTTCTTACCACCTGCGCAACTTAGTTTTGATGTACTGCCCTTACCATAGAACGAATTATGGCATGAATGAGCCATTGACTCGTATGGGTAGACTATTTAATCTTAACTCATGTTTAATTGATTTTAACTTAAGTAAATCTAGTTTAAAAAATTTGTTGAGAACCAGTGCTCCACTTTCTTAAGTTTAGTTTGTATGCTTGCATGTTTGCATTTTTCAATAATTTTTAGTTTATGTTATTTATTGTAAATTGTATCACATTTTCTATGTCTTGTTTGTTTTAATTAGTGTACTTTATTTAAGATAATTTTGTAATCTATGTAATTTATATTTGAAATTTTTACTATAATGTTTTATTTTTTATTTTTACTATCCTTACGTTCTCTATGTGCTGGTGTTGGTGTTATACTAACTAACTACTAACACTTGCATTCATGATGAAGAGCGTATATAAGTGTGTACATATGAGCTTGTTCTAAGCTCAGTACTACTTAGTCTCTGAAATGCAAAAAAGACCCTTTTCCTACACTGGAGTCGACTATTTCGGACCACTTTACGCTAAAGCTAGTAGACGTCTCGAAAAAAGATGGGCCATGTTATTAACATGCCTGACGCTACGCGCAATTCACATAGAGATAGTCTACAGCCTCTCTAGTTATTCCTGCATTCTAGGCTTCAAAAGATTCGCTTCGAGACGCGGTATGCCGAAAGAGGTGTACTCAGACAACGGTACAAATTTTCGAGGAGCGAGCAAAGAGCTACAACAAGCCATAAACAACTTGAACCAGAACGCATTAGCCAAAGAGTTTGAACTTGAACTAAAATGGAACTTCATTCCACCAACAGCCCCCCATATGGGTGGGTGTTGGGAACGCATGGTTAGATCAGTTAAAAATACCCTTAATGAAATTTCCCCAAATCGTAACCCCTCTGACGAAGTGGTGATAAGTATGATGACAGAAGTAGAAAGCATTGTGAATTCACGACCCTTAAGCTACGTACCCATAGATATTGAGAATTGTGAGGCTCTGACCCCCAACCACTTACTGGTTGGCTATGCAAATCAAGACAATTTGTGTCAACAGTTCATAGATGACGGGGCTGCTATAAGAAAAAATTGGTTAGCAGCTGAAAAATACGCTCAAGCCTTCTGGCAAAGGTGGGTTCTAGAATATTTGCCCGACTTAACCCGACGCACCAAGTGGTATGCACCACAAAGATCACTCCAGGAAGGCGACATCGTTATATTGGTGGACCCTAACAGTCCGAGAAAGACATGGCCAAAGGGTAGAGTCCTTGAAGTAACAACCGGTAAAGATGGTGTAGTCCGAAGCGCAATGGTGCAGACTTCAGGAGGAATCTACAGACGCCCTGCTGTAAAACTTGCAGTGCTCGACGTTCGCAAGTTCGAAGAAGATGGTAATCCAGGTCCTTCACCTGGTTAAAAGGGGGAGTGTTACACGAACTTGGTAGCACCGACTACGCCATCAGCGCGAAGAAAATAAGCCGCAAGCCGACGAGCCGAGTCAACCATATTTATTTGACTCCGCCATATTTTTTTTATTCTTTTTCAATAAGTCAGCCATCTTTTTTATATAGATTTTCATTCCTGTGACAAAATTGCCGGCGGCAAGTAAAGATTAGCAAAGCTAAAAGTAAAAAACGTAAAATAACCTAAGTACAGACTTAAAATATACCAAATTAAAGAAAAGAACATAAAAGAAATTACAAAGAAACTAAAACGTAAGATAAAAATGTAAAATTATATTAAAAACTAATAAATTTCCTTCTAGGATATAAAAGCTTCGCTTATGCTTAGCTAGAGTATCAAAACCTTGTAGTTTCGTTTCAACAATCAGAAGTTAAACTTCAACACAGATATTTATACTATTTACACTTATATGTTAATTTATTGAGTCCGTTTTAGAGTACATATTTATATATATATATATTTTTGTTTATATCTATAGAGTAGTTAGTAAGTATTTATTAAACCTAAGCTTAAGTATATAGTTCATTTATCTAGTAATTTAAGTATTCTTATGTGATATTTACAACCCTAGGTTAAGTATTTATTTAATGGTGATATAAGCTAGTAAGTATATTAGGTTAGTTTAATAATGATGACACGCAATATCGAAGATTTATGTTATTTATTTATTTACGTATATTATTTGTTCAAATCTGTGATATTCGTGTATCTGTTCAGTATTCTTGTTTATTTGTAAGAATTTATTTTTAAATTAATGCATGCTTTGACTTTTTAGATATATGTAAGTATTCAAAAAAATAATATCACCATAACTCAATGTTTAGAGGTATATAGCCAATAGGAAATTTAAATTCACGGTAGTCCCAGTGCAAACCCCCGAAAAGTACGAGGCGATAGGTAACTGCGACGGCAGGTCGTTGACAATAAGCAGATCCTTTGCAAATAACTATTAACACCAACGTTCAATAGACCTAAACAAAAATTTTGAGATCAAGGTTAATTGCAAATTGGGAAATTTGAACATACATGTTTAACCCTTATGCCCGGCTATGTTGTTGTGGGTTATTCCCCACGTTCTCCAGCCATCCTGCCACCGACGGAGTCTACTACAGGGTAGTCTCCTACGCCGGTGTTTTGTTATGGATGGTGGTATTGGCTGTATGGAAAAAAAATGCATTGAAGTACTGCACACTAATATGTAAACAAACTTACCTGGGATTTGTCGATCCTACGTCGACTGGATTTTCCTGGCAAATGCTGGGAAACACAGCTAGACTTCCTAAAAAAGTAAAAAGAAAAGAAAATTAGAAAAAAAGAATCAATAAATATCAAAACAAAAACAAATGGAATGGAAATTAAAATAATTAGCTACCAGCCGCGGTTTAGAGTTGCGAAAAGTAAACAAGTGTCACTTGCCATAAAGAAGCAAATAAGAGAAACCGAACATTGGGTAGAGAGTATCTCTATGGCAAGTGGAATGTGGAACTTGCTTGAGAGTATCTCTATGTCCCTGTCCAGACGTGGTATGCCCATAACGTTATGCCCATAACACCTAGTGTCCAGACGTTGTTATAATTCCTCACAAAAATTCTCCATTTTGTTGTTGGAAATTGTATTGAAATAAGCATAACGTTATGAGCATAACACGTCTGGACACGCAAAGTGTACTGCTTGCGCAGATAATTCAGTTTTCATTTTGCGCATCCAGCCTCTTTCTTCCTCACCCCTCTTGCCTAGAAACGACCGATATAACGTTATGGGCATAACACGTGTGGACAGGCACTATGGCAAGTGGAACTTGTCTCTGCAACCACCGCTGTCGCCTCTGCTATTAATGAAGTGACAGTAGGGTAGGAGTTTTTTGTGGAAAATAGATTATTTTTATATTAGGTATTTATGTATTTATTTGTTATATTTATGTATTTAGTATTTATGTATATATATTTAGGATAAGTGTTATTTATTTTCGTTATTTATTTATATGTTATGTTCAAGTGTATCGTTAGGTATGTCTGATGTGAGCATTTATTTATGTATTGTATGTGCATAGGCAGTTTATGTTAAGTTTAGTATTTTATGTATTTATGTAAGTATGTATTATGGTATTGTATGTTTATATGCGCATATTATTTAGCATTTTGTAGTTATTTTAGGTCAAAATAAAAATAAAGAAAAGAAACGCCACCACATCATTCACACTAGCGATGCTACGCCAGACGCCACAGTGAGTCGGCCGGCATCTTTTTAAAGAGGCTGGTGATAGTGAATGATGTGGATGTGGATGGCAAAACGAACCGTTCGACTTTGAACATGAACAAAAGTCATCTTCAAGTCAATGAAAGTGGTTTAATTTTCCTTTTATTTGCAATTCGTTTTTTTTTTTTATTAATTTGATGTAAGTTTAGTTTTTGGTACCTAATTTATAGATGTGGTGTAGATTAAACATTTTAAGTAATTTAAAATATTCTAGTGAATAGTGCCTATGTGAAAAGTAAAGGAGGAAATAGAAAAAAAAGCGCAGTAAACACCTACATAGGTATATAAATATATATATATAATGTGCACCAGCATTAATTGCATCTACCGCGGGTGAGTTCAAATTTCAATTTTCTAAGTGCAATACTTAAGATGGTTTTTGGTAGTTCTAGGAGTCGAGCCGATTTGAGAATTTAATATCGGCAAGGGGAAATTTGGCCAAGTAAAGAACTCCAAAAAAAATGAGAAAAGTACAATTCCTGCGAACAAGAGAAGTAAAGTGCCAATAGCTGGATGTGAGCCTGTGGCTATCAAGTAACCCAAAATTAGACTCCAAAACCGTGGGTACAAATTTGTTTACATTTATTTTTTTATACAATTCAATTAAATCGATGCGTGCAAAACATATATATATATACCCCCGTCATAAGACATTATAAGAGGCAAAAACAAAACATTGCACCAGTGGCCGAGTGCTAGTGCAAGGCCAGGTCCGGCCTGGAGTGAAAAGTGCCCGCAGGGCCCAACGTAAAAATTTGTTCCAGTGATTGCTGATTTTTGTATAAGTGTTCGGCGTGATTTTTTTTGTTATTTATTTATTTACTTCATTATTTCTAGTATTTTTTTAAACATTTTTTTTAACATTTTTTTAAATTTCTTTTTATACCATTTTGTTGATTTTTTTTTAACCTTTTTTTTGTGATATTACTCTTTTTGTGTGTGTCAATTTTGTGGGTTTTTTTTTGTATTTTCCTTCGGTTTTAGGCCTGCAATCGTCACCTTTCGGTTCTTAGGCTACTTTTGAATGCTGGTACGAGGCTACTTATCGGCCATATCCGCTACAGGGAGCTCCTTTAAGGCAGGATTAAAAGTAGGTGGGTGGAAGCAATCCCAGTGTAGAAAGGGGGATAAAGGGGTCGGTTGAGGTTGAAATAGGAAACCTAGAAAAAGACAAAGCCAATTAGAAAAAAAGTAAAATAAACTACAGAAAACACACAAGTACACAAAAACAATCAAACTACAAAAAGAAAGAGATACAAAAACAAAAAGGAAAAAGAAATATAGAATTAAAGAAATACCAAAAAATATAAAAATTATAAAAATACAAAAAAATTATAAAACATAAAAACTCTTACTAAAAAAAAACATAAAAAAAACATTAAATTATAAAATTTTACAAAAAATATAAAACTTAGAAAAACATAAAAACAATATAGGATTAAGGTAAGGTTTAGGATTTTTGTTATCTATTCTTTTTTTTGTTATTTATTATATCTTTCTGTTAATCTATTATTTTCTGGTTTTGTTTAAATTTTAGTTTCATTTTGGTTTTCATTTGAGTTATTTATTTTTCGTTTCGCGTATATGTTTTCATTTTTTGTTTGTTAGTTTTTTTTTTGTTTAAAATAAAATGTGCATCACGCCGATAGGTTGAAATTGAGGTTTTTTTTTTCTGCGGCTGTGATGGCGTGCTAAGCACGATTTCAGGGGGATGAGGAGGTTGGCGATGCATCGGTGGTGATTGGTTTTTCCTGGCAGCGGTGATCGTGTACGGGGAACTCGACAACATGGCCGACCGAGTTCCATGGTTGGGTGGGCTACAGGCCACACTGCGATGTCAACATGCAGTGCCTGAAGTGTGGTAAGGTTTTTGTGGTGGTGGTTTTTTGGCACGATTTATGTTTTGTAATGTGGTTTCCGTCTGGCGAAGGGGCAATATCCCCCCCTAATCCGGCGAGCTGAGCCGTGCCTCGCAAGCGTGCCAGGTCCCTTCGTCATGACACTTCCTTTTCCCTTCCTTTTCCAATATCCGTTTCCTTCCTTTTCTTTTCACTTGTCCTTTATTCTTTCCTTTCCCTTTCCATATTCCTTTCCAATCCTATCCTTTTTCCTCTACCTTAATTTTCCCACTACCTAGCCCAATCCTCTACCTATCCCAATTCTATTCCTTTATCCAACTACCTTTCCCAACTTCATACCCTACCATATTACAAATGCAACAAAAAGCCGAAAAAGAAGTTCAAGAAAAATTTTTTCTAGAAAGAAGCATCACCGAAGAATAGTGAAAATACATCTTCACTAAATGAAGCAGTTGTTTCTTTGAGTGCCATTAGCAAAGAACGTGTATTTAAAAATGGTAACGAAGATTCTGAGATGATTTTAAATACAGCTTCAAAAGCAGATCCAAGAACAAGAAGTTCATCTGTAAGGTTTATCTTGGACTCGAATGCTATAGAGCACATGGTAAATGATAAAAAATTTATTTATTGATCTGAGAGACATTGAAGAAATAGAGATTTCAGTTGCTAAAAAGAATACTATGCTAGTAACCAAGCAACGTGGTGACATTCTTGTGAAAACACTTTATAATGGCGATTGCAACACAAAAGCTTTAAAAGATGTCTTACTTGTAAAAGGTTTGCAATGTAATTTGTTGTCCATTCGCAGTTTAACTAAGCGTGGATGTCATATTGTTTTTGAGGGAGACTTTGCATATGTATCTCTTAATGGTTAAACGATTTTCGTTGCTCGCTGTGCAGGCAAACTTTATGAGGTTGAATTTCTTATTGATAGAGGCGCATTTGCTTCATTCACTCAAGAGAATTCGAAGGTTACACCTCAAAGTTATTGGCATTTTCGATTAAGCCACTTGAATTTTGGGGATATGAAGAAAATGGTTAGTCGAAAAATGGTAAATGGTCTTGAACAATTGAAAATTAATACCGAAGATGTTTTTTGCGAATCACGTATTTTTGGAAAGCAATCAAGATTACCTTTTCCGCAAAAGAGGGAATCACGCTCTAATCGTATTCTTCAATTGATTCACAGCGACGTTTGCGGACCGATGCCTTTCGCTTCGCATGATGGATCAAGATATTTCGTGACCTTTACTGACGACTTCTCGAGAGCGACAACTGTGTATTGCATTGAACGAAAAAGCGAAGTTTGCGAAAAGTTTCAAGAATTTGTTTCAAGTGCAGAGGCTTTCCATGGATGGAAGGTTGCACCTTCCCGACGATCAGTCACCTGATCGCGGTGGGGGGGCTTAAGTAGTTTATTTGAACCGAGCTCGATGCCGAAAGGTGGTCGAAGGATGGGGAAAATGAATGAAAACCAAGAATTGATCAAAAAACAGTATGGAAGATCAACTAAAGGAATTTTATTCTCCAGGTGGCAATCGTCAAAGCGAAAATCCACCCGTAGTCTTCACTACGGCAGGGGCACGGATTCTGGAGGCCCCATCTGACATACAAACGCACACCTTTACTGGTGGATACACGCGAGTCGAAGGTACCGTAACCGATGACTCCTGCAGTTCTCTCCATGAAGTTCTTCGTGGTCTGAACTGGAAAGATGAAGAAGGCAGCTCGGAGGTATTACCTCCAAAGCTAATCTCTCATCCGGGCTTAGCTGTTGACCAGAGCGGTGCTATCACCGGACTAAGTGAAGCTGAACAAGTGGATCCCACTCCAACGATGGCATCCGCTGGAAAACAGCTTTCCAAGCGCCAACAGAAGCTGGAGAGAAGGCGAGCGGCAAAGGCTCAGTGCAAAGAGGACACCAGGGTGGCCGAAGGCACTGAATTAAGCTGCAAACCTTTGGTGACGGCAGCGAAAAGGGACAGGTCGGAAGAGGTCTCACCCACCAATTCAGGACGGTCTCACGTAACCGAAGTCACCCCAACTTCTGCAAACGCGAACAGGGTCGAAAGGAAGAAGGTTTCCGGAAGCTCTGCAAAATTTCCTGTTGGTCTAACTGGAAAGTCGGTGAATGAAACTGGAGGAACAGGTCGCACGACTTGCGAATTCGGTCCACGGACACTGGCTGGAAAGGACGAAGCCGGCATGGTTGAAACTCCTGTTGGTCTAACTGGAAAGTCGGTGAATGAAACTGAAGGAACAGGTCGCAAGGCTTGCGAATTCGGTCCACGGACACTGGCTGGAAAGGACGAAGCCGGCATGGTTAAAACTCCTGGAGGTCCAACCGAAACGTTGGTGAATGAAACCGAGACTGGTAGTCAGTCTGGTCCACGGACACTGACCGGACGGGATAAAGCCTCGAAAGGAGCAATGATAATAAATCAAATTAACCTTCAACATTCTAAGGCTGCTACTGCACTCCTATGTAGCAGGCTTTCCGTGTTGAATACAAAAACTCACCTCGTAGCAATCCAAGAGCCATGGGCCTGGAAGGGCCGAGTTCTTGGTCTTGGAGGGCTACGAGGTTTCAATATTCTCTATGACGAACGGTCTGACCTACCCCGGACCTGTCTCATCATACCGAGGTCTTTTGCAGCAACTAAACTTGACCACTTCTGTGGCCAAGACCTGGTTGCGGCTATGATAAACTACGAAACGAACGGTGAGTCTAAAACTTTCGTCGTTGCGTCAGTTTATTTTCCCTGGAACTCCATTCTTCCCCCTCCCTCAAGACAGGTTGTGGATTTGGTGGAGTTTTGTGAAAACCGGAAGTTGGGGCTTATCATGTGTTGTGATGCAAACGCTCAAAACATAGTTTGGGGCAGCGTCAAATGCAACATGAGAGGCAACCATCTTCTTAATTACATTCTGTCTTCTGACTTAGACATTAACAATGTTGGTAATACGCCAACTTTTGTTACGGCTATACGACAGGACGTAATTGACTTGACACTATCTAACAGATATGCCAAGGAGATTACCAACTGGAAAGTATTGCTGGACGTGTCACTCTCAGACCACAGATACATTCAATTCCATGTAGCAAATGTGATTCCCACTCCTTTAGTTACAAGAAATCCCAGAAAAACTAACTGCACACTTTTCAACGATGAGCTCGGTAATTTCGTCAAAACTCTACCTAAGCTCTCAACATCACAAAAAGTGGAAGATGCCGTTCTAGAAGTCAATTGTGCCCTTACAAGTAGCTTCGAGCTGGCATGTCCAGCTAGACAATTACCTAGTAGATCTATGGTTCCGTGGTGGAACAATGAACTACAGAAACTTCGCAGGGAAACCAGAAGTATTTTGAATAGGTCCCTCAAGACCAAATCAGATGTCGACTGGAACCTGTATCGATCTAAACAGAAGGACTTTAAAAGGTTAATTCGAAGATCAAAGAATGCCTCTTACAAAGAATTCTGTGAAAGTATAGAAACACTCAGTGAAACTAGTCGACTTACTAAAGCCCTTAAAAGGAGCAAGGTAAACAAACTAGAAACGCTCAGGAAATCAGACGGTTCCTATACCGAGTCCAAAGCAGAGACACTCAGTCTTATGCTGGAAACTCATTTTCCAGGAAACCAGATATCAATCGGACCACAGCAATCTATTTCCCTTAGATCAGGTGAATCCGATAAATCCACTTGACTTAGCTGGTACACGTCATCGTAAGTTGTTACCGACGAAGCCATCAAATATGCCGTGGCATCTTTTGACAGTTTCAAGTCACCTGGCACTGACGGTGTTTACCCAGCTATGTTGCAGGAAAGTATAAACCTTTTGCTTCCTACTTTGAAGAATATTTTCACTGGTAGTTTAGCCCTAGCGTATATACCAACTCCATGGCAGAGTGTTAGAGTCGCCTTCATACCAAAAATTGGTAAACAAGACTACTCACTCGCCAAGAGCTTTAGACCCATTAGTCTTACCTCCTTCCTGCTTAAGACGCTGGAAAGAATGGTTGAGATTTACATTCGTAAAACCTCACTCCAATTACACCCTCTGTCTAAGATGCAACATGCTTACCAAAGAGGAAAATTTTGCGAGACCGCACTTCAAAATCTTGTTAGCAGGATTGAATGCGCGCTTGACAGGAAAGAATTTGCGGTAGGTATTTTCATCGACATTCAAGGTGCTTTTGACAATGCTAGCTTCGATGGTATGTGTAATGCTGCCAGAGAACACGGTGTGGAGGAGTCATTAGTGTTGTGGATTAAAGCAGTGCTAGTAAATAGAACCGTAATCGCTGAGGCTGAGTGTGGACAATATGTTGCAATGGGAGTGAATAGGGGCTGCCCACAAGGTGGCGTTTTATCTCCTCTTCTGTGCTGCATGTTGATCGACTCTCTACTCGTAATGCTCAATGGTTCTAAAGTTCATGCCCAAGCATATGCAGACGACGTCGCCGTGCTCTCGATTGGCTCCAGCCTCCAAGCTGTCTGTTCCCGAGCAAAGGCTGCGCTTTATATGATTGACACCTGGTGTGTTAGAAACGGTCTCTCCGTCAATCCTCTTAAAACCGAGGTTGTCCTCTTCACGAGACGTAGAAAATTGACTGGTTTGACCCAACTTACGCTTAAAGGCGTCAACATTCCTTTTTCAAATGAAGTCAAACATCTTGGAGTAATCCTGGATAACAAACTTCTTTGGTCAAAACATGTAGAGTCTAAAACTACTAGAGCACTGTCAGTTTTCTGGCAATGTAAAGGAGGCTTTGGCAAAGACATGGGGTCTTTCACCGAAAAGGGTCCTTTGGATCTATACGGCTATGATAAGACCAATCATCTCCTATGCGTCAGTTGTTTGGTGGAATAAGCTCTCGCGTAAATACGTTATTGCCTCGTTTGCCAAACTTCAAAGAACAATTTGTCTATGTGTTACGGGGGCCTTCCCCAGCACACCGGGAGCTGCTCTCGACGCACTGTTGAATCTTCCTCCCCTTGATACCTACATCATGGGGTGTACTCTCAAGACCATTTCTCGTTTAAAGCGATGTGGTCTCTGGCACGATTCGCACTGGAGCTTGTGACGATACGTCACAATTTCTTTTGCACCGCCACCAAACTACTTACCGATCACCCTACGCTTTGCACCATCCACTTGCCGCGACACCATCCGTAATACGGGTACCAAGAAACAATCTACGCAGTCACACGAAAATACACACCTCTAAGCAGCAACCGCCGAAAGCCCACCATGTGTGCAAACACACTTTTCGGTTTTGCACACTTTATGAATTGGGCTCCATACAAAAATAAATACCAACAAGCAGCGGCACGTAAGCTGCCATCGACCAGTGAATTTATTTTTCCATACAAAAATAAATACCAACAAGCCGCGGCACGTAAGCTGCCATCGATCAGTGATTTTATTTTTCCAAGGGTCTGCTCCCCATGGAAGGTATGTATAGTGACCTTGGTAGGTAAACACGAAAACCGAGCATGTGCATGATCGGTGATGAGTAAATATTACACTCGCTTGATAAAACTCACATTCTCTCCCTACCCGAAAATCAATAAGTAGAGGTGAAATTTTATGGAAAAATCAGAGAAGATTTGTCAACTATTTGTTGTTAGGGGCAATACCACTACAACTTTAATAATTTTCATCTTCTCCATTCCCCGACCGTCCTGAGTGAAATTGCTGGAATAGTGTCCCTCCTACCAGAGGCCGCCAGTCAAATTCACATTATTTTTGAGTTCACTGGAAAGGTGTTCCTCCTAACAGAGGCCGCCAGTCAACTCCCCGACTACTCTTGAATTGATTGGAATAGTGTTCCTCCTACCAGAGGCCGCCAGTCAATTCACCGCAAAACACAAGACCGATTGTGTAAATTTGCAAAAACAAACACTCGAATTAACCGAAAAGGAGTTCCTCCTAACAGAGGCCGTCGGTTAGTTCCTCTGCCGTGGCCATTACAGCCACCCCCCCCCCCCCGTTGTTCCGTCAAGCGTCGCCTCTTCCTATAGACGACGTTCCTAATCACATTTATATTCTTTTATTATTACAGGAGCGTAGCTGTCATTAAACCCGCCCCGGTCCAATCAACCTCGTACCGATTTCAAACTTCCGTGCCGTCCGAAAGCCAAGCGATTAACATACGAAACTTTAACCAAAGGAGAAGCGTCATCCAGCCAAAGCGCCCCGCAAGTACCAGGCCGGCGAGCCTGCTCCGCAACCCATTTACTCGTACTGTGCTAGAACTGAAAACCAATTAAAAACTTTGTAAAGATTTGTTCCTTTTTCCTTTTTGGTAAACAATAAACAAGATTGTAACTCATAAATTGCCTCGACTCGCCTCGTTATTTTAGAAGTTGGACTACTGCACCCAAGTTTTAGAGCTTCCTTGGGAAGAAACCTTGGACCCGCTGAGTCCTACCCCAGCAGGGATTAAAGAAGCCTCACAAATTTGGCGCCCGAGCAGGGACATTGCTAAGCGTTCAACCTCCGACCGCCCGTTACCTGGAACTGACGCATTGTCCACCGACCGCAGCCGCCCGCAGCCGACCGAAACCCGTCCAACATGGCAAGTAATGAAAACGCACCCGCAACGTCCGATCAGACCTCCGACCATTCCGAGGAAGACTTCAATCCATACGAGAACCTGGGTTTCATATACTTTTTGAAAAAGCCAGAGCTCGTCGAGACGCTTAATTTGCGAGGATTGAACACCACCGGCACCGTACGCGATTTACGCCAGCGGAGTTACGAGCCCATAAGTCCACCAAGAATTTATGCACGGAGTGGGAGAGGAAAATTGAGGCCCGGAACGACGCCGAAGAAGAAGACACCATCCCGACGGACGCACGCAAAGCTAAGCAATCCGTTTACCAGACCAGCCTGCAGGTGCCTCTACCACAACACGCTAACACAACATCACCGCCGTCCTTGTCACAATTAGTGTACCGACAGCAACACTTCGAACGCGCCACGTCGGCTCCTCCGACTAGTCGCCCTAACGACCATGAAACAGCCCATAGACACCCGTCCGACCCCACTGTCCAACACCGGTTCCCGTTGAGTTACGAAGCGGAGTTAATGAACGTCGTGCGTAAGTGGGGTCTGCGCTTCGATTCTTCCGGCCAGCCTTTGGAATTCTTAGAGAGGATCGAAGAACTCGCTCAGTGCTACGAAATCCCTCTTGACCAGATGGTGCGAACCCTCACCGACATCTTCAAGGGTTCTGCTCTCGAATGGCTGCGGATCAACCGAGACGAATTCCATGATTGGCACGCCTTCCGTCGCTCCTTCATCAGCTACTTCCTTCCGTCACGTTACTACGTCAAGTTAGAAGATGAGATTTTGCGGAAACGCCAAGGCCTACGTGAGAAAGCTAAGGATTATATCCGCTCATTCTTATACCTGATCCGCCAGCATCCACGTATGACGGCCGCCGAACACCTGGATAGGATATATGACAACCTCCGACCTGAGTATCGTCTATACATCAAAAGGAAGGATTTCCGTAGTTTAGAAGAGCTGATGGAGTTAACCGACGAGTTCGAGTTCATTCAAAAAGAGGACCGACCCAGCGCCAACGCCACAGCCCCACCTAAGTCTAACCCCTTCGCCGTTCCCCGTATAAGAATACCGCCGCCCGCACGCTTTCCGGAGACCGACGCTATAGTACCGCACGGCCGAGCACCATCACCGAGTACTGATTATAATAGGAACACCCACTGCTGGCAGTGTAAGCAGCGGGGGCACATGTAAAAGGATTGCCGGCGACCGTTCCGGTTGTTCTGTTCTTTTTGCGGTACGGATGGCCGACTTACGAAGGACTGCCCTTGCCATCAGAATCCAGTCGCAGTGGCACGAATAGCGGTCAGAACTGACCCACGGCTCTTCATACGAATACCCACCGCCGACCGAACTTATTACGCCTTAGTTGATACCGGCTCCACCCGATCCTTTATCGGCAAAGAACTTAGAGACGAATGCATCCAGTTAGGTATCCCATCGCGGAACCAATCACACGTTATCGAGCTAGCTGACGGTCATTCGACTCAAACGTCAGAACACTACAGCATTAGCTTGCACGTGAATAACCGAACGATTACGGGTGAGGCCTTGTATATGCCTAATTTAGCGGAGGACGCCATTCTGGGGATGGATTTCTTAGGTCAGGCCGGTTGTTAATTAACTCTGGGAGGGCAGGAAATCTCCAGTGGAAAAGAAAGGAGCCCCCGGTCGCCCAATATCCTATGTGCGCTCACCGAAGAACTGGGAGGCCAGCAAGGTACAAACGAAAAACAAGACCTACAACCGGACGCCCACCTAAAGGAATTTCTAGCCGAAGAGTTACCTCGGTTTAACGAGACAAAAGGTATATCCACCGTAGTACCGCACGTCATACGCTTGAAGAACACCGAGCCGTTCAAACAGCGGTACTATCCGCGCAACCCCGCCATGCAGCAAATCATAAATGAGGAAATCGACGACTTATTAGCATCAGGGAAAATCAGCCCGTCCAAAAGCCCGTATAGTTCGCCAGTAGTACTTGTACGTAAGAAGGAAGGGTCATGGAGGGTATGCGTTGACTTCCGTCAGCTCTACGAAGTTTCGTTTAAAGACGCTTACCCTTTACCATACATCTCGTCAATTCTAGACAAGCTGCGTGGAGCTCGATACCTATCAACCATCGATCTCAAACAAGGCTATTGGCAGATCGCGTTGAAAGCCGAATGCCGTCCGTATACCGCATTCACCGTCCCAGGCCGCGGCTTGTTCGAGTGGAATGTAATGCCTTGTGGGTTACACTCAGCCGGAGCTACGCTCCAAATCAAATCACCAAAAATTCCTCTTCACGCAACGTAAACAAAACAACCTTACCCAGTGTCCGCACTACTATACCGATTGTGGTTTGTGGCTACGATAAGTTTGTTTAGCAATTAACTCCACCCACATAACCTCGGGTCGGTACACTACGAACAAACACTTTCACCCAAAAAAAAAAGAAAAAATAATAAAACTAAAAGAAAAGTAAAAAAAAAAAAACAGAATCCAATAAAAAACAAATTAATTAATTAAACTAAAAACTCTGGTTTATCAAAAAAATAAAAAAACAGTAAATAATATATAAATTTAATGATGGAGAATAGTCCTTGTGATTCAAACAACCGTCTTCTTGATAGTAAATTCACCCAACGTGTTACGTGCAGTGGTCTTTGCGGTAAATCGTATCATCCCCTCTGTATCGGGTTAACTAAAAAATCATGCCCATATTTAAAAGAATATCTTTGCTATTTTACTTATCTCTGTGACGAGTGTAACAAAATATCGCTCTCCCATGTTCTCCTTGCCATTAAATGTTTAAGTGATCAAACAAATTCTATTATAACGGATAATAATCGTTTTCATAAAAATGTCCTCGCGCAATTTCACCACTTCGACGATTTTTCGAAGTCAATTGAAGTCCTGGAAAGCTCTATCGAGACTCTTGTCAGTCGTTTGTTTTCAAAGCAATCCGCTCTTGAAAAACAAATTTCAGCTATAGTGGACATTCTTAACTCGCGTGTTGACTACTTTGACTCCCGTCTTAAAAATGTTAGTAGCGAAATACTATCTACTCTCAATTCAGCCCCTAAATCATACCCACTCGATTCAATAACTGATCTTATCAAAAACATTCGTTCCCATCTCGAAACATGTCACCAATCAACTTCTTCATCAGCCTCAACAGCTTCCTGCCATCTAAATGCAGTCCACCATGACTTAATATCAAAAATGAATGACATTAGCAGTGAATTAACAATAACTCGGTCTACTTTTGAGGATGCAACCAATGAATTGAAAATTAATTTGGATAAACTTAATGATATTCCTTTGAACATCCAACCAGTTAATGTGCACTACAACACATCTATTCTTGCTGAAGTTAACGAGTCTATTCAAAATCAACCTTTCTCTTCTTCACTCACTCCAGCCATCGACAATGTTACCAGAGCAACTTCCTCCACCCAGACTGAATGTTCTGCTTCCCCTGAACCCACCATCATGCGGCTTAACAACACTTGGACCGTAAGAGACTGGAATGATAGGCTTAACAATTTGAAAGAACTTAACGAATGCGACCCTTATTTTATAAACAATTTACCCCCCAATGTCGACATTTCCTGGGTTAAAAATCTCATTAAACGTAAATATAAAATTAACATTGGAAAATGCCACAAAATTAGCTCGTCAAGTTTTAAAATCTATATACAACATAAATATCAATGGTTATTTCACTCACCACACAAACCCATATGTATTGAAGATAACATCACTATTTCTAAATGCTTAAAAGAGATTACTAAAGAGCTCCCCAATAAAAACTTTAAGAGTGCATCTAATACTAAAGAAAAAATTGTAATTAGATCTAAGCTTAACCTTCCTAGTTCCAACTCTATCCAACCCACAAGCTCATCCACTTCGAAAAAAATAAAGAAAACTTTCTCCCAACGTAAAATTGCCCCTATTAAAACCAAATCTAAAATTCCCTACTCCAATTTTGTTCACTCCCATACTATTAACCCAGCGCCTCACTCTTTTACTCCCTCTACCACCTTAAGAATCCACAACCTTCCGGACCCTGTCCCCAACCACTTACCCCCACCAGTACCCTTGACCCAATGTTCTCTCCCACAGCTAAATTAACCTCAAAATTTGCGGCCTCGTTGTCTACCGGTGATGCGTTTGATGGTCGTTATTTAATGGCTAGACTACGCGACAGCAAATTGTATGAGAATGTCCGTTTTTATCCTCTTACCTTTACAATAAGTCGGAAGCGGTTTGTATCAATGGAAAAACCAAAATGAACGTATTAGTATCGATACAAAAAGAAGGCCTTCCAACCGATCCTATCGCTCTCAAAAAAATCTACTTTCACTTCCATGAAACTTTAAATATTTCCCCATCCACTGTTTCAAATGATCTTACCACATACGCTTCCCACCTTGATTTAAAACGCTTACCTTTCCCCCGTTCCAATAACAAGCCTAGCCTTTAACTCTAATCCATCTTTACGCCCTGTCTCTTTTCTTTCCTTATATTATCAGAATGTTAGAGGCCTTCGTACTAAAACTTCTGACGTGTACATGAACTCCCAATGCCTCCCATATGACATTTTTGCCCTCACTGAAACAAATCTGTGCTCTGATTTTCTAGATAGTGAATTATTTACATCTGATTTTGCTGTTTTTCGTGCGGATGGTCAAATAAGTGACATTGCTCCTACTGGGCGTGGTGTTCTTTTTGCCGTACATACATGTTTCAACGCGTGTCTAGTCGAAACATCTAAATCTCCTCTATTTGAATTTGTGTGTATTAAATTGTCTTTACCTAAACGCTGCCTTTACCTTCTTTGCTGTTATATTCGCCCTTCACAGCCCTGTCTTGTCTTTCAACAATTTGTTGATTCAATTGGTCCTTTAATTGAGAGTATAGACTCCAATGATGACTTTATAGTACTTGGGGACTTCAACTTGCCCGATTTGAAATGGACTCCTTCCGAGGACGAATCTTGTTTTGTTCCCTCTAATCCGTCTTCTGATAAAGAATTCATTTTCACTGACAGATTTCTTGAATCAGGCCTCTTTCAAATGAGTTGCATCTTAAACAATCTTGGGAGACAACTTGACCTTGCTTTCTCCTCTGATCCTTTCAACTCCGCCGTCCTAAAAAGCTCACATCTTTTATCCACCCTTGATCATTTTCATCCTCCCCTGTCTTTCAATTATTGTCTTGATCATAGCACTCCAGCTATGGAATCTGAGAACACTTCCAGCTTTAACTTCCGTAAAGCCGATTTCACTATGCTTAGTCATCTTCTAAGCGGAATCGACTTTAATCTCTTTATTAACCTCTCTACACCCATTAATATAGCTCTCTCCTTTTTCTTTTCTTCAATTTTTGCATGCTTCATGCAATGTGTTCCCTATACGTTTCAAAAAACCTGTGTATCATCTCCTCCCTGGTACACAACTGAGTTAAAAAATATACGTAACATTAGAAATAGGCTATGGAAAGCCTATTTAAAATCCCAGACCCCTTCCAACTACTATTACTACCAACAGGCCTCTTCTAACTTTTCAACTTTATGCCATTCTCTTTACTTAGCCTATCTTGATAAAATGCAACTCTCTCTAATCACTGATCCAAAGCGTTTTTATCAATTTATTAACGTCAAGAGAAAATCTGACGGTCTTCCTTCAACGCTTAATTTCCTTGACAAATCTTCCGATGACCCCAAAGTAATCGTTAATCTCTTTGCTACCTTCTTCAGACAATCATATGCCAATGATCAAAATGATCCTGACCTTGAATATCACAGGTTTCTGATGAATAGCCCGCAAACATCTCTTGTCTTTCTTGATGTTAGTCCCCAGACTGTTTTTGATAAATTAAGGTTACTAGATGACGATTTTTCACCTGGTCCCGACGGTGTTCCAGCAATTTTCCTTAAAAAGTGCGCATCAGTGCTCTATCAACCCCTTGCTAATATTTTTCAACTTTCTCTTTCCCAGGCAGTTTTCCCCTCTCTCTGGAAAGAATCTTTTATCTTCCCAATTTTCAAAAAGGGCTGTAAAAACCAAATCTCGAACTATCGACCCATAGCTAAGCTTCCCGCTATCCCTAAACTTTTCGAAAGTATTGTGTACGACTCTCTGTATTTTCAATGTAAACCAATTGTCTCTTCACTTCAACATGGTTTCCTAAAAGGAAGGTCTACTACGACTAACCTTACCCAATTCGTATCAAAGACTCTTTTGGCCATGGAAGGAGGCAACGAGATCGATGTTATTACTACTGACTTTAGTAAAGCATTCGACAAAATTAACCATCAAATTATCTATCTCAAACTCAATGCCCTTGGCTTCCCACCCTTAATTATCCAATGGGTCAAATCATACCTAGAGAACCGAGTGTATAGAGTAGTTTTCAGAAAAGCAGTTTCTAACCCAATATTTGCCTCTTCTGGCGTTCCCCAAGGTAGCCATCTAGGTCCACTCCTGTTTGTGCTTGCAATAAATGACGTCGCTAGTATTATTTCTTTTTCTGATCTGTCTATTTATGCTGATGACATTAAAATTATAAAAGTCATATCCTCTTCTCATGATTCCTCTCTTCTTCAAAAAGACCTAAATGCTTTTCTTACTTGGTGTAATAAGAACTTTCTTGAGCTAAACGTTAATAAATGTCAATCTATGACTTTCTCACGTAAACGCTTACCTTCTAGTCTTCGAACGTACTACTTCAGTAACGTGCCTATCCCCAGAGTTTCGTCTATTCGTGATCTTGGGGTTATTTGTGATAAAGAGCTGAATTTCCACTCTCACATAAACTATATTATTGCGAAAGCAAACTCCTCCCTTGGATTTATCAAACGGTGGTCTAGGGAATTTTCCGACCCCTACTTCACTAAATCATTATTTAACACTTATGTTAGACCAATTCTTGAATATGCTAGTCAGGTTTGGTCTCCCTACCAAATAACTCAATCTCGTAGAATTGAAGCTGTGCAACGAGGATTTTTAAGATTCGCTTTGCGTAGATTGCCTTGGTCTGATCCGTTCATTTTACCTCCATATGAAAGCCGTTTGCAACTAATTGACATGGTCACCCTTTCTAAACGTCGTCGTGTCGCCGACATAATTTTCGTCCATCAGATCATGACCGGTACCATAGACTCCCCAGAATTACTTGAGCTTATTTACATGAACACTAATCCACGTAACCTACGCTCTGTTCCCTTCTTCCACCTCCCTACTCTCCGCACAAATTACGCTTATTTCAACCCCATATACAGAATGCTACGTTCAGCCAATGCAGCAGGAAATACACTTGACTTTTCCCTAAGTTCCTCTTCTCTCAGAAAAAATCTATACTCCTCTTCCCCTTTCAACATCTAACCCTTTCACTTCAAATTAGAATTAAGCACTGTATATTTGTACATATATTTATTTGTTTAAATTTTTTTATAAGTTTAAATATTTTTAAGTTCAAATTTATGTTCTAATCGCTTGTAGTAAGCTAAATAAAATTAAAAATTAAAAAATTAAATTAAATTAAATTAAATTAAATCAAAGGGCCATGGACGAAATCTTTGGACACGATATGGAGGATCATGTGTTGGTGTACTTAGACGACATTATCATCATCAGCAAAACATTCGACGACCACCTTCGCCATTTGGGAGAGGTATTTCGAAGATTACGCGCCGCAAATCTAAAAATAAATCCGGACAAATGCCACTTTTGCCGGCCTAGCCTGAAGTACCTAGGGCACGTCATATGCAAAGACGGTATTAGTACCGACCCTGATAAAGTGGCCGCCGTTCGAGACTTAAAGGCACCTACGAACGTACGAGAACTCAGACGTATTTTAGGCATTTGCTCCTGGTATCGCCGGTTTATTCGAGATTTTTCCACCATCGCAACACCCCTCACGTCCCTCTTGAAGAAATCAACTAAATGGGTATGGACAGACAAGCAGCAGGCCGCCTTCGATACTCTCAAGACCAGGTTAACAGAAGCGCCCGTGTTAGCATGTCCCGACTTTTCACAGCCGTTCACACTACAGACCGACGCCAGCCAATATGGCCTGGGCGTGGTATTGACACAAAAGTCAGAGGGGCACGAAAAGGTAAACGCATACGCCAGCCGAACGTTGACCGATCTTGAGGTGAAATATGCTGCCACCGAAAAAGAATGTTTAGCGATTCTGTGGGGAATCCGTAAGATGCGCCCTTATTTGGAAGGATATCATTTCAACGTCATCACCGACCACCATTCGCTCAAATGGTTGCACTCGCTCGAAAATCCATCGGGAAGATTGGCAAGGTGGGCATTGGAGTTACAACAGTACGACTTCGACATCCAGTACCGGAAAGGAGCGTTAAACGTAGTGGCTGACGCACTATCACGGGACTCTCTGACCATAACCGAGATCGACCGACTAGCCGTGATGCGAGACGCCAATCCCGAATGGGTCCAGGTTAAATACGAACAAGTGAGACAAACGCCCGAAAAATTCCCCGATTTCCGTATCACCGACAATCGACTGTACCGCCGCTTCACCAGTACCAACCCTTTGTCCGACCCTGGCACCGACGATTGGAAATTGTGCGTACCCCTCGCCGAACGACACCAGGTACTGTACGAAAACCACGACGTAGTGACTGCGGGGCATTTGGGCATCGCCAAAACCACCTCCCGCGTTATGTTAAAGTATCATTGGCCGGGGATGTGTCGCGATATCGCCAAATACGTCCGCAACTGCCAAACCTGCAACCAATACAAGCCCTCCCAACAAAAACCCAGCGGCCTCATGCACACAACTCAAACCGAAGGCCCATGGGATGTAGTAAGCGTAGACTTCGTAGGACCCCTGCCTCGGTCAATGAAGGGCAACACCGTGATCCTGGTTTTTACTGATAAGTTCACTAAATGGGTAGAAGCTGTTCCCCTTCCCGCCGCGACTACCGTAAGCCTTATGAAGGCCATCCGCGAGAGAGTTTTCTTTCGGTTCGGAGTCCCGAAAATGGTGCTCTCCGACAACGGGAGCCAATTCATCAGCCACTCCTTCCGAGAATTGCTATCCGATTTAGGCATAGTTCATCGTCTCACTGCCCCATACACTCCACAGGAAAATCCGACCGAGCGAGTGAACCGCGTGTTAAAGACGATGATTGCCCAGTACATCCAAGGCAACCAACGACATTGGGATGATCATATCCCCGAATTAACCTTTGCGATGAACACTAGCCGTCACGAATCAACTGGTTATTCTCCGGCCTTGTTTAATTTCGCGAGAGAATTAAGAATGCCCAGTACCATGGGGAAAGAGGATAGCCGCGATGGATCGATAGACAATATCAACGTAAGAGCAGAGCGCATGAAAGATTTATTCGAACTCGTTAAAATAAATCTCCAGCAGGCTGCTCAAACACAAGCGAAACATTACAACCTCCGACACCGCCCCTGGCGCCCCCTTGTCGGCGATAAGGTCTACAAACGTCACCAAGTTCTCTCTTCGGGAGTAAACTACTTCGCAGAGGAATTAGCTCCTCGCTATGAAGGACCTTACGAGGTAACAAAAATACTCTCTCCCGTTATTGTGGCATTGCGGAAAAGAGACACTAAAGGCAACATCACGAACGTCCGGGCTCACGTAAGAGACATTAAAAATTATATTTCTCCTAAAGAGGTATCAACAAATTCAACTTCTAGTGTAACCAGTCATCCATCAACCGCCGTCACGAACAGACCATCCCAGAAGCGACCAGAGGCACAGATTTCCCCCGTGACGAAAGCATTTTGCAGCCTAGGACCAACCATCCAAGGGGTAAGTGGCATGCATGACGGGCAAAATAAATTAACATCACTATTACTTCCCGACACCAGAACCAACTCCATAACACGACCGGCAGCCAACCCCAAATTAACCTTCGAAGCAATGCCAGCTCCGCCAGCAGCCGATCCATGCCAACAAAAACGTACCGCCCTGGCCCGGCCAAGACCCCCACCTCGAGACGCCACCACCGTAGTAATCACGTTGGGGGGAAAGACGGCACAGCCCACAACATCTCGCCGGGTAACGGCTAGGAGACCACCGAGCACCGGAGCCGCGCCAATTCACCCTCCTGTTGTGTATACATCCGAACCATGAGTTCAATTGTTGTGTAAACAAAGCAATGTACTTCCCGATAATCTGAAACCACTTGTGCATGCTGATGACATATTAATGAATGACCGCATGCACATAGTGAGTCAGAAAAAAGAATAGTAAAATTTTGTTTGTGACCTACTGAACACATTGCACTGAGGGATCATGTTGCACTAGAATGGATTGAAGAATGAGTCCATTCTATGCGAGTGAGAATTTGAGAACCAAAGTGCATATGAGTTCAATTGAGTCACATTTAATTGAGTCACATTTTGTATTTGTATTACCTATTTTGAGTAGAATTAAAAGCAGTATATAAAGGGCTGCATTTTGTAAAATAAAGCAAGTTTGAACATAGACATTAAACGTTTTAGTTTCACTTCAATCGGCTGGCGAGCTTAGATAATACGTAAATCGTGCACCTAACAGTGCTCGGCTATATAATCGGCTGGAGAGCTAAGCAATACTCAACAATAGGGAACATAACGTGGTAACCCAAACATAACATGGCGATCCTGCATTAACGACGAACTGGAACTTGTTCAATACGATTAAGACTTTGTATCCACAGCCAATTTAAATGCTTTCGAGAGAGTACTCAAATTCAGGTCACTAATGTCGACTTCCAACTCTTGTGATGTTCTGAAGAGAAGAGGTTTATCCGTATCAGTTCGACAAGCATTCTCAGCCATTTGCTTGCACAGAGTCTTTAAATAGACACACTTGTCGATTTCCTCATCAGCAATAGTAAACGAATGTAACTTGTCCTTGTCTTGACGACAAAGTATTGCAAATGCACGTCGACTATCAGTGATATCAATCACAAAGCGTACCGCGTTCAGGGACATCAACTTGATGTGTTTGTAGCATTTTGTTGTGCCCGGCGACTTGGCACTGTTAAAACCTCGTGAACGTCTCTTACACACTTCAATTGTATCGGAAAAGAGATACAGCACAATTGTATCACCACGACCACTCAAATTGTCAACATGGGTGGAAAAGAATCGAAGGAGGAAATAATTAACAACAACGCTGCAGCAGCCACAACAACCAGCTTGCCAACGACGTCCACCATCATTTATATAAACTTTTTATTACTTTTGCTATTAGTAGTATGCAAAATTAATAGCTATTATAAGGGATATTTAAAAAAACACGCGATGAAAAATTTTAGCAATGTATAAATAAAATCAAAAAAAAAAAAAATTTTTTTTTTCTCATGGAATTCATTATCATAAAGAACATATTAGAAAAATTAAAAAAAGCACCAAATAGAACACATAGTAAGAAATACATTAATGAAACTAACAGACAACTAAAATTATTGTGGACACAAATAATAGAGACAGCTGACGTAAAAGACCTACAAGAACTAAGAGTGAAATACAATAAATTAGTAGAAGAGATCAATAAATATTTGAAATTAAAGGAGAAAAATACTGAGTTATGTCGAATTCCTTTCAACAAAAAAATCGACTGCAGTCGACTGCAGTCAATTTTTTTTTCAATGGAATTCATTTAGGAGGAAAAAAAAATCGACTGCAGTCGATCTCTTTTTTGAGACGGATTTGCACACAGATTTTCACACACACAACAATTTTGACAGATCGAAAACGGCAAACAAAAACATCGGCATATGAAAAAAATTAAAGGATGCAGAATTGTTTTGTATTTAGTTGAAAATTTGGAAAGCATTTGGTGAAAAAAAATATAAAAATTGTGTGCTTAACAATATGAATGTAATTGTTTTGTTCTTTGGTGCTTGTTTTTCTTCATTAGTCAGTTGGACACACACACATTCATAAAAAAAAGAATCGCTACTTTTTTAATTTCCAAAATACCCAAAAAAGAATCGAATTTAGTAGCGACTGCAGTCGACTGCAAATTGGTGAAAGGAAATCGACATTAGAAAGAATAGTAGAAGAAGAAAATATTATAGACATTGACTTAGAAAAAGACATTAAAATAAATACAATGGCGAATTTCGATTTAGTTACTGCTACAAAGGTTTTACCTGAATTTCAAGGGGAAAGAAAAGATTTAAGCAATTTCTTAGGTTTAATCGAATTCTATAGTAGCACTCTTAAAGATGAAACACAAAAAGCGATACTAATCCAGTTCATTTTGGCTACGAAACTTTCAGAAAAAGTCAAAAACAAGATACAAACTGAAATTACACCTCGAAATCTTGAAGACCTAAAGAAAGTATTAAAAAATTCCTATAAATCAAATAAAACTGCATCGCGATTACATAGTGATATCGCTAACTGCTATCAAGGAAATCAGACAGTTTTGGTCTATGCTTCACGCATTGAAGCATTACTAGCTTCCTTAAACGAATTGCAAATCTCAGAACAAGGAGATGAACATAGAGAAGTTATTGTTAGACTTAATGATCAAATAGGAATGACGGCTTTTAAGAATGGTTTAACAGAACCATACAAATCATTAGTAATAGCCACAAGACCAACTAAACTGTCAGAAGCAATCCAGATTGCATTAGAAATAGAACCCAATCAATCCAGAAATGTCATGCACTACAGTAGAGGTAGATTTAACAATAGAAGTAATTTTAGTAGAAGCAACAATAATTACTCAAGTCATAGTTTTCAGAATGTCAATAGAAATAATTTGAACCAACACAGGGGTCAATTCAATAATAGAGGACAGAACAGGATGCAAAGAAATAATGATAGGCAAAATGTTCAGGGAAACGGGTACGTCCCCGGACAACAAAACCCGGGGCTAGCGTTCAGAAGAAGATAATACGAATAACAAATTCAGAAGAACATACAAATTTTGTAAGATTAAAGATTAAAGGTAGACTAGAGCCAATAAATTTATTAATTGATACTGGAGCTGATATTTCCATAATAAAAAATAATGTATTAGGTAGTAATAGAGTAGAATATAATAACAACTGCCAAATAAATGGCATATCTGAGAATCCATTATTAACCTTAGGCACTTCAAAAATTGAATTATTTATAGAAGATGTGAAATTAGAACAAACATTTAATATAGTAGATAAGAATATAAATTTAAGTACAGATGGAATACTAGGTAGAGACTTTTTATTACAATATAACTGTAAGATTGATTATGAGACATGTGTACTAATAATTCCATTAGATGGGGAAGAAATGGTTTTACCAATGAATATGAATACAAGAGACATTAAAAATGATATTAAAATTCCAGCAAGAACAGAGATAATTCATATAGTCGATTTAGACGTAAAAGAAGATAGCGTAATACATGGAAAAGAAATAAAAAAGGGAGTATTTTTAGCAAATTCATTAATACCAGCAATAGGAATCAAACATGTGAAAATACTAAATACAACTGATTCAGAAGTAACGCTTAAACATATCTCAATAGGAATAGAACCAATCTCGAGTTATGAAATATTACAATTTAAAAATATTTTAGTAGATGAAGATCGGTTTAAGAAAATAGAAAAGGAAATAAAAGTAGATAGTTTAGATGACAACGCTAAGACAGAAATACTTAAATTATGCAAGCAATTTCAAAAAATATTTCACTTAGAAAATGAAATACTAACAAAAAATAATTTTTATGAACAGAAAATAACAACTATAGATAAAACACCAGTATACATAAAAAATTACAGACTCCCGCATGCTAATTTGAATGAAATCAAAAACCAAGTTGAAAAGTTGATAGATGAAGATATAGTTGAACCATCTATAAGTCCTTATAATTCACCTTTATTAATAGTTCCAAAAAAGGACAAAGAAGGTAACAAAAAATGGAGATTAGTGGTTGATTTTAGGTCTTTGAACAAAAAAGTAGTTGATGATAAATTCCCACTAACTCGTTTGGAAGACGTATTAGATAAATTAGGAAAAGCGAAATATTTTTCAACTTTAGATATGACAAGTTCATTTCACCAAATTCCATTACATCCGAAATCCAGACCACTGACAGCATTTTCTACGGACACTGGTCACTTTCAATTCAAAAGATTACCTTTTGGATTAAAAATTTCAACAAATAGCTTTCAGAGAATGTTATCAATTGCACTTAGTGGACTGCAAGCATCTGCATTTCTATACGTAGATGACATAATAATTTTTGGATCAAATCTTAGAGAGCATAATAACAATCTAACAGAACTTTTTAAAAGGTTACGTAAATATAATTTAAAATTAAACCCAAGCAAATGTAATTTTCTACGTCCAGAAGTAGTTTATCTTGGACATTTAATAACTGCAAAAGGTGTAACTACAGACCCAGATAAATACAATGTTATTAAAGAATATCCTAAACCAGATAATGTAGATGAAGTTCGAAGATTCGTAGCTTTCTGTAATTACTATAGACGTTTCATACAAAATTTTGCAGAAATTGCAAAACCACTAAACCAATTATTAAAGAAAAATCAAATTTTTAGCTGGACACAAAATTGTCAAATTGCTTTTGAAACACTTAAATTAAAACTAATGTCACCACCTATCCTATCTTACCCAAATTTTTCAAAACCATTTATACTAACAACAGATGCATCAAACTATGCACTAGGAGCGATTTTATCTCAAGGAGAAGTAGGCGATGATAAGCCCATTGCATATGCCAGTAAAGCATTAAACAAACATGAACTCAATAAATCAGTAATAGAGAAAGAATTACTTGGTATACATTGGGGAATTAATCATTTCAGACCTTATCTGTATGGAAGAAGATTTATTGTGTACACAGATCATAGACCATTAGTTAGTTTATTTACACATAAGAACCCTTCATCTAAATTGACTAGAATTAGAGTAGATTTAATGGATTACGATTTTGATATAGTTTTTAAGCAAGGAAAGATGAATACGAATGCTGATGCATTATCCAGAGTAAAGATAAGTTCAGAAGAATTAATAGAGATGATACCAAAAGTAAACATAAATGTCCTAACTAGAGCAATGAAGCTGAGAAATATAGAAAACATTAGTGAAAAAGAAGAAAATCCGGAAACTATGCCACCAGTGGAGACTGATCACCTTCACATATGGGAATGCATATCAATTTCAGACACTAGGAATATTAAGAAGTTGCAACTTGAGAATATAAAAAATTTAATGGGTACCCAAAAAGAAAGAATATATGCAGTCAAAGATAGAATACATGTTGGATACAGTGATAAATCATTATCAGATTTAAAATTGATTCTGAGGAAACTATTATCCTATGCAAAGCATGTGAAGTTAAAAAAGCTAGCGTTAGCAATGAATAATAAAATATTTGAAACAATATCAGTGCACAAATTTAAGAAGATATTTAATGAACTGCAGAAAAATGAAAAAGAAAATTGTCTAGACATTATATTATACAATGCACCAAAAAGAGTGCATAATATAAAAGAAATGAATGAAATAATAAAAAGGTATCATGATGATAAATTAGGAGGACATATAGGTATAAGAAGATGTATAGCAAAGCTTAAGCAGAAATATGTATGGAAGAATATGAATAAGATGGTCAAGAATTATATAAATAATTGTAGAATTTGTTATGAAGTTAAAATAACTAAATATACAAAAGAACAATTCACAAAAACAGAGACACCAAATACATCATTTGAAACAATAACAATAGACACAGTAGGACCACTCAGACCATCAAATGGATACAGGTATATTCTGACAATTCAATGTGAGCTTACAAAATTCATTGAAGCATTTCCATTAGTTACAAAAGATGCCGTTTCAGTAGCAAAGACTATAGTAGAAAAGTTTATTTTAAAATATGGTTGTTTTAGGAAATTAAAAACAGATAAAGGCACAGAATTCACAAATGAACTACTAGTAAACATATGCAAATTATTAAAAATAGAAAAGGCTACATCTACGCCATTTCACCATGAAACTTTAGGCTCAATAGAAAGAAACCACAGAGTTCTGAACGACTATTTAATGACTATGAACGGAAAAGACGAATGGGAAGAGTTACTACCATACTACACTTACACATACAACACTACACCACACAGTACCACAAATTACGCACCTTTTGATTTGGTATATGGTAAATTATGTACTTTACCTTTTAAAATAATTAAAAATAAAACAGAAATTTATAACTTAGATGACTATGTAAATGAATTCAAAATAAAATTAAAATATGCATACGAAAAAGCTAAAGAAAACTTAGAATTAAATAAGACGAAAATAAGTAATAACCAACCAAATGTAAATAAAGCAAATTTTAAAGTAGGAGACTATGTATACATAAAAATAGGCAATAAGAAAAAACTAGATAAACCATTTAAAGGTCCTTATAAAATAATTGAACAAAACTCTCCAAATAGTGTGATAAGAATTGAGAACAAAAATAAAGAAATACACAATAACAGATTGATAAGAGCAAGAAACATGTAAATATAAATAGATCAAATTTCATTTTAAAATAATTTTCTCATTCAAAAATAATAAAATCATTTTTTTTTAACGGTGAGGGTGTTGTGTATACATCCGAACCATGAGTTCAATTGTTGTGTAAACAAAGCAATGTACTTCCCGATAATCTGAAACCACTTGTGCATGCTGATGACATATTAATGAATGACCGCATGCACATAGTGAGTCAGAAAAAAGAATAGTAAAATTTTGTTTGTGACCTACTGAACACATTGCACTGAGGGATCATGTTGCACTAGAATGGATTGAAGAATGAGTCCATTCTATGCGAGTGAGAAATTGAGAACCAAAGTGCATATGAGTTCAATTGAGTCACATTTAATTGAGTCACATTTTGTATTTGTATTACCTATTTTGAGAAGAATTAAAAGCATTTTGCATTTTGTAAAATAAAGCAAGTTTGAACATAGACATTAAACGTTTTAGTTTCACTTCAATCGGCTGGCGAGCTTAGATAATACGTAAATCGTGCACCTAACAGTGCTCGGCTATATAATCGGCTGGAGAGCTAAGCAATACTGAACAATAGGGAACATAACGTGGTAACCCAAACATAACACTCCTCTATCCCCACCGCACGTCATGGCACAGGTGCGGGCAACTAAACGCCGAGCCGAGGAGTTATGGGCTGAACGGCTCGCGGCCGTCGGAGTACCCAGTACCAGCTGATGCTGCAGACCACACTGCAGGAATCGAACCCAAGCAACCTCCAAAAAATGCCAATAAACGTTTTCTTTTCTGGCGAGAACAAACTCCGCACACGCACCACCAAGAGAAAAACCACCTCCAGCAAATAAAAAACTCCTTCCTTGTGATTTTTTGTTATTTTGTATGTTTATTTGTTTTGCACGTAGTGATTGTATTGATTCTTTTGTTTTTTATAATTTATTAAAAATATCTATATGTACTTTATGCCGAAAGGTAAAATTTGGAAATTTAGAAAATAAAAAAAAATGCAAATGGCAGATGGCCCAAGTAAAAAATTAAAAGAGAACTTTTCTCGATGGTGGTTGAAGTTATAATGCCGTGCCGTCGCTATGCGATGCAACACTTTTAGGAAAAATGTAGTAGAATTTTTACTTTAGATTGAATTATTGTAGAGGGCGAACTATTTTGGAGTTAGGCACTGCTCACACTGATGTCGTATGAACATTACCGCCCCCCTTGGCGAAATACGCCAAAAAAAAAATATTACTGAAAATAAAGCAAGTGAAATTTTGTTTAATTGGCAATTTAGTTAATAGGCAATAGGCACAGTTTTACTATGGGGCGGACTATTTCTCCGTTTTGGGTCTTTAATGTTGCAACTCTGACTCGACCATCGGAACCCGGGTGTATATTTATAACACGGCCTAGACGCCATTCGGTGGATGGCAGATTTTCGTTTTTAATGACGACCAAATCATCAACTTTAATGTTGGTTTGAGGTGTTTTCCATTTGTGTCGTTGATGTAGTTCCTTGAGGTATTCATCCTTCCATCTGTGGCAGAATTGTTGTTGGAGGCATTTTACTTTTTCCCACCGATTGATTAGCGATAAATTTGCATCGGCCAGATTCGGTTCCGGAAAAGATAAAAGCGGACCGCCGCGTAAAAAATGCCCCGGCGTCAATGCCAACAGATCAGAAGGATCTGTGGACATGGACGATATTGGACGCGAGTTCAAACATGCTTCGATACGTGCTAAAACCGTTGCAAATTCTTCGAACGTAAATTTGGCCTTGGTCCCCAGCCCTCTTAAATGGCTTTTGAAACTTCTAACGCCGGCTTCCCATAGACCTCCCATGTGAGGTGCCCCGGGTGGAATAAAATTCCATTTCAAACCCTGAACGCCATACTTAAGACTCGTTTCTTTAGGAATGGTGCCTACAAACTTCTTAAATTCCTTGCGTAAAATTGCATCGGCACCTGTAAAGTTCGTTCCATTGTCGGAGAACACTTCTTTAGGTAAACCTCGTCTAGAGGTGAATCTGGCAAAGGCCGCGAGGAACGCTTCAGATGACAAATCACTTGCCGCTTCAAGGTGAATTGCCTTGGTGGAAAAGCAGACAAACACACATGCATACCCTTTGGTCATACGACAATTCCGTGCATTGAAACTCTTGATTGTGAAGGGACCCGCGAAGTCTATTCCAGTAAATGTGAACGGTGGAGAAAAGGTAACTCTTTCGGGCGGTAGGGCAGCCATCATCTGCTTGCTTAAGTCTCTTTTGTTGGTTGCGCATATGGTGCAACGACGGATGCAAGACTTAACCAGAATTTGGAGTCTTGGTACCCAGAAACTTTGTCGTGTTAGTCGCACCATTAAAGAGTTGCCACCGTGCATAGAAATCTCATGAATGAATTGAATCAGGAGGCAAGCAAAACGGGATTCAAAGGGTAGTATTATAGGGTGACGTTCATTGTACGAAATGTCTGAGTTCGTTAGTCGCCCATTGACTCTAAGAAGCTTGTTTGAATCCAAAAATGGATTAAAGGACAAAATAGAACTTTTCGTTGACACTGGCTTGCCAGCTGCAAGCAGAGAGTATTCTGTCGAAAAGTGAGCTTCTTGAGCCAATCGGATTAGACGAATTTTCACAAACTCCATTTCTGGTTGCGAGATGTCACGAGACTTGTATTTGCTGGGCTGTTGCTTTGAGACAGACCCGAAGAAGCGAAAAACATAGCACAATACGCGCATAGCGCGGGATAACGTTGAAAAACGGTCAAGAAAGTCTTCTGGTTCTTGTTGAACTACCAATGAGTTGGTGTTTTGCTCAGAATCGTCGAGAGAAATGCCAGAACCTTTGTCGTTTGGCTGGACCACTAACGAGGAAACCTCTTTCTGTTCTAGATCTTCAGTACGTGGAGCGTCTGGTAATGCCACCGGCCATTGAGAGGCTGGTTCACAGAGCCATGCTGGGCCCTGCCACCACATACGATTCTGCTTCAGATCGGAGGGCATTACACCTCGAGTGGCCAAGTCCGCGGGATTTTCGGCAGATCTGACGTGCTTCCACACTGCGTTGCCGACATTGTCCTGGATTTCACTGGTACGGTTTGCAACAAAGGTTTTCCAAACGCACGGAGGTTTTTTGAGCCAAGCCAAAACTATGGATGAGTCTGTCCATAAAAAGATTTGATATGTCTGGACTGGAAAATTGGGTAAGTAAAATTTTATCATTTTGGAAAGCAAAAGTGCTCCACAGAGCTCAAGACGCGGTAAAGAGACCGTCTTTAGAGGAGCGACTTTGGACTTCGCACACATCAAGTAGGAGGATGCTTCTCCATTAGGGTGACTTGCGCGTATATAAAGCGCTGCCGCATATGCTTTCTCGGAAGAGTCACAGAAGCCATGAAACTGAATCTTCACAGTGGGCGAGTATTCAACCCAACGTGGGATTTCTATAACCTGTATTTCAGGTAATGACTCTGCAAACTCTTTCCAAGTGGCAAATGATTCAGGGCTGATACGCTCGTGCTGGCCGCGTGTGTTGTCAGCAATCCGCTCGTATGGACCAAATGATGCTGCAGACCACACTGCAGGAATCGAACCCAAGCAACCTCCAAAAAATGCAAATAAACGTTTTCTTTTCTGGCGAGAACAAACTCCGCACACGCACCACCAAGAGAAAAACCACCTCCAGCAAATAAAAAACTCCTTCCTTGTGATTTTTTGTTATTTTGTATGTTTATTTGTTTTGCACGTAGTGATTGTATTGATTCTTTTGTTTTTTATAATTTATTAAAAATATCTATATGTACTTTATGCCGAAAGGTAAAATTTGGAAATTTAGAAAATAAAAAAAAATGCAAATGGCAGATGGCCCAAGTAAAAAATTAAAAGAGAACTTTTCTCGATGGTGGTTGAAGTTATAATGCCGTGCCGTCGCTATGCGATGCAACACTTTTAGGAAAAATGTAGTAGAATTTTTACTTTAGATTGAATTATTGTAGAGGGCGAACTATTTTGGAGTTAGGCACTGCTCACACTGATGTCGTATGAACACCAGCCATCTTCCCGAAATACGGCGCGCCCCGGTGGCGCCAAGATGGGTACTACATAAGCTAGACCTGACTTCCCCAAAAGTCGCACCGCGAGCTCACGCTCAACTTGCAGCCGTACGCATGACGCCAGAACAAGTACGACGTGACCAAAGGACAGCTAGATACGCTCCCTATGTCCAAACCCCTCCGCCGGTAAAGAAGCCAATCACAAGCAACGCTACCCAACCAACAGACGATTTATTTGCCGCTCCGGCGAGCGCAAACCAGTGCTCAGCGGTCAGACCACCCGGCATCAACGTTAGCGGGGCGTTCCTCCGACGTCAGCAACGTAAACGAGCAGCAGAACGAGCCGCCGAAGGGGCCCAACAACAGTAGTACGAAATGCTCCGACAGTCGAAATTTCAGAGGACCGAGCGTTTATGAGTTACATTTTTTTTTCTCTTATTAGTATTATTTTTACACTTGTTTAAAGTGCTTCAGGAATGAGTTTGTTTTGTTAATATTTTTTTTTACAAGAAGTTTTGTTTAATTGGTTTTCCTATGAAAATAATAAAAAAAAAAGAAAAAAAATATCTCAAAAAGAGTTCGTAATTTTTATATGAGATGCTGAAGACGAGAGGGTTCTCGTCTTATAAAGTAAGGGGGGTCTGTGACGATACGTCACAATTTCTTTTGCACCGCCACCAAACTACTTACCGATCACCCTACGCTTTGCACCATCCACTTGCCGCGACACCATCCGTAATACGGGTACCAAGAAACAATCTACGCAGTCACACGAAAATACACACCTCTAAGCAGCAACCGCCGAAAGCCCACCATGTGTGCATACACACTATTCGGTTTTGCACACTTTATAAATTGGGCTCCATACAAAAATAAATACCAACAAGCAGCGGCACGTAAGCTGCCATCGACCAGTGAATTTATTTTTCCATACAAAAATAAATACCAACAAGCAGCGGCACGTAAGCTGCCATCGACCAGTGATTTTATTTTTCCAAGGGTTTGCTCGCCATGGAAGGTATGTATAGTGACCTTGGTAGGTAAACACGAAAACCGAGCATGTGCATGATCGGTGATGAGTAAATATTACACTCGCTTGATAAAACTCACATTCTCTCCCTACCCGAAAATCAATAAGTAGAGGTGAAATTTTATGGAAAAATCAGAGAAGATTTGTCAACTATTTGTTGTTAGGGGCAATACCACTACAACTTTAATAATTTTCATCTTCTCCATTCCCCGACCGTCCTGAGTGAAATTGCTGGAATAGTGTCCCTCCTACCAGAGGCCGCCAGTCAAATTCACATTATTTTTGAGTTCACTGGAAAGGTGTTCCTCCTAACAGAGGCCGCCAGTCAACTCCCCGACTACTCTTGAATTGATTGGAATAGTGTTCCTCCTACCAGAGGCCGCCAGTCAATTCACCGCAAAACACAAGACCGATTGTGTAAATTTGCAAAAACAAACACTCGAATTAACCGAAAAGGAGTTCCTCCTAACAGAGGCCGTCGGTTAGTTCCTCTGCCGTGGCCATTACAGCCACTCCCCCCCCCCCGTTGTTCCGTCAAGCGTCGCCTCTTCCTATAGACGACGTTCCTAATCACATTTATATTCTTTTATTATTACAGGAACGTAGCTGTCATTAAACCCGCCCCGGTCCAATCAACCTCGTACCGATTTCAAACTTCCGTGCCGTCCGAAAGCCAAGCGATTAACATACGAAACTTTAACCAAAGGAGAAGCGTCATCCAGCCAAAGCGCCCCGCAAGTACCAGGCCGGCGAGCCTGCTCCGCAACCCATTTACTCGTACTGTGCTAGAACTGAAAACCAATTAAAAACTTTGTAAAGATTTGTTCCTTTTTCCTTTTTGGTAAACAATAAACAAGATTGTAACTCATAAATTGCCTCGACTCGCCTCGTTATTTTAGAAGTTGGACTACTGCACCCAAGTTTAAGAGCTTCCTTGGGAAGAAACCTTGGACCCGCTGAGTCCTACCCCAGCAGGGATTAAAGAAGCCTCACAAGCTTTGAGGAACTCGCAAGCAGCATATCTTTTGACTCACGTCTAATGGATATGCCGTCTGACACGATGATCCCAAGGCTCAAACTGCGTCAAAATTACTCAGTCAACTTTCCTTCGGTTCAGGACTGGTTCACTCCAGAATCTGAGCCTGGAAAGAACTGTTATCGTATCTTCACAGATGGCTCCAAAACCGACGACGGTTCTGGTGCTGGTGCCTTTGTTGAGAACGACGACATACGACTGCACTCATCTTTGGGATCATACGCTTCCGTTTTCCAAGCGGAGGCTTATGCTATCCTAATAGCCTTGAGCCACGTAACGAACAATGGATGGACGGTGAGAAGTATCTTTGTTTGCCAAGCTGTGCTTAAGGCCCTTCTCAACCCTCTAATCACTTCGAAAGTGATCCAGGAATGCAAGAGCTCTCTGAATGCGATCGGAAGATTAAATTCCTTGAGTCTCATTTGGGTTCCGGGCCATCACGGCATAACTGGAAATGAAGTCGCCGATGAACTTGCTAGGCAGGGATCTCAGACAGCTTTTTTAGGACCTGAACCGTCGCTAGGTCTGCCAGCGTCCTCAGTGAGAGCTTCAATCAACGATTGGATCTGTGAAGAGCAAAATCGTAGATGGCATGCCTCCATTGGATGCAGACAAACCAAGCGTATGCTCCCCAACGTTAGTAAGAAGACTGCAACATTTTTGCTAGCTCGTAGCAGAAAAGACTGTAGAAAGCTTATTGGCGTAGCCAGCGGGCACTTCTCTTTTGCCAAGCATTTAAACGTGTTAGGCTCAAGTGATACCACACTCTGTGAGTCTTGTGGAGAAGATGAGGACACCGCAGAGCACTTCCTCTGTGAATGTCCTGCTTTTTCTCGCATGAGGTTACAGATACTCGGCGCAGACATGGTGAGAGCTGGTAACTTAGGCTCCTTATCATGGCAGCGTCTTTTGGCTTTTCTCCGAACATCTGGAAAGCTATAACAAATAGAAGGTTGCTATCTGGTAGTATAATGGACCGGTATTTAGGTATGAGTGCTCCAGCTGGTATTTTAAAAACCTTTTTAAAAAAAAAAAAATGTAAGGTTGCAAGACTAAAAGCAGATAATGGCGGCGAGTATATTTCAAACGATTTCAAGCAGTTTGGAACAGCATAATCATTGGTGGAACAGCATCACCACGTGTGTGGCAACAAAACAGTTATGGCCAGGACTAGATCCAAAACGCACAAGACATTTGCTATCCATAACCAGATTGCACTTTAGCTCCGTAATCAATGTCATCACCGGACATTGTCTGATAGGAAGACACGCCATAAGACTCGGCGTTCCCTCTAATGACTTCTGCAGAAGTTGCCTAGATGAGGAGGAGGAGGAGGAGACTATTCAACACCTCCTCTGCTCATGTCCTGCACTCTCCTCAAAAAGAAAACGGCATCTAGGAAAGTATTTCCTCGATGATCTAAACGATCTGGCAAACACAGATATCCTACATCTTTTTCGCTTTATCAAAAGCTGCAAATGGTTCTGTTAAGTGGGGTTCTTCCTCACTTAACTTATTATGGTATCACAATGGACCTAATACTGGTCTAAGTGTGTCAGTTGTTTTCCTGGCAGCCATTTTAACCTAACCTAACCAAGCAGTTTTGCAAGGCAAGAGGCATTCAGTTGAACTATACAGTTCCTTATAATCCTGAATTGAACTCCGTGGCTGAGCGACTTAATAGAACTCTTGTAGAAAAAGCCAGAACTATGTTGAGTTCAAGTGGTATCGAAAAGAAGTTTTGGTCCGAAGCAATTCTAACAGCTAATTACGTCAAAAATCGTTGTCCGACTAGTGCTTTTGGAAAACAGTTCATCGACAAGACTCCGTCAGAAATTTGGTTTGGAACTAAACCAAACTTGTCGAATGTTCAAATATTTGGTGCGTTGTGCTACAATCACATTCCGGCTGAGAAGCGATCTAAGTTTGATCAAAAATCTGTTAAGTGTATCATGATGGGATATGCTTCAAATGGTTACAGATTGTGGAATATTGAAAGTAAAACATTGATTGTTGGTAGAAACGTGATTTTCAATGAAGGCTCAGTAATATGTCGTCACAAGATCAAGGATTCATCAGTTTCAGAGGCGGATGATAGTGAAACACCGATCAATCAAATAAATTCTGAAGTAAATGAATCATCATTTGAAAAAGATGTTAATGACAATTCTGATTTGGATGGCATTGGTGACAACAGATATAGCAATAATGAAAACATCGGTGAATATGAGCAAGAAGATACAGGCTTGAGACGCAGTACTAGAATTCGTCAAACTCCACAGCGTTATGGAGAATGGGAGATGGATGTTCATTTCGCCTTATCAGCTCAGCAATACGTCAACAATGATCCTTTCTCAATTACTGAAGCGAAACAAAGAAGTGATTGGCATGCTTGGGAAAAGGCCATTCAAGAAGAATACTCATCATTGGTCAAAAACAGAACCTGGACCGAATGTGATTTACCAAAAGGCAGAAAACCAGTGTCATGTAAATGGGTATTCAAATTGAAGCGAAAGGCGGACGGTGAAATCGACAAATATAAAGTTCGCCTAGTTGCAAGAGGTTTTTCGCAAGTGATCGGATTTGATTACAGTGAAACAAATGCTCCAGTCGCAAAACTAACAACAATGCGAACACTGTTATCTATTGCAACTAATTACAACATGCATGTACACCAAATGGATGTAAAATGCGCTTTTCTGAATGGCGATCTTTCAGAAACTATTTACATGGATTTGCCGGAGGGATTCAAGAACGGTAACAAGGTATGTAGGCTCAATAAAGCGCTATATGGTCTGAAGCAGGCATCCCGGATATGGAATGCAAAGTTCAATCAGTTTATGTTGAAGATTGGTTTCAAACGTTGTGCAACGGATCAATGTTTGTAGAAGCTTCGTTTTGTTATATGTTGATGACTTACTGATTGTTTGCACCAATCAGCGAAAAATTGACATAATCAAGAATTTGCTGAAGAATGAATTTGATATGACCGACCTTGGAAAAGTGAACACATTCTTAGGAATTCATATTGAACAAAATTTTGAAGATGGTACAATGACTCTTAGCCAAAACCAATATTTAAAAAATGTTCTCCAGAAGTTTGGAATGAGTTATTGCAAGGGTGTCGCAACTCCAATGGAATCTGGATTAAATATTGAAAAGGGAAATCCAAACGAACTACCAGATGTTCCATACAGGGAGTTAATTGGATGTTTGACGTATGCAACACTTACAACTAGGCCAGATCTTTGTGCAGCAACGAATTATTTTAGTCGTTTTCAAAGTTGTTATACTATTGAACTCTTCTCTAATGCAAAAATAATTTTGAGGTACATCAAAGCTACAATGGAACTGAAGATGATTTTCACAAGAAATGAACAAGCTACCATTTTGTAGCATACAGGCTTGTTGTGATGCAACCTTAAGGAAAGTGAAGTTAGTAGCATTGTGATTTAGTGTTCATGTAGAGTTTTATTAAGTTCGTGAGAGAGGGAATTCATTAGATAAGATAGCAGGCAACGCGTGCAGACAAGAAAATTGTAAAAAAAGAAATCTAATAAAAAAGCAATTACAATCAAAAGCAAAACACACATTTGTTATTATTAAAAAGAAGTATACAATTTGGCAAGATTGTACATGGTGTCAGATGTGAAAGAAATTAAAAAACAACAACAGAAAATAAAGTTAAATAAGTAGAGTGTACAAAAGTAGTAAAAAAAAAAGAAGAAAAGAGTACAAAATGGTGGATGAAGAAGCTGCTGTCGCTGCTGTCCCTATGCCCATAGCGTCGCCAAATAATTTGCATGGGCCGCCGCCCATGAATTTCGATAATGCTGGCAGAGAGTGGCCTTTGTGGAAGCAAAGATTCAGCATTTTTATGCTGGCATCTGGCCGCAGCAACGAATCCAACAATGTCAAAATCGCGACATTTCTTCATTTGATTGGAGAAAAAGGAATTGAATTGTGCTCCACATTGTTCAATAGGGTTTTTGATGGTGAGCCATTGCCGGGAGGGGAAGATGAAATAACGATGGAAGAAGTTCTAAAAAGATTCGAGAGTTTTTGTTTACCACAAAAGAATGTGGTGATGGAGTCATTCAAATTCAACTCCATAGTCCAAAAGGAACGCCAGCGTTTTAGTGAATTTGAAACTGAGCTGCGCTTGCAAATGCGTCACTGTAATTTTGTGTGCAAATTGCCAGATGGCGTATTCTGATCGAATGCTACGAGATCGCATTGTCCTGTGTGTTGGTGACAAACGCCTTCAGGCTAAATTATTGGAAAATAGTGACGACACACTGCAGCAATCCATTGACAAGTGCAAAACAGCCGAATTAGCAGCTGCCAACAAAAATTTGCTAGATGTTCCGCATATGAAGCAAGAAATGTACCAAAAAAAGCGAGCACCAATCAAAAAACGTGGTTATGAGAAGCAATGTCTACGCTGTGGTGGAAGTGCGAATGGGAACCATGAGAAGTTTTGTCCAGCACTAAAAGAAGGAGCAAAGTGTTACAAATGCCAACGCTTGGGGCATTTTGCAAATGTGTGCCGATCAACAGACGACCAACGGCATTCCATTATTAGTTGTTAAAAAAATTAAACTTGATCATTTAATTCGTAATTGCAATACGCAACTGTTAAGCTATAATTATACTAAGATAAACACGTTTGGTCAAATTACTTTGTCTTGTTTTGATTCGGCTCAAAAGAGAAAACAAAATATATTATTTGAGGTGGTGGATGGTGATCTGCAGCCTATATTGGGTCGTGAGGCTTGCTCAAGTTTGGGTCTGATCATTCGAAATGGGAGTATTGATTCGATTTCAGTTGATGGAAAAATAGAAGCTGCTAAGCTTATTAAAGAGTTCGATGATGTTTTTGAAGGACTAGGAAAGCTACCAGGGACATGTCACATCAATCTCAAGCCAGACTCTGTGCCTGTGCTCAGGTACAGAAAAGCTGAATGCAGACTACATAGTGAGAGTCTTACAAATGGAGGACCATAGACTACCAAAAACATGTTTACAGTACGCGATTCGTCAAAAAACGCTAGTAGTAAACGACTGGAACTTGCTAGCCGCGGACTGCGGCTTCACGATTAACTGGAATATGAATGCCTTTCAATGCAAAAGAGCACTTTACGAAGTAATAGTAGTTACAGATGAAAATGAGAGATATTCTTTTATAGAAAAAGCACGTGCATCCACTGAAAGACACTATTACAATAAGTGCGTGTATAATCTTAACTCCAGGAACTATTTCAGCAGTAATTTCAACAGTCAAATCATAAGCACTTTATTTAAAATTAGAGGAGAGCTGATAAATCTAAACTTTAAGCCCCATCGCAACGATGGTTCTGATATTTGCACGCTTTGTAATCTTCGACTGAGGGAAGATGTCCTACATTTTATTGGTGTGTGCCCTATGTTGACGGAGATAAGACGTGCTCATTTTGGGAAGAGTTCCTTGCAAGTAAACGAGGTCCGTAATTATCTGGATGGTGCAAATTGGATGCACCTTTATCAATTTTTCAACGAAGCAATGTCTTACAGCTCTCAAATTATAAGAGAAAGCTTTTGATCCAAAAAATGTTCATATCACAAACTAAAAATCATTTCAATTTTGCTTACAAAAAACTAGAATCACTTTTGTTTTTGTTTAAAGTCATTTGAATTTTGTTTGCATTTTAAAACCTTAAAAAAAAAAAAAAATTTGTGCTGTTTTGACTAAACTAAAAGTCCATTTTATTTTTGTTTTAACTAAACTAAAAAGTACTTAATTATAAAACATTACGCTTTTGTATGTAAATACTGATTGAAAATATTGTTCTACATTTTTGTTATAAAATAGAAATAATCATTAAGTTAACAATATAATTAAAAGCAAGTATGCCCCAGGCAGACGACTTTTCATGTCATGCCTTTATTAATTATTCAAGATCAATGAAATTGTACCTTTTTTAAAATTTGAATTGAAGAATAAACAATATCTATCTATCTATCTATCTATCTTCAGAAAAAGAATTCCAGAAAGCCTGCACGAGCGCTTAAAGGAGGAATTACAGGGGATGGAAAAGACAAAAGTAATTTCACTTGTAGATTATCCCACAGAGTGGGTTAATAACCTTCAAATTGTAGAAAAACCGAATGGATCTCTCAGGTTATGTTTGGATCCAAAGCCGTTAAACGAATGTATCCACCGGGAGCATTTTATGATTCCAACAGCTGAATCAATTATTGGAAGACTGGCCGGGATGACTGTGTTTACGGTTATGGATCTAAAAAATGGGTTTTGGCATTTACAGTTGGATGATGAAAGTGCTGATTTAACAACTTTCATGACTCCATATGGCCGATATCGATTAAATCGGGTCCCGTTCGGACTAAACAATGCGCCGGAACTATTCATGCGTAAGATGGTGCAGCTTTTCGGAGATATTCGTGGCGTTGAACTGTACTTTGATGATATATTTATATCCGGCCGTACAATAGAGGAACACAATCAAGTACTCAGAAAGGTGTTACAGATTGCACGAGAAAACGGAGTTCGATTCAATAAAGAAAAATTACAGCTAGCATCAGAGGAGGTTCGATTTATGGGTCAACAAATATCAGCGTCGCAAGTCAGACCTAAAAAAGAGTATCTTGAAGCAATTACAAGTTTGCCATCACCTGAGAATAAAACAGATGTTGGTCGATTTCTTGGAATGTTGAAATACTTGAGTCAATACCTACCAAACTTGTCACAACGAACGGCAAAACTTCGTCAACTAACGCGAGCCGACGTAGATTGGCATTAGGGCAATGAGCATGATGATGAGGTGCTGGTTTTAAAAAAGAACCTCACTGAAGGGCCTGTATTAAGAATTTTCGATCCATCTCTGCCAATAGTGATCCAGACTGACGCATCGAAAGACGGATAAGGATCAGTGCTTATGCAAAAAAACCAACCAGTAGCATACGCGTCTCGGAGCTTGACTAAAAGTGAGCAAAAATGGGCACAGATTGAAAAGGAGCTCCTGGCGGTTGTTTTCGCTTGTGAGAAGTTCCACTATTTCATATATGGCCGTGAAGTTGAAATCCAATCGGATCATAAACCTTTAGAGACTTTAATTAAAAGGGAGATCGATGATGTATCTATACGATTACAACGACTATTTCTGAGACTTTTAAAATATCCGTTTATTACAATTAAATATGTGCCTGGGAAGAATATCCCAGTGGCTGATTTTTTATCAAGAACAATAGTTAGACGAGATGAAGAAGAAGATAAGGAGTTGCAAGCGGTGATTCATGCAGTTAGAAAACGAATGTGTTTGTCAGATCAGAATCAGTTGAAGTATTCTCAGGCAACCCAAAATGATGAGACGTTAATGTCAATTGTCAAGTATTTGGAAAGTGGGTGGCCAGAATTCAAAAAGTTAATCGGTGAAGCTAAGCAATATCATAAATTAAGGGATGAACTGAAGTTTGAAGAGGGGCTGTTATTTTTTGGAGACAAATTGGTTGTACCAACATCTTTTAGAAAGGCGGTTTTGACAATGATTCATGACCCGCACTTGGGTATTCAAAAATCACTGTTGAGAGCTCGACCACTGTTTTACTGGCCAAAGATGGCAGGAGATATAGAACAAGAAGTTAAAAAGTGTCTCGTTTGTGAAAAATATACCCATGCTAATCCAAAAGAACCGTTAACACAATATGAAATTCCAGAATATCCATGGCAATCTCTGGGAATCGATTTATTTGAGCTAGCTGGAAAAGACTATGTGGCAATAATTGATGCGTATTCAAACTGGTTGGTAGCTGACAGGATCAAAGACAAATCCATGACTACTGTCATTGAACATTTGGAAAGTGTCTTCAATAGATATGGTAATCCTTCGGAAATAAGGTCTGATAACAGTCCTTTCAATAGTCGAAAACTAGCTCAATACGCTGAAAAGACCAACATTAAGTTAATATTTTCGAGCCCAGGATATCCTCAAAGTAATGGACTTGCTGAGAAAGGTGTTGCAATTGCGAAAAATTTGTTAAAAAAATGTTTGGATGTAGGTCACCCTCATGAATTTTGTAATCGTTTGCTTGAGTATAATGCCTCTCCATTGGCATCTATGATGATGTCACCTGCTCAAATGTTTTTTGGATGGAGAATCAAAACAAAGACACCAATTAATAGTACACTTTTATTACGTGAACAGTTGCCAGAGGAAATTATCAAAAATAAGTTAATTAAAAAACGTGAAAGACAAAAGTTATATTATGATCGTCAAACGCGTCCGTTGTCCAAGCTTGACATTGACAATAAAGTAATATTTAAGAAAAATTCAAAATGGTGTTATGGTAAAATAGTTGGACAGGTTAATGATCATTCATTTTTAGTTCTAGATATATCGACAGGTCAGATATTTAGATGTAACCGTCGACATTTAGCAGTAACTTTAAATAGTAAAGAAGATATATTAGATGACACTGATGATATCAAATATAGTAATAATAGTAGTAATGCTGTCCCAAATGGTGGTTGAGTTGATGAAGCTGAAGTAAATGGAGGTGATGGCACTCTGTGTGCCACAAATCCTGGACCATCTCGATCATCTGGTGCTGAGCTCGCCGGTGATGCTCATTATAATAGAGGCCGCTCAACCGCAGAAGAGCCTGCGCCGAGTTCGGAGTCGGCTGCTGGAGATGGGGGCTTTGGTGGTCCACAGCGGTATAGTTCACGTTCACGTCGCCCGCTTGATCGCTATGGGGACTGGGAATATGAAGACTAATATAATGCTTACAGTTTTAGCTTATCATTTCATTATGTAATAAAAGGAAAAGCGTGTAGCATACAGGCTTATTGTGATGCAACCTTAAGGAAAGTGAAGTTAGTAGCATTGTGATTTAGTGTTCATTGTTAGTTTGGAGAACGTAAGTGAACAAAAACAACGTGTCTGTTTAACGTTTAAGATCAGAGTAAGAGTGTTCGTCATTCTTTCGCACTCCGTACTTATATAACCCATGATCGTCACTATTGGTTCCAGGTCAACCTCGCAATCGGGGCCACACAGACTGCAACCACCATGTGCAAACCATATGTGTGTGCTATTTCTCACAATTGCTTGGTCTGCAATGTGACACTACACAGTATGTTCCTCGTCGCTTTCTTTGATAACGTATTTCGGTTCGCATGACATGCATTGTTATTGTTGTGACATAACACATAACCAATGCCATGACACACTTATCGAAATCGAAACTATGTCTTACGTTAAAGAAGCGACGCCGACGGGGCAATTCCTAAGAATTGGGTTTTTGGTGTAAGTTGAGTAACTATGTGTGGGGCACAACAGTCCTCCCCCCTTAAATTACGAAAGGCGTACGAGGCAACGAGTGAGATCTTTCGGCATATAGGTACGGGTGTGCAGTATGAATTCAGACAATCTAAAAGTTTATTTGTTCAAAAGTAATAAAATTTTTTTTTTTTTTCGTTGTAAATGCTTAATGAGTAGGTATCTATACAATACATGCTTATGGGTAAAATTTTTTTTTTTTTTACATTTTCTTATTTTCGTTTTCTTTTTGTTCTTTTATTAGCAATGAAAAAAAAAATATTGCTGTTGTTTACATTTAAAGGTTTTTTTTTTTTTTTTATACATGGGTTGTTTCATCAACGCCAGGTGTTACATTTACTTCGAGGTCGTTTACATTTTCTGTTGGCTTATTATTTATTGTACATTTTATTTTGATACATTTTTTAAATATTACATAGAAAGCTAGAGCTACACAAAGAAAGAAAATAATAGAAATAGAAATGTGAGCATGTTCATGTGTAACATGGAATAACGAATTGTTTTTCTTTAATAGGTCTTTAACATTTATACTATAACTATCTAAATCCAGTTTTTCTATATGAGTGGTATGGGGGGACATTTGGGATAAATTGGTTGTGATTGTTATGTCTTCCAGTATGGTTGAATCTTGTAAAAAGTAGGAAATAGGAGTTTTATTATATATTGTGTTTGATGCTTGGAGGTAGACCTCCTTTGTAATTGCTTTGCAAAATGGGTCTATGCTCAGAATTCCACTGTCAGATATGGTGATTGTTTTTGGTACGTCTCCGCACAAAATCCTGACGTTCGTTGGCTTTGGCATGACATACAGCCATGAATTCTTGCTCATTAGATTGAACCAGACTTCTTGCTTAAGCGCAAATATTTTTGTTTCGCAATTATCATAGTTTTGCGTCCCTGATATTAGTTGTATAATGCAGTTATTAGTATTATGGTTGTGAACTACAAAGTTTTTCTCACATATGAAGTGATTGTAGTCAGTTTTGGTACATTTATCTAAATCTTCGCTATTCAAAAATATGTATCGCCTATAGTTTTCGTTTATAGCTACAAATTCACTCTTGATAGAGACGTAGCTGTATGAGTTCTGTTTAAATTTGGATGGCAATGGTGTTAGTTTTACTAAATCGAATTCTTCGTCTACTAATGGGATGCTCACTTGTAACATGAGATTTTCATTAACGTCAATGGGGGTTGTTGTAGTTATTTTATTTATAATGGGCAAGTTCATTCTTGAGATTTTCATTGGGAATCTGACGTTGAATGGGAGTTCTAGCTGAATTTGTTTTAGGGTTGAAATAAAGACTTCGGAGTTAAGAAATTTGTTATCTAAATTATTAACTTTGGCGTTCTGTAGGATGTCAAGTATTTGAGATTAATTTGTAAGAATCTGTGTAGAATATGATGATGCTAAATTCGCTATCTCGTCGAAATTTTGTAGGACTTTTTCGACGTACGTCAGGTTTGTTAATTTTTCTGTGTTTCGTCTAATGTCTTCGGAAATAGAATCAAAATTGTTATTTATGTGTTCTGTTGTCTTGTTCAAAGCGTCTACCACGTTAGAAATAATTGTCATTTGGTTTTCCGTTATGTGATGAAAGTTATTTTGATTTTCCTGAATTGTATGCAAAGCGTCATCTATTTTCACCGCATCTTCAGAATCCGTAGTTCCGAACAAAAATTTCTCAGCGATTCCTATTCCATTGAATAGACCACCTTCTACTATGCTCCTTTTCGAGCGTTTGTTTCTAATTAGTATATTGTCAAGGATTTCGTTGTTTTGATTAATTTCTTTGAGGGAATTTTGTAAAATGTGTAGGGTAATTTTGCAGTGGTCTAGACTCTAGAGGTTACTCCTTAATACTAAGCGTACATAGCTCCGACAGGATGTTAAGGTTTTGTTCCAATGATTTTGTATTATTCTTAATTTTTATGTTGTTAATGTCAAACAGGAATGTCCATTTGGTAATCGATTTCTCCAGGATTCCGATGGGCTCCAGGTACACTCCAGTTCTATTTAATGGCTGTACTATTATCTCTGTCATCATTGTATTTAAGAAGATGGCGAATATGATGATAAAGAGTGTTCAATGACCTGTTCTAGAACAGTTTCAGACAGAAAAGATCAGACTTTTGGTGTTCAATGAGAAATTTTCTGTTCTTTTCTGATCTTTTTTGTGTTCAATGAGCTGTTCTAGAACAGTTTAGCACAGCATTTTCTGCACCTCCTTTTGAGCAAGTGCAAGTTTGGTGAAAACTGTCAAAAGCAGCTGTTGACTTTTTGCTCGTAGTTTTTTAAGCGAATTGTAATTTTAGTTTGTTGTGAAAAATTCAGAAAAAATTTAAAAAATCAGGAAAATAACACCTAGCCTTGTGCTGAAAATAAAATTACTTATTCGTGACGAAAATACGCTAAATTAAATTGATATCACAAAAAGGAAAATTGGTGGTTGTTTTTTTTTCGTTTTTGTTGTTGCTTATTTTGACAAGTTTGCTTGTTCTAACTTGCCTGACGTTTTTCACTGCTTCTGTGCTGTGCTGTGCTTTTCTGATCTAAAAAAAAGCCATTGAACACATCTATAATGACTTTACTGGAAGTGAGAAAAAGAAAACATCAACAATGTTTTTCTTTTAGCTACTTTGTGTTATGAGTGTTTTGGTTGATGTGTGTGTGTATACATGATGGTATAATTCTAATTTCTATCTATATTATCTAATTTCTTTGGTTGAAGTGTTTTATTAGATTATTGTGTACGACCTTCTCTTTTCTGCCTATTTTTATTTTGGAGTTTTCTTTAGATAAAATCTCAGTTATTTCGTATGGTCCTTCAAAAATGGGGGTTAGTTTTTTGTTTGATCGATTCTTGATTTCTAATAATACCTTATCGCCGACGTTATAACTTGTTTGTTTGGAATTTTGGTCGTAGTAGGTTTTAGATTTTTCCTTTGCTTTTATTTGGTTGCTGCGAATTAGTTCATATCCGATTTGCATTTTTGACTTCATTTCGGAGACATAGTCGTCATAATTGTATGTTGGCTGTACCTTTCTGTTCAAAATGGAGGGAATGGGCGCTTCAAACCCGAATAGGACTTCGAATGGACTGTGATTAGTACTTGAATGTGGAGTAGTGTTATAGCAAAATATTGCATACTCGAGGTAGTTGTCCCAGTTTGACTGGTCTTTGCTAGCATAATTTCTTAGGTAGTCACCTAACGTTCGATGTGACCTTTCGAGAGCACCTTTTGACTGAGGGTGGTACGGACTTGTTTGAATCTTTACTATTTTTAAAATCTTACAGATATTTTTGAATAACTCACTAGTGAAATTAGTGCCTTGGTCAGTGAGAATTGTTTGAGGGATACCATAAGTAGAAATAGTTTTCTTTACTAATGTTTCAGCTACTGTTTGAGCCTCTTGATTTGGTATTGCTACTGCTTGAACGAATTTGGTTAGATCATCCTGGAAAGTAAGTATATATTTGTTCTCGCTTTCCGTAATAGGGAGTGGTCCTACTATATCAATGGCTACTCTTTCGAACGGAGTTTTCGCTGTCGTAGTGATGACCATGATGTTTGTTACGTGAATACAATTTATTCTTTTGACACAATTCACATGACTCGATGTATTTCTTTATGTCCGCATACATGGTTTTCCATTTGTATGTTTTTCGAATACGCTTCAGAGTTCGTTTTATACCTTGATGACCACCCAAAGGCGTGTCATGAAATTCGTATATAATTTGTTTAATTTTTTCTGGATCGGAAATTTCAATGATGTTTTGACTTTCTTTCTGTTCTTCAATAGGCGGGACTTTGCTATGACTACGAGTTATTACTTTGACTTCAGCTATGTTTAAACGAGATAATGCGTCTGCGTTTGTGTTAAGGTGACCTGCTTTATGTGAAACCGTGAAATCGTACTCTTCAAGTTTAATACTCCAGCGCATTATTCTTGAAGAAGGATCCTTAAGGTTAAACATCCAAACAAGTGGTTTGTGGTCGGTAACAATTTCAAAATGTCTTCCGTACACGTATGGTCGGAAGTGGGTTACTGCCCAGACAACTGCTAGAGCTTCTTTTTCTATAGTAGAATAGTTTTTTTCTGACTTATTTAGTTTTTTCGAAGCTAGGATATTGTAGTATGGGGGTTCAATTATTGCTTGTTTTAACTGATTAAAAGATTCATCGCAAAATGCATCCCATTTAAAAGGTACATCCTTGCGCAATAGTTTGTTGAGTGGATTTGCTATTCTAGAAAAATTTTTAATGAACTTTCTGTAGTAGCCTGCTAAGCCTAAAAATGATTTGATGTCTTTTTGGTTTTTTGGAATCTCTATATTTTGTATTGCCGATATTTTCTCGGGGTCAGGTTTGACTCCTGATTCTGAAATAACGTGTCCTAAATACATGACTTCTTTTTCTAAAAACTTACACTTTTCTAACTGTATTTTGAGGTTGTATTTATCTAAAGCTTGAAATACTTCAATTAATTTTTTGTTGTGATCATCTAGATTCTTTCCATATATCATTATATCATCTAGGTATACTAGACACTTTATACCTTGTAGTCCTGTGAGTACCTTATTCATCAACCGTTGGAATGTAGGAGGAGCATTGCGTAGCCCAAATGGCATTCTGTTGAACTCAAAATGACCGTTAGGTGTACTAAATGCCGTTTTCTCCTTGTCTTCCTTGTTTACTTCGATTTGATGAAACCCACTCGCTAGATCGAGTGTTGTAAAGTATTTTGAATCGCCCAGTTGTCCAAGGATGTCTTCGATATTTGGAATTGGATTCGCATCCGCGATAGTCACTTCGTTGAGTTTCCTGTAATCAACTACTACTCTCCATTTTTGTTTTCCTTTCTTTGGTAAAACTAGTAGAGGTGCGTTCCATGGACTAGAACTCGGCCTAATTATTTCGTCTTGCAACATTTTGTCTACTTGATTTTTTATTTCTTGTGTGTGAATTTGTGCTAAACGATATGGTCGAATTTTGACTGGAGGTATATTTGGGGTTGTCTTTATTTGATGTGTGATTCCGGACGTACTCGACAGAGTATCACCGTCCAGGAAAAATAAGTGGTTGAAATTTCGGCAAATCTCTATAATTGATTTCTTTTCTTCTCTATTAAGATGATCCAGTTGAAGTTGATTTTGAATTATACTCAATCTGTCGTTGATAACATTTTGAGTGTCAAATGAATTTAGGTTGTAAATGTTGTAGTCGTTGGTATTTTCGAATTCTAAATTTAGATCTTCTAAAACTACATCTTTATCATTGGCGTTTAATACCGATATATATATGTAACCGTTAGTTGGTTCAATCAAAGCTGAGGAAGTATAAACTTGAGGAAGGATCTCTTGAGAAAAATATATTTGATTTGAGGGTTCGTAAATGGGTCCATACTTAATAATTTTTTCGGATCTAGCAGGTATTGTTATAGGCTTTCTTTTATTTATAAAGTCTGTGGTGTATTTCTTATCTTTATAGTGGTATGTGAGGGTATTGTCTTTGTAATTTAGAATGGCATTAAAATTTCGGAATAGGTCTTCACCCAAAATTCCATCTTGTGTTATAGGGAAGTTGGCAGGGACTACGTGAAGTAAATGTTTGATTTTTACGCCTGGTGTTATTTCAATATTTAAAAGAATTGTACCCAGTGTCGACGTTGGAGTACTACCAATGTTTTTTAACTCAGTCACAGTATTTGTATGGATCCAAAGGTCTTCTTTTAATTTATTTATTTTAATTAAACTCATCATCACTTGCACAGACCTAGTTTTCCTAAAGTTTTTGATCAAAGCCTCTTTTAACTCTTTCCAGGCATCGTAATCGTTATATTTGAGTATAACGTTATATGCCCGGTTAGTTAATTTGGACTTAACAATGTCAACAAGGTCGGCTTTTTCGGGATCGGTAGATGTTTTTTTTTGATTGAAGGTCTATTAATTGAATAAACCTGTCTAAGTTTCTTGAACTTCCATCAAACTCAGGTATGAGTTTGATGGCTTGGGAAGCATTGAATGTCGAACTAGTGGGTTCTGGGAGAGAAAGAGCTGAAACTGTGTTCTTACACTTTTCACTTGAAACCGGTGATGCGAGCAGTTAATCCAATGGACGTTTGGATTCTGAAATTTCGCTATCTGAGGATCTGCGCGAGCGCGTGACTTTTCTACTTCTGAGTGAGATGTTCAGATTCAGAACAGGGTCGGACATAAGTGTTAAAATTAAATCTGGGATTAGGAATAATAGTAGGATATTGTGTTTGTTTTAGGCACATATATATAAAAAAAACTGGTTACACTTGTTTTAATAAATAACTTAGCGAGGAATAACTTAGTGTGAGGAAATCAAAAATATATAAATAAAAGAAACACTACAATATATGAATACAAAAAAAAATTATATCTGGCTTACATAATCATTTTTTTTTCTTCTTGGGTGTTGGTTGGTGTTGTGTAGTTGTAGTAGTAGTTGTTGTTGTTTTCTTGTTGATTGCCTCGGCGTGGCAATTTCTTCCTTCCTTCCTTCTTTCTTCTCAACCACAGGAATTGGCTTACCTCTGTGGGATGTATTTAGTTGTTTGTTTTTTTTTTCACTTTCACTTGATTGAATTACTGCTCGTATGCAGTGACGCCAGATCGAGGGAAATTTCCCTTTTTGTGGGAATTTCAAGTCTAAAATAAGCTTAAAGGGAAAAAGGGATTTTTCGAACTTCATAGTACAAGCAAAAGGGATTTTACTATAAACTCAAATCTTGTCCTGCATTCCTTATTCTATTCAGAGATATAATAAGTTTTATTCAATTGTGATCAAACAAACTTTTCTTAATACCTGATCGCGTTCAATTTTATTACATATTCCAATTTCAATCAATTGCTCACTCAACATACACAAATACACATTTATAGCTATCTTAAGAAACTTAAATTGCATTGTGTAGATGAGGTGTGGGGCCTTCAAAATCACAACGCCATACCCAAATTTAAGTGTAATAAGTAGTTCTCAAGTCAAACATACATACTTTCAAACTGCTGGAACAATTGGTCACTACATATAATCAGCTTATCAATTACCAGCATATCTCCATGGAGACAGCGTTGCCAGGTACCCCGGTTTACCCGTTTACCTATCAGATGTAAATTTAAATGTCACTGGACACTAAATATCCCGGACTAAGTGTATGCTTTTCCTTAATGTTTGGAAAATATCTACTGCGTTGGGGTTTTGTTAAATATCAATGGCATTGTATATATAAAGAATAGTGCACTCGATATCTCATTTGACAATGCTTTGGACCCAAGACACGGAGGCGCACCAATCGCTTCTTTATATATACAATGGATTATACGAGCTGAGACTGGAGCCGTCTGGTGCGCCACCATTCAAAACAAAAATCGAGTTTACCTACTATTCTTTATATATATCTACAATCATGTCACGTAGCCAAATTGAGTGGTGTCAAAAAATACGAAAAATGTGTTAATTTTACTATTTATGTTTAATACAATGTGATAAAAGAAACGCGATTTTGAGTATTAAATAAAAAACTTTTATAAATTTTTTTTTTTTTTTATTTAATTTGTCTCGGGTGAAAATTGAAAATCTCGGTGTTTTCCACATTTCAGTAAATTGTCCCGAAAAACAAAAAAAAAAATGGAAACCCTAATGGAGAATCAGATTGCAATTGGAATCGATCACCCTATTTCGTATTTACTCATGAAAATGGAATATATCGTTTGAGAGTCGTTTAAATTTCTTTTACGTTAATGTTGTGCTACTAAATAAAATGTATTAAATACATATTCGAATACATAATTCTGTTAAGTTTTTCCTTAATTATAAATGTTATAACTATGTACTGATAAACTCAAAAGGTTGAATTGTTATGAAATGTGTGTTTTTTTACAATTTATAATATCGAGGGATAATTTCGGGATATCTATACAAAAAGTGTGGGAAAAAAGGGAATTTTCACTCATCACTGTGGGAAAATATACTTCCAAAGTCTGGCGTCACTGCTCGTATGTATTTATGATTAGGTGTTTGATTGAATTACTGTTCGTATGTATTTATGATTAGGTGTGACTCGCGCACCGATTAAAATTCGTTTTATTAGAAAAATTGAATTGGAACACGATTGGAATTTTTCGCTGATTAATTTTTTCTTTATTTTCTTTTTTTTTTTTTTATTTGAAGATTTTATTCATCGACTCTTTTTTTTACACTCACGACACTTTTTTAATTATTTATTTTCGGGCAAGAAGGCAGATGCTTTACACTTCTAATCCCACCGCTGCCACCAATGTTAGTTTGGAGAACGTAAGTGAACAAAAACAACGTGTCTGTTTAACGTTTAAGATCAGAGTAAGAGTGTTCGTCATTCTTCGCACTCCGTACTTATATAACCCATGATCGTCACTATTGGTTCCAGGTCAACCACGCAATCGGGGCCACACAGACTGCAACCACCATGTGCAAACCATATGTGTGTGCTATTTCTCACAATTGCTTGGTCTGCAATGTGACACTACACAGTATGTTCCTCGTCGCTTTCTTTGATAACGTATTTCGGTTCGCATGACATGCATTGTTATTGTTGTGACATAACACATAACCAATGCCATGACACACTTATCGAAATCGAAACTATGTCTTACGTTAAAGAAGCGACGGGGCAATTCCTAAGAATTGGGTTTTTGGTGTAAGTTGAGTAACTATGTGTGGGGCACAACAGTCCTCCCCCCTTAAATTACGAAAGGCGTACGAGGCAACGAGTGAGATCTTTCGGCATATAGGTACGGGTGTGCAGTATGAATTCAGACAATCTAAAAGTTTATTTGTTCAAAAAAATAAAATTTTTTTTTTTTTTCGTTGTAAATGCTTAATGAGTAGGTATCTATACAATACATGCTTATGGGTAAATTTTTTTTTTTTTTTACATTTTCTTATTTTCGTTTTCTTTTTGTTCTTTTATTGGCAATGAAAAAAAAAATATTGCTGTTGTTTACATTTAAAGGTTTTTTTTTTTTTTTATACATGGGTTGTTTCATCAACGCCAGGTGTTACATTTACTTCGAGGTCGTTTACATTTTCTGTTGGCTTATTATTTATTGTACATTTTATTTTGATACATTTTTTAAATATTACATAGAAAGCTAGAGCTACACAAAGAAAGAAAATAATAGAAATAGAAATGTGAGCATGTTCATGTGTAACATGGAATAACGAATTGTTTTTCTTTAATAGGTCTTTAACATTTATACTATAACTATCTAAATCCAGTTTTTCTATATGAGTGGTATGGGGGGACATTTGGGATAAATTGGTTGTGATTGTTATGTCTTCCAGTATGGTTGAATCTTGTAAAAAGTAGGAAATAGGAGTTTTATTATATATTGTGTTTGATGCTTGGAGGTAGATCTCCTTTGTAATTGCTTTGCAAAATGGGTCTATGCTCAGAATTCCACTGTCAGATATGGTGATTGTTTTTGGTACGTCTCCGCACAAAATCCTGACGTTCGTTGGCTTTGGCATGACATACAGCCATGAATTCTTGCTCATTAGATTGAACCAGACTTCTTGCTTAAGCGCAAATATTTTTGTTTCGCAATTATCATAGTTTTGCGTCCCTGATATTAGTTGTATAATGCAGTTATTAGTATTATGGTTGTGAACTACAAAGTTTTTCTCACATATGAAGTGATTGTAGTCAGTTTTGGTACATTTATCTAAATCTTCGCTATTCAAAAATATGTATCGCCTATAGTTTTCGTTTATAGCTACAAATTCACTCTTGATAGAGACGTAGCTGTATGAGTTCTGTTTAAATTTGGATGGCAATGGTGTTAGTTTTACTAAATCGAATTCTTCGTCTACTAATGGGATGCTCACTTGTAACATGAGATTTTCATTAACGTAAATGGGGGTTGTTGTAGTTATTTTATTTATAATGGGCAAGTTCATTCTTGAGATTTTCATTAGGAATCTGACGTTGAATGGGAGTTCTAGCTGAATTTGTTTTAGGGTTGAAATAAAGACTTCGGAGTTAAGAAATTTGTTATCTAAATTATTAACTTTGGCGTTCTGTAGGATGTCAAGTATTTGAGATTGTTTTGTAAGAATCTGTGTAGAATATGATGATGCTAAATTCGCTATCTCGTCGAAATTTTGTAGGGCTTTTTCGACGTACGTCAGGTTTGTTAATTTTTCTGTGTTTCGTCTAATGTCTTCGGAAATAGAATCAAAATTGTTATTTATGTGTTCTGTTGTCTTGTTCAAAGCGTCTACCACGTTAGAAATAATTGTCATTTGGTTTTCCGTTATGTGATGAAAGTTATTTTGATTTTCCTGAATTGTATGCAAAGCGTCATCTATTTTCACCGCATCTTCAGAATCCGTAGTTCCGAACAAAAATTTCTCAGCGATTCCTATTCCATTGAATAGACCACCTTCTACTATGCTCCTTTTCGAGCGTTTGTTTCTAATTAGTATATTGTCAAGGATTTCGTTGTTTTGATTAATTTCTTTGAGGGAATTTTGTAAAATGTGTAGGGTAATTTTGCAGTGGTCTAGACTCTAGAGGATACTCCTTAATACTAAGCGTACATAGCTCCGACAGGATGTTAAGGTTTTGTTCCAATGATTTTGTATTATTCTTAATTTTTATGTTGTTAATGTCAAACAGGAATGTCCATTTGGTAATCGATTTCTCCAGGATTCCGATGGGCTCCAGGTACACTCCAGTTCTATTTAATGGCTGTACTATTATCTCTGTCATCATTGTATTTAAGAAGATGGTGAATATGATGATAAAGAGTGTTCAATGACCTGTTCTAGAACAGTTTCAGACAGAAAAGATCAGACTTTTGGTGTTCAATGAGAAATTTTCTGTTCTTTTCTGATCTTTTTTGTGTTCAATGAGCTGTTCTAGAACAGTTTAGCACAGCATTTTCTGCACCTCCTTTTGAGCAAGTGCAAGTTTGGTGAAAACTGTCAAAAGCAGCTGTTGACTTTTTGCTCGTAGTTTTTTAAGCGAATTGTAATTTTAGTTTGTTGTGAAAAATTCAGAAAAAATTTAAAAAATCAGGAAAATAACACCTAGCCTTGTGCTGAAAATAAAATTACTTATTCGTGACGAAAATACGCTAAATTAAATTGATATCACAAAAAGGAAAATTGGTGGTTGTTTTTTTTTCGTTTTTGTTGTTGCTTATTTTGACAAGTTTGCTTGTTCTAACTTGCCTGACGTTTTTCACTGCTTCTGTGCTGTGCTGTGCTTTTCTGATCTAAAAAAAAGCCATTGAACACATCTATAATGACTTTACTGGAAGTGAGAAAAAGAAAACATCAACAATGTTTTTCTTTTAGCTACTTTGTGTTATGAGTGTTTTGGTTGATGTGTGTGTGTATACATGATGGTATAGTTCTAATTTCTATCTATATTATCTAATTTCTTTGGTTGAAGTGTTTTATTAGATTATTGTGTACGACCTTCTCTTTTCTGCCTATTTTTATTTTGGAGTTTTCTTTAGATAAAATCTCAGTTATTTCGTATGGTCCTTCAAAAATGGGGGTTAGTTTTTTGTTTGATCGATTCTTGATTTCTAATAATACCTTATCGCCGACGTTATAACTTGTTTGTTTGGAATTTTGGTCGTAGTAGGTTTTAGATTTTTCCTTTGCTTTTATTTGGTTGCTGCGAATTAGTTCATATCCGATTTGCATTTTTGACTTCATTTCGGAGACATAGTCGTCATAATTGTATGTTGGCTGTACCTTTCTGTTCAAAATGGAGGGAATGGGCGCTTCAAACCCGAATAGGACTTCGAATGGACTGTGATTAGTACTTGAATGTGGAGTAGTGTTATAGCAAAATATTGCATACTCGAGGTAGTTGTCCCAGTTTGACTGGTCTTTGCTAGCATAATTTCTTAGGTAGTCACCTAACGTTCGATGTGACCTTTCGAGAGCACCTTTTGACTGAGGGTGGTACGGACTTGTTTGAATCTTTACTATTTTTAAAATCTTACAGATATTTTTGAATAACTCACTAGTGAAATTAGTGCCTTGGTCAGTGAGAATTGTTTGAGGGATACCATAAGTAGAAATAGTTTTCTTTACTAATGTTTCAGCTACTGTTTGAGCCTCTTGATTTGGTATTGCTACTGCTTGAACGAATTTGGTTAGATCATCCTGGAAAGTAAGTATATATTTGTTCTCGCTTTCCGTAATAGGGAGTGGTCCTACTATATCAATGGCTACTCTTTCGAACGGAGTTTTCGCTGTCGTAGTGATGACCATGATGTTTGTTACGTGAATACAATTTATTCTTTTGACACAATTCACATGACTCGATGTATTTCTTTATGTCCGCATACATGGTTTTCCATTTGTATGTTTTTCGAATACGCTTCAGAGTTCGTTTTATACCTTGATGACCACCCAAAGGCGTGTCATGAAATTCGTATATAATTTGTTTAATTTTTTCTGGATCGGAAATTTCAATGATGTTTTGACTTTCTTTCTGTTCTTCAATAGGCGGGACTTTGCTATGACTACGAGTTATTACTTTGACTTCAGCTATGTTTAAACGAGATAATGCGTCTGCGTTTGTGTTAAGGTGACCTGCTTTATGTGAAACCGTGAAATCGTACTCTTCAAGTTTAATACGCCAGCGCATTATTCTTGAAGAAGGATCCTTAAGGTTAAACATCCAAACAAGTGGTTTGTGGTCGGTAACAATTTCAAAATGTCTTCCGTACACGTATGGTCGGAAGTGGGTTACTGCCCAGACAACTGCTAGAGCTTCTTTTTCTATAGTAGAATAGTTTTTTTCTGACTTATTTAGTTTTTTCGAAGCTAGGATATTGTAGTATGGGGGTTCAATTATTGCTTGTTTTAACTGATTAAAAGATTCATCGCAAAATGCATCCCATTTAAAAGGTACATCCTTGCGCAATAGTTTGTTGAGTGGATTTGCTATTCTAGAAAAATTTTTAATGAACTTTCTGTAGTAGCCTGCTAAGCCTAAAAATGATTTGATGTCTTTTTGGTTTTTTGGAATCTCTATATTTTGTATTGCCGATATTTTCTCGGGGTCAGGTTTGACTCCTGATTCTGAAATAACGTGTCCTAAATACATGACTTCTTTTTCTAAAAACTTACACTTTTCTAACTGTATTTTGAGGTTGTATTTATCTAAAGCTTGAAATACTTCAATTAATTTTTTGTTGTGATCATCTAGATTCTTTCCATATATCATTATATCATCTAGGTATACTAGACACTTTATACCTTGTAGTCCTGTGAGTACCTTATTCATCAACCGTTGGAATGTAGGAGGAGCATTGCGTAGCCCAAATGGCATTCTGTTGAACTCAAAATGACCGTTAGGTGTACTAAATGCCGTTTTCTCCTTGTCTTCCTTGTTTACTTCGATTTGATGAAACCCACTCGCTAGATCGAGTGTTGTAAAGTATTTTGAATCGCCCAGTTGTCCAAGGATGTCTTCGATATTTGGAATTGGATTCGCATCCGCGATAGTCACTTCGTTGAGTTTCCTGTAATCAACTACTACTCTCCATTTTTGTTTTCCTTTCTTTGGTACAACTAGTAGAGGTGCGTTCCATGGACTAGAACTCGGCCTAATTATTTCGTCTTGCAACATTTTGTCTACTTGATTTTTTATTTCTTGTGTGTGAATTTGTGCTAAACGATATGGTCGAATTTTGACTGGAGGTATATTTGGGGTTGTCTTTATTTGATGTGTGATTCCGGACGTACTCGACAGAGTATCACCGTCCAGGAAAAATAAGTGGTTGAAATTTCGGCAAATCTCTATAATTGATTTCTTTTCTTCTCTATTAAGATGATCCAGTTGGAGTTGATTTTGAATTATACTCAATCTGTCGTTGATAACATTTTGAGTGTCAAATGAATTTAGGTTGTAAATGTTGTAGTCGTTGGTATTTTCGAATTCTAAATTTAGATCTTCTAAAACTACATCTTTATCATTGGCGTTTAATACCGATATATATATGTAACCGTTAGTTGGTTCAATCAAAGCTGAGGAAGTATAAACTTGAGGAAGGATCTCTTGAGAAAAATATATTTGATCTGAGGGTTCGTAAATGGGTCCATACTTAATAATTTTTTCAGATCTAGCAGGTATTGTTATAGGCTTTCTTTTATTTATAAAGTCTGTTGTGTATTTCTTATCTTTATAGTGGTATGTGAGGGTATTGTCTTTGTAATTTAGAATGGCATTAAAATTTCGGAATAGGTCTTCACCCAAAATTCCATCTTGTGTTATAGGGAAGTTGGCAGGGACTACGTGAAGTAAATGTTTGATTTTTACGCCTGGTGTTATTTCAATATTTAAAAGAATTGTACCCAGTGTCGACGTTGGAGTACTACCAATGTTTTTTAACTCAGTCACAGTATTTGTATGGATCCAAAGGTCTTCTTTTAATTTATTTATTTTAATTAAACTCATCATCACTTGCACAGACCTAGTTTTCCTAAAGTTTTTGATCAAAGCCTCTTTTAACTCTTTCCAGGCATCGTAATCGTTATATTTGAGTATAACGTTATATGCCCAGTTAGTTAATTTGGACTTAACAATGTCAACAAGGTCGGCTTTTTCGGGATCGGTAGATGTTTTTTTTTGATTGAAGGTCTATTAATTGAATAAACCTGTCTAAGTTTCTTGAACTTCCATCAAACTCAGGTATGAGTTTGATGGCTTGGGAAGCATTGAATGTCGAACTAGTGGGTTCTGGGAGAGAAAGAGCTGAAACTGTGTTCTTACACTTTTCACTTGAAACCGGTGATGCGAGCAGTTAATCCAATGGACGTTTGGATTCTGAAATTTCGCTATCTGAGGATCTGCGCGAGCGCGTGACTTTTCTACTTCTGAGTGAGATGTTCAGATTCAGAACAGGGTCGGACATAAGTGTTAAAATTAAATCTGGGATTAGGAATAATAGTAGGATATTGTGTTTGTTTTAGGCACATATATATAAAAAAAACTGGTTACACTTGTTTTAATAAATAACTTAGCGAGGAATAACTTAGTGTGAGGAAATCAAAAATATATAAATAAAATAAACACTACAATATATGAATACAAAAAAAAATTATATCTGGCTTACATAATCATTTTTTTTTCTTCTTGGGTGTTGGTTGGTGTTGTGTAGTTGTAGTAGTAGTTGTTGTTGTTTTCTTGTTGATTGCCTCGGCGTGGCAATTTCTTCCTTCCTTCCTTCTTTCTTCTCAACCACAGGAATTGGCTTACCTCTGTGGGATGTATTTAGTTGTTTGTTTTTTTTTTCACTTTCACTTGATTGAATTACTGCTCGTATGTATTTATGATTAGGTGTTTGATTGAATTACTGTTCGTATGTATTTATGATTAGGTGTGACTCGCGCACCGAAATTGAATTGGAACACGATTGGAATTTTTCGCTGATTAATTTTTTCTTTATTTTCTTTTTTTTTTTTTATTTGAAGATTTTATTCATCGACTCTTTTTTTTTTACACTCACGACACTTTTTTAATTATTTATTTTCGGGCAAGAAGGCAGATGCTTTACACTTCTAATCCCACCGCTGCCACCAATGTTAGTTTGGAGAACGTAAGTGAACAAAAACAACGTGTCTGTTAAACGTTTAAGATCAGAGTAAGAGTGTTTGTCATTCTTTCGCACTCCGTACTTATATAACCCATGATCGTCACTATTGGTTCCAGGTCAACCACGCAATCGGGGCCACACAGACTGCAACCACCATGTGCAAACCATATGTGTGTGCTATTTCTCACAATTGCTTGGTCTGCAATGTGACACTACACAGTATGTTCCTCGTCGCTTTCTTTGATAACGTATTTCGGTTCGCATGACATGCATTGTTATTGTTGTGACATAACACATAACCAATGCCATGACACACTTATCGAAATCGAAACTATGTCTTACGTTAAAGAAGCGACGGGGCAATTCCTAAGAATTGGGTTTTTGGTGTAAGTTGAGTAACTATGTGTGGGGCACAACATCATGTAGAGTTTTATTAAGTTCGTGAGAGAGGGAATTCATTAGATAGATAGCAGCCAACGCGTGCAGACAAGAAAATTGTAAAAAAAAGAAATCTAATAAAAAAGCAATTACAATCAAAAGCAAAACACACATTTGTTATTATTAAAAAGAAGTATACAATTTGGCAAGATTGTACACATTTTGGATGGTTTTACTGATGCAGATTGGGCTGGCGACAAAAATGATAGAAAGTCCATTTCCGGTTACGTGTTCAAAGTCTTAAACAATACCGTTAGTTGGGCATCAAGAAAACAAGCTACTGTAAGCTTATCGTCAACGGAGGCAGAATATATAGCGCTTGGGGAAGGCATCTGTGAAGCGAAATGGATGCGAAGCTTGCTGAAGGAAATGGGCTTTGATATTAGTAAACCAACAATCATTTACGAGGATAATCAGTCCTGTATAAAGGTGGCAGAAGAGCCACGTGAACACAAAAGGATGAAGCATATAGATGTGAAATATAATTTTATTCGCGAAGCTATTTCAAATGAAGAAATTAAATTGCAATACCAAGCTAGTGGTGATCAATTAGCTGATGTAATGACCAAAGGAACTAGTAGAACATTATTTGAAAAACATCGCAAGAAGTTGAATTTAAAATGTTGTCCTAATTAGTTTTTTTGATTTTTTTTTTCTAAAATTTTGTTCAGTTAGTTTTGTTTTAATATATTGCATGTATGAAAAAAATGTTAATTTAAATTAAGAGGCGGTGTTATAATGTCTACTGTTTAATTTAATAACATGTACTTCTTCTTTGCTGTTTGTAATAATATCAAGTACTCATTGTTTGTTTGCTCTAAAACAGAAATATTATTTTCGTTATTCCTAATAAAGTTTCTCATCGTTTAACATTTGAAAAAGCCTTTTCTTAAGTCTTTTAATTAGCGCTGTTAGCCCCGTTCACACTGTACAATTAGTTGGACAAACCTAGGTTTCCTAAACAAAAATTGGTTTTCTTTTTCACGGAAAAATAATTTCTCTTACAAAACATACTTTTAATAAAAAGTCTCTGAAACTGAAAACTACCTTTTTTATTTATTGTTCTCGATTCTAATTCCATATTTTAAAACAACAATAAAAAATATTCAAACAAAATTCCAATTTTAATTAATTGATTTATTCGGTGCGGCAACACAGAAAATTAGTTTTCACGGCTGATATCTTTCATACATTTCAAAAGAAACAAAACAATAAATTCGTATTTGGCTTACAAAAATGACAAATTTAAATATTTTGTATTAATTCTTGTTTTATTTCATCCAGACTTATCCTAATTTCAATCAGTTTTATTTTTTCTTCGTAAGACCCAAGAAAACAAAAGCGTTAAATTTATATAAATTGATTGATTTCAAACTAATATTTATGGTTTTCCAGCCTGCCTTCATTTTCTTTTCTTGATTCATGTTTCGTTGTTTGAATTGAATGCAAAAGCAAGAGCAAATTTCTCTATCAGAAACGTCAAATTTTAACACACTTTAATCTGCTCCACAGCTCAATAAATTTTAACCCAATTTATTCACCTCATTAGTGTCAAATTCTATTGCTGGTTAAATTTTAACACATATTTTAACACAATTCACACACGGCCCTAGAAGTTGGACGGAGTGGAAGGGTATGTGACATAAATTTGGACGACAAGCTTGATTAGTGTGAATGAAAACTACATCAGACCATCCAACTTCCATCAAACAAAGTCTGTCCAACTAATTGTACAGTGTGAACAGGGCTATTGACAATAGGGCTTTTCGCGAAGCTATCTCTTTCTGATTATACCTCGTATTTCTTAAACGTCAAATGACTATTTGTATGAAAACATTGCTGGCGGCAGTACGTAGAAATATGATGTATGTAGTTTAAATTAGTTTTTCAAAGACGTAGATTCATGAAAAAAGGAAAAAAAATTGTGTTTATCAAAACTGTGACGTTTTAAAAACAAAACAATATAAAAGTGTTGTGAAAATGCAAGCGAATCGCTGTCTAAAACAATGTTCAAACCATACAATCAAGACAGAAATCCGTAGATCCTATAGTTTTCCTCGAGTATAAAACAGAATTTCTAAGTTCTCTCAGAGGAAAGGCACAGAATGTGGTAAGAGGAAACATCTGAAACATCTATATGAAACATCTGAACACTAAATTGGCTCGTGTCTGTTCTAGACATTTCATTTCAGGAAGGTAAATATCTGGTTGTAGTTTGTATACAAGTAGATCATTAATAAGAACTCCAGGGAAGAATGCAAAATTTTTGGATAATCTAATTCCAGATTGGAAACCAAGGTTATGCACGCAAAAATTCAGAAATCTAGATAGACAATACCCAATCTGTATTTAGATTGTTATTACTAGGAGTTCTTACTATAATCAAGCACCTAATATACCTTATAAAACCATGTTTACATAGGTACCTGAAATGAAATGTGTGGAACAGAAACAAGCCAATTTAATGTTCAGATGCTTGATAGGAGTCAACAACGGCCTGCGCCTTTCCTCTTAGCGATTTTTCAATCTAGGAGTTCTATTCCACAGTCGTGGAAAACTGAGGTCTATAGTTTTCTGTGTTCACTGTATGGTTTGAACCCGTTTGAACACTGTTTCACACAACAAATCAAGGGTATTTTCACAACACTTTTATATTATTCTGTTCTTAAGAGTTCGCAATTTCGATATAGACACTGTTTCAATCTTTTTACTTCAAATTCATTTCACTAAATTACAATTCTGAAACTAATTTATGTTTTTGCCTAGTACCGCCAACAATGTTTTCATACAAGTAAATTCAGCTGTAAATTTTTTTTTTCTCTCTCTCTCTTTTGACAGTGACACTATCGCGAAAAGCCCTATTGACGTTCTACCATTGTATTAATATATACATTGTATATGCAATGATATATTATAGTAAACTCTATTTTCTTTTTGATTGGTGACGCACCAAGCGTCGTCGACCAAAGTTCGTATGTTCCACTTTTGTTTTTTTGATAAAAGAGAGAAATTAAATTTGTGTAAACAGTGAATTTTTCTGGTGGTTAACTGAGCAAGCAACGACCAAAGAGCAAACCGTAGATCAGCATCGGACGTATGTTTTTGGTACATGTATTGGGACTGGGAACATTAGTTTGCATACTACCTACCTGTCGTTTCGGAACTAAAAGCAGGGGCACAGAGTGAAATGTTATTTTGACAGCCCATACAATTTCTATTGGAAAAAGAAGAAATGGTAGGCGTGTTTTTTTTATGCTATTATATAGTACAGCATATGAGTGTAAAAAAACGATCTATCCACAGACCATTGACGTACTACCATTGTGTTAATATATTTAACAGTAAACTCGATTTTCTTTTTGACTGGTGCCGCACCAAGCGTCGTCGACCAAAGCTCGTATGTTCCCCTTTTTTTTGAGGAAAAAGAGAAATTCAATTTGTGTAAACAGTGAATTTTTCTGGTGGTTAGCTGAGCAAGCAACGACCAAAGAGCAAACCGTAGATCGGCATCGGTCGTATGTTCTTGGTACATGTATTGGGACTGGGAACATTAGTTTGCACACTTCCTACCTGTCGTTTCGGAACTAAAAGCAGGGGCACAAAGTGAAATGTATTTTTGACAGCCCATACAATTTCTATTGGAAAAAGAAGAAATGGTAGGCGTGTTTTTTTTATGCTATCATATAGTACAGCATATGAGTGTAAAAAAACGATTTATCCACAGACCATTGACGTACTACCATTGTGTTAATATATTAAACAGTAAACTCGATTTTCTTTTTGACTGGTGACGCATCAAGCGTCGTCGACCAAAGCTCGTATGTTCCCCTTTTTTTTTTTGAGGAAAGAGAGAAATTCAATTTGTGTAAACAGTGAATATTTCTGGTGGTAAGCTGAGCAAGCAACGACCAAAGAGCAAACCGTAGATCGGCATCGGACGTATGTTCTTGGTACATGTATTGGGACTGGGAACATTATTTTGCACACAACCTACCTGTCGTTTCGGAACTAAGAGCTGGGGCACAAATGAAATGTTGTTTTGACAGCCCATTTAATTTTTATTGGAAAAAGAAGAAATGGTAGGCGTGTTTTTTTTATGCTATTATAGAGTATAGCATATAAGTTAAAAAAAAAAACGATCTATCCACAGTATTTTCAGTTCTATTTTCAGCAACAAGATGCTGCTGAACGTCAAAGCTTGTTTTCAACTTTCAACAGCCCCTATGAACTGACCTTGTCGTGGTGGGGGTGCTTAAGGACATCTTCTCCAGCAATTTAGCTGAAGAACCTGGCCAACCAAAATAACTCAAACAAAACCTCTAAAATAATGCAAAAAGTTAATAAAATATTTAAAAAACGAAAGGAGATATACGTTTACAAGTTGGCAGGTGTAGCGACTGCCGGCGATGGCTAGGCCTCGAGAGAGCATAAGTCGCCAGTAACAAATTTATTAACGACAACGATACAAAAAGCGATTGGCGGAAGGACTGGGGAGCCAACTGCAGTTCGAGGAAGGCCTCACAAGCTAACTTAGAAATGTGGAGAGCCCTCTGGTTCTAACTCCCCTCCTAAGGAGGATGCGCAAACCAGTGGAAGGGTTGCAGTGACTCTCTGCAATACTTCCACTCATACTGCCCGTATAGAAGGGACCCCGGGGAAGACCATTGCTGCAAGTAGAGGGGCCGAGATTTTCGGTTCTAACGCGAACAGTGATGTGTTGACAAAGGGGTCACCCTCATCAAAAACTTCACTGCTCCAACCTCCCACCTAATCCCGTCCAATGTTAAAGGACTCAAGGTCGACCAACCCAGACGGTGCGGGTGCCGAGACTATCGACTCCGTGGCTGAAAGGGGAGGACCTCCTTCGAGCTCCGGAAATAACCTTTCTCTCCCCCTAGTCGTAGACGAAACTGTGACACACAGTGGGACAAACAACGTAAGGGTGTCCAATCCCTTTAACCCCAAAGTTGGAGATGAAACTGTGACTTACAGTGGAACTGAAAACGAAAGGATCGCGAATCCTTTTATCCCCCAAGTTGAAGGTGAAACTGTGACTTACAGTGGAGCTCAAAACGAAAGGGTTCCCAATCCTCCCTCACAAGTTGAAGGTGAAACTGTGTCTAACAGTGGAACGGACAACGAAAGGGATCCCAACCTCCCTGCCTTCCCAAGATACAAATTGAGGCGTAACGCAATCAACGCAATCTGCCAAGCTTGAATGGGCTATGAAAATCTTTGCCATAAATGCAAAAAAAACTGCGCAGACTCAACGTCTAAGCGCCAACGTTCGTTCGAGGAGTCAACCCCGACCGCCAAAAGGCCTAAGGTGCAAAAATCAAGCACCCTCAGCTCCAAAAAGGACATGTTATACAGTGACGTACTGAAGGACAAACCCTTTTTCGCTGTCATTGACAGGAGTAACGCGGATTGTGCGATCAGCAGATTATAAGGACTCTGGCCTGGTGCTAAGCTTGAAGTCGTGTCAAGGGAGGATATCCTGTGGTAGCGGCTTGGTACCACTTAATTAAAACAAAGAAACTTTTCTTTTTACACGATATAAATTTATTACTAATACTAACAATGCCAAATATCAAGTTTTAGGAAGCGAACGATTGAATATGTTTTAAGTTCTCTATCTCTAACCAAGTAATGACGAATGACAATTCGTTCTCTAATAACCGGTCCTTGCCGGTTCGACAATATGAATCGGTTCGTATTTATTGTTGCTTATTCTTGCCACCTTGGGCGCTGGGGCGAAGCAGGGATGTAGCGAGTAGGTTTAAGTGTGTTTACTTCGCTACATCACTCTCCGCCCTGAAAAAGTTTTATTACTTTAAATTTAGGTATTTTTATTACAATCATATAAGTTAATACAGTGAGTAGACTATTTAAAATTTTCATTTGGCAAAAGGCCTTACAATTTTGCATATAATAAAAAAAATTTTTAAATAAACGTTTCTTTTCTTTTATTCTTTTTAGCATAAATCGAAAGTTACGTGTTTTATATTTTGTTTTTCATCAACGTTGTTTGTATAAAAGGCTGGTTTAAGTCGATCAATAGATATTATGTGTTTTTTAGCGTTTATTAATACCGAAAACGTTTTATTAGATCGGTCGATTACTTCGAACGGACCCTTGTACGGTGGATTCAGACTTCCGCGGTTCACCTCCTCCCGCACAAAAACGTATTTGCATGTTTCTAAATCTTTGGGGACAAAGATATATTTTTGTTCACGGTTTCTTTTATGACACGGTCGGATTTGAGAAATAGCTTGTGTAATTTCTCGAGCTGTTAAAGAATTTGAAATTGGATTTAAAGGCTTTGGTTCGACTAATTCTGCAGGTAAACGTAAGTTTTGTCCGTATAACAGTTGAGCTGGAGTAACATTCAAGTCGTCGATTATTGTCGAGCGAATACCAAGAAGTGTCCAGGGCAAATTTGAAAACCAATTTTGCTTATCCTCGTGCGACCGCAAAGCTTCTTTGAGCTGTCTGTGAAAACGTTCCACTAATCCATTAGCTTGTGGATGATACGCTGTAGTTCGAATCCGTTTTGTACCGAGGATTTCTGATAGTTCTTTGAAAGTGCTTGACTCCAATTGAGTTCCTTGATCTGTTGTGATCGTTTGAGGTACCCCAAACCTTGAAACCCAGTTTTGTACAAAAGCTGATACGACTGTGGACGCGTTAATGTTTTTGATTGGAATGGCCTCTGGCCATGAAGAGAAACGATCTTTAACTGTTAATAAATAAGTGAAACCTTGTGAAGGTGGTAGAGGACCGACCAAATCCATGTGGATATGTGAAAATTTACTTTCGGGGACAGGAAAATGTCCATGTTCCGAAGTGGTTTGTCTTGAAATTTTTGATTTCTGACAAGAGATGCAGCTTTTAGTCCATCTATTGATATCGCCATTCATTTTAGGCCAAAAGTACTTTGCTGTTATTATTTTACGCATTGCTTTTGAACCCGGATGTGACAGCGTATGGTGGTTGTCAAAAATCGTTCGGCGGAAAATTTCAGGTATGTATGGGCGATTTTTTCCGGTGGAAGTTTCGCACCAAATGTCGACGTCGTTAATTGGGATAAATGTTTTATCTAATTTAAAAGATGGCGTTGCTTGCGTCAAAAGGACTTTAAGCTCTTCATCGTTTTCTTGCTCTTTAAGCAAACTCGGAATGCTGACATTTTGAAAATTTATCAACTCGACATACGATCGCGATAAGGTATCGGCAACGACGTTTTGTATGCCTTTGATGAAGCGAATGTCGGTTGTGAATTCGGCAATAAATTCTAAATGGCGAGTTTGACGAGGAGATTTCTCAGTTTTCGAGCAAATTGCGTTTGTTAGCGGTTTGTGATCCGTGAAAATGGTAAATTGTCTACCCTCTACGTAGTATCGAAAATGCTTGATGTTTTTGAAAATCGCAAGAAGTTCGCGATCGAATGTAGAGTATTTTCTTTCGGCCGGACTCAGACGTGTGGAATAGAAGCCCAAAGGTTCCCAACTATTATTATGGTATTGCTGGAGGACTCCTCCGATCGCGTCGCTGGAAGCGTCTACCATAATGCTAGTTAGCGCTAGAGGCTTTGGATGAAAAAGCATAGTACGCTGCGATAGATCTCGCTTGAGAACTTGGAACGCTTCTTCACACATGTCTGACCATTCGAAATTTTGTTTTGTCTTTGGTTTTTCGTTTTTCGATGTTTTTAAAAGTTCATACAAAATTTTAGCCTTAGATGCCATATTTGGCATGAAACGATTATAAAAATTAATCATACCGAGGAAGCGCTGGAGTTGTTTGATGGAGCCAGGACTAGGAAACTCATTGATGGCTTTAACTCGTTCCTGCGAAGGAATGATTCCACTTCTGGAAATGTTGTAACCCAAAAAATCGAGTTCGCTTACTCCTAGTTCGCATTTCGCTAAATTAACGTTGAGTCCGTGTTCCTGTAACCTTCGAAAAACTTCACGTAAATGCGCTTTATGTTCCTCTACCGACTGACTTGAAACGAGAACATCGTCTAAGTAAACGAATACAAACGAAAGATCACCTAAAACGCTATTCATAAATCTTTGGAAAGTTTGGGCACCGTTGCGAACTCCGAATGGCATTCTTAAGAATTCGAAAAGCCCGAAAGGTGTTATGACCGCTGTTTTATGAACGTCCTCTTCTGCGACCGGTATTTGGTGGTAAGCGCGAATCAAATCGATTTTTGAGAAAATTGTACAACCGTCGAGGTTAGCCGAAAAGTCTTGAGCGTTAGCGATCGGATGTTTATCTGGTATAGTCGCTTGATTTAACCACCTGTAGTCACCACATGGTCTGAAGTCCAAAGAATTCTTTTTGGGAACCATGTGAAGTGGTGAAGCTACATGTGACTTTGAGACACGACAAATACCCAGATCAATCATCTGCTGAAACTGACGCTTTGCGATTGCTAACCTCTCAGGATTGAGTCGTCGAGCGCTAGCTGAAGGGAGTTGACCAGTTGTTTGTATCCGGTGGACAACGTCATGTTTGACCGGTAACGTAAAGTCTGGTGGAGCCTTAAGCTCAGGAAACTCATCAAGGATAGCGCCGAATAAACTTGGAATCGAAAATAGTTTTGGAGAGCTTGTGTTCGCGGATTTGCAAAGACAGCTGACCTGAATATTAGTGCTTTTATCGACTAATCGTTGGCTTCGAAGGTCAACGGTTAGGTTGAACTTATGTAAAAAATCAGCTCCTATAATAGGGTGATCGATGTCGGCAATAACGAAAGTGAAATCGAACGCGCGTCTAAGATTCAAGTCAACTGTTAATCGTTTGCAACCGTACGTGTGAATTTTTCCACCGTTCGCAGTAAGTAAAATAAAATCGTTTGGTTCTCTGATATGCTGGCAGAATTTTCGAGGAATTATTGAAATTTCAGCACCAGTATCGATTAAATATTGAAGCTTTGTGTTTCTATCGCGAATAAAAAGACGGCGTGAAAAATTTGCCTCCCTCAAAGCCGCATTTGAGATCTGGCGAACTAGTTTTTTGTCAATTTATTTGCTTCGGCTTGAAATGAGCATGATTGCATTGAACAATTCCTCGCGTTATTCCCGAATTTTTTATGAAACCAGCAAATCGATTTATTTTCGTTTTGAGACCTACTCTGCGAACGGGGTCTATCTCGATACCTATCCCTTGAAAAACTTCTGGACGCTCTATTAAACTTGTTGGACTTTGAAAATTTAGTTTCGAGTTGTTCGATTTTAAAAATTAATTGTTGTAAAAGTTCGGAATCAGAACCGGAAACTGGAGGTGAATTAACTTGGGCGATATGCGGAGCTGGTGAGGATTGATGGAGTCTATCGGCTAAAGCGAAAAGCTCACTTTGAGTTTGAGAGTTCTCAACTGCCATGAGGCAAACGCGAATAGTTGATGGAAGTCGATTTAACCATAACTTCATAACTAATGGTGGGTTGACGAGATTATTCCCACTTGCCAGACTTTCCATACTCCTATAAAGCTCAGATGGTTTCATATCTCCGAGTTCAATTTTGTTTAATAAAGAGTCGAAACGCTTTTCTTCACTATCCCGATTTCGTTCCAGCAAAACTTTTTTAAGGTTTTCATACTTTTCTTGCGCGGGAGGGGAAACTAAAACGTCGGCGACCGATTCCATTGTTTGATTATTCAGTGACGCCACTAAATAATCGTATTTTGTATTGCTTGCACTAATATTTTTTAGTCGAAACTGCGTTTCGATTTGAAGAAACCATAAATCGGGACGATTATTCCAAAATGGTGGAATTTTGATAGATATTAGTGAAGCTTGTTGAATGGAAACGGTAGCGGCTTGTGTTAAAACCTCGTTGCTTCCCCCTGCGCCCTCGGTAGTCTTACTGTCGAGCGACATTTTAAATTTATCCAAAACCAATTGAAAAACCGATTAAAAATTCTTTAACCAAATCCACTTAAAAAAAAAAAAAAAAATATTTTTACTCCAAAACGTTAAATTATTTCGCGGTAAATTCGAGAGGAGGCGAAACGGGATTCCGAAAGAACCGTATGACCTGTAAAATATGACGCTTTGTTACCTCTACACACGTATATATATACCGTAACCAGCGTTTTATAAAACCACGTTTCCAAAAAAAAAAGTACATGCAAATCATATGTAATATATGGAAATGTTATTTAATAAAAAGAATAAAGAAAAATAGCGTTTTTACATATAATATATGGATATTTGATTTGATAAAGAGCATAAAGAAAAATAATCTTTTTACATTTTCTATAATTTATAAAATATTTTTTTTTTTTTTTTTACTCACTGTTGTTTCTTTTTTTTTTATACGAAAAATTTGAGATTAATTACTGTTGCCTATTTGATTTTTGATGTATGTGTGGATGTGCTGCTCTTGAAGTTGGATGGCTGGGTGCTCCTGTTGTTCGCTGTATGTGGTGCTTTTGAAGTTGGATGGATGTTGGTTCTTGTTGTTCGCTGAATGTGGTGCTTTTGTAGTCGGATGGGTGTTGGTTTTTAATGTTCGCTGAATGTGGTGCTTTTGTAGTTGTATTTGGTTGGAAGCGTGCTTTTGTCGTTCGCTAGATGGATGGGCTTGTTCTTTGCTTTACAAAATGGCGACTATGTTCTACATAGTATGTATTTTATGTATGCATTTTTGCTTTTTTTTTACAATAAAATGCCGAAACTCGGTGTTGTCTTTATTTGTTTGCTTGCAAACTGGCAAAAATCGGTATTTGCAAATTACTTCACTTGTTAAGTTGCCCACGTTTAGCAAAAAATTAAATGGCGAATATGCGGCCACTCCGCGTGCTCGATGTTTTAAATTTCTTTGCGTATAATATGTGCAAATATATTGTTTTCGGGGTCACCAATTGTGGTAGCGGCTTGGTACCACTTAATTAAAACAAAGAAACTTTTCTTTTTACACGATATAAATTTATTACTAATACTAACAATGCCAAATATCAAGTTTTAGGAAGCGAACGATTGAATATGTTTTAAGTTCTCTATCTCTAACCAAGTAATGACGAATGACAATTCGTTCTCTAATAACCGGTCCTTGCCGGTTCGACAATATGAATCGGTTCGTATTTATTGTTGCTTATTCTTGCCACCTTGGGCGCTGGGGCGAAGCAGGGATGTAGCGAGTAGGTTTAAGTGTGTTTACTTCGCTACATATCCCTTGCAGGCCTAGGGCTCGCGCTAGACTACCAGCAGAACTCTCCTGCAAAGATACAATCATGAAAAAGATCCAATTTGGCAATCCAACCCTGCATACTTATGATTGGAAAGTTGCGAAGCTGGAAGAGAGGAAGGGTCACTATAGATCGGCTATAATAGTCATCAATAAGAACTCCCTAGCTCCCCTGGCTGCGACAAAAGGCGTGATTCAGTTCGGTCAAAAATATTCAAAAAAGATGCAGAACAGAACATCGTTCCATCTTCCGTAAAAAAAAATTGCGTCTTCAGTGGTAGAACCCGCAGGACAAGTCGATCCTCCAACCATGGAGATAGACGAACTCAACACATCCTCTGCTGAAACGCATGAAAATAAACCTTCCACATCCCACTTGGATGCCCAAAACTTCGTCAAATTCTACGACTTGGAGACTGACGACTCCGCTAACGAGGTTTCGCTCAGCGAGGATGACCTTCTTAGTTCAAACTCTGAGAACGAAATAGACGACGACCTCAACCAGACCGTGGTGTGGGTTAGTCTACTTAGTTGTTCCCAAGATGGTGCACCTAACTCAGATTAGCCTCCAACACTCCAAGCAGGCTTCGGCCTCCCTTCTTCTCCGCCTAAACAAGAGAGGGGAAGATGTTGTCCTTATCCAAGCGCTTTGGATCATCAAGTCCATCGTTCGAGGACTAAGGACTGTTGGATATACTGTACTGTATATGAAGGACAAAGATGAACCCAGATTTTGCATATTGGTAAGAAGTAGCACTTATGTATTTTTACTCCCAAATTACATTAATCGTAATGTTACCACAATAAGATACCACACTGTGACAACATCTACTGGCTGGTATCAGCTTACCTCGGCCACGACTGTCCCGGCCCTTCTCCAGGCGACTTATTTAAAAGGATTGTCGATGCAGCAGAACGGAACAAGATCTGCCGTATCATTGGATGCGATGCTAATGTACTGAATTAAATGAAAGGGGTGAGTAACTGTTTGATTTTATTTTAAGTAGTAACCTTATAGTAAGTAATAATTGCAATGAACCTACTGTAACGTGAACCCAACATTTAATACCAATTTCCTAATCGAAAACGTTCAACCGAAAACACAAGCGGCAACACTAGTGTAGGTGTAGAAATATTCTAGGAGAGAAAATGTTTGACAGCCAAAATAGTGGAGAGTGGAGATAATGTGGAAATTGCTGGAGAGTTCTAGACGAAATGTCATTCGATATAAATAGCCCGCCCGAGGCAACCAGAGGGCAGTTTTTTGATTATAGAGTGATAAAGGGAAGAGTAAATTGTCTACAAGTGATAGTCCAAAAGTCGAGTTGAGATCGAATAAAGTATAGATACTGAATAAAAGTGGTTGAATTAAATTGAAAAGTGATGTTTTATTTCTCGAACTAAGTGTAAATAAGACTTATTTGAAAAAAAAACGAGTTGACTAGTAAAGTGTGAAAAAAAAGTAAAAGAAAAAATAAAAACAATATACAGTGAAAATGGGTAAGTTGTTAGAAGAGCTCATCTGCATTGAGCTTAAAAGTGAGTTAGGTAAGCAAAATCTTTCTAGAGCGGGATCGAAAAATGAGCTCGTCCTGCGCTTGCGCAACTATTTGGAACAGCAAGGGGAAGACGTAAACACTTTTGTCTTTGAAGCAGAAGTGGAGGAAGAGGAAGGAAATGAAAGTGTAGATTTTTCTAGTATAATGAAGATTTGATTAGAACAAAACAAGCAACAGCAGAATATTCTCGGACGTCTGGAAGAGCAACGAAACGATCAAAAGAAGGAACAGCAGAATGTTCTGGAACAACTGGAAGCACAACGAAACGAGCAAAAGAAGTTGATTGAAGAGCAGCGAAACGAGCAAAAGAAGGAACAGCAGAATGTTCTCGAACAACTCGAAGCACAACGAAACGAACAAAAGAAGCTGATTGAAGAACAACGGAACGAACAAAAGAAGGAACAACAGAATATTCTCGAAAGACTTGAGGCGCAACAGAATGTTTTGGAAGGTCAGAAAAACATTCTAGAAGGCAAATTGGGTAACATTGAGAAAAATGTGTTTGCCCTTGACGAACGCGTTGAAGGTATGGAAAAACAGCTTTCTGTTGTAAAGAATGGTTTCGAAATCGTAGAAAGCCGATGTGATAAACAGTTCTCTGTTCTGACCAAGGAATTGGACCAGATCCGAAAAATCAAAATTCGAGAATCTGCTGGAGAGTTTGTAAAGAAAAAGAAGATGAAACCGCCAACATTTGATGGACAGTCTTCTTGGCCAGTCTACAAGAGACAATTTGAGGCAGCCGCGACCACAAATGGCTGGGATGACGAAGACAAGTACATAGCACTGACTCTTGTTCTTAGAGGACCAGCAGCTGAATTACTTCAAACTGTTCCAGCTGGTAAGAGCGGTGATTTCAGTTCTCTCGTCGCAGCTATAGATAAACGCTTTGGAGATAGCCACTTGAAAGAAGTCTTCCGAGTCCAACTCAATAACAGAGTCCAGAAAAGGGGTGAAAGTCTACAGCAGCTCCAAGCAGACGTCGAGGGAATGGTTCACATGGCATACCCGGATGCTGGAGAAGAAATCATCAACCAGCTAGCTGTTGAGTCCTTCGTTCGTGCCATTTCCGATATACATCTTCAGAGGTCTGTGCGAACTGCTAGAACACGTACTCTTTCTGAAACTTTAGCATTCGCATTGACAATTGAAGCAGCAGAACAGGCTTCTCATGGAGTACATCGACTTAGAGAGGCCATATTCCAAGAATGCTCGTGCCAAAGAGCTGAAATACAAAAGAACCAGCGGAGTGGACTAGCAAGATGTTGGAACTGCACCAAGACCGGACACTTACAGCGTCAATGCCGACCACCAAATAAAGCCGCTCGTCAACATTGTGGAAGCAAGAGATCCAACGCAGAGCAAGGTAACAACAACATCAGTGTTGCTTATCAATCCGTTTCCCATCAGGGAAACGAGTAAGAACCAACTTCGAGGGGCAGAGGCTGGTTTCTTGTATCGATGGCCCCAGAACCACCATCCAGGTCTCCCAGACCAAACGAGACAACAAGAGTCTGACTGTGGAGACTACAATTGACGGGAACAAACATACGGCTACCATCGACACCGGTGCCACAGCATCCATAGTACGTCGAGACCTGGTAAAGACGACGTGGCTTCATAACACCAATAGCTACCGTCTAAGAACCGCAACGGGAGAAGCAGCAAGAGTATATGGAGAAGTGTGTCTTAAGATCCGGCTGGCTGATTTAGTGTTTACTCATCAATTCCTGGTGGCAGATATATGTGACGAGTGCATCATTGGAATCGACTTAATGAAACGGCACGGAGTTAGTTTGGATATCGGTAATCAAGTTTTGAAAAATCAAAATAAAGAAATTCTAATGACTTATTCGAATGAAAATACGTCAACACAGAGGACTGTCATCACGGAAGATCTGATTCTGCCTCCTTCTTCTGAAGTGTTCTTTTGGACAAAACTGGAAGGTGAGTTTGGAAGCCTTTGATACCTCATGGTGGAACCAGACCCAGAGTGTTCCTCCCAAAGCGTCATCAATGGGAAAACACTGGTAGCACCGAAAAACAAAATGGCCCCCGTACGATTACTAAACATCAGACCGTACGATGTAAAGTTGAAGAAAGGAGAAGTCGTTGGACGTTGCGAATCGGTTGCAGCAATTACGAAAATCACAGATGAAGCCCAGAGAAAAACTACAACTCCTGAGGAGCTCAAGACCATCAAAGCTAGAATATTGAATTCATCCAACCTTGATCACCAACAAACAAGGATGGCTGAAAATCTCCTACAAGAGTACACTGACATCTTCGCATCGGTAAAGGGGCAATATGGTAGGACACAGTTGGTGCAGCATCGCATCAACACAGGAGATGCAAGACCGATTCGTCAACCTGCAAGACGCCTTCCACTAGCCAAACAAGGTGAGGTTGAGGACGGTCTTATCGAAAATTCCAAAAGTCCTTGGGCGTCACCAGTGGTTCTAGTGAAAAAGAAAGACGGAAGCACTCGTTTTTGTGTGGAGTACCGAAGGCTGAACGATGTGACTAAGAAGGACAGCTATCCTCTGCCGAGAATCAGTGATACCCTGGATGCCATGGAGGGAGCCCAATGGTTTTCGACGTTGGACTTGAAGAGTGGATATTGGCAAGTTGACATCCACCCTGATGATCGGGAAAAGACGGCGTTTTCTACAGGTAATGGTCTCTGGCAGTTCAAAGTTATGCCGTTTGGGCTATGCAACGCTCCGGCAACATTCGAGCGTTTGATGGAGTGCATTCTTCAAGGACTGACATGGAAAGCGTGCCTTGTCTACTTGGACGATGTCATTGCTTACGGGAAAACATTTGACCAACATTGCAAGAACCTAAAAGCCGTGTTTCAGAGACTTCGAGAGGCTAACCTTAAACTGAATCCAGAAAAATGTGCACTTTTCAAAACCGAAGTTAAGTATTTGGGACACATCATCTCTTCCCAAGGAGTGAAGACTGATCCTGAAAAAGTTGACTCCGTCAAAAATTGGCCAACACCACAGGACAAACATCAACTCCGAAGCTTTCTTGGTCTTGCCACATATTACCGACGTTTTGTTAAGAACTTTGCTGGAGTTGCAAAGAGTTTGCATCAGCTCACCGAAAAAGGGAAGCAGTTTAAATGGTCAGGTGAGTGTGAGAAATCTCTTCAGGAACTCAAATACCGCCTCTGTAATGCTCCAGTGTTGGCACATCCAACACCTGGCAAAACATTTATCATCGACGCAGATGCAAGCAACGTTGGAATCGGGGCTGTACTATTCTAAGTGCATGATGGCGAAGAGAAAGTGGTGGCATATTACAGCAAGGTAATCTCGAAGCCCGAAAGAAAATACTGCGTGACCAGAAGGGAACTGCTAGCTCTTATCTTGTCAACAAAGCACTTCCATAAGTACATCTATGGACAGAAATTCCTTCTGCGGACAGACCATGGTGCTCTGAACTGGCTGTTGAACTTCAAAAATCCAGAAGGTCAAGTCGCAAGGTGGATAGAAAGACTGCAGACTTATGATTACCAGATTCAACACCGCAGAGGAAAGCTGCACTCAAACGCCGATGCATTATCCCGAAGACCTTGCAAAGTGGATTGCAAGCATTGCAGGCGGCAAGAAGAAAAAGAAAATATTACCGCTCAGCGACTAAGAGCTGACCCTATATGCGGATGGAGCAATGAGGAAGTGAGGACTGCTCAACAGGAGGATCCAGATATCGAACCCATTCTCGCATGGAAAGAAAATGAAGAGAAACCTGAATGGGGAGACATTTCTGACAGGAGTCCAGTTCTCAAAGCCTATTGGGCACAGTGGGACTCACTATATGTGCAAGAAGGTGTCCTCAGGCGAAGATGGGAATCCGCTGACGGTAAGTCATATGTGATGCAACTGATCGTACCGCAATCGAAAGTCAGTGAAATTCTTCGGGAGATGCACGACGGACCTTCTGGAGGCCACCTCGGAGTAAACAAAACATTGGAGAAGGTGCGACATCGGTTCTACTGGTTACATGCTAGAGATGACGTGGAGAAGTGGTGCCGAACATGTGACAAGTGTGCTGCAACCAAAGGACCTGGTAAGAAGATTCAAGGTAAGATGCATCAGTACAACGTTGGATCGCCTTTTGAGAGGATTGCAGTAGATGTGGCTGGGCCTTTTCCGGAGACCAACGCTGGAAAGAAGTATATTCTGGTTGTAATGGACTATTTTAGTATGAAGAATGAATGAAAATTGGGGTTTTGTATTGTTCCTCGACCTGTTTTGATCTATTGTACCCCCTACTTCTTAAGTGGTATTCCTTAATTAAAGTTCTTCATCCAGATTAGTTCCTTTGATGAAACTTAGTATCTGGGTTACGCTTAGGAGTTTTAGCTCCCTCTCCTCTACATAGTAGAATCCTAGGTACTTCTTTCTTTGGTGTATTAGAGCTTCGCAGTCACCTAGGAGGTGGTCAGGAGATTCTTCCTGTTCGTTGCAATATCTGCATTGGTCGTCGCTCTCTATGCCTAGTACTTTTAGATGTTTTCTTAGCCTGCAGTGTCCGGTTAAAAACCCGGCTAGCATTCTTACATTGTTTCTATTAAGTTTTATTACTTCTTTGTAACGTTTTTTGTTGAAAGTGCCAAGTAGAAGTTTGGCTTGGCGCATCTTGGGGAGGTCATTCCAGTGTTTAGCTCTGTTGTCTTCCTCCAACTTTTTGATTTCATTCTTAATGTGGCTTTCTGTTATTCCACAAAAAGGTTCCGGTCCAGTGAGTGGTAATCCGTCTCCTGTCTTTGCCAGTTCGTCTGCCTGTTCATTGCCTATGATTCCTACATGTCCTGGTACCCAGTAGATTGTAACCTTGTTATTACTGCCCAGTTTGCTCAATTTGTCAATGCATTCGCTGACAAGTTTTGAGGAGATTGTGTAGGATCGTAGGGCCTTAATTGCAGCTTGACTGTCCGTCATTATTGCAATATGTTTTTTATTATATTTCCTGTCAATGCTTACTTCCGCGCATTTGCCTATTGCATAGACTTCTGCTTGGAATATGCTTGACATTCTTCCCATAGGTACTGAAATTTTTGCTCTTGGCCCAAAAATTCCTGCTCCAGATCCCTCAGTTGTTCTTGAGCCATCTGTATACCATTTTATTGCATGGGTCTTCATTGAGTAGGTCTCTTCCTCACCTTGCCATGCCTTTTTGTTACTTAGCTCAACGCTGAAGAGTTTATCGAATTTGAATTCCTTGGTCTTGCTATCCCGAGGAAAGTCAATGAGTGCTAACTCTTTCGATATTATGCTCTTTTCGCTAGATTTCAGGACACACTCAGTCTTTTTGGCAAATCTAGCTATCGTTGCATTTGAGATGCTTCTTATTACCAGGTGCAAAGGTGTCAGGTTTAGCAATACTTCCAAAGCCGCAGTTGGACAGCTTCTCATTGCTCCTGATATGCATATGCACGCAAGTCTTTGTACTTTTTCTAATGTTTTTCTAGTGGTCACCTGGTCCGTTCTCTTGTTCCAGACTACCGCTCCATAGGTAAGGATAGGTAGATAGTATAGATTGTATAACACTTTAACTAATGTTGAATATCTATTACCTATGTATATAAATGTTACATATATACACGATACACGAAGACACACAAATACATAAGATTACATTGTATGCTAGTTATTAAGGAAATTCTATAAGTCAGTCTTGTTCGATCTGTCTTCAAATAAACTTCCATCTTATACTTAGCTTTAATACTAAAAGTCTTTTCATTTAAATTGAATCACATAACATGGTGTCAGATGTGGAGATGGTGTTCGCCCTGATCCATCCAAAGTAGAAGCAATTTGTGCTATACCCAGGCCAAGGTGCATTACAGAATTGCAACGGTTCCTTGGTATGGTAAATTATTTAGGTACTTTTGTCAGGGGCATGTCTGCCGAAAATGTAAACCTGCGTAATCTTTTAAAAAAAGAGGTTGAGTGGCATTGGTCCGAAGACCATGAAAAAGAATTTAAAAGATTAAAAGAGTTGATTACTAACACACCAGTCTTAACATATTTCGATGTCAATAAACAATTGACACTTTCAGTAGATGCGTCACAAAATGCAGTTGGAGCTGTAATTTCACATGAGGGAAATCCGATTGCCTACGCCTCAGCTACACTCACAACGTCCCAACAAAATTACGCTCAAATCGAGAAAGAGCTTTTCGCGATTTTGTTCGGATGTACAAAATTTCATTCTTTTGTTTTTGGAAAGTCAGTCCTAGTTGAGACAGACCATAAGCCTTTGGTCCCGCTTTTTGAGAAGGCGTTGTATAAAGTCCCAGCCCGGTTACAGCGATTTATGCTAAGACTCTTAGCGTATGACTTAAAAGTTATTTTTAAACCTGGAAAGTACATGTATGTCGCCGATACATTGTCTCGTGCTGCAATGCCAAACGAAACCTTAACGGAGTTTGACAAAGACATAAGTCTCCATTGCAATTTAGTCCTTTCATCACGTCCTTTATCAATGTCAAAATCAAAGTATGAAGAAATACAAAGTGAAACGAAGAAAGATAAAGCGTTATCAAAAGTTATTGAATATCACTTTTCTGGATGGCCGAATAGCAAAACAAAAATAAATGATTTTGTAATGCCTTACTACAATATTCGAAATGAATTTGAAGTCATAGACAATCTCTTATACAAGTCGAACCGCCTAGTGATTCCTTCAAAAATGCGTCATGATACTCTGATGCTTTTGCACGAAGGACACATGGGCATTGAAAGATGTAGAAATCTTGCCAAATGTTCAATATATTGGCCTAATATTGACCAAGATATTTTAAACGTCATAAAAAATTGTGATGTATGTATTCGCCACCGCTCAAAAAACCAAAAAGAACCTATACAATTTCACAATGTCGTGTCCATTCCGTGGTTCAAAATCGGAATGGATTTATTTGAGTTCAACAAATCAATGTATCTATTGGTGGTTGATTACTTTTCAAAATATATCGAAATCGCACAGCTAAATAAAAGCTATTCAAGTAATATTGTCATAACTCACCTCAAATCAATCTTCGGCCGTCATGGGATTCCAACCATAATGGTCAGTGACAATGGACCACCTTTTAACTCTGAAGAGTTTAAAAATTTTTCTGAACACTGGAGAATTGATCATGTCACCTCAAGTCCATATTTTCCTAGGTCCAATGGTTTAGCTGAACGATCTGTTCAGACCATTAAAAAATTGCTTAAAAAGTGTCATGAAACAAATTCAGATCCGTACATAGCTCTTTTGCACTATAGAACCACTCGAAAAGGAAATTTAAATTCTCCTTCGGAGCTTTTAATGTCCCGTCAGTTAAGAACAAAGATTCCTGTTTTAACTGAAAATCTAAGACCCATTAATGTTGACACTGAAGACCACACCAAGAAAATAAAACTTCAGCAAAATAAGACCCGCGAATATTATAACAAAAGTACTAAGGCCCTACCAAATTTAACGAACGGTCAAAATATTTACTACAAGAAAACGCCAATTTCGAATTGGGAACCAGGCACAGTTCTACAGAAATCTATAGAACCTCGATCTTATATAATAAGTTCGGATGACGGTTCCAAATATCGCCGTAATAGAGAACACATTCTAGAGGGATCTTTAACGGAAACCGAAAAAATTAAATTGGAAGAAGATGAAGATGTACGTTCAGGTGATTCATCCTGCCTCACTCCAACGCCTGAGTATGTTACTCGTTTTGGAAGAACAGTAGCGCCACCTGATCGTTTTGCTTTTAATTAATAGAAGATTAAATGACATTTTTCTATGAGCAGAAGTCATACACTATTAGTAATTATTTAAAGTATTTATTTGTTGCATTGAACTTAAAATCTTTTTAAATACTTATATCTTATTTAGTATTTCTACTTTGAAATTTGTAATACAAAAAAAAAAAAAAAAAAAAAAAAAAAAAAAAAAAAAAAAAAAAAAAATGAATTCATTAAAATAAAAACATATTGTATAAAAAGGAGATGTTGTATAAAGTACAATTAGATAGTATAGATTGTATAACACTTTAACTAATGTTGAATATCTATTACCTATGTATATAAATGTTACATATATACACGATACACGAAGACACACAAATACATAAGATTACATTGTATGCTAGTTATTAAGGAAATTCTATAAGTCAGTCTTGTTCGATCTGTCTTCAAATAAACTTCCATCTTATACTTAGCTTTAATACTAAAAGTCTTTTCATTTAAATTGAATCACATAACATCATCATCATTAGGTACATCCACTATTTTAGTAAGTGGCCTGAGGCGTATGCCATTCCAAATCAAGAGGCCAAAACGGTGGTCGACCAGATTGTGTTTAACTGGGTGAGGAGGTTTGGCGTGCCTATGGAACTCCATTCCGACCAAGGGAGAAACTTTGAGTCAAATATCTTTCAAGGAGTGTGCGGACTACCTGGCATTAAGAAGACGAGAACCACACCGCTTCATCCACAATCTGATGGGATAGTTGAAAGATTCAACCGGACCTTGAAAAAACACCTCACCAAGGTCGTAGGCGACTACCAAAGAGACTGGGATAGGCACGTACCGCTATTCCTGTTGGCCTATAGAAGTGCAGTACATAGCTCGACAGGACAAACACCATCTGACATCCTGTTCGGGAAAACCATGCAGCTGCCCAGCGAACTTAGATTTGGATGCCCCACAGAGGAGCCACAGGACACGAACGAGTATGTGGACGACCTCAAGGAGAGGCTCGCTGACATCCATAAAAGAACAAGGGAACGGATGAAAACCTACAGCGACCGGATGAAGACACGGTACGACACAAAAGCGACAACGTCAGGATTCCAAGCAGAAGATCGTGTGTGGCTTTATAATCCTCATCGTCAAAAGGGATTGTCACCGAAACTTCAGCAAAACTGGGAAGGTCCTTATACTGTTGTTACGAGGATTAACGACGTGGTTCACCGCATCCAAAGAGGACTAAGATGCAAGTTAAAAGTAGTTCATTGTGACCGGCTGCATCGATATAGTGGCGAGGCTGCAGATGGAATTATTCGGGACGAACAATCTTAAGGAGGGGGCAGTGTAACGTGAACCCAACATTTAATACCAATTTCCTAATCGAAAACGATCAACCGAAAACACAAGCGGCAACACTATTGTAAGTGTAGAAATATTCTAGGAGAGGAAATGTTTGACAGCCAAAATAGTGGAGAGTGGAGACAATGTGGAAGTTACTGGAGAGTTCTAGATGAAATGTCATTCGATATAAATAGCCCGCCCGAGGCAACCAGAGGGCAGTTTTGATTATAGAGTGATTAAGTGAAGAGTAAATTGTCCACAAGTGATAGTCCAAAAGTCGAGTTGAGATCGAATAAAGCTTAGATACTTAATAAAAGTGTTTGAAATAAATTGAAAAGTGAAGTTTTATTTCTCGAACTAAGCGCACGTTACAGTACTTATAAAAGTACAAGCTTTTTTTTAGAATAAAACTGGAATGAAGAAGTCTTAAGATATTTTATTTATTATAAGTATAACTAAATTCTAATATTATAAATTCTATTTCGATATAATACTACAGGGAGATTTAAATTGTGCAATTGAAAATTCAAATGCTGAAGATGGACCAGTGTAAAGTCGCTGCCTTCCGACTACCAATTCGCCAAGCATTCACTGCTGTAGGCTCAGACCTCTTCACACTAACTGCAAAGTTGAGGTATGGTAGTGGAAACGACTTTGAACTTCTCTGGAATGGTTGTCGGCTCAATGCCCTATATTAACTTAAAGCAGGGAGTATGTTCGATCGAGTCCACGATCACTAATGACAATTTATTCTCAGATTCATACCCTATTTATACAACGTTGTTATGCTCCAATTCTGGTTATCGAACAATCGACCACACTTCGATATCCGATTAAACGCTTCATCATCACATTCTTTTGGGTGAGCGCCAATGACCTATATCATAAACAAATGCTCATACCCGAAGACTATTGCTGTGACATAAACAGCGCGCATGCAGTCAAAGCAATATGATCCTTTATTACTTCTGTCGGCTGGCAGTGGCCTGCTGTTGGGAATCATATTGTTTTGAGTACAATGCTCTCCATGGATACACAAGCAAGTCAAGTGTTATGTATTTCTATGCAATGCAACTGAATGCGAGAGGATCGGATATCGAAGCACAGCCGAAGGTTGACAACCTGTTAATAGTTGTAGAGCAATTAATTAAGAGGTCGTTGGCTGTGACTCCTTCACACCACCTTTCCTGGGGAAAAAGAAGAAATCAAGACAAGAGTGTTGATTTCTACTTTTCCACGACTCTTACAAATACGGGAGTATGAAATCAAAAATTTTTTTTTCTTTTATTATATTGGATTTAACATTGTGGCTATTTCTGGATGTTTACTTTTAGTTAATATTTTGGTATTATTTGTGATATTTACATTAGTTATTATATTTTGATTAGTTTATTTTTCATTACAAATTAGTCAGTGTTTGGTTTTTGGTAATTTACATTTTCATTGCATGTTATTCAGTATTTGGTACATATATTCGTTTGTTTCTATTTTATTCAATACGCCTTACAATATATTCCTAGTTTTAATTTAATGAATTTAAATTTTTTTTTTTAATTTTTTTTTCCATTTTTTTTTTAAATTTTTTTTTTTTTTTTTAGATTACTATACAATCTCACAAATAACACAATAATATTTATACATAAAATGTTTTTTATCTGTTTTTGTTAACATTCAATTTCTTATCTTCAAATCTTCTTTCAGAACTTCGCAAATTACATAAGTTTATAAATTATAATAACAACATATAATTATATATAAAATGGTTTCAATCTGTTCTTGTGAACAATCACTTATTTATTTTCACATTTAATTTAGCAATTTACTCCTTCCTGTGATAAGACTTCATATGGTCCTATATATATTGGATCTAACTTCTTTCTGCTTTCGTTTCTTAGCAAGACTAAACTATCTACGTTGTAATCATGAGCTTTTGCTTTTCTATCAGAATCGTACCTATCATTCCTAGAAATTTTCTTTTGTATTAAAGTATCCTTAGCATCCTTATGAGCAATTTGTAGTCTGTGTTTTAAGTCTATCACATAGTCTTCGTAGTTGTACACTGGTTCAACTTTCTTTGTAAGATTTGAAGGCAAATTACATTGTCTTCCAAATACTAATTCAAATGGGGTGAATCCTGTTTCTGAATGTACTGACGTGTTGTAACAGAAAACATAGTATGGCAACCAGTTGTTCCAATCTGTATGTTTTTCTTCTACATAACTCCTAAGGTCTGCTCCTAAAACTTTATGAGAATTTTCTAGTGCTCCAATACTTTCATGGAGATAAGCGGTGGATTGCAATTGTTCTATCTTTAATAACTTATATAGATCTTTGAAAACTCTATTTATAATTTCTGTACCTTGGTCATATGCTATGGTAGCAGGGACTCCATACTTTAGGATAAAGCCTTCTACAAGTCCTTTAGCTACCGTATTAGCTTCTTTATTTGGTAAAGCAATGGCTTCTGTAAACTTCGTAGGTTCGTCTTGTAGTGTTAATATATATTTTGACCCATCTTCCGTCTCGTCAAGAGGTCCAACTAAATCAAGGTATATTTTGTCAAAGCATGTTTCTGCTGTAGTAGTAATAGTCATCGGTTGATTTTTTGGTTGTATGTGTTTGTTTCGCTGACACATTGGGCAGTGCTTAACGTATGTCGTCACATCGTTTTGCATTCCTGTCCAAAAATATTTTTTCTTTATATTCCACAACATGCGATTTATTCCGGCATGTCCACTTGTCGGTAACATGTGGTAGTCATTGAGTATAAGTTTTTGTTTTCCAGGGTCCGTTACTTTTATTTTATCTTCAATTATGTGCACTTTTATTTTATTTCCTTTGAATAATTCTTCTATCTTTTTCTTTAATATATATTATTTTCTCTTAACGACGGCCGTCTGAGAGTTTACCTAACTCTTCTTTATATAAATATCTTTAATTGATAGAGGTCCGCAAATCGTACGCACGTCCCTCAACAACATTTTGTCAAATGATGCCAATCGAGCAATAGTGCTATTCTTGGATTCCTCTTCATTATTTAATAATGGTTCACCGTTATTTTGCATGTCCCTCAACAACATTTTGTCAAATGTTGCCGATCGGGCAGTAGTGCTTTTTCTGTATTCCCTTTTATTATTTAAAAATGGTTCTTTGTTAGTTTGCACGTCCCTCAACAACATTTTGTCAAATGATGCTGATCGGGCAATAGTGCTTATCTTTGACCTATTTAATATCAAACAATTATTCCCTAGATGTATCCTACAATGAGGTTTGGACTTATAACTCTAGTACCTTTTAATAAACTGTAATCTTTGTCTTCATCTTTGAAGCTATTTAATATTTTCAACTCGACTGTTTTTAGCCCCTTTTCTGGCGGTTTAAGAAGTTCACTTATTGTTTTTTCTCTCTCTAATTTACTTGTTGTTGGGTTTTCTTCTTTTAAATTTGAATTTCTAGCTTGTGCTCTTGTTGTGACACACACAAATCAATTCTGTAAGTCCTCTGACTTTAGTTGTATTCTACTTAATGCATCCGCAGTGCAGTTGTCTTTGCCTGGTGAATACTCAACAGTAAAGTTATATTCCTCTAATATCAGCCTAAATTTCGTTAATTTACTTGAAGGTTCTTTTAGTGAGAACAGATATACTAGTGGTCTATGGTCCGTTAGTATTTTGAAACGTCTTCCGAAAAGATAAGGTCTGAAATGTTTTACTGCCCATACTATAGCGAGTAATTCTTTTTCTATAGTACTGTAATTCTTTTCGGCCTTATTTAATGATTTACTTGCGTATGCGATGGGTTTATCATCAAAATTTGATATAACAGCACCTAAGGCAAATCCAGAGGCGTCTGTTCGGAGTATGAATTCTTTTTCAAAATTTGGAAACTGTAAAATATTTGGGCTTATTAGGAATTCTTTTAGCAAATTAAACGAGGCATTGCAATCTTCGGAAAATTTAAATTCTACATTTTTTCTTAATAAACGGTTTAAAGGAATTGCTAGTGTTGCAAAATTTGGTATGAACTTTCTATAGTGGTTAGCAAATGCTACAAGTCTCCTTACTTCGTCTGCATTTTGTGGGATTGGATAATTTTTCATTACTATGGATTCTGATGGATCTGGTATAATACTGTAACGTGAACCCAACATTTAATACCAATTTCCCAATCGAAAACGTTCAAATGAAAACACAAGTGGCAACGCTAGTGTAAGTGTAGAAATATACCAGAAGGAAAAATGTTTGACAGTGGAGAGTGGAGACAATGTGGAAGTTACTGGAGAGTTCTAGATGAAATGTCATTCGATATAAATAGGCCGCCCGAGGCAACCAAATGGCAGTTTTGATTATAGAGTGATAAAGTGAAGAGTAAATTGTCTACAAGTGATATTCCAAAAGTCGATTTGAGATCGAATAAAGTATAGATACTGAATAAAAGTGGTTGAAATAAATTGAAAAGTGAAGTTTCATAATTCGAACTAAGCGCACGTTACATTGGTGTCAGAAGTTTAAATAAAACCTATTTGACTAGTAAAGTATAAAAAAAAATAAAAAAAAAGTAAAAAGAAAAATAATAATTATATACAGTGAAAATGGGTAAGTTGTTAGAAGAGCTCAACTGAATTGAGCTTCAAAGTGAGTTAGGTAAGCGAAATCTTTCTAGAGCGGAATCGAAAAATGAGCTCGTACTGCGCTTGCGTAACTATTTGGAACAGCAAGGGGAAGACGTAAACACTTTTGTTTTTGAAACAGAAGTGGAAGAAGAGGGAGTAAGTGAAAATGTAGATTTTTCTAGTATGATGAAACTTTTGTTAGAACAACGAAATGAGCAAAAGAAGGAACAGCAGAATGTTCTGGAACAACTTGAAGCACAACGAAACGAGCAAAAGAAGGAACAGCAGAATGTTCTCGAACAACTGGAAGCACAACGAAACGAACAAAAGTAGCTGGTTGAAGAACAACGAAGCGAACAAAAGAAGGAACAACAGAATATTCTCGAAAGACTTGAGGCGCAACAGAATGTTTTAGAAGGTCAGAAAAACATTCTAGAAAGCAAATTGGGTAACATTGAGAAAAATGTTTGTGGCCTAGAAAAACGCATTGCATGTGTTGAGAAACGATTTTCCAAGCTTGAGAGTCAATGCGAAAGTCAGCTTGCCACTTTGGAGAAACGAATCGAAAACATGGCTAAGGAACTAGACCAGATGCGGAAAATGGAACTACGGAAAACTTGTGGAGATTGTCTAAAGCAAAGAGAAGTACAACCACCAACATTCGACGGACAGTCGTCTTGGTCAGTTTACAGGAGACAATTTGAGGCAGCCGCGACAACAAATGCCTGGGATGACGAAGACAAGTACATTGTACTGACTCTTGCTCTTAGAGGACTAGCAGCTGAATTACTTCAAACAGTTCCAGCTGGTAAGAGCGGCGATTTCAGTTCTCTCGTGGGAGCTATAGATAAACGCTTTGGAGATAGCCACTTGAAAGAAGTCTTCCGAATCCAACTCAATAACAGAGTCCAGAAAAGGGGTGAAAGCCTACAGCCGCTCCAAGCAGACGTCGAAAGACTGGTTCACCTGGCATACCCAGATGCTGGAGAAGAAATCATCAACCATCTGGCTGTTGAGTCCTTCGTTCGTGCCATTTCCGATATACATCTTCAGAGGTCTGTGCGAACTGCTAGAACACGAAATCTTTCTGAAACTCTAGAATTTGCATTAAAGATGGAAGCTCCGAGCAAGCTTCTCAAATGGTACATTGTCAAAGAGAAGCCATAGTCGAGGCTGGATCATGCCCAGGATTTAAACTACAAAGGAACCAGCGGAACGGACTTGCCAGATGTTGGAATTGTAATAAGACGGGGCACTTACAGCGACAATGCCGGTTGCCACCAATTAAAACTGAAACTGCTTGTCGACGTTGTGAAGTCCAAGAAAATCAATCCACGAGCTGTAGAGTAAGACCGCAGACTTATCAATACCGATCAGGTAGAAAACCCCCAATGGAATTGCTGGCGGAAAGTAGAGACCAAGACTCAGCGGATGAGAATGGAACCCATATTCGGATGGAACAAGGAAGAATTGAGGTCTGCTCAAAAGAAGGATCCAGACATCGGACCGATTCTCAAATGGAAAGAGAACAACACGAAACCTGACTGGAACGACATTTCTGACCAACGCCCTGTTGTCAAAGCCTATTGGGCACAGTGGGACTCGCTTCGCGTGCAAGAAGGCGTACTCCAGCGCAAATGGGAATCTCCTGACGGTAAATCTTTTGTAATGCAGGTTATTGTTCCTCAATCGAAAATCAAAGAGGTTTTACAAAAGATGCATAGAAGCCCTACAGGAAGCCACCTGGGAATCAACAAGACGCTGGAGAACGTGCGAAAACGCTTTTACTGGCTGCATGTTAGATGTGACATGGAGAAGTGGTTCCGAAATTGTTATGTCTGTGATTCAAACATAGGGGTAGGTAGGCTTACAGATAGACCTAACAGAACAGGGACATGGGCCACAGTGTATGGCGACCGGATGAAGACCCGGTATGACACAAAAGCGACAACGTCAGGATTCCAAGCAGGAGATCGTGTGTGGATTTATAATCCTCATCGTCAAAAGGGATTGTCACCGAAACTTGAGCAGACCTGCGAAGGTCCTTATACTGTTGTCACGAAGATTAACGACGTGGTTCACCGCATCCAAAGAGGACTAAGAGGCAAGTTAAAAGTAGTTCATTGTGACCGGCTGCATCGATATAGTGGCGAGGCTGCAGATGGAATTATTCGGGACGAACAATCTTAAGGAGGGGGCAGTGTAACGCGAACCCAACATTTAATACCAATTTCCCAATCGAAAACGTTCAAATGAAAACACAAGTGGCAACACAAGTGTAAGTATAGAAATATACCAGTAGGAAAAATGTTTGACAGTGGAGAGTGGAGACAATGTGGAAACTACTGGAGAGTTTTAGATGAAATGTCAATCGATATAAATAGGCCGCCCGAGGCAACCAGATGGCAGTTTTGATTATAGAGTGCTAAAGTGAAGAGTAAATTGTCTACAAGTGATAGTCCAAAAGTCGAGTTGAGATCGAATAAAGTATAGATACAGAATAAAAGTGGTTGAAATAAATTGAAAAGTGAAGTTTTATTATTCGAACTAAGCGCTCGTTACAATACCTTTGTCTGATATTATATGACCTAGATATAAAACTGCTCTTCTATGGAAAGCACATTTATCTGGATGTAGTTTGAGATTTACTTCTCTCAATCTTTCGAATACTTCAATAAAATTTTTATTGTGGTGTTCTAAATTTTTACTTTTTTTTTTTTTTTTTTGAATAGTATAAGATTGTCAAGATGCACAAGGAATTTCAATATATTAGACACGATATTGATAGAAACCTTGAAAACGTACTGTGTGACAATATATATATATATGTAATAGGTAATGGAAATTTTTCATCTTTGATAATTTTGCAATGTTTCTTGTGTTTTTCTTTTCGTTAACATAAAAAAAATATACTATTTTCTAAAATAACTAGTTTTAAATGTAGTAGTAGTAGTACTGTAGTACATGATTTAATCAATTTGGAGACAAATCCGATTTTTCCTGTGGAACTCTTTGCGATGGAAGCAATGTAGTGTTCGGTAAAAATTTAGAACGTTGTTTGTGCTGCTTTTTTTGATCGCCCTCATGATGTTGTTTGGTTTTTGTAATTTGTGTTTAACTGTAGTCATCTTTGTTGGTGTGTTTTTGTGTTTATGTATATGCCTTCTGTACTCTTGTATGTACAGATGACATGGGCCAATAGTTTTGTCGTTGTTGTTTGTTCTGAGTTCTTGTTAAATTTATTTAGCGGAATTGTTTTATAATATATTTTTTAACGTAAATATGAGCCACCATCTGCGTGTTCTAGGTGGACTTCAATTGTGCTATCCTGTTCCATTTCCAGTGAATATGGTGTGTCGTATTCTTGGATTATGCGTCCATTGTTTTGAAACTTAACGGCATCCATGGGAAGACGCCTGCGCTTGCAATAAGCGATCATCAGCTTTTTAAGTATGGTGTACTTCTTCATTAAGAAGCCAACCATATTACCATGTCCCCTTGCCTTTAGGTATATGACTTCGAGTTCGTTAGACATTTGTACTATGGCGCGAAAAAACAATTTTTATGACTTTGGAAAAAAAAATTTTACTTGAACGGAAAACTTTGACTTTGTCAAACAATCTCTCAGAACACACTCCTGGCACTCTTTCGAACAGCTCCTGGCACTCTTTCGAACAACTCCTGGTAGGATCGCCATGTAAAGTCGCTGCCTTCCGACTACCAATCCGCCAAGCATTCACTGCTGTAGGCTCAGACCTCTTCACACTAACTGCAAAGTTGAGGTACGAACTTCTCTGGAATGGTTGTCGGCTCAAAGCCTTATATTAACTAAAACCAGGGAGTATGTTTGATCGAGTCCACGATCACTAATGACAATTTATTCTCAGATTCATACCCTATTTATACAACGTTGTTATGCTCCAATTCTGGTTATCGAACAATCGACCACACTTCTATATCTGATTAAACGCTTCATCATCACATTCTTTTGGGTGAACGCCAATGACCTATATCATAAACAAATGCTCATACCCAAAGACTATTGCTGTGACATAAACAGCGCGCATGCAGTCAAAGCAATATGATCCCTTATTACTTCTGTCGGCTGGCAGTGGCCTGCTGTTGGGAATCATATTGTTTTGAGTACAATGCACTCCATGGATACACAAGCAAGTCAAGTGTTATGTATTTCTATGCAATGCAACTGAATGTGAGAGGATCGGATATCGAGGCACAGCCGAAGGTTGACAACCTGTTAATAGTTGTAGAGCAATTAATTAAGAGGTCGTTGGCTGTGACTCCTTCACACCAGCATATTTTTGTGGTGACACACGGTGCCCTGACATAAGGCCATACGACATAAGGCCATATTCGAATATATGGCACTATGACGCTTTCAATTGTGACTTAAGGCCATATTCGAACATATGGTCTAATGACGCTTTGTCAAAGGGTCGTAAAGACATATTTTTTTGCGACTTTAGGCCGTACATGAAAATGCCCTAATGACGCTTTCTAAATTATTTTGTTAATAGTTGACCTTGAAACATTATACCGTTTTTAGAAAGCAGCACAATGTGCAATCTCACAAAAAAAAGCAACAGTTATGAGCTTGACGAAAAATTTTCATTGATCAATGAAAACTTGCATTTATTCATTCATGCCTTCATCAAATCATTGGATACTTCTTAATCAGTTGCACAAGTTGTCGTTACAATTGAGAAAAAAACAAGTGGAATTAAAAGACCTTATACATATACATATATGTATATATAGTTTTTGCGAAGGGTTTCGAAAAGGCAGCAAATGGCTTTATATTCCGGATTTCAAATAAATAAATGTTAATATGAATCCAAGTATTGAAAATACCAAAATTTAGCACAATCACTTTCTTTATCGCATGAATTTTGCATTCATAGAAAAAACAATTTGTTCGTTTCTGGATAACCGTACGATGGCAAATTTATGCAAAATTATGTTCGTTTGGCTTTTTTCTCACGATAGAATAATGAAGATAAGAGCGAAGCGGAAAAAATTTTCCCAGAGGAGTATGGATGTGTGGTGTAAAAATAAAAATTCGCGCGAATTTAGAAAGCGTCATTAGGGCATTTTCATGTATGGCCTAAAGTCGCAAAAAAATATGTCTTTACGACCCTTTGACAAAGCGTCATTAGACCATATGTTCGAATATGGCCTTAAGTCACAATTGAAAGCGTCATAGCGCCATATATTCGAATATGGCCCTATGTCGTATGGCCTTATGTCAGGGCACCGCGGAATTGAGCCCAAATGGGATCACTTTCCATTGAAACAGCCCACGCCCTGGCACGGTAAAGGCGGTAGCCGCCCGGGAATCTGCGTGTAAAGGAATTTGCCAATATCCTTGCTTGAGGTCGATGGTGGTTATATAATTGGCTCGCTTCAGCTTGTCTAAGATAGCCACGATCTGGGGTAAGGGGTAGGCATCCATGATGGTCATGCTATTGAGCTGCCGGTAGTCGACACATACCCTCCATGAGCCTGTCTTCTTCTTTACCAGTACTTTCGGTGAACTGTAGGGACTTTTGGAGGGCTCAATTTTATCATCTCTGAGTATATCGTTGATTTCGTCTTCGATAATCTTTTGCATGGCGGGGTTTTTCGGGTAGTATCTCTGTTTAAATGGTTGGTCTGTTTTCAAATTGATACGATGCACCGCGGCATTCGTTATCTTGGGTAGTTGGTCGAACTTCGGGAGTTCGTCGTCTAACAGCGAGGTCAATGTTTCTTCCTGCTCGGTAGATAGCGGTTTGCCACCCAACATACAGAGTCGGTCTCTAGGTTCCTCGGAACTACTGCCGGACCATGGTATTTCATGACCACGCAAAGTCATCCGGAAGTCGGCACTTCGCAGCAAATCTACCCCAATGACCATGTCATCCGTTAACTGGTACATGTATGTTACTACTCCCTGCACGTCTTGGCCGGCGATGGACATAGTGAGTGAGTAGTGCTCTCGGCTGATGACAACTTCCCCGTTGGCGAGATACGTACGATGGCGGTAGTAGTGAGAGTGCACCTTTATTCGACGAAACAGCCGGCGGGTCTTTTCATTAATAAATGACTTCATGGCTCCCGTGTCTATTAAGGCTTTTATGGGGTAACCATACACCTGTGCTATCACGTAGCAGCGCGGGTCGCCTTCCGTTGCCTGTGTTTCTGGTGGTAGCTGAGGATTCCTAACATTGTCTTGTTGTTTCTGGTTGGTTCTCGTGTGTCGCCTATCAAGTTTTACTTGAGTCGTCGGGGTCGGCTTCGTTTTCTTTGGTGGCAAGGCGCTTGGTGAGAGCGCTTTTGGCGCCTCTGGCTTTCGCCCTTGAGTTTTCTGGATGGCACAGCGACTTCCTTGGCTTTCCAGGACTGCGGCCCTGTGAGGATGACACCCACAGTCCTCGGTTAGTCTCCCGTCCTCACTGCAGTAGGAACAGAAGAGTCGAAAAGGCCTCCTGCAGTTGCTTTTGTTGTGTCCACGCTGCTTACAATTCCAGCAGTGCGTGGACCGGTCGTACTGGTTAGCGGGTAGTATCGGCCTATTGGCATTAGGGCGATCGAAATCGGGGCGTTGAACTGGGAACCCCGGGCGGTTGCCAGGTAGCGGGCGGTACGGCGGTGCATTGCGGTTCAGAGCTGGCGTAGGGCGATTAACCACGTGGCGCGAGTTACGATCCTCCCCTTGGATATACTCGTACTCCTCTGCCAACGTCATAAGCTCCTCGAGCGTTTTAAAATCGCGCCTCTTTATGTACAAATGGTACTCTGCACGCAAGCTGTCATAAATGCGATCAATATTGTCCATCAGGCTTATGCGAGGATGGCGGTGAATCAGGTATTGCGTGCCCCGGATAAAATCTTTTGCCTTCTCGCGGGGGCCTTGCTTCCTCCGCATGATTTCGTCCTCTAACTTGCATAAGTAACGGGCGGGCAAGAAATGTTCGAGAAAGGCGCTCCGAAATTCGCTCCACACTTTGACGCGGTCGCGGTTAATGCGATACCACTCTAGTGCAGTGCCACGTAAGAGTTCTGGCAATGCTTTAACTAGGTCGTCTGGGCGCAGGTCGTAACACGTCGTCAATTCTTCGAGACGGTCTTAGAATTCTGTGGCGTTACCAGGCGAGTCAAACTTCAGTCCCCATTTGCGCACGGTATTCATAACTTCAGCTTCGTAACTGAGCACAACTCTACCGGTGGTTCTCACCGTAGTTCTGTTGGCAGAGGGGGTAAGCCCACGTGTCGTACTCGCTTGGTCTGATAAGTTCTCTGCAGATATGCCACCTCTGGTTGCCTCGGTAATGCTGTTAGGCGTGTGCTCGAGCGGCGGTGGCCTATACGACGGTACTTCGAACCGTAGTTCTGCATAGCCAGGCGCTCTCGTTGCTGGTCCGGTTCCGGTTTCTGTAGCTGGTGCGTTGTCGTACTCTCTGGCGGTAACGACCTTCTCCAAGTCTTCACAAAGATTTTGCATCAACTTTCTCATTCTGGCCTCTTTAATATGAGCGCTGAGTCTAGTTCGAAGAACGGCTATTGATCCTTCAGTGTCGAGTCCTAGCTGACTCATTCTTGTTTTAAGCTCTTCCTTACTGAGCAAATAAATTGCTCCGATGCTCGCGTAAACGTCGAAGCTTTCTTCGGAGTCTGACATGATTGGCTTGTTTCGTTTTCGGTTTATAGTTCGCTAAAGAGTTTCTGTTCCTCGTGGAATGGACCTATAGTCCCTGCTCGGGCGCCAAATTGTGATGTGCTTTTCGTTTCCCAGCCGAGGTTTGACTCACGGCTGTCCAGGGTCGGCGAATAAAAACACGAAAACTTCGCATAGAAGGTCAGAAACTCTTTATTCTTGCAAACTTCTCTTTTATAGCTTATAAACAATTTTAATTTACAATATTTATTTTTATGGCTCCTATACGCCTTATTCAAAGCGCCGCTGCAAGTCAGCGTCGGTAACAAGAACGCTCGTTGTCTCCTCTAGTTCGGCTATCGGCAATTCGGTGGGGTACCTATAGTAAAGAACGGGATTAGCGGTTGAGTATTATTATATGCCCTCCGGCAACGATCACAGGCGCTTTACTGTCCCTGTGCGGTAAGATCCCAACTTCCCCTCAGCGGGTTAGCGGTTGAGTATTATTATATGCCCTCCGGCAAAGATCACAAGCGCCCTTCGGCCCTGTGTGGAGATCCCAACTTTCCCTCACGAGTTAGCGGTTGAGTATTATTATATGCCCTCCGGCAAAGATCACAGGCGCTTAACTGACCCTGTGCGGTAAGATCCCAACTTCCCCTCAGCGGGTCAGCGGTTGAGTATTATTATACGCCCTCCGGCAGAGATCACAAGGGCCCTTCGGCTCTGTGTGGAGATCCCAACTTCCCCTCACGGGTTAGCGGTTGAGTATTATTATATGCCCTCCGGCAGAGATCACAGGCGCTTTACTGACCCTGTGCGGTAAGATCCCAACTTTCCCTCACGGGTTAGCGGTCGAGTATTATTATATGCCCTCCGGCAGAGATCACAAAGTACCCTTCGGAGCCTGTGTGAAGATACCTCTAAATTCGCTTCTGGTAGTTCGGCGGCGGTAGTTGCGGTAATGCTGGCTTCTGGTACTCGGGAACAATAGGGTGGTTCTCCGAGCGGTATTGCTCTGGTTGCTACGGCGTCGGAATCTGCGGGATAGACTTGTTTTTAATAATTTATATACAAGCTCAACAATATTCTCTAGGCAACGAGCAGCCAGCTGAAAAGAACGTTTTTCTTTTATTAATGACAGGTATTATTTAATGCCCCTGCCAGCAACGAAGGCCAAGACTTTTAGGTCTGACAGATCACAAGTATTTGGTACGGCCCTGTGTGGCACGAAATATCATATTTTCAAACAATATAATTTTTACAAGAATACTCACTCTACCAGGAGATGTGCACCGTTGCGCCGGTACCGGCTGACTGAATTTTCTTTGGCACAGCTCGCCCTATTTATACCTCTCCGGCGTGCGCTTTTCCATACATTTTGTTGTTGCCTCCTATCATTTATATTGGATTGCCTATAGCGGGGTTTACATGGTCCAACATGGTTTGACAACATGGTTGGATGAAAAACATCAGCTTTGCGTTTACACGAAATTCGATGTTGTCCAACATCAGTTTGGTTATTTTTCGCGAACGAGACGAACACGTTATGGATAAGAAAATTTTAGCTGCTCTTATAATGAAGGAAATTATTGACGACGAAGAAGAAGAAATAAAAATTTAAAGAAAAAAGAAAAAACGTTAGTGGGTAAAAAAGTGGATTAAGAATAGGTCCAAGAACTCACATACTCATGCGCTACAGGAGTCGCTTTCTCTGTCCCTATGTCCCTATGCATGCTATGCGTATTTTTAAAACTACGCAACGGATTTTGATGCGTTTTTTTAAAGTATAGAATGATTTAAGAGGAAGGTTTATATGTATAATACATGCATATTAGTAGAAAAAAGCCGAGAAATTTTAAGATTTGTAATGTGATGTCTTAACAAACATATTTTTCTCCGCTCACATTTTAAACGCTGGCTAAACCTGATGAGATAGATCAAATTTATGTACTACGGAATTGTGTATCTTAAAAAGATGAAAAAAAAGTCCGCGACAGCATTATGTTCATCTCCTTAGGATAACCCATTTTACATATTAATTAAAGATGAAAAAAAAGTCCGCGATAGCATTATGTTCATCTCCTTAGGATAACCCACAGTAACCATTTTTATCTTTTACATATTACAACAAAATATGGGTTATTTACCAAGCTATTTTAAACGATACAGTATCATTCCTTATCCAATTAAATACTGTAACGTGCGCTTAGTTCGCAAAAATAAAACTCTACCTTTCAATTTAATTCTACCACTTTATTCAGTATCTACTTTCGATATACACTTTATCGAACTCAACTCAGTTACGTTTATCCAATATTCACACTATCACTTTCTAAATAAAACTGACCTCTGGTTGCGTCAGCTCCCTCTTTATATAGGAAAGTGAACCATCGAGAGATTTCCAGTAGTTTTTCCATGAACCATGATGTCTAGACAAGTTCCCCTCCCGGTATTTCTGCACACATACACACTCACTCACAAAAGACGTCTTCTATTAAACCACTCCATTATAGTGCTCCCAGATGTGTTTTTCGGTGGAACGTTTTCGATTAGGAAATTGGTATTAAATGTTGGGTGTACATTACACTGCCCCCTCCTTAAGATTGTTCGTCCCGAATAATTTCATTTGCAGCCTCCCCACTATATCGATGCAGCCGGTCACAATGCACTACTTTTAACTTGCCTCTTAGTCCTCTTTGGATGCGGTAGACCACGTCGTTAATCCTCGTGACAACAGTATAAGGGCCTTCCCAGTTCTGCTGAAGTTTCGGTGACAATCCCTTTTGACGATGAGGATTATAGAGCCACACACGATCTCCTGCTTGGAATCCTGACGTTGTCGCTTTTGTATCATACCGTGTCCTCATTCGGTCGCTATACACTGTGGCCCATGTCCCTGTTCTATTAAATCTATCCGTAAGCCTACTCACCGCTATGTTTGAATCACAGACATAACAATTTCGGAACCACTTCTCCACGTCACCTCTAACATGCAGCCAGTAAAAGCGTTTTCGCACGTTCTCCAGCATCTTGTTGACTCCCAGGTGGCTTCCTGTAGGGCTTCTATGCATCTTTTGTAAAACCTCTTTGATTTTCGATTGAGGAACAATAAGCTGCATTACAAAAGATTTGCCGTCAGGAGATTCCCATTTGCGCTGGAGTACGCCTTCTTGCACGCGAAGCGAGTCCCACTGCGCCCAATAGGCTTTGACAACAGAGCTTTGGTCAGAAATGTCGTTCCAGTCAGGTTTCGTGTTGTTCTCTTTCCATTTGAGAATCGGTCCGATGTCTGGATCCTTCTTTTGAGCAGACCTCAATTCTTCCTTGTTCCATTCGAACATGGGTTCCATTCTTATCCGCTGAGTCTTGGACTCTACTTTCCGCCAGCAATTCCATTGGGGGTTTTCTACCTGATGTCCAATTCGGTATTGATAAGTCTGCGGTCTTACCCTACAGCTCGCGGATTGATTTTCTTGGACTTCACAACGTCGACAAGCAGTTTCAGTTTTAATTGGAGGCAACCGGCATTGTCGCTGTAAGTGCCCCGTCTTATTACAATTCCAACATCTGGCAAGTCCGTTCCGCTGGTTCCTTTGTAGCTTAATTCCTGGGCATGATCCAGCCTCGAATATGGCTTCTCTTTGACAATGTACCATTTGAGAAGCTTGCTCAGATGCTTCCATCATTAATGCAAACTCTAGAGTTTCGGAAAGAGTTCGTGTTCTAGCAGTTCGCACAGATCTCTGAAGATGTTTGTCAGAAATGGCACGAACGAAGGACTCAACAGCCAGATGGTTGATGATTTCTTCTCCAGCATCCGGGTATGCCAGGTGAGCCAGTCTTTCGACGTCTGCTTGGAGCTGCTGTAGACTTTCACCCCTTTTCTGGACTCTGCTATTGAGTTGGACTCGGAAGACTTCTTTCAAGTGGCTATCACCAAAGCGTTTATCTATAGCTGCCACGAGAGAACTGAAATCGTAGCTCTTACCAGCTGGAACAGTTTGAAGTAATTCAGCTGCTGGTCCTCTAAGAGCAAGAGTCAGTGCTATGTATTTGTTTTCGTCATCCCAGCCATTTGCTGTCGCAGCTGCCTCGAATTGTCTCCTGTAAACTGACCAAGACGACTGTCCGTCGAATGTTGGTGGTTGTACTTCTCTTTGATTTAGACAATCTCCACAAGTTTTCCGTAGCTCCATTTTCCGCATCTGGTCTAGTTCCTTAGCCATGTTTTCGATTCGTTTCTCCAAAGTGGCAAGCTGACTTTCGCATTGACTCTCAAGCTTGGAAAATCGTTTTTCAACACATTCAATGCGTTTTTCTAGGCCACAAACATTTTTCTCAATGTTACCCAATTTGATTTCTAGAATGTTTTTCTGATCTTCCAAAACATTCTGTTGCGCCTCAAGTCTTTCGAGAATATTCTGTTGTTCTTTCTTTTGTTCGTTTCTTTGTTCTTCCAGACGTCCGAGAACCTTCTGCTGTTCTGTCTTTTGTTCTAATAAAAGCTTCATTATACTAGAAAAATCTACACTTTCACTTGCTTCCTCTTCCTCCACTTCTGATTCAAAAACAAAAGTGTTTACGTCTTCCCCTTGCTGTTCCAAGTGGTTGCGCAAGCGCAGGACGAGCTCATTTTTCGATCCCGCTCTAGAAAGATTTCGCTTACCTAACTCACTTTTAAGCTCAATGCAGTTGAGCTCTTCTAACAACTTACCCATTTTCACTGTATATAATTATTATTTCTCTTTTTACTTTTTTTTTTCTTTTTTTTACACTTTACTAGTCAACTCGTTTTTTTCTTTTCAAATAAGTTTTATTTACACTTCTGACACCAATGTAACGTGCGCTTAGTTCGCAAAAATAAAACTCTACCTTTCAATTTAATTCTACCACTTTATTCAGTATCTACTTTCGATATACACTTTATCGAACTCAACTCAGTTACGTTTATCCAATATTCACACTATCACTTTCTAAATAAAACTGACCTCTGGTTGCGTCAGCTCCCTCTTTATATAGGAAAGTGAACCATCGAGAGATTTCCAGTAGTTTTTCCATGAACCATGATGTCTAGACAAGTTCCCCTCCCGGTATTTCTGCACACATACACACTCACTCACAAAAGACGTCTTCTATTAAACCACTCCATTATAGTGCTCCCAGATGTGTTTTTCGGTGGAACGTTTTCGATTAGGAAATTGGTATTAAATGTTGGGTGTACATTACAATACATTAGATACGTTGTGCATTTCGTGTAGATTATTGCCCTTGTAGATAGATTGCCCTTTACAGCATGTGATTTAAATAAATATTTTCGAAGATATTACAGATTTGAAAATTGCGAAGTAAAAAAAAGTAAATAAGTAAAAGTGTTGTGTATGAATATTCCAAAGAAAGCAGGAACTCTTCATGGTATAGGAAAAGGGGAATTGTTTTACTCCAAATTTAAATGTTCACAGTTTTTCTGTAATCATCCTTACATTATGAAAACTCTCTACGATAAAAAGAACGAATTCAATTTATTTTCTTTTTTAAAAGTTCAATATTAGCATTTTGTTTTATTTCTTTATATTTTGTCAATAAAATTTCATATTCCTCTGTTTTCGCTTTTCTGTTTTTATAATTCTCAGATTTTATCTTCCAAAGTTCTGAAAGAATTTTATAAATTTCAAAAAACTCCCTGCAAAAATCGTTGTTAGTAATTGCATTGCGATTGCGACTTCACAGTAACCGAAGCAAATTCAAATGTTATGATAGACGGCGCAGTCAGGTTTGTCAAACATCTGTTTACACACGTTGGATGGTATGACAAGCCAGCATGTTTTTAAAAAATTTTAAAAACCATATAACATGGTTTGTCAAGCGGTTGTTTTAGCGTTTAGATGATCCAACATTGCTGTTGTCAAACCATGTTGTCAAACCATGTTGGACCATGTAAGCCCCGCTTATGTCTCCACCGCTGCTGTGCTTATCCATAGCACACCCAGGGTGTGTTTCTTTATTTTTTCCGGATAAGGAATAGAAAAGACAGAAAAGCAAAAATATTTATCCAGAATATCCAGAACAGAATAAATAAAGAAACAGAACTAGCAACAAGCAACAACTGACAATGAAAGTATTTATGTATCTGTCAAACTACAGAATATTCCATTTAAACCACCTCTTGACTAGGAATGAAAAGAATGCATTCCAAATATTCCAGAATGAATAAAGAAACAAGAAAATAGTTTATCCGGAATATTCCATTGAATAAAGAAACGCAAAAATGGTATTCCGAATATTCCGAATATCCGGAATGAATAAAGAAACACACCCCCAATGTACTCTGTTGCTAATGTCTACACTAAACACACGGTGGTCGTGGTCGTGTGCTGCTGTGCATTGGCCTGTGTGTCGTGTGGGTTGTATTCTACACTGTTGGAGAAACATATGTTCCAAATTCTCCACTGATGCGCCTGAGCTTATGCTACTCATTTAGCAGCCTGTGGTTGGTATGTGGTCTGTGCCTTGGCTCGTAGTTCCTGGTTCCGGCTTGTGCCTCGGCTAATATTTGGTGTTCATTTCCTGGTTCCGGTTCGTGCCTCTGGTATAGGTGTTTTGTAGTTCCTACTACTGGATGGCGTGTGGTTGTCGCGTTTTGTGGCGGCTCATTCGCCTCACTTACGCCACAGTAGAGAAACATGGAACGAAAATGTGTATATGCGCTAACCACAAAAAACCGATGCTGTGAAATACCGCCAGAAGAAAAAGAAGAGAAGACATTCAGAAGATAGACGCCACAGCAGTAGCATCCAAAGGGAATTTGTAAAATTTATGTAAAAGTTTTTTAGCATTGATTTCAGCTCAAGTTTCATGCAATAAATATTAAAATATAAAGTCAATATTGTTTGCCACTCTTTTATTGAAATTTGACAGTAGTGTAGAGGATACACTACAAATTGGTGACCCCGACGTGATAAAAGGTGGTCAAACAACACGTCCCGGCGAGTAAAGCGCACAAACCGGCAGCCATTTTCATTTTTCCCGGCATTTCTCAGAAGACAAAAAGGGTTAATTTGTTTTTGAAGAGATATTCATCGCCAACAAAACACCTAATAATGGTCACCAAAAAAACCCGGCTCTAATGTCAGCCTTCTTGATCTCGAGGAAAGTGATGTACTAGGCTACCAAGATGGTCATCCGATATTTTCAAGTCCTAGCATCCCGGACCCAAAGCCTCATACATCAACCATCGAGAATAATCAACACAAGAACCGATGGACGGAAGGCTCTGACAACGCGAATGGAAGCAACCAAGTTCGTGTAGAATCGGGAACCCCAAGTGCTCCGTGTGTCTCTGGCAACCAAGGTTTACTCGCTTTGCAGCAACAACTGATGGCATTGAATGGTATCGTTCAACAACCTGCACACAGAGCTGACAGACCCAAGTTACCACCTTTCAATAAGGAAAGGCCAGATCTATGGTTCTATGTGGTCGAGGCTGAGTTCAGCACAACAGGAACCGTGGATGATACAAGCAAGTACTTAAACGTAATAAAAGCATTGGATCCCAATACGCTGGAGCAACTCGCCGATGTGATACGTCAGGAACCAAAAACAGATAAGTATTTAACACTAAAATTGGCAGTCATCTCACGCCTCTCAGATTCTAGACAAAAGCAAGTCCAAAAGCTTCTGCGTGAGACGACACTTGCTGGAAAAACGCCATCTCAATTGCTACGGAAGATGCGGGAATTGGCTGACGGTGCCGTCGATGACAGCGTTCTACAACAGCTGTGGATGGAGAGGCTTCCTTCAGAGGTAAAACCGCACCTCATCACCACAAGCAAACTCCCTCTGGAAACAGTTGCAGAATTCGCAGACCGTTTTGTCGAGCTGGTTCCAAGCCATCAGGTTATGGCCACCTCAATTCGACAGTTCTCGCCTCCGAGCACAGCAAGCATCGAACTCAAGCTCTTGGAGCTACAACAGACACTTAAAACGTGCTTAAGAGAAATTGAGGAGTTAAAGATCCAACAACAAAGTACACAACAACAGTTGCAGACTCAATACATGCCATGGAAACAATTCGAACAGCAACAGTTCCAGCAGCAACAAGCACAGGCACAGCATCGCCCACGAGGAAGATCCACAACACCAGCTCGTAATGGTATCTGTTTTTTTCATAAGAAATTTGGAACTGAAGCACGCAAATGTACACTGCCCTGTACACAGGCGTCAGCTCTCCTAAAGCAACAGGAAAACTGAAGTCACTGTCATCACTAGGAGCGGTGAATGATGGTGACTTCCAGTCTAAAAAAGAGCTCCGACTCCATATTCGCAACACACAACAAATTTCTTATTGATTCTGGATCTGTTGTTTCCATTCTACCGGCAAGACAATTTCGAAAAGACCGTGAAGTCGATAAACTAGTACTCTATGCAGCGAACTCAACACAAATTAAAACATATGGCACAACAGTTATAAACTTGGAGCTAAATTTACGCCGAGACTTTTCGTGGGCTTTCATCATTGCCGACGTTGATAGAGCCATAATTGGGGCAGACTTCCTTGCGCATTACAACCTCCTAATAGATCTCAAGAATAAACAGTTAATCGACCCAACAACTCAACTATCGCCGAAAGGACAAGCCATCGAGACAAAATACTACGGCATTTCGACCATAAACTCGGATCTGCCAAAAATATACTCGGAACTACTAAAACAGTACGTGGAGGTTACACGACCGATAGGTAAGCCGTTCCTTAAAACATCAACTTTCGCTCATAGGATCGTTACTAATGGAATACCAGTTACCGCACGGGCTCGCAAACTTGCAGGAGAAAAAGCAACAGCAGCGAAAGCGCAACTAAAACAACTTCTCGAAGCCGGCATCATCAGACCTTCCAGCAGTAATTATTCCAGCCCAATACATTTGACTCGAAAGAAAGATAACACCTGGAGAATGTGCGGTGACTACAGGAGTCTAAACAACATAACTGAACGGGACAACTATCCTCCACCTTTGATTCAAGATCTTTTCCCGCTGTTAAAAGAAAAAAAGAGATTTTCAAAACTTGACCTCGAAAAGGCTTACCTACAGCTAATGGTACATCCGGATGACATCAAAAAGACGGCGATAATCACCCCCTGGGGGTTGTATGAATACCTTGGAATGCCATACGGTCTTAAGAACGCGAGTCAGTCATGGCAACGTTACATCGACGAAATCTTCAGAAACATGGACTTCGTTTTCATTTACATTGATGACATCCTTATTTTCTCTGACAACGAAGAGCAGCACCTTGAACATGTCCGTGTAGTTCTCGAGAGACTGAAAGAGCACAACCTCATCATCAATGTTAATGATGGATCTGGTCGGGTGTGTAAACTTAAGAAAAGCCTTTACGGGCTCAAACAGGCTTCGAGATGCTGGAACATTAAGTTCACAAAGTTCCTGTGTTCATTTGAACTAAAAGCGACGGAAGCAGACCCTTGTGTTTTTGTTGGAAGAAATGTCATGATGGCGCTTTACATCGATGATGGTCTTGTAGGCAAGGACGACATCGATCAGCTAATGATCTACCTGAAGGACAATTTCGAGGTCAAAGTCTTTGATGCGCAGTGTTTTCTGGGTTTGGAGTTAGATCGAGCTTCAGATGGGTCAATTCATCTGACGCAGACTCGATATACTGATAAAATTTTAACTAGATTTAGGGCCGGTTTGTTGACAGCGGGTTAAATAAGCAATTTGGTTATCAAGGATTCTTCTTAATCCATGATTAAGAATCTGTGATCACCAAAGAGTGTTTGTTCACCTTTTTCATAGCTTGGTTAGCAAATCATGGGTTATTCAAAAATCGTTCCATTTTCCAGTCTATATGTCAAAACTTAATCAAGGAAATTATTGAAAATACATACAGTTTTTTTCAAATGTCAAACCTATAGAAATTTTAATCTAATTTCATCCTGGCGACATCAATTGATTCAACAAGTGCTATGTTTTCTTGATGCACATCTGGCGGAATCTCTTCATTAATAAATTTATAGACGAATTTGCTTCATTTAAAAAAATTCAGTGAAGATGCTTATTGATTTCCAAAAAAAATATTTTATGTGACATGTCAGCCTGACAATTTTTTATTTCAAAAATCAAGCCTGAACAAACTGAATATCAGTTAATCATTGTTTAAATGTAGCTAACCCAGAAAAATTGCCTGGTTAGCAAAATCTATGATTAAAAGCTCTGATCAGAGATTCCTTGATTAAAAATTTCGTGAACAAACCGAATCCATGATTATCATCTGGAATAATCATTGATTATAAATAATCAAGCTTGAACAAACCGGCCCTTAAGATGACTGATGCTAATCCTGTGACTACACCGGCAGAAAGTCTAATATACAAAGAAAACGACACGAATTTACCGAAATTCCCATATAGAGAAGCTGTTGGCAGTTTAATGTATTTGGCGATTGGCAGCAGACCAGAAATTTCATTTGCTCTGGGTGTTGTTAGTCAACACTTGGAAAAACCGACCAATAAAGATGTTGCGGCTGTCAAGCGTATTATACGCTATGTAAAAGGAACAAAGCTTATGGGTATACTTTTTAAATCAAATAACAAATTAATTTCAAGTTGTTTCAGTGACTCGGACTATGCTGGTGACACTGAAACAAGACGCTCTACAAGTGGTTTTCTGTTTTTGCTTGGAGAGTCACCGATTTCGTGGTCGTCTCAACGTCAACAGTGTGTGGCTCTCTCCACAATGGAAGCCGAATATATACCGGCTTCTGAAAGAACTACTGTCTGGTGGTTGCAGTAAACCGATACTTTATTTAGACAATCAAAGTGCCATTCGTCTAGTAAAAAATCCTGAGTATCACAAGCGCAGTAAGCATATCGAGGTTAAATTTCATTTTATTCGAGAGAAATTTTCTGAAGATGTTTTTGAACTTTCCTACATTCCGACTGATGATCAACTAACCGACATTTTTACAAAGCCTTTACCAAGAATCAAATTTGAATTATTGCGAAAACTTATTGGTGTAAATTAACTTTTTTTATTAACTTTTGTGCTTATATAAATTTTTGAAATCAGTAAAAGAGAAATTTGCATTTACTTTAAATATAAATGAAAGTGGAAGTGTTGAATGCATTCATTATTACTTAAGTAAATAACAACTCTTACACAGTCGATATGTGAACACACTTTTATATGCTCTCTTTCACTTTCCAGTTTCTTTCCAATATACATATGTCAATCAAATCTATGAACGTATAATAAAACTCACTCTTGAATTGTACTTCTAACTGATCAGTCGTTTAGTTGCGGATTAAAAATGATATTTTATATATAGAATCTGTGTTTGAACAAAAGGCTCAAACCAATATTCATCTCATCCAGCAGAGATTTTATAGCTTCTGTAAAGATCCGACTGATGATATCGCCACTCATATTTCGAGACTTGAATCGATAGCTCAACAATTGAGTGACTGTGGCGAGTCGATATCACCTAACATGCTCATTACAAAGGTTCTAATGACTCTACCGTCAGAATAAAATCATTTTTATTCTTCCTGGGAATCAACGGCATCGATAAATAGGTCGATTGAAAACTTAACGGCACGATTGATTGTGGAGGAGTCCCGTTTGGGTTCGCAATCTAGCAAAGAAGGTACAGTTAGTGCTTTGGTGGCTGGTAGAAACATGCGGTCACACAATTCTAGTTTCAAACACAACTCAAGCAAGTGTAAGGGGAAGCCAGGCAAATGTTTTGTATGAAAAAAATTTGGGCATTGCAAGAAGGACTGTCCATCTCGATATGGACATTTTGCTCAGAAGGAATCATTTAGCCATGCACGTGATGCTTTTGTGTGTACTTTGGTAGCTACTAGTGAAGCAAAATCACATGAATGGTTTCTGGATTCAGGGGCCAGTGATCATATGACCTTTCGCAAGGATTGGTTTAGTGATTATACCGAGTTTGATCATGCACAATTTGTTAGAGTAGGGAACGGAGAAACTATAAGGGCGTTTGGAAAAGGGACAGTTAATATTCTTTATTTTAACAACAAAAATTGGTTGCCAAGACGTATTACTCACGTGTTGTTCGTACCCAGCATCCATTTAAATTTATTCTCGTCAAACGCTGCGATGGATAAGAACTTAAATTTGGTTTCGGACAGATCAAAGTGCGAGTTTCTACAGGACGGATGTGTCGTTGCAGTGGGAGTACGACATGCTTCATTGTTTAAGATGAAATTCAAGGTTGAAGAACCTCCTATCGCATGTGCCAGTACAAAAGTGGAATCCATTCACACGTGGCATGAAAGGTTAGCTCATCAAAGTGCTCACTATGTCCGGAGCTTTCTTAAACAGCATGGCATAGTTTTTCTCGATGAAGACAATTTCTTTTGTGATGCTTGTGCCTTAGGAAAACTCCATAGATTGCCATTCGATAAAAGTACTAGTAGAGCAAGCATGGTAGGTGCACTCGTTCATGCAGACTAGTGCGGTCCTATGCAGCATACTTCAATAGGTGGATCCAAATATTTCATCTTATTTAAAGACGATTATTCCCGATTTAGAGTTGTCTTTTTCATTAAAGAGAAAACAGAAGTTTAGAAGTTTAAGGCCTTTATTAACAAAATAGCGGTGGAGGCAGAGACGAAACTTAAAGTCGTCCGGATAGACAATGGGCTTGAGTTCGTGAACGCTGGTGTAAGGTCGTTGCTTGGTAAAGAGCATATACAGCATCAAACTTCAGTGCCATACACTCCACAACAGAACGGCAGGGCGGAAAGGGAAATGCGTACCATCTTCGAGGCGGCAAGAACTCTAATTCATGGAAGAGGTTTATCTTTGGCATTGTGGGCAGAAGCTGTAAATTTTTCTGTGTTTGTTTTGAATGCTACGGCACCCACAGACATTGTTGGGAAAAGTCCAGCAGATTTATGGAATGCGAAGGCGCAAAAGATAGTTTTTGTGATTTTAAACTGTTTGGAACAGATTTTTATGCGCTCATACCTTCACAGAAAAGACGTAAATGGAACGCAAAGTCGAAGCCAGGCATTTTTGTAGGATATCCAGAAAATACTAAAGGATATCGGATCTACCTTCCTGGAAGCAACAAAGTTGAGGTTAGTCGAGATGTGGTTTTTAAAAATGTGCCCTCTTCACATCAGAGATGTGTTCAAGTTCTTAGTAAAGATGTTAGCCAACAAGAAGAACATAAATGTGATGAGGAAGATGAGACAGCCAAAATAAAAGAGGAACCAACTACTGTTAATGAAGGTAAAGAAAACTCCACACAAGAAGTAAATTTAAATCAGCCTGAGCCTATCAGTTCGCGTTTGAGAAGTAGATATCATTCGGAATCTGCTGTGGCATACTTGGAGAGTGAGGCGTTTATTGCTTCATTTTCTGAACCAATACACTACGACGATGTTTTCAAATCAAGGAACAAAGAGAAGTGGCAAGTTGCTATGCGTGAAGAAATAGAAGCGTTCGACAAAGATGCGACGTGGGATCTCGTTGAGCTTCCAACTGGAAAAAAGGTTGTGGATAATAGATGGGTCTATAAAATAAAACAACTTAATGCTAATGATCCGGAAAGATTCAGGCCGAGATTGGTCGCAAGAGGATTTTCTCAACAGTTTGGTATTGACTATACCGAAACTTTTAGCCCGGTTGCTAAATTTGGATCAATAAGAGCTATCCTCGCTATTGCTGCGAGTAAGAATCTGATGTTAAAACAATTTGACGTCAAAACTGCTTTTCTGAATAGGGACTTGGAGGACGAAGTGTACATGCGACAGCCTGAGGGATTTGATGATGGATCTGGTCGGGTGTGTAAACTTAAGAAAAGCCTTTACTGGCTCAAACAGGCTTCGAGATGCTGGAACATTAAGCTCACAAAGTTCCTGTGTTCATTTGAACTAAAAGCGACGGAAGCAGACCCTTGTGTTTTTGTTGGAAGAAATGTCATGATGGCGCTTTACATCGATGATGGTCTTGTAGGCAAGGACGACATCGATCAGCTAATGAACTACCTGAAGGACAATTTCGAGGTCAAAGTCTTTGATGCGCAGTGTTTTCTGGGTTTGGAGTTAGATCGAGCTTCAGATGGGTCAATTCATCTGACGCAGACTCGATATACTGATAAAATTTTAACTAGATTTAGGGCCGGTTTGTTGACAGCGGGTTAAATAAGCAATTTGGTTATCAAGGATTCTTCTTAATCCATGATTAAGAATCTGTGATCACCAAAGAGTGTTTGTTCACCTTTTTCATAGCTTGGTTAGCAAATCATGGGTTATTCAAAAATCGTTCCATTTTCCAGTCTATATGTCAAAACTTAATCAAGGAAATTATTGAAAATACATACAGTTTTTTTCAAAAGTCAAACCTATAGAAATTTTAATCTAATTTCATCCTGGCGACATCAATTGATTCAACAAGTGCTATGTTTTCTTGATGCACATCTGGCGGAATCTCTTCATTAATAAATTTATAGACGAATTTGCTTCATTTAAAAAAATTCAGTGAAGATGCTTATTGATTTCCAAAAAAAATATTTTATGTGACATGTCAGCCTGACAATTTTTTATTTCAAAAATCAAGCCTGAACAAACTGAATATCAGTTAATCATTGTTTAAATGTAGCTAACCCAGAAAAATTGCCTGGTTAGCAAAATCTATGATTAAAAGCTCTGATCAGAGATTCCTTGATTAAAAATTTCGTGAACAAACCGAATCCATGATTATCATCTGGAATAATCATTGATTATAAATAATCAAGCTTGAACAAACCGGCCCTTAAGATGACTGATGCTAATCCTGTGACTACACCGGCAGAAAGTCTAATATACAAAGAAAACGACACGAATTTACCGAAATTCCCATATAGAGAAGCTGTTGGCAGTTTAATGTATTTGGCGATTGGCAGCAGACCAGAAATTTCATTTGCTCTGGGTGTTGTTAGTCAACACTTGGAAAAACCGACCAATAAAGATGTTGCGGCTGTCAAGCGTATTATACGCTATGTAAAAGGAACAAAGCTTATGGGTATACTTTTTAAATCAAATAACAAATTAATTTCAAGTTGTTTCAGTGACTCGGACTATGCTGGTGACACTGAAACAAGACGCTCTACAAGTGGTTTTCTGTTTTTGCTTGGAGAGTCACCGATTTCGTGGTCGTCTCAACGTCAACAGTGTGTGGCTCTCTCCACAATGGAAGCCGAATATATACCGGCTTCTGAAAGAACTACTGTCTGGTGGTTGCAGTAAACCGATACTTTATTTAGACAATCAAAGTGCCATTCGTCTAGTAAAAAATCCTGAGTATCACAAGCGCAGTAAGCATATCGAGGTTAAATTTCATTTTATTCGAGAGAAATTTTCTGAAGATGTTTTTGAACTTTCCTACATTCCGACTGATGATCAACTAACCGACATTTTTACAAAGCCTTTACCAAGAATCAAATTTGAATTATTGCGAAAACTTATTGGTGTAAATTAACTTTTTTTATTAACTTTTGTGCTTATATAAATTTTTGAAATCAGTAAAAGAGAAATTTGCATTTACTTTAAATATAAATGAAAGTGGAAGTGTTGAATGCATTCATTATTACTTAAGTAAATAACAACTCTTACACAGTCGATATGTGAACACACTTTTATATGCTCTCTTTCACTTTCCAGTTTCTTTCCAATATACATATGTCAATCAAATCTATGAACGTATAATAAAACTCACTCTTGAATTGTACTTCTAACTGATCAGTCGTTTAGTTGCGGATTAAAAATGATATTTTATATATAGAATCTGTGTTTGAACAAAAGGCTCAAACCAATATTCATCTCATCCAGCAGAGATTTTATAGCTTCTGTAAAGATCCGACTGATGATATCGCCACTCATATTTCGAGACTTGAATCGATAGCTCAACAATTGAGTGACTGTGGCGAGTCGATATCACCTAACATGCTCATTACAAAGGTTCTAATGACTCTACCGTCAGAATAAAATCATTTTTATTCTTCCTGGGAATCAACGGCATCGATAAATAGGTCGATTGAAAACTTAACGGCACGATTGATTGTGGAGGAGTCCCGTTTGGGTTCGCAATCTAGCAAAGAAGGTACAGTTAGTGCTTTGGTGGCTGGTAGAAACATGCGGTCACACAATTCTAGTTTCAAACACAACTCAAGCAAGTGTAAGGGGAAGCCAGGCAAATGTTTTGTATGAAAAAAATTTGGGCATTGCAAGAAGGACTGTCCATCTCGATATGGACATTTTGCTCAGAAGGAATCATTTAGCCATGCACGTGATGCTTTTGTGTGTACTTTGGTAGCTACTAGTG